>OY757921.1:66129707-66292207 GCA_963585895.1 Sepioteuthis lessoniana
ATAGAATCCAATGCAAATTCCTCATGAAAATTAAACTGTTGTTTATTACAACAGGATTCCTAATCATGAAGAAAATTTTAGACATGTCTGTAAATACAAACAGAAAGCCTGACTATTAATCAAACAACCATCTTACACAGCCATGTCGAAGAGCTTATACTGTTAACCCCCTTTACAATGTGTATCTGAGCCAACCATTTTACACAGAAAGATCTTAGACGATTACCTGCCCTTACATTGCAAGTCTAAGCTAGGACTTCTCTCACTTTGTAACCAAATTTAAGTTCCATTCACCCCCAAATAAATTAATTGAATCTTAAATTACTAAACATAACTAATTTACCAGTGTTTGATATAATTTACATAAGAGAAGAATCAGTAAACTATAAATGCAAATGCACCTTTAATTCTTAAATTATTCTTTAATGGGAATGATATGTTTGGTGGACACCGAAAAGATCACATATATTAGGTTGCAGGTTTGTGAGTTTCAGCTGCAAATCACCACATTCTATCTTCTAAGTACTTTTCTGTTTGCTTAGTAAATAATGTACATGGCTACAGACAGATTGTTCATTTTAACAGACTTTATGTGAACACCACATTATCACAAGTGGTCATTACATGCAATCAAGCATTCTGCTGTTTACAATACCTGATAACTAAACTATATGATCCAGTGATTTGTGTTCTCTTGTTATAAAGGGATTTATAAATGCAAACAAGTAAATGCCCCTCCTCACATGGACCCCTATGTTTTCCTTCACTCTGAGGAGTCTATAAGGCCCACTTAGAGAAGCCCTGATGTAAACTATCTTATAAAGTTTTGTCTAAGAGACATTAATTCTACTTATAAGATGATATTTTATAAATAAAAAATACATATTCGAGAAAAAAATCCTTTTAAAGTTTTATCACTGATGTAAATTTACTTTACTTATGAAATAGTTTTATATACTTTTATTGACTTAATAAACTTTAAAAAATTTTTTTGAAATTCTTATTTCTTATAATTTAATATAATCATATCTGTTAATCTTGTAAGTCCATGGATCCACACCTGAAACTGGGTGCAGGTCTGGTCAGGTTGTATGGAAAACTACCAATTGCTTCTGCACTAAGTCTTCCCTCTCTCCACTTCACCAATGTTGTCAAAGAGACAGATTAGATCAGAAACAGATTAGCATTAGTGACTTTACTACTTTAGAGACTCATCTGGTTATGAATTCAGAGTTGTCTCTTTTCTGAGAGGTTAATTGTCCCTTCTATTTTACACATAGCTCACAAGAGATAGATTCACACCTTTTCCAATGATGTTCAGACAAAGTGAATGCAAACAAGCAAGGCCAAAAATTTCAACTCAGCTCTCCCATTCCATTTTCCATGCCAACAATTATTCCACTACTAATACTTCCATAATTTAATAACAAAGTTTTACAGTAAGGATACAATAAGTAATTATCTCCCTTAGGGAATGAGAATATCTGTGAGGTGTTCTTGTAGATTGTCAACATAACAGGTTTAGAAATCCATTATTAACCTTTTTTTTTGGGCTTATGTTCTTTCAACATTAGAGACATTGTCTCTGACTCACAGCAGAGAATGAAATAGCCACATGGCTATCTCTTACCTAACATCATCAAGTAAGCCCTTTTCCTTTTTGTACCTTATCCATAGAGTGCTTGTTCATGGAACAATATATACATATTACTAGCTGTTGGGACATGTTTGCATGTTCTTTCTTCTTATTACCATTGGCATGTATATTGTGTGTATAAAAGGTCAAATATTCCTGTATGTGTAAAATGACTATAGCTCATCTTTCCTTAAGTTGTGTTTTGTATTAGTATATTATAGATATACTAATCCTAATATTGTTCCTTGCTGAGTGGGGACCTGACTAAAATATCTTCTTTAGCACCAAGCATTTCCAATATACAAATTATTTTTAATTGGACTAAATAAGTAGTGTGTTCGACAATGGTCTGGGAGACTTGGGTGTAATCCCAGGTCAAGTCATACCAAAGACTCAAAAAATGGTACTTGATGCCGCCTTGTTTAACACTCAGCATTATAGGGTACATATCAAGGGTAAAGTGGAGCAATCCAAGGAATGGAGTAGTGCCCTCCCCTACACCTTGGTGTAGTAGCTATTGAAAAGGGAGCCTTTGGGTCACCCTCAACTAAGGTTGCCAACTTTACTTTTACTTAGAAGAGATTGTTACTATTATGCTAAGAAGTTTTAGTTAGATAATCTTTAACAAAACCTGAAAGCCAGTTTAATCTTATTTATAGTTTTATCAAATAGTCAATAGTTTTTAATTTCCCATTTCCTGCACATTTTATAAGGCTGAAAAAACAGTCTTTTCCTAAATTTTTAAGATATTATGGAATCCTGATGTATGAATTCATGAGAAAATTGCATAACTTTTTTTTTAAAAGAGAAAAGGGGATATAAATAGGATGCAAAAGAGCATTGAAAAGGTATAGAAAAATGAAAGCATGCACAGTAAACATTTAAAGAAATTACAATATTGGGAAGAAAGAAAAAACAGTTAAGCATTAGACAATTCATATTGTTTTTTCTATGACAACAATAAAAATATAAAGAATATGCAAAATTTTTACAATGATCTTATAATTCATTTAAAATACAGAAGAAATTTCTAAAGTGCAGTAGTTATTATCATAAGGTTGTCTCATCATTGATGTTGCTGCCCCAGATGATTACTGGGTAGCAACAAAAAAGATTGAGAAAATTATCAATTATGCTCAACTAAGATGTGGGGGACTTTGCATAAAAGTTGTTCTCATCATCACTGGTTTACTGGGTACACAAGAGATTCAAAATCTCCCTAAGATAACTAGGCATTTCATGATATTGGCACTCTTTAGAAGTCAGCAATCCTTAGAAGTGTATATATTTAGAGAAAAATACTCAGCATTTTAAGTTATTAACCTGATGCCAAGTTATGAACATCACCAGTAGTTGAGATCAACAAGGTAAAAAGCAAATTATAATAACAACAACAAATAAATAAATTTTAATTTAGTAAATTCATAACAAAATATATTATTTACTTCAATTCTAAAGATTAAAGCAAATAATGCTCAAAAAACTAAATTCTTGCAATACACTCTTCAAATAAACTTAATATTAACTGATCATTAAGTTACACTTTTATGAGCAATTATATATTAGCATTTATCATTGAAATAATTCAATAATAACTTTTCCAATTCAATTAGAAACTTTTGAAATTAACTATGAAATCTATAAAATCTTGTTTCAAAAATAAGAAATTCTTATATACTTTATGTCAAAAACGAAAAAAAAAGTAAAGTTTCCAATATTTTATACTTCTGTTTTAGCATATTTGATATCCAAGAGATTTGTTGTAGAAAAACAAACAAACGAAACAAAACAAAAAAAAACTATTTCACTGAATTGTCTCCCCTTGATCCACTTATATTTTGAGTTATCAGCACTTGGGAATTTCTATTTAAAAAAAATAAATCCATCAGCATACAGCAACAATGTAAAAATTAATAATATTTCTACTTTTCAGATGTTCGAATAATTACAGGTAAGTCATGTAGTAGCACACACACACACACACACACACACACACAAAGTTAAATTTTATTTCTTTGGCTGTCTTTCTCTCTCTCTCTCTTTTTTTTAAAAATACAATATGCTATCACAAAACTGTCTTTATGAAGATATTATCAAATTGTCTTTAGTAAGCAATTTTTACAGATATTATCTAGAAGCTAGCGGCAACTATACAGTTAAGTCAGTTTGTATGGACCTAAGCAAGTCAGTTGATAAAAAATAGCGGCAAAAGTGATAATAGCAATAATGATAATAAATAGGGGAACAAAGGCTAAAAGTTATACAAAACAGCAAGTCATCATGCATTCACACCTCTCAACCCTCCCTTATTGTTGGCTACAGTTGTATGCATGTGCCTGTCAAAATTTTTTTTTGATTAACTATCAAATATCTCAAAATGAAAATAGCGAATCTTAATCAAGAGGAGTTTTGTCTTTGAAGCCTCAGTGTTGGTTTAAAGATAAAAATAATTAAACATTTTTAAATCTATAAAATAATTATAATGCTTGTTTTGGAGATAGAGAGAGAGGGAATAGAAAATAATTACTAGCAACTGTATTAAAGTAAAGAAAGCTAACTGAAAAGATTCAATACAATAAATAAGTGGTCAACAACCCAGGTTCTACAAAACCAAAAGGTTTGCCAAAGGGTTTTTGTTAAAAAAAAAGTAAAAAAGGGGCTATCAGTAATGTCAGAAGTTTGATCAAATTTGCTATTTCAGATAAATATTAATATTACATTTTGGTTTTGACAAAAATGTAATTTTCTAACAAATGTCAAACCATTTCTGCTTTCATTAGAATTAGACAATTTGATAAAGTAATTTCAAAAGCAACCAAGTCATTATATCTCCAGACTCTTGTAATTTGATGTAAGATCAGATTCTTCATGAGATTCTAAAGGATTATATTCTAATCTGTTATTCATTTATAAAATGAATAAAGAGTTTTTTTGGTAAAGGAAAATTCAAAGATGAATGCATATATATTCTTTTTATAATCAAGTTCAATTGGTCTTTTTTCTGTCCAAATCTCTCTGTAATGCTTGTAATCTTTTAACCCATGGTATTTGAACAAAACTAGTTTATATTCTGGGCAGCCATTTAATGTTAAACACATATTAAAGCATCTCTCTTCTTTTGTAAGAAAATCGCAAGAGAGAGAGAAATTAATTTCCCTCATCTTGTCATTCTTTTGTAATAATATTATTCAAAAAGGTTTTCTGATTTCATTATGTGTAGATTGATTTTATTACTTTAAAGCAGGCATAAGCAACCTGTAACATATCTAAATTCAAAACAGCTTTACCAAAAATTGACCTTATGAAACATCAAAATATAGCAGAGGGTTTGGGTAAATTTCAACATCAAGTAATCTGTTTTAGTTGAGAATTTTTATTAGAATTAAATGGTTGTAAATCATTAACTAAATTATATCAATCAACTCTGTTTCCTGTACAGCAGATGCAACAATTCATTTTCTGTGCAGTTATGAGTAAAACTTGATTATAACTGAAATATACATAACTTTCTTTATAGTAGTGTGACGTGGTATGCCCCTGATTGGGGAAAAGTAAGATTTAATTTCCCTTCCCCTTCTGTGTTTGAACTAACACGCACAATGACTGACCGCTAAAGCAATTAGAATGCAGGTCAAACTACCTGAACTCCATAAGTGAGTGGACAGAGAAGGAAATGTAGGTTGTTGAGTAGCATGACCGGAGGAGGAGGAAAGAGCCAAAATGATTGGCCAGTGCCCTTCGCGCCAAAAATAATGACTTTTCATCAGAGGAAATTTGGAAGGGGATCTTTAGTTTTTGGACAGAAGATAACAGTGCCTTCAGCTAGATTCTACAGAATGCCGCTCGCTCGTAAAAGAAAGGAATCTGCGAAGTAAACCCTTCAAAAAGCTAAGTACAACTTAAAACTGTTTCTCCTTCTACCCTTCCTAAATATTGAAATTATATGCACTCTCTCAAGTTAAAGTAAGAAAAGTATAAAGAAAAGAAAAGAAAGAAAGAAGAAAGAAAAAAAAAAGAAGAAAGAGAGACATTTGTGTTGAAGACTGTCTGCTGGTTAATATAGCTGGCACCTTAAATATTTGTTTGGACCTCACCTATTAAAATTTTGTTATAGCTTAAATGTTCCCTTATGTTGAAATCTATTCGTTGTGTTGTTTATCTATCGAGTTGTCTTCTTTTGCACATCTTTTTCAGCTTCATTCACTTCAATTTATTCTCGCTAAATGTCGTATTCGTCTTAAAAACATTATATGGGAAATTGGAATTTCCACCTGCAGTGAATAATATTTTATCTTAACCTCGAAGTCCATGTTTTCCGTTATCCAAGGGGGTAGGAAAACGAAGGGGCTTGGTGGGGTATGTAAATAGTGAAAGTGGAATCCCCCCTTGCCAGTGTCGAGATGAGTCTAGCCCCAAATTAACCTCCACACTATTTGCCAGTTTCCTTATGCCCAAAAAAGGAGTCTTGACTAGGACTTATTTTGCAAGGGGTCAAGTGCCAGACTGCCCTGACGTCACACGTGCGTAAAAATAAACTCTCGTTTTGAGATAAATATTTTATGCACCGTTACAGTAGTTATATAATGCAGTCAGAGAGTTTTAAATAAATCACCAATTTTCATGTTCATCTGTAAAATCCTGATAGGATTGAAGCAAATACTTTAGAAATTCTTTACAGGAAGTTAAGAATGAATAAAAATTTATAAAGTTCATGTATCAAAACTACTAAACTCAACTTTAAAAGAAAATTTTGCAAACGTTTGTGAGTTCTACAGAGAATTTTTGTAAAATGCAAAAATCATTTTATTGAAGCAATTATAAACTGAATTGAGTAAACTTGAAGGTAAATTTATGAAAACAATGATCTGTGAACCCATTATAATAATGATCCATAATGATATCAATGCTTCATTTTAGGAAGCAGTGAAGAGTTCTAATAAGTATTTCATAATCATCTTGGTTATATCAAGAATTTGGATGACATTCTAGAAAAAAATGATCTCTCAAAATAATCATTTAATAGCAAATTGGACTGAAACTTGCTTTATTCTCCAAGAGCATTTTAAATTTACTGCTTTCATAAAATTCCTAATATAATAAGTCAGGTTAGGGTTATATATATCTATATCTATCTATCTATATATATATTTATATATATATAGTGACTACCACTTTTTTACAATCTTGCAAAGAGTGGCCCCCATGGACATGCATGAGGCTCCTCATGCCAACGTAACCCCTACAAGCTCTATCAGATAGGTGAAAAGCATTGATATTAACTTGTGCACTGTCATATGGCTTTTGAGACCTGCTGTAGATCAACATACCTTGTCACAGAATTGACAAATTATCTTTAGGTTGCTGAGGAAAGACCTGTGTATAAAAACTCAGTTTTAAACAAACAGATCTGACTGCAGATATTGCAAACATGTCCAGGATCAAAGAAGAGTTCTGTTTCAGAAGTGCTCTTTTGAAAATATTCTGTTCAATTCTCTGTATTATATAAGTTGGCCAACTGTAGTTGAGGGTGACCTAAAGGATCCTTTTTAATAGCTACTATACCGAGGTGTAGGGGAGGGTGTTACTCCTCCTCTTACCCTTGATCCACATCTTATAATGCTGAGTGTAAAGTAATGAAGCATCAAGTAACATTTTTTGGGTCTTTGGTATGACAATCTGGGATCGAACCCAAGTCTCCTGGGCTATTGGTGAACATGAACCATTATGCTAATGGGCCAGTTATATAAACCAAAAATATTCCAATTATGAACTATTAAAGAATATTACTTAAAATTTCATGTGGATTACACAATTGTCAGACAGAAAGCATCTAGCACTTTTTCATGCACTTTTCTTATATATACTTAGATAATGAATGACTTTGTTCAATGAACAGTTTAATTGTTTAATTTGCAGCCATAAAAATATGTTATATATTGCTTGTAATGAATGACTGTAAGCTTCTAAGTTTTTAAAAACATCTCTTGTGTAATGAATGACCCCTTGTTTTTGAAGTGAAAATTGGTCTTTTAAAATATATGAAAGACCATTAGAATGCAAAGACAATTATAGAAATAAATTTAGATAGTTATCAGGTACAATGGGTTAATTCTGTTGAGTTTTATAAATACATCCATGTCAATGAAGATAACAAGTTTCACTGTTATGTATACTAAACTAATGTATTAACAGGCACAGTGCATATTTGTAAGCCAACACTTACATCCAAATAAACCAAGTATGTAATAATAATAATAATAATAATAATCAAAATACCCAGATCCAAATAATAATGCAAAAAAGCAAATGCAATAAATAAATCTAATAAAACATTTCCCAAAAATTGCAATCGACTAAGTGTATAAATATACAAATCTACAATAGTCTCAGCTGAAATAAAATGGAGCACAGATAAAAGCAAAATATTTTATGTGTGTAATAAAAAAAAAAAAAACTAAAAAAAAACAAAACAATTAACAACTAAATAGATAAAATACCTTATTCAATGAACATTATTCAAAATATAAACCAGGGAAAATACAGACTAATTTAGTTATTTTATATTCAAAGGAATTAAATTTAATTAATTAAAATGTGTCTAATAAAAAGTTAACATACTGAAAGAATGTTTATTGAAAAAGAAAGAACTAGTATCATTATTTATTTTGACTAACATTTTCTTTCATCATATATTAATTGTTTTTTGTTTTTTTAAAATTGAACTCACTTAGTCATCATTTCTATGATAACAAGGAACAACATGTAATAGAAACAATAATAGAAATAATTAGTGAAATTTGATAAGTGAGAGAAAGAAAAAAAAAGATGAAAGAAAATGCTAACCAAAATTAATGATAATGATTGTCAATGTTTCATTTAAAGAATAAATAGAGAACTTGTATAATTTATGTATGCAGAAAGTAGAGAGGACTTTGAAAAACATTTCCATGTTTCTTTCATTTTAAGACACACAAACTTATCAATCATATTAGATATAAAACTTTTTTTTTCTACACTAGAATAATTATGAACTTCATTTTCTTATTTACTGGATTTATCAAAAAATTAACTGCCTCAAAATTTTATATCAAGTATCTATCATTACTATTGATCTTTGGCTACTTTGCTCCAATTCTGTTCAATTATCTAATACAACAATAAAAAAATATCTGGTTTGGATTGGTGTGCATTAGTTATCAAAAGTTATATGTCAGTAACCATCTATGTTAAGTGATTGACAAGTCAATTTTTAAGAGGTTGAGAAAACTATGAAAGTTTGACTAATGTTGACTTGGAAAATTTTTGTTATAACAACCTACTTCTAATATAATGAGACTCAATTTTGATCACAAGTAAAAAAGGAGTGAAATGTTGTTACCCAGCATAAAAGTATTTTTGCTTGGAATGGCATATTAAGTGCTTATCATAAGCAACTTATTCTGATGTGATGACTGAATAATATACATTATTATCTTCTATTCAGTGTCCAAGTTTTTAATACTGCCACTTAGAACACATTCAGAGTCAGTATTTTCATTAATGCAACAAAAATGAAAACAAGATACAACTTGGTAATTATTTTTTGACTTTGTGGATGTTGCAGATTGTCTTGATGAAATACAATAATCAAGATAGAAATCAGTGACTTTATTTATAAAATGGCATAAAACGTGAAAATATTATCATTACATTTTGCTATAAATGTTTTGGGCTCATAACTTATTTGATATTAGATAAGGAAAAGTACCACCTAATAATAGTCTGTTTAATATGGAAAGGATTTGAGAGGGTCACAGCAACTAAAGTTTGTTTTAAGATGGAGTAGACATTTAGTCCTTAAAATACTCAAATATTTTCCCCTTTATGACTTACCAGCATCAAATTAATTTATCCTTGCTATCATCAATAATTTCTTCCTTTGAATAACTGTCAGCTGTGGCACATTTCCACCACCTCAACAAGAGAAAATCTCCCGTTTGCTGGACAAAAAAGTCAATATTCTTTAATAAAGATATTATAAAATTCTGCATACAAAAATTCAAAATGAATAGTGTTGCAACATTTCAATACACATTATTACTAGAACAGCTGGAAAATGATCCTCTGATGAGAAGCCCAGGGGCTACTAAAAAGCACCTGTGGCATTTTAAGGTTTGAATGATATATTTTTAAAAATTTACATTCATATCCTCCAAGCAGTTATACATTAGGCATAGACCACAACTATGAAAAAAATTCTGTGCTTTCAACACAAGCAGTAAGTTATTAATATGCCATTAAAGATATTTTTAAGGAAAAGCCACTTTAAGTAAATAATGATTTGATCAAATCGTTTTTACAATTGGGAACAGGTAAGCATACATAAACATACAGAACTCTATATGCACATAAGTTGGCTTCCTAATTAACTGTTTATATTTAATTTTGTTTTAAATTTTTCCTTAAAAAATATCCAAAAATATCTGTTAAAAGAAAAAAAAACATAGATATATTAAATTATTTGCATGTATTATTGACAATATAATATGTCTATTTTCCATCTTTTTATACAAAAAAGGGCTAAAATTCAAAAAGAAAAAAAATCCTAAAAAACTACAAAACAGATAAATGGTTTAGCAAAGTTCTAAAAATGTTCAATACTATAAACCTAAAAGTATACAAGTGCATTATTAAAAACTAAATCCAAGTTAGTGATACTCTCAAAAATCATATTTACAAATTTTGAAAGAAAATTTAGAAAGCATTTTGATCATATATTCTACATAATTTCTAGGTAATTTAAGCCAATAAATACACAGCAAGAATCAACTATGATTGGAAAAAAATTTGAAAAAAAAAAAGGAGGAAAATATTTAAAAAAAAGAAAAAAAAAAAGGGGGGGAAACAAAAAGAAGAAGCAATTACTTGATCACTGGTAGGAGATTTGCATTCATCTGTGAAGATAGGTCCTGTAGTACTACCATCCAGTGGTTGTGGGCGCTTACCTCGGGGTGATCGAGGAGCTCTTTGGTATGGATCCATAGATCCTACAGAGGGAGAAGAAAAAAAAAAAAAAGAATTTTTGACAACTACTGTAAGCATACAAATGAAAGGATTACAAAAAAAATATCTTATCTTTATCTTTAAAATGAAAATTTGTCCCTTGTTAACTCTAATATTTTCTTTCTTCTTTTCAAAATGTTAGTTGCTTTTTATTGCATCTCCCTCAGGTTATTACTTTTAAAACAGTATTGGTGAGTTTGAGGCTAAAGAAGATATTTAGTTAAGACTCCACTCACCAAAAGCTAATATTAGTATTAGTGATATTTGTGATATATTAATGCTGAACACATGGAAGAAAAGACAAGATAAACGCATTTGTACATAGAAGAACATTTAACCTTTTATATACATAATATACACATCAATGGTAATAAAAATAAAGAATACAAAAACGTATCCCAACAGCTAGAAATATACACATTGTTCCATGAACAAGCATTATGTAGAAATGGTACAAAATGGTAAAAAGGCATTGTTGATGAGAGTAGGTAATATAGCCATGTGGCTTTATCAAGAGATTAACTGGAATCATAGAAACACAAGCCACATTTACCACTCATTTATCACTTTATTTTTTATCTGCCACTCCAATATTTTTTATTGTTTTTGCACACTAGTAATGTTAATAGTTGTTCCTTGCTGTTATAGAAATAATAAGTAAATTGTGACAGAAATCAAATAAATTTGAAAAAAAAAAGATACAAGAAAATATTAGTAAAAAAATAATTCAAGGAAAGGAGTAAATAAATTCCTTATACACTAAGATATTGTTCCCTACAATACAGTATCTCCAATAAATATGAAATATGATTAATGATAACCTGAAATTCTAATTATTCTTCAAGTTCTTGAAAAATTGCTACAATTGATAACTTCTTATTTTTTTCATTCCTTTATTTACAAAATATAATCACAAAAAAGAATTTGTGTTGTGGAGGTAAACCTGTATCTCCCGTTATACAAAAATATGATATTCTAGTATGTATACATGGTTAATAAATTACAATGGGTGGAGGATTCGACTGATACCATTTATCGAATACAAAATGACTGCTTTCAGTATCTGGTTATTTACTACCAAGAAAATTACTTTTATTTCTTGTTTAATGGAGTACACATTATAACAATTAACACAATAAACAAACAAGAAAAATATTTTGTTTTAGCACTTCAAAGTGATTTAATCTAGGTAGAACAGATCAATTTTTCATTCTCCATAAAATAAAGACCAAACAAAAAATAGCTATTTAGATTATTTAACAAGAAAAAAAAAATACCCAAGAAAATGATAGGTATGAGAAGAGAGCATATATTACTGAAAATTAAATTTGCAACACTGTGAAGGATGACAGATTTTAACCTGGGCGTACATGTATGATAGGGAGTGATAGATATTCTAAGAAAATTTTCAAAGTCTTTTAGTCATCTTATGATGTAGTAGCACTCTTACTGGTGCATTATGTACAACACTATGTGAGGGAGTACAAGCCTACGTTAGCAGACAAGGGATATGTAGCGTATTAATATAGACCCTACTGATACATCCCTTATTTTGAAACCTACACACATATTGATCTGCATAAGTGATTATTTACTGTAACCCAGCTATATCAACTAAATGTTTAATCTTAAGTAAAATGAAATACATATATTGGGTATTACAATTTTATTTTCCACCAGTGAACACAGGAAAATAAATCATCATTAATTCATCTTGAACATAAATGCAAACTTTAAAAGAAAGCACAAACCACTTTACCAGAAGTTATTGTTGGCAAAATAGACTTGCAGATCATTTCTATAAAGTAGTGAGTTAGATTCTCACTAGGTACTCCACATCTGTGTCCTTCTGCCAAGTAAAATTAAACTTAGGTATTAGAAATTTCAACAACAATATCATTGAAACTCACCATACAAATCTGGTGTCCCAATGTTGAGTAAACATATTTTTTGGACCAGGTCAACAACAGCTAAACCAGATTCATTACCAAATGCCATCCTTAAAAAAAAAAAAAGAAAAAAAAAAGAGTAAACAATGAACAATTAAAATAAGTATTATTTATATCAAATAGCATTTATCATCTTACTAACTGAAAAAAAGTATGAAAAAATAGCATAAAATAGGGTTTAAAAATTATGTGAGAATATAATCAGTTCCCATTGTTATATCCAAACCTCAACTAAAATAAACTATTATTTCAATACCTGATCAAATCAGTGAAATGTGTACAGAGATTTTTCATGGCTAATGAGATAAAATTTACTTCAAATACAAAGTGATTATCTATTTATATATAATAGTCATGTCTGTTTTGGTATGTATGTGTTGACTTGTAACTCACAAAATAAATGTCATTGAGTTTTAAAAATCATGCACACACTTTAATATGTTTATAATAAGGAAAAGTACAAAATTGTGTTTTTGCTTTTTACTGATTAAATGATAAAATTTAACTAAAAATCAGCTGATTTGTAGAACTCTTTACTGTTCTTTTTAAGAGTTCCCAGGTTTAAATATCACACAAATTCCATAGGCAAAATTTGAATGTAATGCTTTTTTTTAAATTATTGTTTTGTAATTTACTCCCAATTGTAAAAAAAAAAAAACAAAAAAAAAAACACTCATGAAAATGTTTCAAAGAGGCTTACTTTTGAAAATACTATTTTGGTTTGGTTGTTTGGGTTTTACGGCATATCAACCAATATGGGTTATTTAATGCCAAATCCAGTTCACATATATTAGATATGCAGGATCTGCAAATGCATATATTGTAGAGAACATACCTTTAAAAAAAAAAAAGAAAAAAAGACAAACATAGCTCATTTACTCGCACACAAGTAAATGGTTTTAAGTATTTCTATCTAATATGAGGTAGTTTATTTGATATAATTTGTTTGCACAGCCAAGTCATCGTCGTTATTTCTCACTACAGTTTTACTCACAGAGATTTAATGGTTTCAAGTATTGCTATTCAACAATAACTCATTTGTACTTAGTTGATTGGTAAGTTGAATGGCTGAATTTTCCAGAATTGTGAAAAGTGTTATATTTTTAGGTATAACCTTGTATCTCTTAAGAAAGAGAGAACATCATCCATGTGGATGCTCTCAAACATATCTCTCATTTAATCTGTTTTAAAATGCCACTCTCTTGTGACAGCTAGAGTTGTACATTCCACTAGCACATGTTTAATGGTGTAAGGTGTTTGGCATGTCCAACACTGTGGTGGCTGTCTCTGCTTGAGAATAAAAGAATGAGTGAGACTTATGGGGTCAATCCACAATCGAAATATAATGACTTGTTCCGTTCTTGATTTTCTGAAGATTGGTCTACATTCTCCCAAAGAGGGCTTTATTTGGAAGAGTTTATTGTTAATGCTGTTATTCCAGTGTTGTTGCCATTTTGTAAGAAAGAATTTATTGACTTGGGGTTTCAAGTCAGTATACGGAATGGAGTTATTGTCAGGGTTCAGATCTAAGGCCAATTTCCGCTAACTCCGATGTGGCTTGGGATCCAACACATATCTATTTCTTTATGACTAGACATTGAGTCTAGTCTACTCAGCAGTTTAACAACTAATGGGTTCTCCTGCTTTTTATTTCTCAGCGATGTTAATACAGAGAGCAAGCCAGAGAATATGATAAATTTGTTATGTTTGTTCTCAGAAATGATGTTAAGAGCAAGATCAATGGTACATACTTCTGCAGTGAAGATGGAGCTTTTCGTGGGAAGGACTTTCTTGTGAATGATTTTATTGAGAACAGCAGCACATGCTGTTTTATAGCTATCCTTGGAGCCATCTGCAAATATATATTGATGATCAGGATGGTGTAAGAAGATAGTGTGAAATTTTTCCAGATAAGTGCTGGGATGTGTTTTCGTTTTGGGGAGTTTGTTTAATTGGAGGATTACATGTGGTTTTTTAATGATCCAAGGTGGTATTTGTGGTAGGATGCTTTTATGTACATTTGCAACAGAAATTGCGTATTCTTGGAGTATAGGTTCCATCCGATGGCCAAATGGTTTGATGTTTTTTTTCTTTTTGTTCACACTGTTGTTTATGTTTAGGGTTGAAGATGCAGTTATAGGCTGGGTTGGATAGGCAGGATTTCAGTTTTGTGTAATAAACCAGAGCCAATTTTTCACATCTAAGTTGTAGGGGTGCTTCATGGGCTTTGGTATATAAATTGACAACTGGAGAAGTTCTGAAGGCTCCTAAGACTAGTCTTAAGCCTTTGTGGTGGATTGGGTCAAGCTTTTTAAGAGGTAGGACTTCCTAGCAGATCTATAGATAAATATACCATAATCTAACTGGGAATGGACTAGTGCTCTATATAACTTAAGGAGCGCTTAATGGTCAGCTCCCCATTTTGTATGGGCGACTACTCAAAGGAGTTGTTGAGCGCAGGTGGTTTTAGTTTTTAAATATTTTATGTGGGAGATGAATGATAATTTCATGTTAAAAATAACTCCCAGGAATTTATACTCGTTAATGACAGGTATTTGTGTCTTCTAGTTTTATGAGTGGGTCATTGTGCATTTTTCTCAATTAACAAAAATACATGCATCTTGTTTTGCTTTTGGATATCTTGAATGTTTGTGCTTACCAAATGTGTTATTTTATTGATGCATTGTTGCAGTTGACGCTCTGCAGTTCTCATATATTTTGATCTAGGAGTGATACAGAAGTTGTCAACATAAAGATAACCATCGATTCAAGGAGTAAGACTCCTTGTAATACTGTTAATTTTTATATTAAACAGTGTCACTGACAGAATACTCCCTTGAGGGACTCCCTCTTCCTGTTTGTAGATATTAGTAAATGTTGATCCGATTTGGACTTGGAACTGCTTGTCCGAGAGAAAACTCTTCAGCAATCTTCCTCGCAGGCTATGGAGATCTTTCATTATTCCAAACTTCTAAGTGGTCTCATAAGCCTTCTTCAGATCAAAGAAGACAGCTATCAGATGTTGTTTCTGGATATTGGCCTCTCTTATGGAAGTTTTCAATTTGACCACATGATCCATTGTTGATCAGCATTTTTGGAAGCCACATTGAGAGTTGGTAATAAGTTTATTGGATTTAAGATACCAAACAAGTCTTGTTTACCATGTGCTTGTTTTACTGAGGCAGCTAGTTAGTGCTGTTGGGTAGTAGTTTGCTGGGTTTGAGTTGTCTTTCCCAGGCTTAGATATAGGAATAATTGTTGCTATTTTCCATGATTCTGATAATGTTCCATTTATCCAGATATTGAATATTTTCAGAAAGTAATTGAGAGAATTCTTTGTTAAGTGTTTTATAAATTCATAATGAATTTCATCTGGGCCAACTTCTATATTATGTGATATTTGTATAACTTCTTTAAGCTCTGCTGGTGTAAATGGTAGATTATTTTTCTGAATTATTTGTTTTAAAATCAAGTCTTTGTTGCTCTGATTTGCCTTTGTAAAAAATGAATTGTGGATTGGAGTTTTTGAGAGAAGAATTTTCTGAAAATATCTTGGCTAGTACTTCTATGTCTTTTCTTGTAGTTGCTTCTGTCTGTTTTTTGTGAGGTGTTTGAGGGTGGTTGGTTGGGGTTTTCTGAAGATTTTCCTAATCATCCTCCAGATTGTGTTGGTTTTGGTATAGGAGCCCAGTTGGTTGATATAGTTTTGCCAACTTTTCTTTTTGGCTTCCTTAATGAGTTTTCGTATTCTTGCCCTGAGGAGTTTGAAGTCATTGAGATTAGTGGTGATGTGTTGTTTACTGAATTTACATAAGGCAGCCTTACATAGGCGGATAGCTTTTCTGTGCTATGTTTGTGCTCTTTTTGTTCAAGGTTAAAGTTTTTGCTATTGATATTAATGTTTCAGTAAAATACTTTTTTTTGGTCTGTTGTGTTAGGGCCTTGGAAGAGTTTTTGTACACATAGGGTTTGAAAGACTTCCCAGTTTGCCTTGTTTAGTTTCCAATGAGGGAGCCTTTCATCATGGAGAGGTTGTAGGATTTCAAGTACGATAGGGAAGTGGTTGCTACAACAGAGATCATGATGAACTTTCCACCCATAGTCCATATAGCTTACGGGATCACATAAAGTGAGGTCAATAGCTGAGTAAGAACCTGTGAATGGGTTGAGGTAAGCATGACATTTATTATTAAGTATGCACAGGTTATTATTTTGGATAACTTTCTCTAGGTTTTTGCCTTTTTTATTGGTTTACTGGCACTCCCATACAGTGCTATGGTAGTTTAAGTCACCCAGCAATAGGTAGGGTTTTGGTATTTGCTGGAGTAGTTTATTTATTTTGATGTCATTGATGGGGTTGTGTGGAAGAATGTAAATGGAGCAGATGTGTATTGGTTTATGTAGTGTTGCTTTGATAACGATTGCTTCAAGGTTGGTGTCACATGATCTCCCACTGAGAGGGGAGAGATAAAGAATGTTCCCTACCCCTCCGTGTTTGAGTTAGCAGGCCACCCAAAAGAATGACCATTAAGACATGATAGTAATATGGGTCAGTTCCTCATGGCCTGTCAGAGAAAGTAAAGAAAGTGAGTCAGGCTATCTGTACTCTGTGACCTCATTCAAATCGCCTGACCAGGGGAAGGAAGAAGATAGAAGCCAAAATGATTGGCTAGAACTCTAAGGCGGAAGTGGGAGCTCCTTCCGTCAGCAGAAGTAGGGAAGAAGAAAATCAGTTTTCGGACAGAGATCATGGCGAATGAATCTAAAGCCAAGACTCTGGGTAAAGGAAGACAAAAGGTATCTTGGACAAGAAGGAGCCATACCTTCAAGCCAGGACTAAAAAGAACAAAGTCTGTTAACCCGTAAAAGAGGAAATATTCTCCAAAGGAATCCATCGGAATAAGATAAGTAAACTTTGAGACTGTTTCTCCCTATACCCAACTATATATCCTTCTCTCTCTCTCTCAATTTGAAGAAAGACTAAAGAAGAAAGAAAAGAAAAGAAAGACATTTATGTTTATGTACTATACGTTAATAATATCGCTGACACGTTGAATTTGTATATCAGCGTGTGTAGTAAAAAAAATTGACATATTTTCATGTTCCCACGTGTTGAAGTTGTTATTTGTATCATCTGCTACCCAGTTGTTATTTCATGTTTCTATTTCAGCTTCTATTCGCCTTATCCTCGCTTAATTTGTCCTATTTGAATTCCTTTAAAAATATCACACGGGAAACCGGAGTTGTCGACTACTATAATTAATATTATTACTTCTCAACCTAGAGGTCCATATCTTCCATTGTTCTAGGGGAGGAAGAACTAGTGGCCTTGGTGGGTGTGTGTATAGTGTGAAATTTGGAAACCCCTTGCCAATGGCGGTCAGTCTAGCCATAAATTAACCCCCACATAATATGCCAGTTCCTACATGCCCGAGAAAGGACTCTGAACAAGGACTTATTCTACAAGGGATCAAGTGCCAGGCCGCCCCGTCCTTACACGTGCAAAAAAATAAACCCCCGTTTGATGATAACAATATTTAAATGCACCAGTTCCCATACGCGTTTAAATGGTTGCTCATCTGGGGATCCTTTTATTTTAATTTGCCGTCACATTGGTGTCTATGTGAATTTAGCTCTGAGGTATGTCTTTCCTAACTAGGATTGAGACACCTCCAGAAGCTCTGTTTCCTTCTTTGTTAAAATGTTTATGAGGATGATATTTTTTAAATTTAATGGAGCTAGATTCTTTTAGGAAGATTTCTTGGAGGAAAGCTATTTTGGGGTTGTGGTTGGTCAAAAGTTGTTGAAGTTCCTTGTAATTGGCCCAGATTCCTCTGCAATTCCACTGTAGCATTGTATTATTTTATGTTTCATTGATTTTCTCTTGTTTTAATTTTTGGCGGGGTTTGTTTTAAGGATAAAATTTTTTTTGATTGGGTTTTGTTAAGGTATGGGGTCTCATCCTCCGTTTCTATTGTTTCCAGGGCCTCAAATCTGTTTTTTGTTGGGGTAGTTCTTGTTCTTGATCATTTTTTTTCTAGTTTTGTGCCATTCCTCTGTTCATTTGGAGTTGGTTTCTTCATAGCTTCCCTATAGAGGGAGGTCTGTGGTGGACTAGCAATAGAGGCCACTTCAAAGGAGAGGGCATTTAGGTTCTCTTTATTTGATTTTGTTTGTGTCTCTTGGTTTGGTGAATCTTTTGTGTTTGAGTTTTTTTTTGAGAGTTGTTTGTTTTCAGTAACTGTTCTTATAGTTTTCATTTCTTGGATTAATATTTTCATCTCATTTATAAGTTGGGTAATTACTTCAGGTTTTATTCTTATTTGGTTGTTTTGATATATTTGGTGTCCTTGTTGGTTTGTGTTTGGTGTGTATCTTTTTGACATTTCAGAGTATTTTACAGCTTCTAGCATGGACAGCTATCAATAGGCTATCGATTATATGGAAATCAGACCTAACCGATAAAATGAAACGCAGCTTCTTCCAGGCAGCGGTCACATCGATACTGCTATATGGATGCACTACATGGACGCTAACAAAACGGCTGGAGAAGAAACTGGATGGCAATTACACAAGAATGCTGCGTGCAATCCTGAACAAGTCCTGGCAGCAGCACCCCACAAGACACCAACTGTACGGCCACCTGCCCCCTATCATGAAAACTATTCAAGTTAGACGAACCGGACATGCAGGACACTGCTGGAGAAGCAGAGATGAACTCATAAGAGATGTACTCTTATGGATCCCAACACATGGCCGCGCAAAAGCAGGACGACCAGCTCGAACGTACATTCAGCAGCTATGTGAGGATACACGCTGTTGTCCTGAAGACCTACCTAGGGCGATGAACGATAGGGAGGAGTGGCGAGAGAGGGTCAGGGATATCCGTGCTACCAGCGCGATATGATGATGATGATTATTTTCCTTGCTTCTTGAAAAGTAATGTTTTTGGTGTATTTTATTTTGGATATATCTTTTTCCCTTTTCCAGACTTCACAATCTTTTGAATTTGTAGGGTGATTTTTTTTCAGTTTGTGCAGAATGCGTTTTTTGACAGTCCATGTGTTTTGTGATGTTTTCAACACATCTTCCACATACTGGGAGTCTAGTGCATCTCCTGATGGTGTCCGAACTTCTGACAATTGATACATCTAAGAGGGTTTGGTATATATGTTTTGACTTATTTTTATATATCCTACCTTAATTTCATGGCAGGGCTTTGGGGTATCAAAATATAACATGTAAGTGTTTGTATTTATGGTTTCTTCATTTTTTTAATGCTTATTCTTTTAACGTCTGTTATGTTTAGGTTTTGCAAATTGGATTTTATTTCATCTAGTGTACACAGAGATAATTCAGAACTCTTCATTACTCCTTTGGATGAATTTAAAGATTAGTGGAGGTGAGTTTTAATGTTGAATGTTTCCCATTTTTGGATTTCTTCCACTTGTGTTTTTTTTTTAACTTCAATTAATATTGTTCCATTTGTTAATTTTTTGATTGTTGTTGGTTTTATTTGTTTGGAAAGGATTTGTTCAATTTTGAAGGTGGATATTTTGGTTATAGGTATATCTTCAGTTGATTTGATTACCATATAAGTAGGTGTGTTTTGATAAATAATTTCAGGCTCACTATCAGAGCTTTCGAAGTGTGGTCTCTTGGTGGATTTATTCATAATCATTTGTAGAAGGTTTATGAGTTTCATTGAGTATGCTCCCCACCTACCATGAAGCACTAAATGGGGATGTGCCAAGGGGAAAACCTATTTGCCTAGTAACATCAGGGCTACATACTCAGTATACTCATGCTGATGGTAGACAGATAAGTTTTATCCCTGGGTTTTCATCCCAAGATAATTACCCACCAAGGGACAGTAGGGAGTATAGGTCTTTCCTCAGCATGAATGACCCTACAGCCATTGCCCTCTAATTCAGATTTTTGCAAAAATCTGAAAGAGGGCTGACATAACCAGCCAATTGATTGGATTGGGCCTCTCCGACCGCTCATCTAGCCTAGTAAGGGCCAAAGTGGAATGTTACAAATCAAGTAACCTCTTTAGTTGCGGGGTCAAGGACTGTTCAGCCACCAGGATCCCATCCTCAAGAAATACAGGTCACCACCCATGGCCAACAGGTAGCCTTGTTTGGAGGGAGAGGGTTACCCCTCTGCAGAGGTGCAGTTGGTGTATTCTACAGCCCCAGCCGACAGGGTGGAATACTATTTTAAAATGCAAAACGAAAAAAAAAAAGAAAAGAAATTGTAATAGAAAAATTTTTACGTTTTTTAATTCTGAGCTTCTTTTCATTGTATCAACCAATAGGGTTATAATTTTAGAATGTAAAAAAAAAAAAAATGAACAAAAATTAAACAAAACTATTGTTTATTGATTACTCAAAAACTGATTTTTTTAAACAAGTACTTCTCAGATTTAAAAAAAAAATATATATTAATTATCAATCCGTGTAACTTAAAAATGTTAATAATAAAAAAATAAAACTATTGATAGAATAAATACTTTTGATTTGAATTAGTATGCAAAATTTCCAACAAAAAATAAGGACACATTTTTAATTCTTAGCTTCTTTTTATTGTCATATTATAATAAGGTAAAGAAAAAAATTAAATGAATACTTTTTTATTACTTTAACTCAACAGATAATTAAGAACTGAATTTAAATTTTTGCTATATTTTTTTAAAAAGTCTTAAGAAAAATAAAAGTTTCAAACCACACAAGAGTTTAGGGTTACATTTTTAAAATATTTTAAATGTAAAAAAAAAAAAAAAATCCTAAAATAAAAAAATATTGTAATATATGAATTCTTAGATTCTTTTATCACTAAATTTTTAGTGTGAGAATAAAAATTATGCTGCTTTTAAAAATATTAACTAAAAAAAATTTGTTCTGTAACTGAGCACTAATTGTAAAAAATTTATTGGAGACAAAAAAAAATGTTTTAAACTTATTATTATAAATGTATAGGGTTACATATTTTTTTATATATTATTTTAAATGTAAACTAAAAAAGAATAAAAAGAAAAAAATCATGAAATAAAAGAATAATTTTCATTTGAATTAATAGGTAAAATCTTTCAACAACAAATAAGGGCATATTTTAATTCTTAGGATACTTCTTCTTTTCTATCTCACTCACTTGTGTTGCTAAAACCCTTTAAGTCATCATAGACTGTGTGGAAGTAAATAATGGAGTGTAATCCGACAATATATAGAGAAAACTGATAACAAAGTAATCCAAGCAGGAGGAGAGATTTATTGAGAAGCCAAGTTGAGACTTTAGTGCTTCGGTTCTAATAAACCATCATGTGAGGGATGATATTAGTGATAGTTCATTAGAACTGAAGTGCTATAGTCTCGACTTTGCTTCTCAATAAATCTCTCCTTCTACTTGGATTAACTTATCAATTTCTCTCTCTCTCTCTCTCTATATATATATATATATATATATACACACACACACACACACACACACACACAACCTAATTTCATTACAGAGGAATGAGAAATTCTGTTATAGTTACAATATGAAAGATTGCAAAAGAAAGAAAGGAGAAAAAAAAAAAACACACACAAAATATTAAAAAGGAGAAAAATAAAAAAAGACTGAGAAAGAGAGGGAAAAAAAAAGAGAAAAACAAAATATAAAATAAAGAAATGAAAGAGCAAAAAACGAAATAGAATGAAAAAAGAAAATGAAAACAAGAAAGAAAATGAAAGAAAAAAATATATGAAAAAAAAAAAGTAAACTAAAAAAAATATGAAAGAAATGGAAAGAAAGCAAAGAGAGAATGAATTAGAAGGAAAGAGGAATCGAAAAAGAGGGAAAGAACAAAATGATAGATTTATTATGGTAACTTATTTAGTTACTGAAATATAGTAAACGATGATAGATTTTGTATTTTACACTGTTCTAATAGAATCATGACTGGTAATTATCAATCTCATTTACAGAGGCTTCTAAACAAGTGTGTATATGTGTGTGAAGCAGAATTTCTTTTTACTTACAAGCCATAGGAAGAATTAATACATATACTAGTCACGTTCCCAGGATGCTCATTGTCAATCCATGCTAATAGGCATACAATATCAGGCTGGAAACCTGGGTTCCACCGTCGCTGGGAGGGTTTAACCTTCAATGCTGTACTATATTCCTGGAACAAAATCAAGAATAATGTAAGGTTATATAGTTGGATATTTTACCAGTAGCAACAGGGTCAAATAAAGGATGATTAAGCAACGTTTCAATAAATAAAGAAACATGTTTATTACGGTCTTTGTCATTACAAATCAATCCCAATGGGTTTATTAGGATTGACTGTTGTGTGAATGCAAAAATTTCTGCACAGGTATGTTTGATGAAAACAGCCAGACAATAATATCATCATTAAGACTCAATAATGTCAAGTTTATGACAAAACAATAACAAGAAATTTTGAACTGATTATGATTTAACAAAATTTAACCATACACAAAAAAGAAGACATGTTCATCACTGACCATAAAGAAATGACACTGAAAAACATATCACAATTTTGATTTACTTAAAAAAAAAAAGATGTTAAGTCTAGGTGGTAACAGTATTGTTCCTTGTAGAAATCTGATTCTTTTACTAACAATTCAGCTTGAAGAATTCCACTTATTTCATTAAAAAATGTTAAATTTGGTGCCAATGTTAAAAGTAACAATTTTTGTTAAATCTTTCAAGAAAATGGCATCAAAGAAAGTGTCAATATCATAATGGTCAACTTTGAATTAAATAACACCAAAATATAAAGTTTAATTTGTAAAAATCAATCAAATATTGCTTAAATATGTGTGCATGCAGAGAGAACTTAATTATATCAAAATAACTCAACAAAAACAGTAGATCAAGGCAAGTGTTTTTGTTTTTTTATTAAAACAATACACTTATAAAATAAAGTTATTTACAGTCCAATATGCAACTGAATGATAATCATATAGATTTTTTTACATTGTTTAATATTTTATAAGTTTTTTCCCACTTTCAAATGCTCAATATAATGGAGATTTACTTCTAAATAGAAGCATCAGTAGCATCAGGGACCACGGTTACAATGGAAACCTAATAGATCCCTGGGTCATCTAGTTACAATTATAGCTTGCTGGAACACTTGAAAGAATCAATGGCAATTCTTTCATTTAAAAGAAACAGCTTGTGCATGAGTGAATTTTACATAAGGAATTGTGGAAGTAAATAATGGAAAGGAATCTAATAGTATGGAGAAAATTGAAAAACAAAGTAATCTATAAGGAATTGTATAGATCCAGACCCACTCTCTTGATATTTCCTCCAGAATAAAGTGGCAACATGTGATCCAAGACAATTACAGGAAATGGCCAAATCAAGTTTCTATGCAAAGCATCTGGTTTCTTGGTATGTATATGCTAGGGAGTCATTGACCGCAAAAAGAGGGTTCCATCCACCCTTTGACAGGTCTCATTTTTCATCTTGTTAAATGTCTAGACATTCCTCATCAGGTAAATCTGGTAGGAGAGACAGTTCAATTACTAACCACATAATCATGAGGCAGATAGTACTAGGTTACATTATATCAACAGCACTCTTAAAGTGATCAAATAAAATTAAAACACAGAATGAAAATGGAAATATCAGAGAGAAAAAAGGTCAGGTTTCAGAGTTAGAATTGCTAAATAACGGAAAGTACAAATTGGGAAGCAAACATTTTTATCCAAGAAAATAAAATCATTTTGCAAAAAAAGTATAGATAACTTTATAATACTATAACTCTCATGTTTATATGTATGTTACCATAAACCAGCAAAAACAGTACATCATTGGGGGATTTTTATTAGAGCAATAAAATTCAAATGCTCTCATAGAATAAAGTCATTTCCAGTCAAATTTGTGACTGAATCATAATTTTGTGGATGGGTGGGAGTCTTCATTTAAAGAGAATGTCATTTTTTTTAATCAACAGAAATTATGGAAGATAAGAATAAAATGCTAAATTAGAATCCTTCATTTCTTCCTAAATAGAAGCAACAATATCATCATGGGTAGTTGTTGCAATGGGAACCCAACTGGTTCGTAAGTCATCTACTACATTGATAAAAGAATCAAAAAACTAAGTAGATGAGTTTATGTAGAAAATTTGATGTAGTAGTCAAATTAGGGAATTTTTTAATAATAAAAGGTGTGTGTATGGGGAGGGGAGAGAGAGAGAGATAAAAATCAAAGAAATAACTTTCTATAATGAATATTTTTCAAAATGTCTGCCTCATAACAATGTTACTAGTTTACTATAAATGAATGTATAGTTTTAGTTTGATTACTTTGCTTTATGGCATATCAGCTTTCATAATGCAGAGTTTTGAGTAAATGTGTCAGATTTTTAGAAACAATTTATTGAAAAACTTGCTTGTATTTTAGATTTTGGACAAAAAAAAAAAATTAAGTCCCCCAAATCCCCATTTACTTGAAGTATATACTAATAAAACTGCAATTTGGAAAATCAAACCTTAATCCTTCAAAGCTCACATTAGCATTTGTTATATTATTGCCATTACAAGTAATGCTCACTCCTTAAGAGAAAACTGCCAAGTAAACAAGAAGAAAAAAAAATTATGCAGTCTTTGGGCTGAAATCAAAGTTTGTGTGATCTGTTCATCTTCCCCAGCCTTATTTTCATCTTGGACAGAAAATGGAAAAATAAACTAAAAAAAGAATTTGGGTTTTGTGATATAGGTCACAAGGACTGGGGCTATTTTTGGCTTTGCCAATAGATTTGTATATGTGTCTCCTTATTAAAGAGATCATGAGTCAAAGTTACCCTTGAGGAAAACTAGTTGAAAATCAAAAAAAAAAAAAAAAATTAATAAATAAACAACTCATGAAATTTAACCTTTAAAAACTGAAAATATAAAATGGCATTAAGAATAACAGCATAGATAAATTTAAGTGGATATTTGAGAGATTTTAGTTAATAGTGAGGGGAAAATAGAAAGTTTTTGGTGATAGAAAATGATATCATGATTAATGTATATTAGGAAAGTTTACTAGGCGAATTTTTAGCCAATACTGAAGATGAAATTTTTAGGTTGACTTCACTGAGCATGAAATCAGATCAGCCATTCTAGCATCCTATCAAGTTATCAATGTTTTTACAAGAAAAAAGTAAGATCAGACACGTATCTTTTAATAAGACTTGTACGAGGAGTGATCTAAAAATATCGAGTTAAGATTTTTAAATAATTTCAAGTGCACAGCTGAGCAACTTTTATAATAAAGCCATAATATAATCTAGTATTATCATTCATCATAATTCTGGTTGTTTTTCATCACAACTTACTGAGGTTGTTACTTTTATGATAGTGAGGAACAGCACACATCAGAAACAAAAATAAAATTCCCAGTAAGACAAACTCACATCTTTTGCCTTAGGAAAGTTAATTAGTCTTACCCAGAAACTTCTTCATTTTGTTTTTGACATGCACTGATCCTTATTGTTGTAGAAGTGACAACTTGAGTGAGTTAATGGTGATGGACAAAGTAATTTTGGAAGATGATTTTTAAAATGGACACAGAAAAGTGAAGATTATCTAAAAAGAAACTTACAAACAGGAAATAACAACAACAACGATTATAATAAAATTTGTGCACCAAAATAAAATCAAGTTACATGAACTCTTCCATGGAAGAATTACAACTAACAATTGAGATAAAAATATATTCTTATATCAATTCTCATTAAAACTGTCATGATCTGACTTCATTAAATGCCAACATAACCACAGATGAATAGAACTTAGGAAATACTAAAACCTGAAATACAAAAATGGAATCCATTAGATATCAGAGTGACACAAGGTCAATTTTTAAACAGAAAAGACCGTTTTGAAATTAGTTTTCCTTCACCTAGAATGGTTGCCTAATCAAAGCAAAATAAATAAATAGTCTGCCTTACTATTTACCCACAGCTGGACAAGAAAGCAGATGGATTCATACCTTTCCTAAGGGCATTAATGCAAAGTAAAATGCAAACAGTTTTATCCAGGATTTGAACTTAGGCAGCCATTTCCATTTCCTATAATAATAACTATTATGCTAAGTGTATCTTCCAAGTATCAAAATGAGTGAATATTAAAAAAAAAAGAAGAAAAAAGGTCATAGTTGCCAATCTTCTAAGTAATATTCATAAAATATTTTGTTGTTGAAAAAATAAAATATGTTTTATGTCATTTGTAAATGATGTAAAGCAGTTGTTTGAAAAATGAATTTAAATGTGTCAGCTTAGTAGTGATTATACACTGATGAGTATCCTCATTTTGGTTGTTATAATAATGTTGCATTTGTAGTACACACCAGTATTTTTCATGAGTCTTTTATAGTAGGTAACTCTCTGTAAATTAAAAATCAAACCTTTTGTTCAAGCTAGAGATGTAGACTGTTCTCATTTCACTGTCCATGCTTTGAGCATATCAGGGTAATTTTACCAAGTTAATTTCTCTTCACGATGTTGCTTGTCTGTTCCTTCCATTGAACTAGAAGATGCAATGGCAGAAACGCTATATCAACCAAGATGAGGACATGAATCAATGTATAATAATAATAATTCCTCGGCTCAAAAATTCAAATAAAGCTTAATTATAATGATAATACATAGAACAGGTAGAAAATCTTAATGTAATATACTGATATATTAGTATCTCCAACTTAATACTACTTCTAATCCATCAGTGTATCATAAAGAATTCCATATCTCAGAAATTCAGATAAAATTTATTACCCCATTTAAACATTTGAATTGAAATTTTGCTAACATATATACCCCCAAACCCCAAATCCAACTGTTGAAATGTTTCCAATTGGGGGTGAAATATTTTTCAAGAATTTATAGAAGCATTTCAATTCTTTGAGTACAATAATTACTGAATACTTGCTTAGCAAAATAACTAAAAGGAAAATAAGTATTAAAGTGATAACAGAGAAAAGAAGTGGAAGAAAACAGAAATACTAAAGAGTGATGAGAAAAAGTAAAAAAAACAACTGATAGAAAATAAACATCTAGAGGTTTATTCCTTTTTATTTATATATATATATATATATATATATAAATATAGATAGATAAAGAGAAAAATTTAATTCAATCAAATTTGATGTCAGTTGGAGCATATACCTTGAGTGAATTACTCAAAATAGGCAGGCAGTTTACCTTTGTAAATCAAAGACAAAATTTCAGCTGCCTTTATGGTTTATTATCAAATGTGTCTTGGAGCAGTGTTTATGGTTTGCTGGAGTTAGGTTTCTTTTTTAATGGCATATCAACCTTCATGAGTTATTTAATGCCAAAGCCATCCTTGTAGAAGAACAGTAGTGGTACTATTTAACCCATAGTTGGGGGGGGGGATAAGGGGGTTCATACCTTTCCCAAGGGTATTAGTCCGAAAGTGAACGTAATAACACGACTGGAGTTCAAATTCGCTTACTACGATGTCACAGTTAGCCACTACGCCACGGGGACTCCCTTGGTTTGCTGGAGTATAGTTTGTGACCAAAACTCAAGTAGAAAGGCAGAGGAAAGTATGCCTGTTTAAAATGAAAATAATAACCATTTACTGAATTATACACTGAATACTGATAAACATCAAGTGACAAATTTGACATTTTTTTACTTTTTAAATTTAATAATTAACCTATATTATTTCAGTCAGAACAGACACTACCTACTTTACTTACCTAGACAGAGCATGTCTTTGAATAAGGCATAGGACTTGCAAAAATAAGAAAAGATTTCCTATTTTTCTATTTAGCTTATTGAGTATTTTCTCAATAAATTAACTTCTTTAAAAGATCCCATGTAAGTTTTGAAATTTAATAATAGTATTTTAACTTTTTCAGTAGTTAGCCTCTGGGCCATCAGATAGTCTGTAGCAGAGTTCATTAAGTTATCCAAAACAATCAAGCATACAGCACATCCAAACTTTGCTCTAGAGCAAAGACATCCCTCATTATAATAAGAAAGGTAGTGAATGATCAACTGTATCAAGCATTTTATCAGTGCTATCTGATATGTTCTTCTTGAGTACAAAATGTTAAAGTTTAAATGTTTAATAAATTAGTACTTAGCACAAAATATTGGGCTTATGGGTTTAAAGGATTAATGTAATCCTTTCACTATATTACTTCCTAAATTATTCACACAATTCTTACACCTTATATTACATCTAATTTGGAAAAAAAAAATTATGCCAAATTTATTTCTTGATTATACATCACAAAATTATTATAACTGACACCTGATACAACAATGCATAACAAAATTTAATTATGTAACAAATAAATCAATGCAAAAACTTTATGAAAAAAGTAGGTTTTTTTTTCAATCATTGAACCTTAAATTTTTTATAATTGAAAGAATGGGGGGGGGTAGTGTTATCTTAAAAAAATAAGATGAGACCACATTGAATTAACAGTAAATTTTGCTGAACAAATTATATTTAACTTAAATGTTTCCTTACAGCAGAAAACTGGGAATTATCAGAGTACTAGGGTCTAGATATTCCTTATGAAAATCTTATATAGGTGTTAATCACAAACATTTCTATGCCTAAAAAAAAAAAAAAAAAAAAAAAAAAATCATTACTATCACTGAATCAAGTGATAGAATTTAATTTGATTTTTTAAAAATCATTTTTGCTAGGAAAACTTGAATTTACAAAAAAAATTATGGGAGGCTAACTTGTAATCATTATCATGAAAATGGAATTAGGGTCTTGATTTCAAATCCTGGATATTTCACTTTGCTTGAATGCTCTTGGAAAAAGATGAATCCTTCTCTTCTTCCTCTAGTGATGGGCAAATAGTAGAGCAGATTGGGTTCTTTAGCCTTGAAAAGGCAACCAATCTCAAAGAAGGAAAACTCTGAATTTAAATCAGCTTTACACTGTTTAAAAATTGACCTTATGTCGAATCCTTCTTGTAGTAGAGGGGTTAGATAAATACAAAAAAAAAATTATGATTTTATTCATTACTATCACATGACAGTATTTTAAGGAATATATTAAAGCAAATTAATTTAGTATCAAATTATTATTAGATTGTTGATGAAATTATCATTTTGTATATAGATTGTTTTCTTTCTAAGTTCAAGAAAAAATTTAAATGATGTTATTTAAAGTAACAAAGAAAAGTTAATATATATATGGAACACATTTTTAAAAGTTAACACTGACATAAGCTTTCATAAGAGATTTTATTTTGAATTATATTCAGACCCCGGTGCTCTGATAGTGCCAAAAACTGAAATAAAGCAAAAAAGAATATACATGAAAAATTAAAGTGTAACAAAATGATTTCCAAGAAAAACTAGAAAGACGCTTTCTTTTTATACACATCTCATTGTCAACATCTCATCATTAAATCATCCATGATAAAAAAATAAAAAAAATTTCACAAAATTTGCAAAAAAATTATGAAAGTAACTTGATTTTAAATAGATGTTGATTACTGATTAGAGCAAAAAAAATGCTCATTATTTTAATTTATGAATATATTTAAAGGCAGACTAAAATCAAGAGACATACAATAGGAAAAAATGACTTCATAGGATAAATTTAACTATCATACTTAAATTTATGAAACTCAAATATTGGTTTAATTTGCCTTTATATAATTTAGAAAGAAACAAGAGCTAATTCTCTAATAAAACAACTATAAAGGCAAGTATACAGGTTTTCTATTTGTCAACATTGCAATGACTTTATATATATATATATATATACACACACACACACACATACATATATATATAAGCTACTTATTGATATATAATGTAGGTCTAAATACCTGCATATATTTGTCACTGCAAGGAAGACAGGAATATTGAATTTTCAAATTCTACCAGGTAAGCAAACACTTATGCTTATACAGAAATACAATTCACTAACACTACTTGAAAAGCAGATACACACACACACACAAATTAGCAGTATTTATCATTATTTTTTTCAGTACTACACAGATACTATTTAGAGATCTATAACAATACAAACACAAACTACTTACCAGAACTATAACTTAGCAAAAGAAACTATTGATGTCAAGAGACAAATATGGAGAACTATTGGTCAGCCTATAAACACATGATACATAACAAAATACTACATTTGCAGTCAGTTATTACTTAGCAGCCTAAGAGGCAGAACAGAAAAGATGACAACAGCATACCATGGCAGGATACAGGAAAATACTATTGGTAGCCAACAGAGCCAGAATGGAGACACTACTGCCTTAGGAATTAAATATCTTCACAAGTAGATCAATGAAATATATTTTTATAACCTCCAATAACAGACAATCACCCCCCCTTTTTATTTTCTCTACAGGTACTCCTCATAGGAAATTCTCTTCTGTAACTAATCCAAGTCAAATATCTGAACATTGTAAATTTTTATATTTACAAACAGAAATTTAAAGGCTACTTTATATACTTGTATTAACCCAAACCCTCTGCTACAACTGGGATATAACATAAGGTCAATTTTTAGGCAGAGTAAAGCTGGTTTGAATTCAGAGTTTTTCTTCTCTTAGAGAAGTTGATTTTCCAAGTCTAAAGGACCCAGTCTACCTTACTATTCATTCCTAACTGGACAGAGAAGAGAAGATTTAATGCCCTTTAAAAGGACATCAGTGTGAAGTGAAATGCAAACAGCCTTGATCAAAATTTGAAATCAAGAAGGTAAATACTTATACATTTCTAGAAATGAAGCAGCATAGAAGAAATTTAATAAGTGTTGTTGACTTACAAACATATATTAGGAAAATAAAGAAATAAGATCAAATACTTTAAGAATATGAGAGGCATGGTACTATACAAAGTTATTTCATTTAGATTGCAAGTCATCAGCAGTTTTACAAATTCATTTTTTTTTAATGTTTGAAACAGTTTTCAGATACTCTGCAATCACATTGAGGACCAAACACATCCGGACTTCACTCCAGGGCGAAGAAATCTTTCTTCAAAGCTTTTCCATCATTCCATAAAAGAAAAGTTGAAATGGTTGTGATATTAAGGATTTTATAAATACCTGATGTGATTTTCTAAAATATACAATTTATGATATAGACTAATATAACACTTAGTCTGAAATATTGAACTTAAAGTGTACAGTAAATAGGGCTCAGCCCTAGGTATCAGGCTGTGTGCTTAAAGGGTAAAAAAAAAAAAGTGAACATCTTAATAACTTATCAGAAACCTTCAAATATAAATAAAATCAAAGTACCGATTAAATGAACTATAATTGATTTTTCAAATGAAGCTGACATCTACTTAAAGCATTGATTAATCTTCAAGGTTACAAATGAGAAGATGCTATAAAGTTAAGAAAATAATTGAAATGCACAATTGAAAGACAATGGTTCCATGAAATTAAACAAGAAAATAGCCCCACCACCTAAAAAAAAAAGAAAGTGAAAATAATTTTACAAGAAGAAACAAAATCACTTTCTAAGATTAACAGCTATTCTGTTAACCATTTCAGAGCAGAAATTAAACATTTGATTCCCTAACCCTTTGTAGCCGAATTAACAAAAAAATTGTGCACAAAATTCATTCAAACTTCATTTCCATTTTTATTTAAAGCTATCCTATGAATTCCATAAAAAAACAAGTGTATTAAGCTTTTTATTATCAGTATTAGGCCATTGGCCTAATGAGTAGAGTGTTTAACAATGGTCTAGGAGACTGGGGTTCAATCCCAGGTCAAGTCATACCAAAGACTCAAAAAATGGTACTAGATGCCTCCTTGCTTAACACTCAGCATTATAAGGTAAGGATCAAGGGTAAAGTGGAGCAATCCAGGGAATGAAGTAGCGCCCTTCCCTACACCTCGGTGTGGTAGCTATTGAAAAGAGAACCTTAGGGTCACCCTTGACTAAGGTTGCCAACTTTACTTTCATTTTTTTATTATCAGTATTGGATAAGATCTCTAAGTCTTGAATATTAGGCATATAACGTATAATAAAATAGCATGCAACCCCAAATACTGGACTTACAGTGTTTGAAGAACAGCTTATTCCTTCTCAAGAATGGAGAGGAATTTAAGCTGTTTTTATAGAATTCTCCAACTTTGGACAACATTTTCATTTCTTCAGTAAAGCTAAATGTAGTTGCTAACAAAAACAGTCTTTACTTCATTGATAACGAATAAGAAATGTTTAGAAGTTACTATGAGATTGGATAAATTGTCAGTTATATAGGAACACCAATGAACATTTTTAAGGTATAAACTCTCTCCACATAGGCATTAGAATCAGGGATGAGAGTGAAGAAACAACTGACATCTTCCTCCCCACAAAAAAGAGGAAGGGAAAAAGTAAGCAGAAACAAATTTACAAATTAATAATGATGGCAGTCAAAACATTTTAAAAAAAAAATCATCAACCTACTTTTTATCAGAAATTAATTTTTCATTTTCATCTGTAAAATTCAAGGCAAATTAAGCCCCCTTTAAGTAAAAGTCCTCATGTGCCTATGTCTTTCTTTGTAGATGCACTAGATTCTGATGTGAATACTAATCACACAAATCAAATATTATCTAGTGGAAATTTCAGATAAAAATTCAACTATTAACTAACTAGTTGTCCGATTGGTTCACCCTTGTATAAAAGATGCTCCGCAAGTTTCAAAGGAAACCACAACAAATACAGGGAACACAATAACACTATTGAATTAAGCAAATTTTCAGCTACAAAACACTTTTTTCACATAGTCACTACCACTGACTATGCATTGTTGATGGTGATGAACAAGAATCTAATCTGTATATCACACTTATAAGAGGGTTAATCTGAAAGTAATGCTTCCTATTTTATTATACTGTTCCAAAATATCAGCAGTGGATGTTAATGATATGGCATTAGAAGTTGAACCATCCAGCCAATAACCCATAAAATAGCAGAGCAGCTTTCTGGTAAAATGGTATCTGACATGAAAGCAGTCATGTCACTCCATGTAGAAAAAAATTGCACCCATTAACATTTACTGAAGCTTGCAGAATGTTTATAGAAAGCAAACAATAGAGGTGGGCACAGTTAGGCAGTGGGTAATGCATCTCAGCAATGGTGACAGTGATGTACATTATAAGCCATATTGGACACAGGAGTCAATCTACAAAATGAAGAACACCAGTTTATTAAAAATGGATCCTAATGAAATTAGTCAAATTGGATGATTGAATACACAACCAATGCCAAAAATTTAAATGTACAAACTGGTTGAAATCTTTTGTAAAAAGAAACAAAAATTATGCCTACTTATGAAATACTGTAGAGCAAGAAGAGGCTTCCAAATTATTATGAATTGGGCTGATGAAAAATTTACAACAAACACAACATTTTTCTGAAATGGATGTTATCATAATTGCAGTTATGTCTGCAGATTTTTACAAGTATAACATACAAGCTCTTGGTGATTACTGGTAAAAATTCGTAGCTAATGATAGCGAATAAATAGTGTTTAGTAGCTGAAAACTTGCTTTATCCAACTATGTTATTGTCCTCGCTGTATCTAAATTTCCATTGAAATATATTAGAGGTAATATTTTTGAAGCAGCTCATGTGTCAATACATTGATACAAGTGGATTAAGTAAATATGCAGGAAAGTTGATTATTAATAAAATTAAGATTCAGTTAAGATGAATGTGACCAATAACTGGTTCAAGTAATAACTGGGTACCATTGTTAGCCACAGAAAGAAATTAGATTTATAATACAAAATAATAATAATAATAATAATATTAAAAGTCTAGTTTGTTTAAATCATATAGAAGTATTTCTGTAATAGGCATGAGTATCAAGGGGAAGTAATTTATGCACATTTTAGTATTTAAAGTAAAAAAAAAAAAAAGGCATTCAAGATTCGGGGGGAAAACAAAAAAAAAAAAAAAAACAGCAAACCACACTGACAATAAATGCACAAAATAGACATCAAAGAAATACTATGATTATCACACAGCTGAAAGGGAAGAAAAAATACTGTGTTGTCTGAAGGCAGCTATCCAAACTACATCATAAGAAGGGTGGCTCTAGTGCACACATCTAAGGGGGTTTGTAGACTAGCTGTGGTGTAGCTGGTCTTACCACACTATCCTGTGGTGTAGGTGGCGTCACCACCACACACTCGTCTGGTGTAGGTGGTTCTACCGTACACTCCACTCCTCCTAAATCTATGGGGGCACCATAGGATTCATATGAAGGTTGTATTGACAGAGCTGGGAGTGGTAATCTGTTGGAAGGACACAGGCAGCAACAACGACGGGGACCTAGTGTCTGCCAGCCACTTGTGGCACACATTTTTCTCCTGAATACCTGCCAGTCATAGGGAACAACAACAGAGAGACACAAATGAAAAGACAAACAACAAAAACAAAAACAAAAAAGAAAGAAACATGAAAATATTTTCAGACTACAATCAATTCAGAATAGATTTGTCACTAATAACCAATATCTCATACAAAGAGGCAATCAATCCCATAAACACAAGTTGAAGAGTATTGTACTTAAACAACAGGCAGAAGCATTTTGCAAAAGTTCTTTTCAAAGTAAATGCAATATTGTTAAGACTTAGATGAGTATGTTATGTGTTGTCAGGGAGCCACAATAAAATGGAATCAATGAAATAGTTCATATGTAGTGGTTTCAGCTTCATTCTTTTTGATATGATTGTAAAATTTTCGTAAAAAATATAAGGAAGTATCTTCAATCATTATTATAATTAATTTTGATAATTAGTACTGTCAATATGAGACCAACAGAATTACTGAAGACAAAGGTAATTTTAAAATATGGGAAAAATCTTTATACTTGATAATTTCCATGATTTTTGTATAATTTTTTTTCTTTAGATATCAGATTAAATTGTCAACTGTATACAAACCATGTATGAAACTAGTAAAGAACATTACATTTTTAGCACAAGTGACATCATATGGTCCTCTTAATTTTTTTCCAAATAATTTTGCTTGCTTTTCATTCAGATGAATATCTTTTAGTCAGGGAATTTTGTAAAATTTGCGATGAATTCAATTTTTATGAAATTAGGGATTTTTGTCTATTACATAAATAAAATGGAAAAAATGGTCTTCAACTTTGAATAAGTATGAACTCAAAGAAAATCAAAACAAAAGATATAACTTGTGTACATGTATAGCAGAATGGACAAAAAGTTAGATGATTTTTTTCACGTAGTAGACAGGAAGCCCTAACATTTAAATTCCCATAAAAAATTCAAATCTGACGAATTCCCTGAGCAGAAGGAAGTTGTTCTGGAAAGAAAGAAAACAAAATTATCTGTGAAAAAAGAATTCTTTAAATATTTTTACCATATCCCTTGTGCCAAATTTTCACTTATGTCTTTTACAGCATATTTAATGCTTATTAAACAAGACAATTTGTAAGCTTCATTATAAATTGCTTGTGAATGTAACCAAAATAGAGAAACACACACCTATAACACTGGGCAACAAAGATTTTGCAACAGAGCTAAAAGTATGTTTTAGATTAAATTGAATATTCTAATTCTGAATCAAATCTGTAGTAAGAATTGTTCCAATATAACACATTGGTAAACCAGCAAAAGCTCTGCCATTCACATCAAACTCAGCATCATGAAAAATTTAGTCAAAGCAATGGCATATAATGGTTAAGGATTCTGATACCTAAAGATAAAATTTAGTGGTGAAAAAGTAATATAGAACTAAAAGCATTTTCATTAGACCTGAGATCAGAGAATTAATGTCTAATCGAAAGTTTAGAGGTGGACTAAATCCATTTGAGCTGGTATCTTCATTCCTTTTAGTTGTACAGAAATTTCTTGGGGGTCTCAATAGAGTTGAAAACTTTGTTGGCTGAATTCAACATGCTAACAGCATATCAAATAATGGGATGTTGGACATCTCTTAAAATGCACTTCTTGTACTCTTATCTCCAATAAACTTGGAGTGCCATAAGTGATAACTACTGTGAAAGGTTTCATAAAGAAATGACCAAGATAGAAATGAGATAACAATGCTGATTCAGCCCTAATAGGGTGGGTAACAACTACTCGTTTGTATTTACCCAACCCCTCCACCACAGGCAGGTGTAACACAAGGTCAACTTTTAAGCAGAGTACAGCTGGTTTGAATTCAGAATTTTCCTTCTCCTAGACTGGTTGCCTCGTCAAGAACCCAATCTGTCCTACTATTTATCCATAGCTGGAAGGAAGGGGAAAGAGATGGATTCATGCCTTTCTTAAGAGCATTGACACAAAATGAAATACAAACAACCTAAACAAGGATGGAATTTAGGTTGCCGATTCTATTTCCAAAAATAAGCATTATACTAAGCATCTCTCTATATATTACTACTTGTTCCTACAATGAGAGATTAGTTCAATACACATGAAGTCACTCCATCACTATGATAGTCATCCTCTAGGCCTTCTTTTAATAAAGTTGTTTTGTATGAATGGTTGACATAACTGGCATTGTCTTTGCATACCACACAAAACACTTCAATCTTTTTTTTCATGATAATGCCTGTGATTTTATTTGATATTCCAAAGTCATGCTTTATTTTGTCTGTTTTGATGTAATTCATGAAAGAAACTCCCATAGTTTTGAGGTAAACGTTTTCAAATACAGTCAATTCTCTCTTCTTCAAACTCTAAGTTTCTCCAGGACATATGGCTATTATCAAAAATAGGTTGAATATACAAATATACTATTTACTTCAAACATAAATATACTATATATAGTACAAATATATTAATATATTTTACCTTGAACATTACACAAAATACATCTTTTTGATGTGCAGGAGTGGGGGCAGTCAGTGATGTAATGATCCTGGAATCCTTGGAAATTTTGGGTCTTTTAACATCATATTCATTCCTGCAGGTAACCCAATTAGGGCTGATTGAACCCCAATTCTTCTTCCAGTAACTGATATTTACAATCTTAGCCTCTATTTTTACATTTGTAGAAAATTATGGCTACTGGGTGATTGTGTGATTGTATATATTTTGGTTATAACACCACCAACCAATGGCATTTCGGTTCTCTTAAATCGCTCTCCATAATAAGTATTTTGTTTGTTAGTCCAAGTTTTGGCATCTTTTCTTTACCAGGATAAACTGATGCTCAATATAATGGGTTTTTTCTTTTTTCTGGTTGAGGTGATGGTGGGGGGATATATTTTAACACCTCAATGCTATATACTAATATACTATTAATATAGCATTATTTCTTTAAGTAGCAGAAAAAATGTTTTGTGTGTTGCCTAGTGTTATTAACACCTCAATGCTACATACTAATATACTATTAATATAGCATTATTTCTTTAAGTAGCAGAAAAAATGTTTTGTGTGTTGCCTAGTGTTATTAACACCTCAATGCTACATACTAATATACTATTAATATAGCATTATTTCTTTAAGTAGCAGAAAAAATGTTTTGTGTGTTGCCTAGTGTTATTAACACCTCAATGCTACATACTAATATACTATTAATATAGCATTATTTCTTTAAGTAGCAGAAAAAATGTTTTGTGTGTTGCCTAGTGTTATTAACACCTCAATGCTACATACTAATATACTATTAATATAGCATTATTTCTTTAAGTAGCAGAAAAAATGTTTTGTGTGTTGCCTAGTGTTATTAACACCTCAATGCTACATACTAATATACTATTAATATAGCATTATTTCTTTAAGTAGCAGAAAAAATGTTTTGTGTGTTGCCTAGTGTTATTAACACCTCAATGCTACATACTAATATACTATTAATATATAATTTGGTGCTAGGACAATTTTGGGAAAAGATTCAGAATCAGTATACAGATTTAGAATTATTTGTCTATATAATAGAAAAAATGTCTTGTGTGTTGCCCAGTGTTATTAACAACTTATAATGACCCAAGCCAGAATTTCAAAAAAACAATCAATTCATATTTTGAGAAAAATAAATAATACAATACATTCTAAAATGTAATCTTGTAATCTCAGATATTTTCCATCCATTATCTATTCAATTAGCTTATGAAAAAAAAACAAACAAACAAACCTGAAGGTTCTAAATTAATTCTATTATTTTTGGTTGGGTCAACTTGAATCTTTTGGATCTGATTCATTTCACAAAGTCATATTTCACAAAATATCATCTAATGTCAAAGTGATTTTTTTTTCTTTTATACAAGATAATACATGCACAGTTTTCTTTTTAAATACAGATTTTTCTTTTTTTAACACAAAAGACAAACATTTTTGAAGGGAGACCAAACAATTTGTCAAACATAAGTTTATAAAAAAAAATAATACAATTTACTTATGTTTATTTACAGATATGTATCAGTATTTAATTTAATCATAAAAGATACAATTTTTTTTACAAATTAGTGTAATAAAAAAATTATTTTTATCTTACATTTCCTTGTAAACTAAAATATAGTTGTTTTGGTTAAATTAAATAGTTAAATTGTTTCGTCTTTAGTATTAAAAATGCAGATTTAAAAAGAATAACACAAAACCTGTATTTATTTATTTTGCATGAAAGAAAAAATGTAATTATTGTCCCCATGATGTAATGCATAACATCAGATGTCCTATTGTTAATGTGTCCCTTTTGAGATGAATGCATTCTGTACCCAACAGATCCCCTTTTTTCTGTTATGGTAATTTATCTCTTACTACATTGAACATTCTGATTATATAACAAAAACACAAAACAGAAGAAAATATATTTAAAAAAACAGACAAACTTGGATGAAGTTATAAAGAGACATGATCACCATGGTAGATAAAGACAAAAGGATTTACAAAGAAACAAGAGAAATTTCAATAGCTACAAACATCAATGACAAAATACAACTTTTTTTTTTATTAAAAAAAAGAAAACAACAAAGTGTAAGACAATTATTACTGACTTTACATGTAAATTGGTTTAAAACTAAATGAAAAATATAGTATTTGGGTACATATTCATGAGATGTAATAAAAACAATTAGAGAGAGAGAGAGAGAGAGAATGATTGTAGGGAAATATTTTAGGGCTAGACATAAAAAAATTAACATGAATATCTATTCAAGATATACCAAAACAAGACACACTTGAAAACACAGCTGATTTGAAAATTCTGCTAGAAAACTAACAAGAAACACAAAGAGAACAATGCACCTGAATATCAGAACATGAAGACATCAACATCAAAATACAAAACATTTATAATCTACAGCAAGAATGATATTTTCTCAGGAATCAAAAAGGAAACTTGTGTAGAATTTTTGGTTAATATCACAGTGTTTAGTTTGTTCAGAACTGAGTGGATCAGTCTGACAGAGTGAATCTGTAGAGAGAGAGAAAATCAGTTTTAGAGCAACATGCAATATGTTAGCTAAGGATGTGAACCTGTGACAAATGGATCAAAGGAACTAAAACACCAATTAGCAAAGTGCACAGCTCAAAGCAAACTAGCAGCTAACTACAACTAATTACTAAATAAGCATCTACATGTGCCAAGTGAATTAAGGGTGGGAGCAGGAACTAGGGATATTCTGCTATTGTTGTTGTCTAAAACAGAAATTGCAGATTTGGATTTTTGTTTAACCCAATATCTACTTGAGTTATTTAAAGGGAATTTTTTGAACTTTTCTTTAATAATCAGAACATGTCCCCCCCCCCAAATAATGCATACACAATTTAGGATTGATACAAATATTTATCATATATAAAAAGTTCTATTCTATGTGACATTAATGGAATCTTAACTATAAATATAGCAATTTTTGTAAATGTCCTATACATGGGACAACAACATCTATTGGGTTAATTTTTTAGATTTGCTTAACAGTTTCAAATTTAAATATCAATTTCTTTTTGTACCTGATGTGAAGAGTTTTTTTTAGATTAAAAAAAAAATTTTAAGGAGGTAGGGGAGTCCTCTTCTCCTAAGAGATTAATCCAAGATTATCAATGTGTAATAATGATAACTTTTCACCTCAGAAATTCAAAAAATTCAGAGTTTGTTTTTAAAAAAATATTTATCAATATTGCAAGTAAAAATTTCAGAGTTCTTGAAAAAATATTTTGGAAAAAAATGGAATCTTAAGAGAATATTTATTTTATTGTAAAGTGAATTATTTTGAATTAGCCTTTAAGTACAAAGATGATTAAATTTTTGGGTGTGCCATTTGGTTTTTGAGGATAAAAGATTGTTTTAATTAGAACCTCATAAACGGGGTTAAGTTTTCCTGACCCCCACCAAGAACTGCCTGGTTTTTATACTATTATAAGGACATTCTTGAGAATTTTAATGTAAATACCCAGAGATGGTAGAGAAAAAATCATATTAGGTAATAAGAGGAGTTGACAAGATTTTGTGAGTGAGTGAGATTAATGTCATTTAAATGAATCAAAGACTGCAGATGGGGATAGACAGGTAAGAGGGACAAAGGAAAAGGTCTGGAAGGGTGGGGATGGGTCATTACAATAAAGGCAATATTACAGCTGCAATATGTATCTAGGGCAGAGCTGGTTCTGTGTCAACTAAGGTACTCAGGATGCGGAAAATTAGGCCAGTGACAGGCTTACCAAAGAAAACGCACCACTCCAAGTCATAGGGGCTTTCTTTTCCTGCACCGACTATAAAGCATAATAAACAAGGAAAATACTTGTAAAAAATACAACGCAGGAGGTTTTTTTTTTTGGTTAAAAGTTGACAAGTATAGAAAAAAAGATATTGGAACAAATTTTTGAGCTTTGTTCACTTAAAAAAAATCACGAAAAGCTAAAAATCCATTTTTAAGGTATTTCACACAAAGAGGTTAACTTTACACACAAACTTGGCTTTCCTTCTTTTGAGAGAGAGAGAGAGAGAGAGAGAGAGGAAGAGAAAAAAAGCCAAAAGTCTATTCTTTAAGATATTTCACATGAAGAGGTCAACTTTACACACATTTACCCCTTTCCTTCTTTTAAAGAAAAGAAAAAACAAACAAATACAAAAAACCCCAAATGCATTCTTTGATATATTTTATACAACCATAAACTTGGCTTTTCTAGAGAGAGAGAGAGAGAGAGAGAGAGAGAGAGAGAGAGAGAGAGAGCCAAAAGTCACTTCTTTAAGATATTTCACACATAGGGTTAACCACACACACACTTGGTTTTCCTTCCTTTGAGGAGAGGAGGAAAAAGCCAAAAGTCGATTCTTCAAGATGTTTCATATAAAGAGCTTAACTTTATTTACACATACTTTTAGTTTTCCTTCTATTGCAACAAATTTTTTAAAAAAATCTCAATCTTATTTACTTTTGTAAAATCACTACCATGACTGTGAAAAGAGCAAATTTTGAAATGAGTTCAATGGATATGTAATTTAGGTAACAGAAAAGATATGATATATACTGTTTATAGTTTTGAAAGAATCATTAATATTCAAAGAATTATTCAGGCACTTGAATTCTTTGTTGTTTCTGTTAACAATATTTAAACAAATACTTTCTCCAGATATAACATGTATAAGAAAAGAACCTCTCATTCCAGTTTCTTTCTTCTCCAAAATTGTATAAAATATTTTCCTCAGGGAATTGTTCCCTGATCTTTTCATAAAAAAAGGCATATGTCAAACCAAGGGATGCGAAATGGATTTTTGTGAAGAGAAAAATTCCAGAAAAATACTAATACCCTTTTTTAGTTAGCACAACTTAACAAAGAACAAGACCAGAACAAGAGACTGTTTCCTTATGCTCATTATTACACCTGAAGAAGGCAGGAGAATGTAATGGTCAAAACATTGGGTGAACAATGAAAACAAGAAGTTCAATTGTTAGAATATTACTTAGTAATACATGCTGGAATCAAATGAGAAAGAAAAAAATCAATCGTGAACAGGTGAATAAATAAAAAAAAAGAAAGCATTTAATTTTGTTTTAGCATTACTACCTTATAAAAAGCTAAAAACAACCTAAAGACCAAGATATTGACACTATTTTCTTTTTTAGAGATATTTAAGGGGTGAAAATAACTGACCTATTCATATATAATAAAAAAAACAATTTCTCCACCATATCACCACCTTTCCTTCAAATTCTTATTGAAATATACTTTGATAAGACTTTGTATATATTTATATTGTAACAGCTAATGAACTTTTTAACTATATACCTAAGCCTAAAGGTTCTCTCAAAAACTTGTTACCACAAAAATTCCTCTGAAGTATGAGTAGGATGGAGTTTATTACTCACAATCAATACTTCTAGTTTGTTAAAGTATAATGCTACTACAACTATTAGCTGACCATTGTATCCAATGATATCCTGCTGATTTTTTTCCTCCAGTTGTTTTTTTAAAAACTTTTGGACAGGTATTGTCAATAGTCTAAAGGGATGTTCATGACCCCCACCCCCGGTTTCTTCTGATGTTCTTATACCTGAGTTTTGGTACTCCTGTTTTATGTGACTCTCCTCTAAGTTGAGAGTACAGAATCTGTCTTAGCAGTCTGCTGTCCTCAAATTTTTTCAAGCCTACTTCCTAACCTCAAATGGTTCCAAGAGTTCTTGTAACCTTACTGATGCCTTTATTCTTGTATGCAAAGCAGATACGAGCTTGACAAAATGGTCAGAGCACTGTAGTTTCAGGAGGATGTTCTATAGCACTTCCTTGTTCACAATGTCAAAGACTTTTGAGAAATCAACAAATATCATATAGAGGCACATATTCTGTTCAATTGATTTCTCCTGTATTTGTCACAAGGAGATCATCTCCATGGTTCCTGAGTTTGACAGAACCCATATTGTGCCTCAGGTAGGAAATCTTTTGCAAGAGTTGATAGTCTGTTAAGTAGTTTACAAGTAAACACTTTCCCTGTCGTAGTGAGATCCCATGGTCATTGCTGCATTCTCATCTGTCTTTCTTCTTGAAGATGGTGATGAGTTGGATGTCCTTCCAGCCAGTAGGGACTTCCAGGTCTTCCTAAGTGTCTCTTATGATGGTGTAGAGTACCTCTACAAGCCTTTTACCTTCTCTTAATAACTTCTGGGTGCAGGCCATCTGTGCCAGGACTTTCAATTGTGAAGAATAGAGATAACCTTCTTCACTTCATACGGGTCTGGGCATTTACACATCCAGCTTTGGGTTGGCGTTTGTTCAATTTTGTCAACCACGTGTTGTCTTACTGTTGATGGTTAATTGAGCAGTGAGGCAAACAAGTCCCTCCACCAGGCAACAGGTTCATGCCTCTCTGTGATTATTTTATTGTTGATGAGGGCTAACAGTCATTCTGGGTGGTTCACTCTTGGCTTCCACACAGCTCTCATGCTTTGGTAAAAACCTCTAGAGTCTGCAAGTGTCTGGAGTTCAGTCGCTTTTGTCAGCCACAATTTATTTTTGAGTTCTCCATATCTCTGTTGGAAAAGCTAACAGCATGTTTTATAAGTGGGCCTAGTGTTCTTGCTGAACATGTTATTCTCGGCAAGGTTCCAGTTGTTAATAAGCTCTTCCAGCTCCATGCTGTTGAACCAGTCTTTGTGCTTCCTTACTGCTGTGCTGAGTTTCTATTTGGATTCCTTGAACACACGTGATCTGAAGGTGTTTCACTTTTCTTGTACAGAACCTGCTGGAATTTCAGCTAGTATGTTGTTTAGTGAAGCCTGTAGGTCATCCCTGACTTTATTAATCTTGATCATGTTGGTTGCAAGCTTCCTGATAGGCATTTTGTCTTTCCTCAATCTCTGTCTCACTAGTAGTTTGGTAGTGGACTGGATAACATGGTCAGTACTGTAGTTGGCTCCTCTCATTGCTTAAGTTCAGAAAGTCTGGCACATCACCATGTTGCAAGATAATGTAGTCAATATGGTACCAGTGTTTGGATCTTGGGTGCATCTAAGAGATCTTGTAGATTTGCTTGTGTTTGAAGTAGATGTTGGTAATGACTAGGTGGTGTTCTGAGTAGATGGATTGCATCAGATTGCCATTGGTATTAGCCTTCTCCATTTCAAACTTACCAAAAACCTTAAAAAAATGCTGACAAACTATAGTATTTCTAATTCACCAAGCTTATACTAAACCTAATATAGTCATCACATGATCAAAATGACATACATAAAAACAATAAAATTTAAGGTTTTTAATTTGAATCAAAACCAATTGGATTATAATATATTCAGTCAATTGTTAAACCATATTATTTCATTATGATTATAAGAATTTTATATATGAAGTCTCTACCTTCTAATTCCAAATGTTCTTCCATTCTTCTTTAAAAAATTACTTATGGGTGATAATTTATATTATCTAACAATTTGAGTACATTCTAGTTCTTTGAAACTGCCTTCCAAGAAGAGGAAGGTAAACTGAATTATATAAATGTAGTTATCCAAGGATGTGACATCAAGTCAATTTTTAAGTGGAGTTTAACAGAGTTTTCCGTCTTCTATACCAAGGTTAAAGAGCCAGTCTTCCCTATTTATCCATAGCTGAAAAAAAGAATAGTTGGATATATACCTTAGCAAAGGTTATTAGTTTTATGTAAAATGCAAACAATTCCATATAGGATTTGAACTGGGATCACTGTGACCATTTCCTATGACAATAACTATTACACACACAAGGGTAGATCAATAAGTTAATATCCTGAAACAATTATAAGATGAATTCATATTTACATATACTTTTGTATATGTTGACACTTGATTGAAATGAAATCATAAACTGATATCTTTCATTTTTAAAGCCAAGGGTCTTTCCTATTTCAAAATTAAAATTTGGTTTTTATATTCTATCATATTATATATTAGAAGTTAGAAAACCTTACAAAATAATTATTTGGGTATAGGTTGACACCTAATATTTTCCCCTAAAAATGAGATCTTTGAAGTTTGACCTGTAGATATGCATTTACAGTAATTAAAAAAAAAAACTGTCTTGACAATTCAAAAATCATGTTGCAGTTGATAATACAGTAATTATCTTTTTATCATACAATAAAAATTAAATGTTTCAGCTACCATCAAATTTACTTATCATTCCAAATTAATTTCAACGAGAAAACCACTAATACTGATTTAGCAGTTATAACTTAAGAGAAACTAAAGAAAGAATGAAAGAAAAATGGATTTAGAAAATATTTAATTGAAGGATTTCTTAGAAGAGACAAGAAGAGTTATCCATATAAAATTCCATTTAATATCAACTGTACACAAACAGTAGATAATAAGATTTACTTGGATTAAAGGATTAGCTCCAAATTCAAGAAAAGTTACATCTTAGGAAAAACAGAAAATAATCTAAATTTCTTTCATTTTAATTTTGTCCCAGGTATGGCACTAAACTGTATCTAGTGGTGAGGCTCCAATTCTGGAGACTTTGGGATGTTTAGTCACTCCTCCTAGATTGTCATTACTTTCAGTCTTATTTCAACCTGGAGTGATAGAAGGAAAACTTTGAATTCAAACCAGCATTACTCTACCAACCAATGTCAGTAAAAACTGCTGGTTCAAATATAAATTTATCTAACCCCTCTGTCATAGGTAGAATGCGACACAAAGTCAATTTTCAAGTGTAGTACAGTTGGTTTGAATTCAGAGTTTTCCTTCCCTTAGATTGGTTGTCTTACTGAGGCTAAAAAAAACTCAGTCTGCCCTATTGTTTACCCAAAGCTGGTGAGCAAAGAGATGGAATTCTGTTTTTACAAAGAGCATTAGCAGAAAGTGAAACATAAACAGCCTCATTCAGGATTCAAACAAGAGTTATCATTTCCATTTCCTACAATGATAACTGTTATGCTAAGTACACCTAAGCATAGGTTCAAGTCGCTAGAGAAAAGCTTTAATAATATTCAAGTCATGGTGATAGAGAGAGAATACTATAAAGGATACTAAGAAGATTAGTGTTTAAGTTGACACAAGTTGCCACTGAATTAAATACTAAGAGTATTGATTCTTCTATCATCAATTCATATCAGAAGATTCATGTCATAAGATGCTAAGTCAATGTCTGAGGAAAGTGTAGATTAGTTTTAAGCTAAGAAATTCTGTTGCAATGATCAAAGTGATGTGGTCAATATAATAAACATTTTAATTGATACACTTAGGTGTTTTAGACTTGTTAATTTGAGGAAGAGAAAAGTTGTTTGTATTCTTCTTCCAAACAATAGAAATAAAAATTTAATTTTGTTTCAAATGCATAGAATAGAATGAGACTAAATTTGCTTTGCCGACAATCGGCCAGATGATGATAAAATAATTTCTATTGGTATTTAAAGGCTCACAAAAGAGATTAATATTCTAACTGAGGATTTTAACCTTTTGAAAATAAATGGCAATAATAAAAATCTTAGATTTTCAAAAGCCACAAACACACACTATGAAAAATTATCTATACTAGCAATACTTGCCTGAATTAGATACGAGTCTTAAGATAGACAATGATGTTCATTAGCTGGATAGTATGATTTAAAAGGAACAAAACAAATTTGCTAACATAAATCTCTTTAAGTTGCACTTAAATAAAAACTCCTCGGAAATTTTCATTAGAATTTCATGAAAGATTCATTACATAGAAGATATAATTGGTAAATCTTCATTTTATGTAGACTTATCTTTTATAATAACAATTGGTATTTGAAACAATAGGTTCAGTATCAAATTTAATTGACTAAACATAAAACTTCTAAGGAAAAAGTAACAGTTTGTCATGAAATGTAAATACACTGATTAAAGTGTAAATTTATTTTTCATAACTAATAAAAATACTTAAGAATTTAAATTGAAATATGGGATTTTAGTAAAAACAATCAGAATTTTGAAATCATTTGGTATATATGAGTATTTTGTAATTAGTAAGTTTAACACAACAGATGAAGAAACATTGTAGATATATTTATTCATATCACATTTTTGTAACAAAATGTCTGCATGTATATATTTATTCAACATTTTTGCCATGAGCTGGAGCATAGTTGATTTTTAAGCAGAATTATAGCTAATTTGAATTCAGTTTTCCTTCTTAAACTAGTTGTCTAATCAAGCCTAAAGAATCTAGTATTTACCCATAGCTGGAGGGAGAACAGATGACTTCATACCATTTCTAAGGATATTAGCATGAAGAGAAATAGCTTTGTCAAGGATTTGAACTTGAGTCATACCTTCTAAAATATATATGTAAAGTCTCTTTTGTCATGTGACTCAGATTTTTGAAGTTCAGTAACCATTGAATAATTCATTTAAGTCTTAGCATTGGGAGAGAAAAAACAAACAAACAAAAAACGAAGCATTGAAATAAGTATTTAAAATCAGTTATAAATTATCATGTATTTAAATAGTTAAGTTTAAGCAATCTAAAATACAAAATATCTAATTTAGGAAATATTTTAAATATTGTACCATCAAGGGGTTGAGAAAATATTTCCTGATATTTTTACCAGAATATTAAAATAAAAGTTAATTCAACAAAATTTCTACTCGTATAGTTTTTTTTAACTGCATAAAAATCAAAATAATAGGCAAGCATTTTCAATTCTAATTATTGTAAAGGACAATTTGATTTTATGTTTTCTTTTCATTCGAAATAAAACTTGATATTTTAAAATAGTTGAAATATAAAAACTTTATAACAAAATACATGTTATATACAGAAATCCCTTCTGATTTACTAATACATTCCAAATTAACTCACAAACAAAAACAATTAATAAACAAACAAATAAAACATCACAAATGGACATTTTAAAAGCCGGATGTTGTCTAGATGATGGCTGAAACCAAAATGAATAAAACACATCGCTGTGCAGGTCGGCTCCACACAGCCATCCGGTTGAAAAGTAACTTTATATTTTCAATTTAAAAGATCCTTCTCTTTTTTTTTTTTTTCTCACCCAATCAGCAACCTTCCCCTTCAAAGTTTTTTTTGGAGCTGATTTGACCCAAACGCGACTATAAAATAGCCAACAAAAGTTCAAAAGTCAGTCGGCTCCGAGACCTCCAGAGAAGAACATCGATTGTAATAGCCTGCAGCATTCAACATCACACAAACTCATCTGAAATTTCTTACAACAGCTCTTTGATGGAAGCTGCATGACCCGAGAATCACCACCCCTAAAGCGAAACGTAAGCTTTGAAAAGGTGGCATATAGGTTATATGCCACCTTTTCAAAGCTTACGTTTCGCTTTTTCTATTGACAAACTTTGGTTGACCGTATAAGTCTGTTACTCACCCCTACCAATACAAATATTCAAACATTTTACATCTTGATTTTCACTACCATTTAACACACATCAAATTTCCTAAAATTAAATTGTACCTATCAATACAACTATGAACATTTTCTTCTCAATTTCAGACTTTCTTATATTCACCAACACAATTGTTTGAACCTTTTGTTTCTTGTTTGTTGATATAATAGTTAAATTTTTCACTAGTCTTCTTGTTTGATTTTCAACTCTGTGTTTTGTCTTTTCCTTGCAACTATACACTTATTTATAACATATGTCATCAATTTTTTTTTTACAAAGCAATGGATTTTTATTCAGAGAAACTTATACCAGAAACATGAACAAATTTCAGTCCACATAAAACACGTTCATTCATTTTCATTTGATTAGATTTTTACAAATAAAAATCTGTATTCATTTTTGCTAAATTCAAATTAAAATCACAGATGAACCTTGAAAAATAACTAATATGTTAAAAAAAAGAAAAACACAACATTATTGCCAAATGCATTTCATTTGTTAAAAAGAGAAATTAAGCCAAGTAGCAAGAAAGCAAACAGCATTTGTTCACTAATTTAAAAAAAAAGAGTGGGGGTAATTTTTTTTAAAACTCTGTGTGTGTGTGTGCGTGCGTGCGCGCACATGTTGTACAGAAAGTAATGCCTGTTTATAATCTAGTCTCATGACTGAAATATACTTTTAACTTCACCCACACTGACATGGAGTCTATTTTCATCAGGTCTTAGAGTTTCAGATCAAAGTCCTGCTGCATACAGCCACAGAAGTCACAAGAATGGCTATAGAGAGGCAAAAATTGATGAGAAATAAGTGAAAAACTTTTAAAAAAGGTAAAATCATTGAAGTCAAACTGTGTAGTGGAAAGCTATAAATGGCAGTCATTAAGTATGACAGAGTGCCCAAAAGAGTTTCTACAAATTGCAACTGATAACTGAGTTCAAAGGGTGGCACAAATGCACTACCATAAGAGACCATTTTTTATAGTGCTGTAGGGATCGGAGCTTCAGATTAATGGTATCCTTGTTGTCCTGGGGATTCAAAAATATTCATTAGGGTGCCCCACAGGACAGTCAATCTTTTTTAAATTAAAATAAGTATAACCAAATATTAAAGGATGAAAAATTTTTGTGGATTTATACATCATTTGGGAGTTGTGTTTTTTTTTTTGATTTGTCCAATTCTGTGAAAAAGATATTTTTTTTACATGTTAAGGAACAGAGGCCACATCATTTTTTGTATTTTTATTTTGGTTTGAATTATTGTGATGCTTTGCCATGAACTACAATAAAACCATAATAATCAGGTTTCCTTTCTTATGCTCTGTACTTTTTCTAACATTAATTAAGAATACTCTTGTTTTGGACTTTCTTCAATGATTTGAAAATTGGCCTTTATTTCACACAAACTAAATCCCCCCCCCCATCTTTTTAAAATAACCTCCCTTGTCTAATTGGTGTTTAAAGACCCCCCCACCTGGAGATCTCAATTTAAAGACTAAATAGACCAAAATAAATTATCTATTTCCTAAACATTTTAATGACTTTATCATGCTACAAACAACTATAGTTGATTATATATATATATATATATATATATATATATATGAAGAAAAAAAAGAAAAAAAGAAAGAAAAGAAAGATTTCAGGACAGTGGAGAAAAAGTTAATCTGGAGTCTTGGAAGGGATACAATAGATAATTATCCCCCTTAGATAATTTGCACTTCTATTACGAACCCCATTTGAGGTCATTATGACAGTTCCTGAAACCCATCCTCTATCTCAGTTCACCACTGGTCTTTGAACAGTAAAGACATTGTCTCAGAGCTTTGCCAAGGAACAGTAAAGCTACATAGCTATCTTTTACTAACTCAATTAAGTAAGCTCTTTTCTATTTTGTAACCCTTCCATATATTGCTTGTTCATGGAATATGTGCATATTTCTAGCACACATTTCTGTATTATTTCCTTTTAATACCACTTGTAGGTATATAACATACATAAAAGGTTAAATGTTTTTGGTATGTACAAATGAATTTATTTTGTCTTACCTTTCTTTGCATTCAAATGGATATACTAATGTTAATATTTATTCTTGGAGAGTAAGGACTCAACAAGACCATCTTCCCCGCTACCAAGAATCCTAATAGTACCATACTGTGGACAGAGAGTTACACTAAACAAGTATATAGTTGCATAATGATTTATTACTTAGAAGGCATTACTTTCAGGACAATCTTTATACATGGGTGCTTAACAAATCAGAAACATTGAAATTTCAATACAAATGGTTTTAATACTACTGAGGTAAAATCTAGAACATGTAAATTTGAATTTCATATAAGTCTGATTAGTGACATTTGGAATATTATTATATAGGCTTATTGGTAGCCTGTTCATTAAAAATGATCCATGACAGTTAATATGATCTATTCTTATTGGATCTTTGGATTGCTGTTAACTGCCTACTTCTGGGTAGAAAAAATATTTAAAAAATAAAAAGAAAGAGAGAGATAAAAAAAGTTACCTGACAGCCAGACATGCAAAAATATCAATTGACAAAAAATATAAAAGTAAAAAGCACATAAAGTCAAGAGAGGGAGATAGAGAGAAAAAAAACACAACACTTAACCCAACACCAGCTGAAATTATTTGATAGAAAAATTCTTAATTTTTATTTTTTTAAATTTTTTACAGTTACTAATTTGAATTTCTGTCAGTTTAAAGACTTACATTCTTCAGCTTAGCTCATATTTTGAATACATTTTTAGAATTTATTGTAAAACCTTTAATGTAATATGAACGTACAGCAACAACCACCAAAATGAGACATTTTAAAAAGTATTACCAGACTATTTTGATATTTAGCATAGAGACTTGGAAAAATAATGTATAAGCAATTTCAAAATAGTACAAATATTTATTTCACACACACACACACACACACACATGAAATAAATATTTGTATCTTTATATGTATATGAAAAGTTCTATCTCACGGGATCTAAATATAAATATAGCAATTTTTGTAAATGTTTAAGAAATGGGATTATGACGCCTATTGGGTTAAGTTAAGCATTAAGATTTTGAATAATTTTCGGAAGAAAAAACGAAATAAATAAAAATTAAAGGTGTGTATATTATACATAAAAAGAAAAAAAAATACAGGTGTCTTTGCATGGGGTGGGGAGAAAGAAAGTAATGGTACCTTGGTACTATCTGATGCACTGCTGGAATAGGAGCCCAGGCTTCCACTCTGTTGTTGATGGACAGCACCAAGAAATGGCCTTGGATATTCATAATCTGGGGAGTCCAGGTCGTCATAAACTTCATAGATTATCTGGATTTCAAGTGACTGGGAGGGAAAAAGTATTGAAAATTTGAATATCTTAAATAGGCTTCTAGTAAACCACTGGTAATTTTCTTATGTCAGAAACAAATTATACTACATTAAAATTGAGGAAGAAATTTTGCAAGTTACACTACAAGTAGAAGGTGCTAAACTGTGTTCATCTTTATAAATGGTAATATTTCTAGGAGAATAGTTATGAAAGGTTAAAAAAAATTGAATGCAGTTGTGCTTTAATAATGCTTTGAATACTCTTGTCAAAAGAAATTATCTATAGTGTTATGCCAAAGTTTGAATTCATGTGTTTGTGCTGGTCTGAGAATCATTCAAACAGAAAGTCCTTGAGAGCGGATTTTTGCATGAATATTGACTTGACCTTAGGCTCCAACACAGACTATGCAAGATGTCAATCAAATGGCCAAATACACCATTTTTGGCCAAACAAAGTGAGGGAGAAACTTTCATACAAAGTAGAAAAATGTTTTCTTAATCTAAAAAATGATTGTACAAACAGGGATGAATCTATAATTTTCACATGGTCAGCTTTAGATTTGATTAGGAGTGAGGAACCTATGACCTTAAGACTGAATGCTGCTTTCTAAACCACCAAGTGCAACCTTCCACAATCTTGTTGAAAAGCAAAGTAATGCCTCTGCACCTTACAATCTGATATCCAATGTTTTCTTACATTAAACAATCTAAAAAAGTCATTAAAAGTTTTTATATTTCTTTTCAGCAGAATATATTAATTAAATTCACACTAAGTTATTAACTAACAGTTTAAAGTTTAGATTTTGTCATATAAACATAAGACTTTTTTTTTGAGTGCAGCCTTATTACTAAGCAATAAATTTCAATGCAGCCTTTAAACATGAAAAGGTTCCTCTTCCCTAATCTAGATGTTCATGAATAAATAGTGAAAAAGGACTCAACATAGTTGCAAATATGAAAAGGTAAGAAATACTGAAGCTCTCGTAAACTAATCAGAATTTTTCTTTAGGCTTGAAATTTTGTTGTAGCTTATTTATATCCATACATCTATATAGATCAGAATTATTTCATCAAAATATTTTGTTCTAAATCTTTTTTTACACCAAACAATGTGAGTAACTTTTCAGAACTTAGATAACAATTGACAATAAAATCTTCTACAATAAAAAGAAAATAATGATCACATATTCCAATGTTCGGTGCCCAATATTTTTGCATAAACTCAAACCATAGAATCTCTCAGAAGTGGTAAAAATAAAGATCATTTAAATCAAATACATTTTCAATTACAGAGTATGACATATTAAATTAAAAGTGTGTGTGTGTGTGAGAGTGCGCGCACACATGTGAGATATATATATATATATATATATATATATATATATATATATATATATACACACACACACATACATACATACAATTTAAGCCAATTCTTCATAAGCTTCTGTTTTTGTACCAGGAAGAGTAAAAAGTTTTGTGATATTTTGGTACATGCAAGTTTGTGGTATGTATATTACATGATTGCAGCAGTTCAAGCCATGGTAGATACCCAGTGTGGTTGGTAGTATCATGGTAGTTGGTGTGCTAACATGTTGTACATTGCTTCATTCTGTGTGATTTGAAAGCAGCACAGATGAACATGCAACATAGTCTAAGCTAGAAACTTGATATGGGCTATAATGAAGTAGAAGCAATCAAAAATATTTGTTGAGCAAAAAATGAAGTCACAATTGATAACAGTAAAGTAACCAAATGGTTCAAGAAATTTTGCTTGGATTGCAAAAACCTTAATGATCAGGCAAGGTCAGGTAGGCCTAAAATCATGGATTCTGAGGCTGTACCCCAAGCCATAGAGGCAAATCTGGCAAGCAGCACTTAGAAAGTAAGGTATCTCACAATCCAGTGTGATTTATCATTATTATTACAATCTTGTTAAAAGCATCCAGAGCTGCCATTTGTGCCTCTTGTTATCAAAATATAGCAAAATTTATGACTCAACCTAGTGTTTGGTGCATTGGATTAAACACATAAGAACTGTTCAAAACTCATCATTAAGGCTTGCCAACAGCATAGATTCCTTTGACTCTTTCTCACCATCCATCCTTATTGATCATCACTCTTGGAGGTGCCCGTGGTGTAATGGTTATCGTCACAGGATATGGACACGGCGATATGAGTTCAATTCCTGAACAAGACTGATTGCATTTCACATAGCACTAATACCCTTGGGAAAGGTATGAATCCAATTATTCTCCCTCCAGCTATGGATAAATAGTAGGGCAGACTAGGTTCTTCAGCCTTGGCGAGGCAACTAGTCTAGGAGAAGGAAAACTCTGAATTCAAACCTCTTAAACTCCGCTTAAAAAAAATTGACCTTGTGTCATATCCTGCCCGAGCAGAGGGGTTGGGTAAATAGGATCACTCTTGGCAGGTCCTCTAGACAACATCTAATGTTTGTACAGAGTTAATGAATGTAAATTTTTGCTAGTCAGCTAACACTGGTCTTTTCATGTGTAGGAGAACATTGCTTATAAGTTTGTTCTACTTCTCTAACCGTGTCCAACATGTGTTGTTGATCTTACTTGGATGGTTTGTGAGATGAGAGGTAAGTGGCTGTACTGCTGCCATTTTCAAAGTTCATAAGTTTATAGATTATTTTAGTGATTTTAACCATCATAAATGTTATAAATGCTATGATCAATAATACAGGGTGACCCCCACCCCCAAAAAAAACCCATATATTTTTAACTGAAATTCATAAATTTTATTCAAGCCTTTTCTTTTTTTCAGGATATGAAGTAGATTCTGTGCATGAAAAATTGGGACCATAGTATTCACCAAAATGTCCAGAAGTTTGAGTGTACAAAATTAGAATTATTTTGCTTTATTTTTGTAGAAGTAATAAAAAAGTTTATGAGTTCTATTTTTTTTGGAGTGGGGGTCACTCTGTATTAAGATATTGAACTTTACCATTACACTATTATTTGACAATGACAGTTGAAAGTATTAGAAATCTGTATATTTACGAATTTAGGACAGTTTTTATATAATTTCAATACAATACTGAAACAGTAAATATGAAAACAGAAGCAGCTTATAAAAAGTATCATCATAAACATGACTAAAATCAAAACTGCCACTTACATACACTCTTTTATATGCATATAACAAATTGTGTAATAAGAGATTAAAAGGGCTTAATGTTTTCATAGAAGGGCAGGTTTAAAACCTAAAATATCAAATTATGGATGGCCTATAACTCATTCTGTAAATGAATTTCACAAGTCATTATAATGATCAGGTGGAAAATGAAGTTTAACTGGTTTGACTTCCATAAAAGAATTTGATCATGTCAAATAGGACATATACATGTGATAAAAAAGGAGAAAAAAAAGGTTTTCATTCTTTTAAGCAAATAAAGTATTTTAAAAAGAAAATATGTAAATACAATAAAATACTTTATTTGGTCAAAACAACAAAAAAATCCATTTTTTCTCTTCTTTTAGTTATGTGTATACAGCATATTTCACATGATCAATTTTTCTTATGGAATATGGAAGTCAATCTATGAACTCCATTTTCCATCTGATAATGCATGAAACTCTGAGTAATAGAACAATATATATAATTATATATATATATATATAACTTGTTCATTAATAAGCAAATGAATACATAACAATTTTATAAGTTAGAAATCATGTATTTAATAAAGAAAACCAAGTTAACTTAAGATATTAAATACGTAATTAAAAACTCTAATTGAAAAAAAAAAAACAACAACAGGAAATTATTTCCCCAATAAGAAATTAACCAAATTCATGTTACAGGTTTACTATGATGAAGTTAGCCAAATATCAGATGAAACAACAAAGATAAAATCAATTTTCTTTTTTCCCCCCAACACATTTCAGTTTTTGATTTTAACCCTTTTCATTCTTTATAGATTTATTTCATGCATCTCAATGTAGCACTCAATATCAAAACAATTAATAAGCAATTTACAAGCATTGGAATTAATATTGTAGTACTGATATAGTATTTCAAATATGAATTATGAAAACTTACCATTTCAAGGCTATCATTTTTTGAGTTGGTACTATCAGAGCACTGGGGTCAGGAATACTAAAAAAAACTCCCTTACAAAATCTTATGCCAGTATTAGCAAAAAAAATACCTGTGCCTAAAAAATTTCCTCAAATTCATTCTATCCCTGAACCAAATGATAAAGTTTAATTTGATTTTTTTAAGATCATTTTTAATTGATTTTGAAAAAACAAAATAAAAAAAATTAAACTTAAAAAAAAAAAAATGCATGGCATTTTAGGTTAAAAAAAAGAAAAGAAAAAGGAAATAGCATTTAATTATTTTATTAGATAATTACATTCAACTGTCTTACAATATTAACATCATTAAGTAATTTTGTATCAAATTATAATTAGATTGTTAATAAAATTGTTTCATCTGTAAATTACTGTTTAATAAAATTCAAGAAAACAATTACATCATTTAAAGTTAAAAAGAAAAGAATATACATGACATTTGTTTTTAGTATATAGAAACCCCAGTACTCAAAGAGTACTTTTAACTTTCATAGATATCAATTTTGAAATGACAACAAAAATTAAATAAAAATATATGTATTTGTTATAATTGATTAGTATTTCTTGCATGAAAGTGTATATTTAATATGTAGGTAGATAAGTACTCACTATGACTTCATGTTGTGACTCCTGTTTATTGAACTTGAAGAGCATGACATGTGTGGCACCAGCTACACACAACATACGGCTCTCTCGACATAACTGAATCATTTGTATAGCAAATGGGTCATCATCAGTACCATCAGAATTTTTGCATTTTGGTTTTTCGAATAACTTGGCAGATTTTACCTTATACAAAACCTGTAAGGTAACTGAAAAAAGGGGGACATAATTAGCTAAATCTGAGAACTATTCATAAGGAATGTTACCACATTGCCAAAAAGCCTTAAAAAAAGTCTTCAAAACAAACTTTTATAATAAGCATAGAAAGGAGAATTAAATAATGGTGTATAATGCCAAGTAAGAAATATCATCATCTCTCTCTCTCTCTCTTTCTCTCTCTCTCTATTTATATATATATATATATATATATATATATATATATCTTTCGTTTGCTTGTGTGAATGGTATTTATGTTTGTCTTGCCAAAAGGATACCAACAGTGTTGCTATGGGCAATGGCCAGTAAGATGTATTACATCAACCACTCCCCATTTTACAAACCTCATTCCTTAGGTGAGAAACCTTTCTGCTACCAATCTTCTGAAGCAGAGGAGTGGTGTGTAGACTGATAATAATACAAAAAGTTTCAATGGTGATAAACAGTGCTACAAACCTATTTGCTATAGATGCAGATCTGGCCAGTACCCAATTAAATTGGTCTAAATTAAGTAATTTTTTTCAAATTTCCACTTAATTATGAAAGAATTCAAGAAAACTTTTTTCTCAATTTGAACAAACTACCAATAGTAAAATGATAAAATCAAATTTTCTAATTTTAAATAAAAAGATCTGACAGAAGCAAAAGCAATTTTGAGTTGATAATTAAAGAGAGGATTAGGAATATTAATTCATATCTAAAGTAGGTTGAAATTATTTTTTCTGCACTAATTATATTTGCTGCAGTTGGGTAAACCTGTTGAGGAGGCTAATTAAACAAGCAAACCTTATATCCTAAGAACTACTCCATAGTTTTGTCATTAAACAGATATGTTTATTTGTTTAACAGCATAGTAACTTCTTATGGATAGTTTAATGCCAAAATTAGATACAGTTCTAAATGTTTTAATTATAAACTTAACTATATTTTCAACATTCTAAAGCAATTGTTTTTTTAAAAATTTATCTATAGTAATCATTTGTTGGCACACAGTTATATGGTTTCAAGTATTTCTATCCCAAACTAATAATTTTTATACAAATCTATTTGACTCATACATGTGACTCAGACAGGTACTACCATTCTGGGTCAGAGTGGATCTGGGAGTAATGGCAACAAAGAGGTATTTCATACTCTTCAGATCTCCCAAACTGGTTGCAATTTAGTATCATATCTAGGACACTTCTAAGTTAAGCAAATACTGTCACTGTCCTATAATAGATGTTACATTTAGTGTATGAAATATATATGCAAATGTAACAATTATAAGACAAAGTTAGTATAAAAATGAATTGGTAGGTGATGCTGGCAAACAAATGAATCTTGTCTGCCATGATAAAATCCTGATACTGATTCTCTTCAATTAATTAACATTGCCAGACAGGGATTTACACCATTATTGATAGATTGAGAGAATTAAAACATTCTATCCCAAAAAAATTAGATAATAGGTTCTATTCAAAATTCCCAGAACGTTGCAACAGACACCTGAAGAAGGCTGGAGGGTACAAAAATCTTGTAATCAATGCTGTATCCTGAAAAATATGCTGAGGTAAGCAAATAATACTATTATGATCTTAGACAAAAATAAATAATTTTTATTAATTTAACATATAAATAAAAAGTGCTTGTGTTTACAATCATTAATCTCAGAGGTTAACTTTCAAAATAAAATTTAACAAGCTGAAGAAAAGCTTATACCATTGAATTATAATGATTTCTGTTTGTATTATTAAATTATTAAGAGTAATGTCATCATTCAAAAACTATAAGAAATGAATTCAACTGAAAAAAAAAAAAAAATTTACTATAGGCAAAAAGTATTGAAAGACAAAGCTTACTTTCTCTTTCATTAAATCAGCAGTAGCTGAATGTTCTGCATCCTGGCTGACTAATGTCTCTACTCAAATTTACGCCATATTTCATTAGCATGTGTCATGTCTTTTTATTGCAGAAAGATATTGATGCAGATTGAATTTTTGCATATCAGAGATACAAATTTCCAAGCGTGAATGTTTGCTTACAAGTTTCAAGTGTTCATTACAACAGGCATAAATTCATTGAGTCTCCCCAAAATGCTTTATGATACAATTGAAATAAATAATACATTAAACCTAAAGATATTTTAATTTTATGTGGAATATTTTTTTAAAGGTAAACCATGCATACCTTTCTTAGGAATACAAGGATCATTAAATAAGTTTCCAGACTTTTTTTGTATGGGCACTTTTATTGATAGTACACACATAAAACTCTAGTCCTCTTCGAAGTAATCTCCTCCGACTGCAATGCACTTGTACCGTTCCAACAATTTCTGGAAGGCCCCATCGAAGTCCTCTTGAGTGAGCGTGTCAATCACCTTCGTCACAGCCTCTTTTATCTCCTCAATTATCTCATAACAACAGCCTATGAGCTTAGGGAATAACCAAAAGTCACAGGGGGCAAGGTCTGGACTATAGGGAGGATGGGGAACTGTCTTGATGCCCATCTTGGTCAAATAGTCTGTGACAAGAATGGAGTTGTGGACTAGTGTATTGTCCTGGTGGAAATGCCACTGAACCGATTTGAAGAGTGCTGGCCTCTTCCCAAGGAATCTCTTCCTGAACTCCCTTAAAACCTCAACATAGTAACCCTAACCCTTTGGCCAATCAACTCTGGTCTATTAACTTCCTTACTCCTCCCACAACTCTCATCATCCCTCACAGACTCCCTGCCTTCCTTGAATCTCTTATGTCACTCAAAAACTGATGCTCGATTCATGCAAGATGGTCCAAAAGCAGTCTGAAGCATTCCATATGTTTCTCTGGCATTTTTTCCAAGTTTAAAACAGAATTTTATTGCATATTGTTCTTCTAAATTGTCTTCACGTCCAGATTGCATTTTTGAAATTCACCAGCTGTGACAATCAGGCTTTAGTAGGGTGTATTCCAATTGCTGCTGTAGCTGTTCATTTGAACCTGAAATCCTAAAAATTGGTCAGTCATCTCATAAGATGTATAGCAATAACATACTGAATTTTCAAGAGTCTACGACAATTTTAAGTGCTTGCACAAAAAAAAGTCTGGAAACTTATTGAATGCACCGAATACTTGTCATATTTTCTGAATTTAATTGTACTTGACTAACAGCTACCTTAGTTAGCTATTAAGCTTGATGTCAAGTCACATCCTATTAATAGAATTTATATTATAATCAATTGTACATGAATAAGAGAAAGTACTATATAATTAACATTTAATAGTTATTTTTCTTGAGGAATTATAATGATTAGGGTTAGTGAATAAAGATTCTATACAATCATTAAGCTGGAACTTGAATTGGAATTTGCTTTATTCTCTAAGTTTAAACAATTTAACACTATTACACCTATAAAAATCTTAGTACAATGTGCCATGGTAACATAGATAAAAATATTAGATTTATATGTATATTATTGAAATTTTCATTGTGTGTCAGTGTGTGTATATATATATATATATATATGTATATATATAAAAACACACACACACACACAAACCTGACAACAATGCCAGTGACACATCATACTGAGATTTTTATTTGAACAAAAAATGTTCTTAGAGAATAAAGCACATGCCATTGGTTGTGACCATAACAACCAAGATGAGGACACTAGTCAAACTACACCAGTGAATAAGGAATTAAAATTAAATGTCACTCACAGGGAAAAAATTCTAATAGCACAAAACAATATTTGTGCATTTTAATGCAAAATTCATAGTTTGATTTATATGTGTATTCAATATTCAAAATATAAGTTCTTTTTAAAAAAGCAATTTTACAATGTGAAAAGAGCCAAGCATTTTGTAATAAAGAAAACCAAACAAAAATACAAAAACAGTAGACAATAAAGCAAAGTTAAATTATTATGTGATATAAACTATTTTGTTAAATGATTTTATCTAAAATGATTCACAATCATTTAAGCAAAATCAGCATGCATAAAACACAATTTTTAGTTTGATAAATAAGAAAAGAAAGCCTATCACTAAGTTCTAATACAGTTAGCAACATGGTAACGTTAGAATCAAATTCAAATCGTCAATAAGGATTAAAAAGATATATATATATATATATATATATATATATATATATATATATATATATATATATATATATATATCTTCATTCAAACAAGAATAAAAATTATTCAATAAATACCTGCTGATGCATCCCAGAATTTTATTGACCCATCTGCATGACTGGAAAATAAATCATAAAGAAAGTTTGTATTAATATACTCAAGCATTCAAGTGTCTATCTAAATTGATCAAGGATTAGCAAAACTAGATTAGAATTAAAATTTGTCAAGCTTTAATAGCTTCACTTTTCTCAAAATTCTCCAAGGTTGACTTTTTATTAAAGTGATGTGAAATAACAGGTGTTCATATGATTAGATTAAAGAACAGTGCAATTTAAACAAAACAGCCAACAAGAGAAATACTGTGAAGAAGCAATGAAATAGTGTACATTTTAACCCTTAACCTATCAGATCCACAAGTGCTAAAGGCACCAGCATAACCAAGGATGCAGGTTGAAAAGCATACTCTGCATCTTTTTGTATGACATAAAATTAGAAGCAATATGATACTTCAAATTATGAATAACCGGATAATTAAAGACAGGTAAGGTGGCAATTCACTAAGTCAAGTCTCAGAAAAGCTATCTCTTCAGACAGCACTTGCCTCTATGAGTTGGATTTTTATCTGATGCTAGAGGTAACCATATAAGAAAGAACATGATAGTTTTTGTCTCTTACTAGTTTGCATTTAAAAATTGGATATGTCTGGATAAAAGAAAAAACTATAGCAACATATCCCAAGCTTTGTGCAACTGTGCTGAGACCATTTCACTTGGTTTTCCAAGTTCATATATGATGGAATCTGGATTTAACTGTGTGCATTATTTACTAAGTAAACAAAATACTTTAGAATATGGCGATTTCCAACCCAAACTTACAAACCCTTCCCATTAAAAATAATTCAAACATTAAAAGGTGTGTTTGCATTTATAGTTTACTGATTCATTTCTCATGTAAATTAAATCAAACACTGGTAAATGTTTTGTGATTTAATATCCAATTTATTTAGGGGTGAATGAAAATCAAATTTGATTAGAAGGGGGTCAAGTAAAAAGTTTGAGAAGCTCTGATTTAGATTATCATATTTTATCACTTTTATCATTAAGGGTTTTCGGACTATTGTCTTCATCTTTATTGTTATTTCCACAATGTTTCAGCTAATATGTCCTCTGGCCTTCTGCAGGTATTTGTCGAACTCGGGAACCTCAACATAACATCAAACTATGTCCTTTATTGAATCCATGGGGGTCGCCTGTTCTGATTCTGTTAGCCCTAACTGGGTACAGGTGTTAAGTATTCCTGTATTGTTACTCGCCTGTAGTCAGGATTGAACCTGCAACCACTAGATGATTGTCTCCTTAGAAGCTCAGGGAACCAATGCCTATAACAGTTACGCTATGAGTCCTGCAGGACAGTTTAAAGTGAATTTTTGGGGCTTATAAACCTAATTTTCTTACTTGACTAGGATTACTACTATTATGTATGTTTTTTACCCATGCTCATATCCAACACCCCCCCCTCTTAGCTGTCCAGTGGGTCACATAGCGTAACGGTTTTAGTATAAAAATAAAATGCGCACACACACAAATAATTTCTCCAGGACACTTTGCAATACAGATGAAGAAAAAGGTGGTTAATATAATTTCTTGGTTTAAAAATCCTTGGGGTGTGGGTGGATGCCCCTCCCCCTCCTCTGTAAACAAAAGGAAAAAAATGTTGAAATTTTGATATTATGAGTTTCTTTGGCAGAATTAACTTTTTTTTTCTTTTCTTTTTTTTTTTTTTTTTAAATTTTCAAGCTCATTAATTATTCTGTTATAAAAGTTGTAGTATATGTACTCATTTTCAGAAATGGCAAAAACACGTGATATTGGTTGAGTGGCAAGATCTGAAGAGAGTATTTCCTTCTTTTGGCACCAAAAATTAAACTTCTCGTGGAATTGTGTGATATTTTACTTTTGCATTTTATTTTAGTATTTTATTATATCATATTCTAAACTTCACATTTTTGGTTTCCAATAATATAAAAGTTGCCAATAAAAGCGACAAACCAAGCGAATTATCTCCCTTGAATCCTGGACAAGTTGTGTCCCTTACATGACCCAATTCAAGGCTTTATTAACAGGCACTTAATTTTTTTTTAAGTTAATTATGCACAATGCAAAAACAAACAACAAAATTGTTTCAATGATTAGATGGATATTTTATGCACAATCTAACTTTCCTTGGTTGGTTTTGTCATTCTGTAAATCATTAGCAGAATCTCATAATCCACTCAGAGTTAACAAATATGTTTGTAATTCTATCAGTCACATTAAAGAAAATTACAGCAATTCTGAAGAAAGAGATTTCTAGCGGACAATTAAAAGCAAAAAATGAATAGACCAGAAATGGCAAATCCATGAAAAATGTAGTGATGCATTACACCCAAGTGATTTTTACAAAACAGTTTACAAGTGGCACCTATCCAGTTTTTCATATTTAAAAATAAAAAGTTGATTTTTTTTTTTAAATTCTGTTACAGTACAACATAAAATGAACAAAAGAAAGACAGAAATTAAATGTGAATTCAAACAACAATAAACATCAGTTTCAGAAATTGGATTAAGGAGAGTAATGCTCATTAAAAAAAAGAAAAAATTATTCAGAGTGAGGCAGAAATATTGCCCACATTTTAAACTGTTAACTGTGGAGTACAAGTGAACTTAGGCAAGTGGTAAATGGTAACTGCATCAAGCAAAAGATGTTTTTTCTCCCAGTCACAACCATGCTTTGAACCAGCCATATTTTAAAGGTTGAAAAATTCCAAGGTAACTGATATTAAAAATCTTTTTTACTAGTGTTTAAATAAAGGGCTACAGTTTCTTTTTAAGCAATGAACCTGTGGTTCTGAAAAATTTCAACTCATAGCAGGATTGATTTTCTATCCAGAACAGCATCATTCTAACAAAATATGAAATGAGCACAAAATGCTCTCTGAGTAGCAATTAGATTCATCAGCCTTTAAAAACGTTTTAATAGTAAATGCAGTGTGCACCAGTTAAAGCCATGGTTATAACTGATTGTATCTGGGAGGGAGGAAAAAAGTGAAGGGTAAAACATAAGCTAGATAGCATTACCATTACAACTTGCCTGACTTCACTTGCACCACACAGGTGACAGTTTAAAATGTGGGTGCTATTTCTGCCACACCCAGTATTAAAACAAATTATATGAAGATGCAAAATATATTTATATAGTTCTAGGATAGGTTAGATTACTTTTTTTAATGACATATCAACCTTTGTGGGTTATTTAATGTAAAACCCACCTTTATAGAAGAACAGAAATGGTACTATTTAACCCATAGTTGAGGGATAAGGGGGATTCAATATTTTTCCCAAGGGTATTAGTCAGTCAGTAAATCCAGTAGCACAACTGGAGTTTGAACTTGCTTACTTCAAAGATGCAGTCCAGCACTTCAGACATTACATCATATGGACTTCCCCAATGTAGTTTATAAGGTTTAATGAGAGCACAAAATTTGTATGGGGCATCAAACATCTTTTTTAGAAAAATTGATGCACAGACTATGAAAAGAAAAGGAAAGAAAAATCCTGATCGTTGTTTTACTATATAGTATCTATATCTACCTAATAAAGTGTGATTTTTATGTCTAATTTCTGCTAGGATGAGAGTGTATAATCTAAGATCAGTATCCTAACCCAGTACATTTGTCTTGGATCAGGGTGTAGTATCTGTAATGAAAATCTAATTTTAAATATATTAAAAAAATTAAATAAACTACCCACCTACCAAAGAAAAAAAAACCCATTAATCTGTATATGCTTTTTTTGTATTTTATACATATCTTAGGAGGGAGTATTAGATTTTACCCTCTTTGAAATGTTAATTTTTGATCACAGAAAAGAGAAGCATCAGCAAGAAACTTACCCTGTTAAAATGATTTCAGGGTAGCTACATGTAGTTGTTCCCCATTCTCCCCCTTTAATAGGCCAACCCTGCAAAGATAGAAATGATATAATGGAAATTAAAGAAAACTTTGAGCAGCAAAAGTTGGCAATTATTCATGGAAAAAAAATGATTACATATACAGATCAAGGTACTTGTGGTGTATATATTTACCCCATCCCTCTGCTATGGGCAGGATGTGGCACAAGGTCAATATTTAAACTAGTATGAATTCAATTTCCTTCTTGATTGGTTGCCTAACCAAGGCTAAAAATCCAATCTGTCCTACTATTTTCCTTTAGCTGGGAGAGGAGAGATTTATCCCTTTCCCAAGGGCATAAGTGCTAAGCAAAATGTAACAGCTTCATCAAGGATTTGAACTTGGGATGCTGATTCCATTTCCAATGTAAATAACCACTATGTTTTAGGCGCTAGTGATGTAATGTTCACAACTGTGGAAAATGAACTCAGCAGAGTTAAAAATCCTGAACAAGGTTATTTGCAATTCCTTTCACACAAATGTCATTGTGAAAGGTGTGAATCTTTATCTTCTCCCACAGAAAACTCTATATACAAACAAACTTTACTTCACTTAAAAATTGACCTTGTGTCTGAGGAGATTGGGTAAATAAATACATATCAGATCAATATATACACATGTTCCAAAATAAAGAGTGAATCAATAGCATTCAGACAACATTGTATATCCTCTTTAGGCATTAACATGAACTTGCAATCTTGTATGTATACCATCCCAATAAAAATACACTGATTATTTTGGAATCTGTGCACCTATTGAACTGGATATATGATCCTTTGCTGTAATTAGTCTATATTACTTGTACAATCTTGATTACATTATTCTGAGTGTTTCCATTTCATTTTCCATCAGTATAAGTGTGAAATGTGCCATTTATTTAAAATATTATCAAATAGTTAAGTTAACTATGAACAATTATTAATAAAATGGAAAAAAAAATTGACTCTTCAAAGTAGTGAGAGAGAGAAGAACATTTCCACAATTTGTAAAGTTAGTATAGTCAGAAATAACTTATACAACTTGTATTTTCTATTGTTAGTTAATGATAGTAGTTTGGTTTTAATTATTTAACTGCATATCAATACTTTATGGGTTATCTAATACTGAAATTTAATTTATTTGGTATTCCTATTCAATAATCTGTTTGCACACAGTTATATGGTTTCAAGTATTCCTGTCAAATACTAATAATTATATGGTTTCAAGTAATTATTTCTATTTAGTAATAAGCACAGTTATATGGTTTCAATTAACTAATAATTATCCTTCGTAAACAACTATAGTAACTGTTCTTAATACTAATTTGCTCACAGTTATAAGGTATCAAGTATTCCTATCTAATACAAATCATTTTTCAACGGATCTATTTGTCCTATAGATAGTACCCTAATAGATACTAACATTCTAGGTCACAGTGTATCTAGGAGTAATGGCAATGAATAGTACTCCACATTCCATACAGATCCAGAACTGGGGGCTCACCACCAAATGCAGTTTAGTGTCATATCCAGGACACTTTAGTGAATGAATTCTGTGCATTAATTTGAAAACTGAAGATTCTTTCATTCATATGATTGATTTTTGAATCAGTCTTTTTTTCATTATTTTCATTTTTTTCTTTTTAGTTCAATGGTTGCATTTAAATTCTATGTTAAGTAAACAGCATGAATTGAAAATCTTTTTTCTGTGTATGAATGTTTTACATAACTTTACTGCCAGCATACCATGCTGAGTATTTCTCTTCATAGCATCTCTGAGGTTAATAAGGATTACTTGGCAATGTCACAAACCTTCCAAAGCAAGACACACTGGGCACTGTTGGAAAAACAAGGACAAATTCATAAGCAACATTTACCTATGGACTCCTACACATGGACAAACCAGTATTGGCTGACCAGCAAAAACATATCCGTCAGCACTATGTGGACACTGATACTGTTTAGAGGACTGGCCAAGAGCGATAGCAAATAGGGACAGATAGTGAGAAAAAGTCAAAGGAATCCATGCCGTCAGCACACCATGATGATGAAAATGTCCATCATTTGAAAGAAAAAATATTCAAAATTAATCATTTTCCATGAATAGTTTAATTCAGTCAGGACTAAACTATTTTTGTGTGACAGCATATCAGGAAAATCTAATCAGTTGTCACTGTCTTCATCATGGCTGTCATGAACAGTCAAGTATCACTATCTGATTACTGGTCATAGTAAGAAGAACTAGAACAAAAAATTTCTCTCAAAATATGTTTTCAACTGTTTCAGGACAACACTGTTTTCATTGGCTTTATAACTTCATTATTCAATGCCAAAGGAAGAAGTGTCAGCACAAAGAATTTTTTTGTGGTATATCATTAGCTGCTGCTGCTCTAAGACAATAATTGCTTTCATGCATTTATGAAGAGTGTTGAATCACAATCCAATTCAAAGCTACAGTAAGTTGACTCTGAACAAAGAAATTTCTTACAAGAAATCTTGTCAGCTGTTCCAAGAAGAAGGAAATTTTTCTTAAAATATCTTATCAGTCAATCTCATAGATTTTATCAAAATGCCTACATATAAAAGTTTCATTTAACAATATAAAGCAACAAAAAATTTCAAAGTTCTTACATTATCGCTAAAACCAGTCTTTTTCTGTTTTGATCCAACGGAATAGAAGGCAGGTATGAGATCTGGAGGGCAGTCTGCATAATACTGGCAGGCAGTCACAGGAGACTCATGGATGTCCATGGGGTAAGGATTTTCAAAACAAGGGTAACTGAAAATAGTAATAAGCAAATAATTAGATAACATAAGAAAAATATTATCTCTTTCTGATCAATTCCTTTTAAATGCAAAATAAAACTATGCAAAAAAAATAATATATATTTGCATTGCATAATATCATAACAAAATGGGCAATGTTGTTATATTAAGGTTTCTTTCTGTTAACTTCAAAAACATGTTAGAACTGCTCTTATGCATTTTATAAACTGGTTCATCTTCATTGCTCAATATGACTTATGCTCTGTTGGCTGGGGCAGTAGAATATACTGACTGTATCTCTGCAGAGGGGTAAGACCCCCACCCAACGATTTTCCAGGATATGACACTAAACAATCTGATGGTGAGGTTCCAGTAATGCTGGAGCTTTGGAGAATGTGGAGTACCCCTTCATTGCCATTGCTCCCAGGTCCACTCTGGTCCAGAGTGGTAGCACCTGATAGGGTCCTATCTATGGGTCAAATAGAACTAAACTGCGTACTTATGCTAAATTGAATTACTTGAAATAGAACTGTTTTGACATGTAAATTGCATACTTATGCTAAACTGAATTGTTTGAAATGGAACTGTTTTGACATTTAACTGTGTGTAAACAAAATCTATACTTATGCTAAACTGAACTGTTTGATTAAACTGAATAGCTTGTAATAGAAATGTTTTTGACAATTAAACTGTGTATTCAAGCTAAATTGAATTGTTTGAAAAAGAACTGATTATTTGTATAAAAATGAATTTGGCATTAAATAACCTACAACGGTTGATATGCCATAAAAACCAACCAACCAACAGGTTGAAATTAGAGGTAACAGTTGATGACACCTTTGGGTCAGATAGTGTAGTGATTTACAAGCTTGATTACCAAACCATTAGTGTCCCATTTTTCTATGCTTGCACCACAACTAAGCTCAGCTTAATAAATAACAAGTCATTAACACCAGCTGCTAATTTTCAGGTGGAGAGTGGCAAAAGGATATATTCAAAATATATCTTACTGGTGATTGTTATACCATAGGCATTCTCCTTGGGCAGTATTAGTAGTGTGAGTAACACACAAGATTAACTCCTCAAAGATAATAATAGTATATTTTTCTAATCCACATTTTCTATTTTCAACTGGTAATTAAAAACCTAACTATAATAAATAGTGATTTGTCAGTAAAAAGATTTGAAATTTCTGACTTAGAACTTTGAAAATAAATAAATAAACCAATCAATTTCACTTGAAATTGAAGGAATTTATAAATATTTTGAACTAAATAAAGTAGTTACATATAAAATAGTGTGATTTGTTTCTTGTAAATTCTACATACTTTGGTTATCCCTTACAGTTTTAAGTATCAATATCAATAAACAATGTTTATCCATGTGACTTATTTTCATCAAAATAGAATGGAATTTTTCTCTCTCCATCACTAACACAATGATTAAAACTTCTCAGTTTCTTTTTGGTTATTGTTAAACCATCTACTTTCCTTCAAAATACAAAAATCTTATTAGGAAGAATCAAAAGTTTTGCAATATTTTGGTAATGTAAAGCAGCTCTGGATGTGAATGTAAATAAATGCACTAAACTGTGGAATGCAGAGCTTGCCTGATACTCTCTGGATGCTGCTTGGTGGATTTACCTCTATGGTTAGGAGTATGGCCTTGGAATCCACACTTTTAGGCCTTGCTTGATTATTAAGATTCTTGTAACCCAAATAAAATTTTTTAACCATCTGATTACTCACGCCTTTACCTTCTGCAAAATAAATGTCTTCGTTGCTGCATATGATGATGCACATTCATTTGTGTGGTTTTCATGGAGCGAAGTAATGCACCATGGCTCAGTGGAACAACTACCAAAATACTACCAACTATGGCTTGAAATGCTTTGGTCATGATATACGCACTGCAAACTAGCACATACCAAAATGTCACAAAATTTTTTGCTCATGCTAGTAGAATTCAGCAATTGTTTCTTTTTGTGTTTTTTATCTTTCATCAAATTAAAAAAAAAAGAATATTAGATGTTTGTTGTTGGGTTTTATGGTATATCAACCTTTGTAGGTTATTTAATGCCAAATCTATTTTTATGTAAATAATCAGTTCTATTCAAAACAATTCAGTTTAGCATGAGTACACAGTTTAATTGTCAAAAATATTTCTATTTTAAACTATTCAAGCAGTTATATATAACAATTCAGTTTAGTGTAATTACAGTTTCAATGTCAAAAACAGTTCAATTTCAAACAATTCAGTTTAGCATAAACACGCAGTTTAAATGTAAGTACAGTTTAATTGTAAAAAACATTTTTATTTCGAGCTATTCAGTTTAGTTAAGTAATTCTAATTCAGCTAATTCAGTTTAGTATAAGTACAGATTTTGTTTACACACAATTACATGTCAAAATAGTTCTATGTTAAACAATTCAGTTTAGTGTAAATACAATTTCATTGTTAAAAAACAGTTCTATCTGAAATAATTCAGTTTAGCATAAGCACGCAGTTCAAATGTAAGCATAGTTCAATTGTTAAAAAACCTTTCTATTTCAAGCTATTCAGTTTAATCAAACAATTCAGCTTAGCATAACTATGCCGTTAGTTCTATTTAACCCCTAGATAGGGCCACATCAGGTGCTACCATGTAGGGCCATTGGCCAAAGTGGACCTGGGAGCTTCTCCAAAACCGCAGCATTACTGTGACCTCACCATCAGAATGTTTAGTGTCAGATTCAGGACACTCGTTGGAGGGATCTTACCCCTCTGCAGAGGTGCTGTCAGTGTATTCTACAGCCCCAGCCGACTGGGCAATACACAGAGTTAAATGTCAAACAGTTTTATTTCACAAGTTCACAGTTTAGATGTCAAAACTTCTATCTAGAGCAATTCAGTTTAGCATTAGTATGCAGTTTCAATGTCAAAATAGTTCTATTTTAAACAATTCAGTTTAGCATAAATACGCAGTTTAAATGCAAAAATCAGTATAGTGAAAGAAACATAGTTTAGTTCTATTTGACCCATAGATAGGACCCATATCAGGTGCTACCACTCTAGGCCAGAGTGGACCTGGGAGCAATGGCAATAAAGGGGTACTCCGCATTCCCCAAAGCTCCAGCATTGCTGGAACCTCACCTTCAGATTGTTTAGTGTCATATCCAGGATACTCATTGGGGGCGGGGTTCTTACCATTCTGCAGAGAAGCAGTCTGTGTATTCTTATGCCCCAGCCGACTAGGCCAAAGAATATTAGTTATGCCCAACAAATTTTCAAAGCATGATTTTTGTAAATTAATTTTTGAAAATTCTAAAACTTAAGACTTTAGCAAGGGGTTTAATTTACAAACTAAATACACTGTATTCCAAATATCACCCTGGAATTCAGAAATCTAATAAGATTTCTTTGTTAATTACTTAGAAAATTTATAAAATCAAGATCAATTTGCTTTATTATGAAAGGATATCTACATTATTGAAAAACTAACCAAAAGTATATGTAACAATGTAAAAATAAGTTATATATATATATATATATACATATATATATATCCAGTGTCCAATGAGATTTTAAAAAAACAATATAATGCATTTGAAATCTTATGTGAAAATTTGCCAGATACTTAAATTAAATGTGATCCATGAATTCATATTGAAGATGATTTTTAAATATTACAATATCACCGATAAATAAATAGATCACAACCAATATTCTAAAATTAAAAGTTAATTTTATTGTAAAGTTAAAGATACTAGGATTTTATTATGTCAAGTGGAACATTATACAATCAAAATGGATATTATCAGGTACTATTTATTACCAAATTCTATAACATTGAAACAAATCAAAAATAAAATTGCATAAATATTAAAGGAGTGTACTTATTTTTGTACTGCTACATATACTTTTGGTTAGTTTTTCAATGATGTAGAGTTTGGTAAAAATAATATTAGTTATGCCCAACAAATTTTCAAAGCATGATTTTTGTAAATTAATTTTTGAAAATTCTAAAACTTAAGTCTTTAGCAAGGGGTTTAATTTACAAACTAAATACACTGTATTCCAAATATCACCCTGGAATTAATAATATATAATAATATAATATCGATTTTGATAAGATCCTGGTATCTTTATCTTTGGTTTAAAAGAAAGTTAACTTTTCATAAAAAATTGTTAGGTTTGTATTTATTTATAGACAATTCTAATATATATGTAAATTTTTAAATTCTATCACACAACATGTGAGAACACAGGTGATACACAGTCCTCATCAGCCACCAACCAAGGGTGATGCTACAGTTCCAGTGGCTAAGATGGTACTGCCTCCCTCCTCCCTTGGTGCACAAGCAGCTTATATGTAATTCCTTTTCTTGTTAAAATTGTTGATATACACTTGAAAACATTTGCAGATGATTTAGGAAGAACAGTGATTAAGCTCTTCAAGTTATCATCATTTCAAACTTTAAAAAATGACAATTTTTTGAAAGATTTCATAGATATTTAACCAAATTAATATAAGCATAAAAACCTAATGAAGAAAACTAATTCAGTTCTTGACAATCCACAGTTTAAGGCTTACTTGACCTTATCAGATAGTTGAGCTTCTTGCAACCCAAGTGAAATTTCTTGAACTATCTAGTTACCAAATTGTGATCAACCGTGCCTTCATCTTTTGCACAACAAATGTTTTTGGTTGCATCTATGGCATTATGGCCTAGTTCAAATGCATAAAGCATAAATTGCTGAATTAGACTATGTTGTACAATCATCTGTGCAGTTTTCAAATTCCAAAGAATGAAGCAATGCACAACATGTTAGCAAACTAACTACCATGATACTTAACCACAGAGGTACTTACCACATATTGAACTGTTGTGGTCATATGGTATATGTGCCACAATACCAAAATAAGGCAAAACATTTGACTCACTAGCGGAAAAAAAGCAATATATTTTTTATCATCAAGAAACTCTTGTGAATTTTACTTTCTAATGCATATTTGAAAACACGACAAGAAAAGCATTTTAATTGAGAGCTGCCTTTTATTTAACTTGTATAATTTATAAGCACTGACTTAAAAATATATCCCTCGGTTTCCAGCTCCAGAACTTTTATAATTCAGAAGAAAATATAAATGAAATAGTTACAATTGAGATATATTTTTAAAATGCTCAATGTAATTTTTTAAAATTAATAAGCAAGCCTGTTAGTTAGATTTATAAGATTTTTCCCTTTCAGTTTATCTATTTTGGACAGTTCATGCCCTTCTTAAAACTAGAGTACAGGAAAAATAAGTAATCAGATTGAATAATTTTGACATCTTATCATATTACAAGATTAAACTAATAAGTCTGAAAGCTGACTCTAATTATTTGCTGAATTTTAGCCAAATAGTTAGCACTGATAAAAGAGGATTTTATTTATTATATTATACAGATAACATTTTTATGCATAAAAAAATAACTACTTTCCCACCTTTCATTAGGCAACAGGCTTATTAGTAAACATCACTGTAACACTAAGGTTATCTTTCTCTTTTTGTATCTTAATTAGTCTAAAACAATTTTTTAGATGAAGTATTATCATTATTAATTTTAGTTAACCCAAAGCCTTAATCAAACTTAGAGCATAGCAAATACTTTGTCTCTGATCTGTCAGTTCCATGTTTGTTTTTCTTTTTTTTGGAGTTGGGAGTGTGAAGTGGGTTATTTTTTATTTTTTTAAATTTTTTTTGGTTTTTTAAAAATATATACACCATATCTTAAAAATTTTATTGATTTTTTAAAATGAAAATTTATTCTTTGTTATTATTGATTTTCACTAGTATTTTCTGCCATCTTTATAACCGAGTTGCTTTTTACTTCTTTTTTTTATTTCTATAATACGGAGAAACAGCATGTATTGGCAACAATAATAAATGATAATCTCTGAATGAGTCCCAAATTCATGTCACCACTGAGAACTTATTCTTGCCCCCATTATGCGCTATTTCTTGATGTTGTAGAGAAAACAACTCAGGTGAGTTGCAATGAAAAGTAATAAAAATTAAGATGAAAGAAAATGTTAGTTAAGTTATAAAGAATACACTTCAAATAAACCTTTAACTATATACATGGTTTGGTTTCCTTGTTTTAAAGGCATATCAAACTTTAAGGGTTATTTAATGCCAAAGCCAAACTTGTAAAAAAACAGTAGTGGTATATTTAACCCATACCAGGTAGGGATAAATGAGTTCCTTCCTTTCCCAAAGGTATTAGTCTGAAAGTGAACATAGTAGCATGACTGGAGATCAAACTCATTTACTATAATGTTGCAATCCAGCACATGGCCCACTATGCTACAGGCACTCCTCCACCATACTATAATGTCACAGTAAGGCACATGAGCCTCAACATCATGCAGACCACCCCCCTTGCCACCATCAATACTATGATGAAGCAGTCCAATATGTTATAGTCAATATGACACAGGAACTACCCTTCTTTTAACTATATAAGTAGATACAGATTGATATATTAAGTTATACATACTAAAATGTGTAAAAACCCATGGAAATTTTAAGAAAAACAAAATCATTTACATCAACTTTAAGAAACATACTGAAGAAAAAATAAAAATGAGGATATGACAAAGTAAGTAAAAGATTTGTAATTTAAAATACAATTAAAAACTCACCCTTGAACTGTAAGGTCTACCACAACTAAGTCATTCTGGAGAAGTACAACAATGGCATATGGTTCTTGGAAATCTGTAATGAAGGGAAAATATTTAAAGTTTCTTTCTAGATGAAATATAAATGAACAGAAAGCCATAAAAAAACTTTTTTAAAAACTGAGGGGTAAATATTACAATGATGATGGAACCCACAAAGATAAAGAGATAAAACATCTCCAAACACTTACCCAAAATGGATTTACCATCTTCAAAACACAACTTACAAATAGAATAGACAGATAGGCTTCTACATATACATTTTTTATATAGATGTTTAATTTAAATATTCAACTAAAAAAAGTTATGACTAATTTGAAACATACCAGATCCATACTCAATAAATATCTCCCAAATGTATATATATATATATATATGCATACATACAGATACGTGTGTGTGTGTGTGTGTGTGTGTGTGTGTGTGTATGTATCTATATGGTAAATGCATTATCTTTTACAGACTACTGTCATACTTCCCCACCACGCATGCCCTTTAAAATGATTCATCAGTCCTGCTACAAATGTGACACAAGATGGATGCCTCCCCCCAAAGATTGATTGGATCATCTAGTGGAATTTGATGCTTGTGCACATATGTCTGCTGAGACCAAAAACCGACCTACAAACATTATAATACATTGTGCAAGAAACTTTGTTCCTGGAGAGAAATCTATATGCATGGATTGTCTCTCATAAAACTTAAAATGATTGAAATATCCAGCCTTAGAGTCCAAAATCCAACCATATGTCGGGCTTCTATACCCATTTACATTCTTACCAACATTATAGGTGTTTCCCTTCCAAAGTTGATGCTTAAGATTTGCATGCTCAATGCGTTCCCTCTCAAAACTTGTTCAGCAATTCAGCCCTCCTCAATGACAGTTTTTCTCAGTTGTCAATATTAATTTTTATATTCACAAGATTGCTTTTTAAGCAATCCTTATACCTCTTCCAAGGCTTATGCTGCAGATGTTCGCCAGCATGAAGCAGACTGTAAAGGAGTCACTTCAGTAGTCTATCATCACTCATATGCATAACATGACATGGTCACCACATTGGACCGTTATAATGAGAGACTCAATGTTTGTGCATCCTGTTCTTGTAAGGATTCTTGCGTTAAGTGTTGTGGCATTTCACATGATGTTTAGAATGCATCTCAATACAAAGCAATGTCAATGTTTCAGATGAATACAAAAGAACACTTTAACAAGCAGGACCTACCAACATTCATTGTAAAAATGTTTGACATTTAAAATGATTGGTTTGGTGGAATATCAACCATTGTAGGTAATTTAATGTCAAATCCCATTCATACATACTTTAGATATATAGATTAGTAAACAAGTCAATAAAGTTAAATAGTTCCAAGTATTACTACGTATTACTAACAATTCTATTAAACATCAGTCATTTGTTTACACACAGGTAAATGATCAAACAATTCTATTTAAAACAATTTAATTTAGTATAAGTCATTTGTTTGCACTCAGTTTAAATGTCAATCATTTCTATCGAGCCCTATCAGGCACTACCAGACAGGGTCAGAGTGGACCTGGGAGTGATGGCAATGAAGAGATACACTACATTCCTCCAGCATTACTGGAGCCTCACCATCAGATTTTTTAGTGTCATATCCAGGACACTCATGGAGGGAAGTGCACTTACCCCTCTGCAGAGATATAATCAGTGTATTTTACAGCCCCAGACAACTGGGCAGCATTTAGATTGAGTGCACACACACACAAATACATTTAGAAATACATATATCTAAATGTCTCTCTCTCTCTCTCTCTCTCTCTCTCTCTCACTATATATATATATAACTATACACACACACTTTCATGTACAAACACATATATATAACACTTTAGAATCTTTAAAATGGAAACTATGTTTGATTTCTAAAATGGATTTTAGTAACATGTTTTCATCTCTGCCATTGTTAAAATTGCTGTAGTGTTAATAAATACATTTTTTGATATATCTTGATATCTCACTAAAAGTTTTTATTATACCCCATACACAGGACCATAAATTATGTTCCTGTGTAGGTTATGTAGATTTTTTCAATGACATGTGTAGTTGAATTTCAGGTAAAAATAATATATCTATGCAATAGATTGTTATTGGAAATGTTTTAAATATTTTTCCATTTGTGAATTTTAAAAGGTTTTATTTTAGCACATTTTATAAAAGATTTGGAATATTGAAATTGAGCAAGAGCATTTTCTATATGATCAAATTCATCATTTAAAAATTAAGGAATGTAAATTCCAAGGGATCTAAGGCAAATAAAAAACTATGATTATTCTTTATTTTATTTTGGTATAATGATGTGAGTAGAAATGTACATGATCATTTTTATTCAGGGATTTATGATAAACTGTAAATTCTAATTAGTTGTATATATATATATATAAAATCCTGAGGTTTTGTTGGTTTTTATTTCATAGGTTAAATCTATGGTCAGTTCTATTTTGTTTAATTCATCCATAATCTTTGATAAGTCATTATTTTGTGAATATATAAATAATATAAAATCAATGAAAGAATTCACTGGTCAACAACAAATTTGTTTTCTGCGTTTTTTTTAGCTGATTTCAGATGAATCTGATGCACTGAATCCAAAAACCACAGTGGTTTTGCTCAACCAGGTAAAGTTTTTGAGCTATGGCCACATGTCGTTTTTTGTGTTTTTGTTCACATGTACACGTGTGGAGCATTTTAGAAGAAGTTGGTGGGGGTAAAATGCCATGTCAAATAATTGTCTTGATTGGAAATGATTACTTTAATGACAAAAAGTATTCAGGTCTGATAGTTCTGGGTGATTATGTAAAAAGGGATCAGTTTGAAGTCATAAAACCTCGAAATCTTCCAAAAATTGGTGTGGCAAAGCATACAGTTGGTGGATCAAAACTAAAGTTAACATGGCAGCCACCCCAGGAAGTGTATAGGACACTCCACCCATGCATGTACGGGTGTTTTCGCTTCATGTGTGCTGCGGAATATTTGTGCCGTCATACTGGTGGTGCCAAATACAGAATGCGGTGGGCTGCAGTGGCACCAATTTATGACTAATTTGAACCTATTTTGGTTTTGCAGGTGAATGAGATGGCTTCAGCCAGAAGATCATGCAGAAATAAGCCCGACGTGTTCTGCTACATATGTGGAGAATACACCATTGCTCCTAATAGGAAGCCAGTCACAAGTTTCATAACGTGTGCTTACCATGCTTATTTTGATATTAAACTTGCTGACCAGGATAAAGCTTGGGCGCCACACAAGGCATGCACCGAGACTCTGTGTGGGTGGACCAATGGCAAGAGGAGTCTGAACTTTGGAATTCCCATGGTTTGGAGGGAGCCAACAAACCATGTCACTGACTGCTACTTCTGCACTGTTGATGTGACTGGGATCAACAGAAAGAACCGGGGCAGTCTCAAGTATTCTGATTTTCAATCAGCATGTCGTCCTATAGGCACTGTGATGAAATTCCAGTGCTTATCTTCGGAGAACTTCCTGACATTAGTGACAAAGATGCCTCCACTGTTGAAAGACATGAAAATGAAGAAGTGTTTCTTGAAGATGATGCTCCACATCCATTTTTCCAAAAGGAGTTGAATGATCTAGTTCATGACCTCAGCTTGTCAACGGACTCTGCCAAACTGTTGGCATCCAGATTGATGAAAAAAAACCCTCCTCTCTGTCAGTGCTCGTATCAGCTTCTTCCGCAACAGGCATCAAGAGTACCTCCGTTTTTTTCTCTACAGTGAAGGACTTGGTGTACTGTGCAGATATTACGCACCTTCTGCTCAAGCTTGGAGTGCCACAGTACATACCCAAAGATTGGAGACTGTTCATTGACAGTAGCAAGCAATCACTGAAATGTGTTCTGCTACACAACAGCAACCAGTTTGCCTCTGTACCCACCACTCACTCAATTACAGTGAAGGAGAAGTATGAAGCAGTGAAGTATGTACTGGAGAAAATTGGTTATGATCAGCATAAATGGTTTATTTGTGTTGACCTGAAGATGGTGAACTTTTTGTTGGGACAACAGTCTGGCTTCACCAAGTACCCATGTTTTTTGTGCATGTGGGATAGTAGGGACGGTGCTCAGCATTACATGAAGAAGGACTGGCCTTTGCAGGAGGAATTGGTGCCTTGCAAAGAGAGGAATGTCATCAACGACCTTCTGGTGGACAGAGACAGAATACTCTTCCCACTGCTGCACATCAAACTCGAACTTAATCAAGCAGTTTACCAAGGCTCCAGACAAAGATGGTGACTGCTTCATTTACTTGTACCAGTTTTTTCCAGGATTGACCATGGAGAAGTTGAAAGCTGGTATCTTTGACAGTCCTCAGATCCGTCAGCTCATCAGAGATCCAGAGTTCGAAAACTCAATGAACGAAGTGGAACTGGAAGCATGGAAGGCATTTGTTCTGGTAGTGAAGAAATTTCTAGGCAACAATGAGGCCAGATACTATGCAGAACAAGTCAACAACATGCTGACTGCTTTCAGAAACCTGGGCTGCAATATGAGTGTCAAGATGCACTACCTATTTTCACATATGGACCAGTTTCCTGAGAACCTGGGTTCAATGAGTGATGAGCAGGGAGAGAGATTCCATCAGGACCTGAAAGAGATGGAGACCAGGTATCAGGGTCACTGGGATGCAGTCATGATGGCTGAGTACTGTTGGAATCTGAAGAGAGACCTTCCTGCCGCTGAGCATTCAGGAGTTCGAAGAAACAGAAGTTCAAGCCCTGAAATTTGAACAATGGTGAAGCAACATGCAATTTACGTGTACTTACCTTTATCAATGCCCACCATTCAGTTTACAGTAATCAATGTTTCTATCAGGTAATCAATATATGTTGTTAGCAAAACATCTTTTTCTCTTAAAAACATATTTAGGATGATATGTATTGACAAAAATCAGTTGATAATGCCACAAAAATGTAATCGATTTTGTCAAAAGATCTGAATTTTTTCAAATCAACCTCACAAAAAACCTGACCTGATGGAGAGAAACTGATTCAGCAGTGTAAAAATACCCAAAATCAGTTGTAGAAATCTAGACAACATTCAAAAAGTAAAAAATTGTTGCCTGGTGTTATCTGCTGATGCAAGAAAATCGAGAAAAAGGTAAGCAAGGACCTCACAAAGAGGTATATCCAAAGGTAAGCTGAATTTTTGTTTATAAAAAACAGCATTATAAGGAAAAAAGCAATGTTTAGTGCATAACATACTTATGTTGATTATTGGTAATGGTAATGTTGAGATGATTTTTAAAATATTCAATGCATTTACAAACAGGAATATTAGTTTATAATGCTTTTATCTTGAGACTTTTATGTTTATATTATGCATTTTGTTGAGTAAAGTACCAAAATTCTTAATGTGAGAACTGCAAATCATACCTAAAAAAGGGTTTGATATTTTGGTTAAAGACTTAGCAATGTTATGAGATACACAGCCTAAATCAGAAACAACAGAGGTTAAAGGAATTTCACATTAGTGAGTTTTTTGAAATCCATATATTTCAGGAATTATAGGATGGTAATCAATTAATAAAGACCAGAAATTGTCTTTTCTGATAATTCATTTTTTATAAGACTTATTGAAAAAATCTATATTTTCAGTAATGGTTTGTCATGCAATTTGTTCATATATGTTTCAGTCATCTAATAATTCTGTTCTATAGTTTTAAGTCCATAATGACAATGCCTCCATCTTTATATGAAGGTGAGATAATATTGTTACTTTTGGAAATAGCTCTTAATGCAGTTAAATATCTTCTAGATAAAGTGTGTTAATTGATATTAATGTCAGTAGACACAGTGATAAGTTTTTGCATAAATTTTTTGATGAAGTTCAAATCATTGTGTCTATAGTTCCTGTTTATAAGGTTCACTTTGTTGTCTTTTTTTAATGTAGTGGAATATATATATATATATATATATATATATATATATATATATATATATATACACACACATACACACACAACTAAGGAGGCACTGGTGATGTAAAGGTTATCAATGTAAAAAATAGACAGTGATACAAGTTCAAAACCTGGTCAAAGTTGTTGGCATTTCACATAGCACTAAGATCCTTGAGAAAGGTAAGTATTCTATCCCACTTATGGGTAAATAGTAGAGCAGACTGGGCTCTTTAACTTTGGCATGGTATATGGTCTTGGAGAAGGAAAACTCTGAAATGAAATCTGTTAAACTTCACTTGTGCCATATACTGTTCATGTGAAAGAGCTGGTAAATACATAAGTATGTTTACACATATACACACACAGGAAAAATGTAAACAAATGAAAGTTAATACATAGAGTATTATAGTTCCCAAGCTGACGTATGTCACTTGTTGGCTGAGTGGTAAGATACTAAGTCTAACGTAAAGTTGGGTGGGTTTTGATTCCAGCTTGAAGCGTTGTGATACAACGAAACAATCCGTCTGTGGACTATATATATATATATATATATATATAAATGAATAACTGAATGACCACCCCTCAAGCATTAGAAACTCGTATATCTGTATAAAAGTAAAGTTCAGAAGTGTAGTTAAGACGGACCATGTTAAACATACTTCAAATATACTAAGCATATCCACTCCAAGATGGGCAGAGTTAAAAAAAATGGTTAGTAATTGTCTTTTACTATATTGTCATTTAAAAATACATAAATGATTTTATTTTTCTACTTGTAAAATCACTGCAGTATACAATCTGAGCTTTAAATGCAAAGACAATTTACTGTAATTCCAAGTAACAATTGAACCTGGTCAAGAGAAGCTAATAAGTTAGAGTAAGGTTAGAATTATTTAGTGAATTTTGTGTCAATAATGAAATATTTCGAGGAAAAGAAAAGATATGGAAAAAAAATGATTAAAATGCAAATGCACAATACAAATAACGACATTCAACATTAGAACCTTAAATAGAATAGGACAACTACCGAAGCTGACTGCAACAGCGATAGATCATAACATAGACATAATATGCATACAAGAACATATAATGAGGATATTAAATATCACAATACTGGCAATGGATGAACGCTAGCCACTGCATCTGCATGGAAAAACTCTGTTAATGCCACGAAAGGAGGTGTACATATGCTTATAAGACCACGGGCCCTAAAATCACTAAATAGCATAGAGAAAATACAACCAAGGATGATGGTAGCCACTTTTAATGGCAACGCCAGCGCAACAATCATCTCCTGCTACAGCCCTACTAATGTTAGTGAAGAAATTGACCTCATTGCCTTGTATAATGAGTTAACCTCCCTTGTTCGTAGCATCCCGAAACACAACATTCTCGTCATTGGTGGGGACATGAATGCCCAAATTGGTAAAAACGTAAACCACAAATTCAGCTTACACAACTCATCAAACAGAAATGGGCAACATCTTACAGTTTTCACACAAGAAAATAGATTAACATGCCTCAATACAAAAGGGAGGGAAAACTATGGACCTACACCTATGCAAATAATACTAAAGCACAGAGAGACAACATCATTATAAATAAGAAATGGAATACTAGCACATTAAATTGCGAGGCATATTCCTTTTTTGAGGGTGTGTCCTCCAATTACCAAATTGTCACGGTAAAAATATGACTGAGCCTAGGAAGAAATATGACCTGAACAACAACCATTGTACACAATGACTGGTCTTCCCTGCTTAACAACAGGGATATTAGAGATGGATATGCGTTAACACTAAGAATCAAATTCGATGCAATACAGGAGAAGAAAGAAACACTTACTCCTAATGACAAATATGAGAATTTCATCAATGCCCACTTAGAAGCGGCAGGGGAATGCATACCAACTAAACAAAGAGCTAAACCTAGAATCCCATGGGAGACATTAGCAGTTAGGAAAAAGCATGCAGGTGTGAAAAGTGCCTCCAAATGCAACAGGTAGGACCCAACCAATACCAATGCCCTGAAACAAAATGAATTAATTAACATATACTTAAAAGAACAAAGAGAATACATATAAAATCAGATCAATAAGATTAGAGACTTGGTTGAAGATAGACAATCTAGGATAGCATAGCAAACAGTAAATGAAGTGAGCAGAAGGAAGAGCACTGTGAAAGCTAAACTGAAAGCTACCAGCCAAGAAGAACAAATACAACTATGGAAAGAACATTTCAAGAACTTACTCAGAAACTCTCCAAAAGTTACACATGAACCAATCACAAGAATTTTTAGTAAACAATTAGACATCAAACTAGGACAGTTTATGCAAGAACTTGACTCGGTACTAAGAAAAATTAAAAATAGAAAAGGAGCAGGGCTTGATGAAATACTCCCAGAAGTATGGAAGACCAGGCAATTCGACGACACACTGCTCTGATACTGTAATGCCATATATAATCAAAACCAAATAGACAGATGGACAAAGAGATGCGTCTTCCCCTTCCCTAAGAAGGCCCACCTCAGATTAGCCAAGAACTACTGAAGTATAACCCATACATTCATAGTGGCTAAGATATATAATGCTCTACTATGCAACTGCATGAAACCCAAAATTGAGAACATACATAGGAAGAACCAAAATAGCTTTTGGAGAAATAGATCCATGATATTACAAATTTTGACTATCCGTCAAATTCTTGAAGGTGTACATGCAAAAAACCTAGAGGCAACAATATTATTTGTTGACTTTGACAAGGCCTTTGACTCCATACACAGAGGAAAGATGGAGAAAATACTACTCACCTATGGCCTACACAAAGAAACTGTCACAGCCATAATGATGATATATAGAAACATAAAAGTAAAAGTCTGCTCCCCGGATAGAGACACAGACTACTTCGACATTGTAGCTGGTGTACTGCAAGGAGACACATTAGCCCCATACCTGTTTATCATCTGTCTAGACCATGTGCTTAGAATGTCTATTGATAAAATGAAAAAAAAAAAAAACGGTTTCAAGCTAACAAAGGAAAGAAGCAGTAGGTACTCCACACAAACAATTATGGACGCGGACTACACCAATGACATAGTGCTACTGGCAAATACACCTGTCCAAGCCGAAAACCTGCTACTTAGTCTGGAACAAGCAGCTGCAGGGATAGGCCTCCATGTCAATGCACACAAGATGGAATACATGAGCTTTAATCAAAGAGGCAACATCTCCACACTAAACAGTAGCTCTCTGAAACTAGTGAACAAGTTCACCTACTGAGGAAGCAGTGTCTCATCAACTGAGACACATCAACATATGACTAGCAAAGGCATGGACAGCTATCGGTAGGCTATTGGTCATATGGAAGTCAGACCTGACCAATAAAATGAAATGCAGTTTTTTTCCAAGCAGCAGTTGTTTTGATACTGCTATAAGGATGCACTACATGAATGCTAATTAAATGTATAGAAAAAAAGCTTAATGGCAACTACACAAAAATGCTGCGAGCAATACTGAACAAGTCATGGAGGCAGCACCCCACAAAGCAGCAGCTGTACAGCCACCTACCATCCATCACGAAAACTATCCATTTTAGATGAACCAGACATGCGGGACACTGCTGGAGAAGTAGGGACGAACTCATAAGTGACAGACTCCTGAGGATCCCTTCACATGGACGAGCAAAGGCAGGACTACCAGCGAGACCCTACATACAACAGGTCTGATGTAGCCTTGAAGATCTACCAGAAGCAATGAACGATAGAGAAGAGTGGCAGGGATATCTATGCTGATGGCACAACATTATGATGATGGTATATATATATATATATACACACACATGTAAACACAGAAAAAATTTATTTATTTACTGGACTGAATAATATCTTATAATTGCTCCTATGAAGTTGAGCTCTCCTGAAAAATTCTACTAAAGAAACTAAATATCAGATACTTTTACCACCTCAGGAAAATGGAGATATTTACACCAGAATATTCACTGAACAACATCCCCTATCAAACTAATGCTTTCCAGTTATACTCACTGAAAAAATAAAAGACTTCATAAAAAGGATACGGTGGAAGACTTATTTCTATTTTAACTCTTCAGATATTCCAAACTGCACTAAAACCAGAAATCCCTAAGATCAACCCCAAACAACAACCTGCAAGACCCATTTGAGGCTGATTTATTTAAGTTAATCAAGAAAATTAGATTTTGCAAAGATCATAACCATTTTCAAACTAAATTAAACAAAGATATAAATGAATTAAAAAATTTGAAATATATATGGGTGAGAGCTGATACATAGAAACATTTATGAAATATTTATAAAACATATATAGAATTAACCTTTCTAATTACCATAAAATTCTAAAGAATAAAATAACTGATACTTACAAAATTAACTATAAGGATACTATTTCTCAAATGAATAGTGATACTCTTAAATTTGCTAATAAATTACACACTGAATATAGGTTAGGGAAATTTAACATGAAAGATGCTTACATCCTATTTAAAGACCATAAACCTAATTTTGAAAATAAATTACAATCTAGGTTAATTAATCCCTCTAAAACTGAGTTAAGGATAATCTCAAAAAATATTGTTCTTAATATACAAAAAGCTACCCATAACAATCTTTGAAAAAATTTAACTGATACAATTAGAAATATTAAAAATAAGTGAAAGGCCACTTTTATTCAATTTGACATAATTAATTTGTATCCTATCTCTAAAGAAGTTGTAATTGATAATATTAACTATGCCAAAAACTATGTAGAAATAACAGATGAACAATACCAAATAATCTTAGCAAGTAGAAAAACTGTACTCAAGAACAATGATTCTACTAGGATAAAAACTGGCTTAGATAACTTTGATGTTCCTATGGGTGGATATGACTCTGCTCAAATAGCAGATCTTGTAGGTTTATATATATATCAAATAACTTTAGTAAGATCATTGACCTGATACAAATTTGATTATACAGTGATGACAGTATTTCATACATCCCCAATAGTAATGGGCCTAAGTGTTCTAGTATAAGGAAAAAGATTATAAGAGCTTTTAAATTCTTGGGATTTAAAATTGAAATTTCTTCTAATATTAAAATAGCTAATTTTCTAGATGTTACACTTAACCTCTCAGACAACTTTTATAGGCCATTCCTTAAATCAAAGCAAAATCCCTCCTATATTAATGTAAATTTTAATCACCCAAGTTCTATAATTAATCAAGTCCCAAAAAACTGTTAATATGAGAATAAGGAGATTATCATCAAATAAGAAAATTTTCTATGAAAGTAGTAAAATGTATATTGAAGCCCTCAAGAATAGTAGTTTTAAAGAAGAGTTTACATATCTAGAGCCAAAAAAGGTTAAGCCAAATAATAATGATAATAATAATAATTATAATTTCTGACCTTGAAATACTAGAAATACATCAGAAAACAAATAATAAACAAGATAATAATACAGTATCAGACACATCAAGAGTTATCAAACAAAAACAACCTAACAGAAATGAACTGCCAACTTCGGAAAATGGAAATGCCACACAACCAAGCAACTCTAAAGAAACACTATCACAAGAACAAAAGGTAAATCAAGAAAATCTAAAGAGAATTATGAACGGTGAAAAGAATACCTTACCATCATTAAGAAACACAGAATGGAGAACAGTTAAGACAGAAATGAATAAAATAAATCAAGTACGACCTAAAATATCAACGAATAATATAACCGAATTAAATGAACTAATCTATGCAGGGGCAAAATTAGTTTGTAAGAAAATTGGGATCTCCTCAGAAAGCACAAAGAAAGAATCAAAACCAGGATGGGAAATTCGACTGGAAACGCAGATAAAAAAATCTACGAAAACAGACCAAAATGATAAAACAAAAGAAAGATGCTGGAATATGCTGGAACAAAAAGGAAAAGGCAACACGAGAAAAAATAACAGTACAACTTGAGGAAATAAACCAGAAAGTATTGGCAAAGAAGGAAGATTAAGAAAATATTGACAAAGGGTAAAACAACACAGACAAAATAGGACGTTCCAAAACGACAAAAGAAAATTCTACCAACAACTAGGAGGAGATGATGCGATAACATACCAATAACCAGATGGAAAAGAAACCGAAAAAATATGGCATCCAAAAAAACATAACAGAAAAGCCGAATGGATAAACAATATGACAGAAGAATTAGAAGGGCTCAAAGAAGGCCTGAAAGCAGAAATACACATAGATTCACTCAAAACGACACTAAAAAAATATCAAACTGGAAAACACCAGGCCATGATGGAATACATGGTTTCTGATTCAAGGAATTCACCTCCATTCACGACCGACTAGCACTAGAAATGAACAGATGCTTACAAGGAGTACAAGTATCTGAATGGATGACCAAAGGAAAGACCATATTGATCCAAAAGGACCCAAGCAAAGAACCGCTCCAAACAACTACAGACACATAACCTGCCTACTGAGGATGTGGAAAATATTAACAGCACAAGTAAGGGAAGGGATTTACAACTCGCTAACAAGCTACGGGTTGTTCCCAGAGGAGCAGAAAGGATGCCGCAAAGGATCCAAAGGCACAGCAGAGTTACTTTACATGGATCAACGCATCCTAAATAAGAGCAAGACCAGACGGAAAAATCTAGCTATGGCCTGGATTGACTACAAAAAGGCATATGATATGGTTCCACAAAGTTGGATGATAAACTACCTCAAAATGTACAAGATATCACATGAAGTCATAAACTTTATCAAGAAAACCATAAAAACCTGGAGAGTGGAATTGACAGCAGGAGGAAGAAGCTTAGCTGAAGCAAAGATCCAAAGAGGTATATTTCAAGGAGATGCAATATCACCATTACAAGTCATAATTGCCATGATGCCACTTAACCACATACTCAGAAAATGCACAGCCAGATACAAACTTAGATCACAAGAAAAAATCAATCACCTAATGTACATGGATGACATCAAACTATTTGCGAAAAATGAAAAAGAACTAGAAACTCTAATACATGCAGGTAGAATATACAGTCAGGACATAGGAATGGAATTTGGTATAGAAAAATGTGCAATGCTAGTAATGAAAAGTGACAAACGACATCTGATTGATGAAATGGAACTACCAAGTCAAGACAAGATTAGAACGCTCGGAGAAAAGGAAAACTACAAATACTTGCACATCTTGGAGGCTGACACCATCAAACAAGTGGAGATGAAAGACAAAATTAAGAAAGAATATCTCAGAAGAACTAGAAAGCTACTCGAGACAAAACTATCTAGTAGAAACCTTATCAAAGGAATAAATACCTGGGCTGTATCCCTCATTAGATATTCGAGACCCTTTGTGAAGTGGACTAGAGAAAAACTTAAGCAAATGGACCAAAGAACAAGGAAACTAATGACCATACATAAGACACTACACCCCAGAGACGACATTGACAGACTATATGTATCAAGAAAGGAGGGTGAAAGAGGACTTGCCAGCATGGAAGGCAATGTTGACGCATCAATACGACTCAAGGTCTACATAGAAAAACATGAAGGAGGACTGATTACAGCCATCAGAAAGGATACTGACAAAACGATAGAGAACAGAATGACAATAACTAAGAAACAAAAATTGGAAGAAAAACAACTCTATGGGTGTTTTAGACAACTAATAAACAGTATCTCACACGAGAAAACCAGGACGTGGCTAAGAAAAGGAAACTTTAAAAGAGAAACAGAATCTCTCCTAATAGCAGCACAAAACGACGCCATAAGAACCAATCAAATCAAAGCAAGAATAGATAAGACGTAACAAAATAGCAAATGTAGGTTATGTGGTGATAGAGACGAAACCATCAATCACATAAGCAAATGCAGCAAATTAGCACAGAAGGTATATAAGACTAGACACGACTGGGTGGGCAAGGTGATCTACTGGGAGATGTGCAAAAAATTTAAATTTGACTATACAAACAAATGGTATATGCACAACCCAATAGCTGTCCTGGAGAATGACATACACAAATTTCCATGGGACTTTGACATACAAACGGATCACCTAATCTCAGCCAGAAACCAGACCTTATAGTAATCAACAAAAAAAGAGAACTTGCAAAATTGTAGACTTTGTTGTACCAACTGACCACAGAATAAAACTGAAAGAAAGGGAAAAGAAGGATAAGTACCTCAACCTTGCTAGGGAATTTAAAAAACTATGGAACATGAAGGTGACGATTATACCAATGGTGATTGGTGCATTTGGTAGAGTAACTAAAGGACTATTAAAGGGACTGGAGGACTAGGAAGTTGGAGGATGAGTGGAGACTATCCAAACTACAGCATTGTTGAGAATAGCCAGAATACTAAGAAGAGTCCTGGAGACCTGAGGAGACTTGCCGTCACTCAAACTCCAGTGAAAGACCATCAGCTAATGCTGATGTGAAAAACACTAAAGGAGTAAATAATAATAATATTTGTATAAAGATAAAGAAACAACTGATAATTGTAATATCAATGTAAAATGACATAAAAATAGAAAAAGGAAAATTATATGGTTCAACCTTCTTTACTGTAAACTTGCTAATATAATCATAGGAAAATACTTTTTTAAATTAATAAATAAACACTTTAAATATTTAAAATATTTAATAGGAAAACCTTAAAAATTAGTTATTCCGGCACAAATAATTTTTTGAAAATAATTAACACTCATAATATAGAAGTAATTAGAAAATATTATGACCAACTTGAAAATAATAGTAGTAATAACAGTAATAATTGTAATTGTAAATATAAAATTGATTGTCCTATGAATGGTATAGGTAATTTGAAAAACAGAGTATCGAGCTACTATTTCACCAAAGGAAAATGTAAAAGAAAAGAATTTATATTGGAATTTCATTGGTTAGATGGAAGTTAAGATATAATAATCATATTCATTCATTCTCTCATGAACACTTGAGAAATCAAATAGCTTTATCCAAACACGTTAACTCCAAAAATTCAATGGAAAATATTCAAAAGATCTACTACTCCTAGCTACTTAGATGGTAGATATAATTTGTGTCTGGAAGAAAAGATACACATTATGTCATGCTTTGATCCTGTTAACCTATTAAATCAGAGATGTGATTTAATTGCTAGATGTATAATAAGAATGAATTCAGACTATTTTCAATAATAAGTGAACAAATGAATAAATAAAAATGAATAACTATGATTTATTAAATTGGTAAATGAATTAGAATTTGAATTTATATTAGTGATTTTTACTCTATTATTGTAACTGCGGGGAGTTACTGCAAATAACATTGGTTTTAGATTTTTTTAGTTCATTTTAATGGTAACTGATGCACTAGAATTAGATGTGTGGATATGCAACGCAGTCTATAATCAAAATCCGATAGATGGATGAAGGGATGCATCCTCCCCTTCCCTAAAAAGGGTGACCTCAGATTAGTCAAGAACTACCGAAGTATAACACTTACATCCATAGCAGCCAAAATTTACAATGCCCTATTACAAAACCGCATAGAACCCAAAATCGACAACATCCTTAGTTAAAACCAAAATGGCTTCCGATGAAATAGATCCATGACCTCACAAATACTGACCATCCGTAGAATCATTGAAGGTGTATGGACAAAAAACCTACAGGCGACATTACTATTTGTCAACTTTACCAAGGCTTCAATTCCATTCACAGAGGAAAGATGGAACAAATCCTACTAGCATACGGCCTACCAAAAGAAACCGTAGCAGCAATAACGGTTCTCTATAGAAACATCCAAGTGAAAGTATGTTCACCAGATGGAGACACAGAATACTTCGGCATTGTACCAGGAGTACTGCAAGGGGACATGCTAGCCCCATACCTCTTTATCATCTGCCTAGACTACGTGCTTAGAACATCAATCGATAAAATCAGAGAAAACGGCTTCGAGCTGACAAAGAAAAGAAGTAGAAGGTACCCCGCAAAAACAATTACCGACGCTGACTACGCCGATGACATAGTGATACTGGCAAATACGCCCAACCAAGCCAAAACACTACTGCATAGTTTGGAATGAGCCGCCGCAGGCACTGGCCTCCACGTCAATGCACACAAAACTGAATATATGTGCTTTCATCAAGCAGGCGACATCTCCACACTAGAGGGAACTTCTCTGAAACTGGTAGACAAATTCACCTACCCAGGAAGCAGTGTCTCATCAACCGAAAAAGACATTGACACGCGGCTAACGAAGGCATGGACAGCTATTGATAAGCTATCGATCATATGGAAATCAGACCTGACTGATAAAATGAAACGCAGTTTCTTCCAGGCAACAGTCATGTCGAGACTACTGTATGGATGCACTACTTGGACACTAACAAAACAGCTGGAGAAGAAGCTAGACGGCAATTACACAAGAATGTTGTGAGCAATATTGAACAAGTCCTGGCGGCAACACCCCACAAGGCACCAACTATACGGCCACCTGCCTCCCATCATGAAAACTATCCAAGTTAGATGAACCAGACACGCAGGACACTGCTGGAGAAGCAGAGACGAGCTCATAAGTGATGTACTCCTATGGACCCCCACATATGGCCGAGCAAAAGCAGGATGACCAGCTCGAACATACAGACAGCAGCTATGTGAGGATATGGGATGTAGTTCTGAAGAACTGCCGGAGGCGGTGAACGATAGGGAGAAGTGACGAGAGAGGGTCAGGGATATCCGTGCAAGTGGCACGACATGATGATGATGATTATTATAGCTGCAAATTTTTCCTCAGTTAAATTTGAAGTATGATGAAACCAGATGTTCTTTTACATACCATAATAAGTTGATACTCATTGTTACTTGAAGTTTAAGGTTTACATTACCATATAAGAGAAATGGGGGGGTCCGGGGGAGGGTCCTAGTCTGGTTGTGAATGTGAAAAAATTATCTTAATCCATTTTCTTGTTTGATCTGAAGAAGTCCTGTTAATTTCTTTAGAACATTGATTTATATCAATGCTTTTAACAGGATGGAAATAAATTTATTACTTAATGTGACCAACTGATGATTTTTTGAAGAGAAATATATATATATATATATATATATATAGAGAGAGAGAGAGATGCATACATGCATAAATATACACATACACACACATAAATATATACACACATACATATAAATATATATACACAAACATATATAGCAAAAAAAGATTTCGTTATTGACTTAATGGTCCCTTATGAAGAAAATTTCGACTGGGCACACCAGCGTAAGTTGGAAAAATATGAAGATCTGTGAGAACAATGTGTCAGAAATGGCTGGATAACAAATGTATTTCCTATCGAAGTCGGATGCATAGGTTTTATTGCCAACTCAACCTCCGTTTTCTTAACTCATCTCGGACTTCCTCCATCAGACAAGAGAAAATACATGGAAAAGATCCAAGATAAGGTTCTAACGGCATCAGCGTGGATCTGGCAATCCCACAGAGCGACAATAATCTGACAAAGTCTGGTGGTGTCGTTTTTATTGAAGATTTTGGCCAGGGGGCTATTATTAGGCAAGTGTTCAGAGATTAAGTTGCGGAAGTCCCTACCTATATTGGATGATATGCATTTATTGTAAGGTGGGTTAAACCAAATAATGTTCCTACTTCTGTGTTTAGATTTGTCTTTTGGGGGTGTGAATTCTAGTTCTTGCTTATAACCACTGTGTTTGTGTTTGTTAAAAATATCGATGTTAGAGGAGTTGCTGGATAGTCTACGACTGATGGATTTTGGGATTTGTTTGGTAATTGAGGGTGGGTGGTTTGAAGATGTGTGTATGTAGAGTGGTGTGTCATTATCTTTTTTTAGGGTTCATATGTGCAATTAGCTAAGTTTAGTGTTACGTCTAAGAAATTTACTGTTTTTAGGTTTGTGTGTATGGTGATTTTAAATCCCAGCAGTTTCAATGTGTTGGATATTCTCTTTTTCTGTAGTTGTCTAGTTTGGGTCTGTTTGGGTTTCTAATGATGATAAGGCCATCGTCTCTGTATAGTCCTATGTCGGTGTTGTTGATTATTCTCGAAAGTTGGGATAGGATTAGGGCACCAAGCAGCTCGCACACCTCCGCACCATCAAAGCTGGCCATGGTTACATTGAACAGATGGTTATTAAGTTTTTTAATCCATGGTTTGCTGTCATGGAAGAGGAGCAATTTGCGGGAGTGCTTGATGATCCTGATGTCACATTGGGAGATGGGTACATGCTGGGCTGCTAATTCTAGGGCTCTGTCAACTGTGTGTTCGGTGATGGAGGGGCAGAAGTCTGTGATATCGAATTGGATGAAGGCTGTGTTGTTCTTGTTGGGTATAGTTGTGAACCAGTTGTTGACGGCTTTGGTGTTCTTTCATTGGTTAAGTTGTAGTTTGTGAGTTGTGTATTTATATTATCCAGTATATGCTTGCTGATTTTTTCCTATATCTGATTTTGAGGGGTTGGTGTCTCTCTGTGTGTGTGTATATATATATATATATATATATATACACACCATATGTGTGTATATATATATATATATATATATATACACACCAACCCCTCAAAACTGCAGAAATATGAGGGGTGTACTCACTTTTTTGATACACTGCATGTGTGTGTATGTATATATCATGTATGTGTGTATATATATGTATATTATGTATGTGTATGTATGTATATTATATTATCTATGTCTATATATGTGTATGTATATATACATATATTTTTATGCGTTTTGTGTGTGTATATACTTTTAGGTGCGTGTGCGTATATGAAGACATGTCAACAAAGCAGATGGATTACTGAAACCATGTCCTAGGGTCTGATGAGATGAAGATGAATTTGTTTGGCTCTGATGGCTTCAAGCATGTGTGGCGGCAACCAGGAGAGGAGTACAAAGATAAGTGTGTCATGCTTACAGTCAAGCATGGTGATGGGAATGTCATGGTCTAAGGCTGCATGAGTGCTGCAGGTGTTGGAAAATTATATTTCATTGAGGGAAACATGAACTCCAACATGTATTGTGAAATACTGCAGCAGAGCATGATCCCTTCCCTCCAGAAACTGGGTCACAGGGCAGTGTTCCAGCATGACAATGACCCCAAACACACCTCCAAGACGCCCATTGCTTTATTGAAGAGGCTGAGGGTAAAGGTGATGGACTGGCCAAGCATGTCTCCTGACTTAAACCCAATAGAACATCTTTGGAGGATCCTCAAGCGGAAGGTGGAGGTGTGCAAAATCTCAAATATCTGCCAGCTCCGCAACGTCGTCATGGAGGAGTGAAAGAGCATTCCAGTGGCTACCTATGAAGCTCTGGTAAACTCCATGCCCAGGAGAATAAAGGCAGTTCTGGATAATGATGGTGGCCACACAAAATATTGACAGTTGACATGGTGTATGTTAATATTGACAACTTTCCCTAAGGGGTGCACTCACTTTAGTTGGCAGAGGTTTAGCTTTTAATGGTGTTATTTTGAGGGGAAAGTAAATTAACTCTGTTATATAAGCTGCATACAGACTACTTTTCATTATGTCAAAGTGTCATTTTGTCAGTGTTATCCCATGAAAAGATATACTTAAATATCTGCAGAAATATAAGGGGTGTACTCACTTTTGTGATACACTGTACATGATATATATATATATATATATATATACACACATACATATAATCTACATATCTACACACATACATATAATCTATATATCTACACACACATATATATGAAGGTAAATATGGATCAGAATCCGAGAGTAAGAAGAAAGTAGAAAAACAAAATGATCCAAATTAGATGAATTGTGATGTAAAGCCAACGTTAAACTTTTTGGCTTTAATAACTTTCATCAGGACTTTAATAACATGAGAACTGTTCAAACAGCAATGGAAATTGTCGAGATAATGGGAGCAAATAAAATGTATACAATGAAAAGATGCAAACGTGTATACAGCATTCTTAATTTAAAAGTATTAAGTATGTATTTGGCATGTGGAATCATATTTGAAAATGTAAGATTTTTTAAGAGACAAGAAAAACCCTCCTGTGTTTTAAAGAAATATACAGAAATAGGTAAGTTTTCACACATACAGATTGTTTTGAAGTCATTCATGTAGGTGTTGTGTGAGATTGTATTTGGTATTTGTTTTCTCAAAAGGACAGTGTGTATGTATATATATATATATATATATATAATTACACATACACACAAATGTATATACATACAGACACTTACACACAGATATATATATATATATATACACACACACAAACACACACTATATATATACATATATATGCACACACACACACACTTATATATAATACATACATATATAAACACACACACACACACACACACACACACACACACACACACACGGTAACTGCACATTCTTTCCTAGATCACTGCAGTCCCTCATATCAGTATTCTTCCATGTGGGTGGGCAGTGATCTCCTAAATAGACCTTCACAGACACAAATGTGTCCACCAGGTTCAGTCCCAGTCATGGGAGGACACAACAATGTTAGAATGACACTCCTACCAGCCACATGTAAATATGTAACTGCTTTTTTTTCAAACTGTTCAAATCTGCTTTTATCTTCACATCTCTATTATCATAAAACTTTTCAAGAGAAAATTTGGTAAAGGAAAAGATTGTAAGGGAACATTAGTACATCATATTATAGTGGCATACACTTGTACAATGCAAATACTACTCGCTAAATTTTAATGATTATTATCCAGTGACAAACCAAAGCAAGATATCACATCAACTGCAGGTGTTATATAAGAGTTATCCTGCGCCAAGTTGGATAACTTGACAAATACTAAGGTGTCCAACACTCCCAGTAATAATGTACTTGATGACCCTGGAGCAAAAAGATTCCCCACTCTTGGATGGGTCTTATTTTTCATCCTGCAGAGTGTCGAGCCATCCTCCTGACCAGACAAATTTGGCTAGTTATCGATGAACTGACTATGAAACAGATAGTAGTGAGTTACATGGTACCAGTAGTGATTTGAGTGACCCAACACAATATACACATAAATATGTGTGTATATACATATATATATATATATATATATATATATATATATATATGTATGTACATTACATATATATACATACACGTATGTACATTATATATATATATATATACACACACACACGTATGTACATTACATATATATATATATATATATATACATACATACACATACGAACATTGCATATATATATATATATATATACATACATGTATGAACATTACATATATACATACATATATATATTAGTGCTCTGGCAGAGTTCAATGAATAACTGATCAATAAGTACAACAATAACCTTGTTTGGCTGATGCTGAAAAGAAAACTATTGAACAATCAAGTAAGCAAATCCAAATAGATGCCAAGAGTACGAGAGTGAAAAAAAAAAAAAAACTTTTGTGACGCCAAAAAGTGCAAGAAATCAGAATTCTTTAGTTTGTCTTGAATGTCAATTCTCCTCTCCTATACCCACTTCCATTTTATTCCCTATTGGCAGGCAAGCAAACAAATGTCTGGACAATAGATGATGGTTGAGAGGTTTGAAACAAATTTTGAAACATTAGCTTTATATGCACAAACCATTACATATATAAGTAAATGTGTAAGTGCAGTCTAAGCTTGATCTCTTGGTGAGGAGGTTTGATTTAATAGCCTCAGTCAGGCAGACATTAACATGATTGATGATTTGTGACTGATGATGTGAGTCAGGTAACTTGGAATGGATCTACAGAAGACCATTCAACAAGGTCAGACAAGAGATTACTGGGGAGAAATACTAAAAACTTGGTTAAGAAAATTATTGAATATATTTCAAAACTTAATTAATAACTATCATAACATATAAAGATCTAAAAAAAAAAATATTTGTCTATGTAAAAACAAAAAATAACTTTTTTTCTTACATTTAAATTCACTGAAATTTGAGATTGAAATTTTTTTTTTAAGGTATCAGCTCTCCACACACAGAGAAATTGAGCATAGAATATATTCAAGCTTCATTCCAGATCTTGATTTTTTTAAACCTATTCCATTAAAAGAAAGATTATGAATGGTCATGATATTAAGCTTTTTATTAGTGTCAGACTTCATCTCTCTGAACCTGAAATAAAAATCTTACAGTGTATAGTAAAATATTACCCAGCCTTAAATATAAAGCTGTCATAGATAATGACCCACAAGAATAAGCATTTACCTCCTTTAAGAATTTGAAGGACCAGGGTGAGCATGAACTCAAACCCTTACGCTATTCTCATTATATTTCAAACTGAATTATGGGTTAGAGCATTTTAATACAAACAAAACCTTGCTGTGTTCTGGTAAGATACATCAGCAAATTGGGTCATTATAATAAAGATTTTTAACTTATGCCATACAAAATAGTGCTTTTATTCCTCTGCAGAAATATTTTAAAACTATACTACAGGGACTAGATCCTACGTTTTGGCAACTCAACTTTTTAACTCTTCTGTTGGCAGGCTTAGAATGCAGTGACTGCATCACTGCAGCAGAGAGATACCCCCCCCTGCTCCATCATGGGACGAGTTATATCACAAAATTGCATCCAGTGATGAGACTTCAGGTCTGAAGTTTTGGGAAGCAGAGAGTTACTCCTTTGCCATTTCTCCCAGTTACATTCTGACCTAAAGTGGTAGTACCTCTTAAGTTCCCATATATGGATATGATTGTTTGAGATGATAAAATGCTTATACAATCAAAGTGATTGTGAAGATACTATATAAAATTGGAGACCATAAAAGCTTGACTGGCTTCAGAATAGAATAACCATACAAAGTTTGACATGTTATTAAAACAACCAACTTCAATGCCGCAGTATTGTAATATTATTGGCTATGTCTCTAAGAAAAGGGATCATCGCCTGCCCAAGATCATACTGTACAGGAAATTCTTCACTGGACACCATGACAGAGTAGCATCAAAGAAGTAATACAAGGATTGTTTGAAAAAATTCTTTGGCGCTTTTCACATCGATCATCATCAATGGGCCACCCTAGCTGAGGACTGTGATACTTAGCATCTCACCATCAACAATGTTTTTCTCATTTGAAAACACTTGCAGGACCACTCCCAAGGACAAGAGGCAGAAGATGAAGTACCACAAGACTACACTATCAAACCCTGACCAGACCTTCAGCAACAGCCGTTGTGGCCATGCCTGCCTATCATGCATTGGCCCTATCAATCATAAGCATGTGTGCAGTCAGTATGAACCACTCTTTTCTTAATCTTCATTCATCAATCCAAGCCATGATGTTTATTATATAGGTATATAAATGATGTTAAAAAAAAAACTTAAACAATAATTTCTTTTTCAAATTTTCAAAAACACTATTATCTAATAGCAACATTTTTTTTCTCTTAAATTCAACAAGTGTTTCACAACATTCTAAAGTCATGATGATAATATCTTTCTGCATTTCCAGTAAACTTCTTTTGGGATCTATTTTGTGTTCTCATAGTTGAACCTCTCTTGTAACTTCTAGACTATCATAAACAAATTCTTCTATATATTATTGAATAAATTTAAATATGAGTTTCTTGTAAGTCATTCTAAGTTTAGTTATTTCTAGCTGACACATCGATTCTTTCACTGATTTGCCAACATAAATGTTGCTGTTACCATGTTACAGACTGAAATCTTTTTCCATTTCCTCTTTTATGTCTGACAGGACTTTATTCTCCTTAAGTTATATGCAGTTTGAGGTGTTCTGACATCTTTTCACCAATTCAAGCCATAAGTTTTCACTGGTAAAGACCATACTCCACTAACTCTCCCCACCATTTATCTCTTGTTCACAACAACAATCTTAACCCCTTCTTGACTATGTACACCATCTGTTGAGTCCATTGAAGTTAAAACATTTCTTATTAGTAAATACTTATAAAAAGTCAGCCATCTTTGATCACTTTCCAGTTTTGTTTTCTTGCGTTTCTTTGTTGATAGGATTTTCTTCTTTGTTTTAACCGAGTTGGATTTATTTCATGTCATTTTCTTTGTACAGTTTCAATATTTTTAAAAATCTTCTCTTTCACTTTCTCTACTATCACTTTCTCTCATTTTAAAAACTCGCTAACTCTGCCTTTTTTTAAATCCTCTTCTCTACTGATCTTTTTCCTCTTCTCTTCTTTCAACATCCATTCCATCATTGACTTACTTTGATAACTTCATGTTTACAACAATATTTCAGATTCTAACACCATCATTTTCCTTCTTCTGGATTAAATAAATGGTTTCCTTTTAATGCAATGTTCTTAGGTAGCTTCATTGATTAAATGAAAAATCAGAATAATATTCATATCGAATGCTTAATGAACAGTTCACAAACAGAAAATTTGCACAAGACAGCCATTCTACAAACAAAAATTATTTTGAATCCTTGAAAAATACTGTCATATAAATATTTGCAAAAATTGACAAAACCAAAAGCAAAATAGAGGGAAACAAAATTTTACTTAATACATTCATAGATAACCACTACTGAACTATCCATGTGATCACTGCAGCAGAAAAAATTCTTTTACAATTTTTTTCAAGAGGGTCTGAAATTTTGATAATGAAATATATGTCCAGTCATACTCATGATATATATATATATATATATATATATATATATATATATATATATAGAGAGAGAGAGAGAGAGAGACACCATAGGAAAGAAATACAGATGTAGACCACAAAATTTTCAGTGCCTAGAGAGAGCTTAGCCATTCTCCTCAGTAAACCATGTAATATGACAATTTAATGGCATTTAATACAAAAATGTACCCTATACAATAAAAAATATTAAAATGAATATATTGAATTGTATTAAAATATCAAAATTAGCAAATAATTTTTGTATCAAATTATCATTAATGTTGAATTTCTTTTGTAAAATTAGATTAAAAACTCTGATGATTTACGTATTACCAGAATTCTAATTATATTTCTATCTAACTGTAAACCAGAAAAAAACAGTAACTCATATCAAGATTTTTATTAGTTGGTTGGTTGTTTGGGTTTTATGGCATATCAACCTTTGTAGGTTATTTAATGCCAAATCCATTTTTATACAAATAATCAGTTCAATTTCAAATAATTCAGTTTAATATGAGTACAGTTTGTCAAAAACATTTCTATTTCAAGCAATCCAGTTTAGTCAAACAGTACTATTTCAAACAATTCAGTTTAGCATAAGTACAGTTTCAATGTCAAAAACAGTTCCATTTCAAACTACGCATTTTAGTTCTCTTTGACCCATAGATAGGGCCCTATCAGGTGCTACAACTCCAGGCTAGAGTGGACCTGGAAGCAATGATATTGAAGGAGTACTCCACATTCCTGGAACCTCACCATCAGATTGTTTAGTATCATATCCAGGACACTCATTGGGGGAGGTCTTATCCCTCAGCAGAGATGCAGTCTGTGTATTCTACAGCCACAGCCAACCGAGCAAATTTTTATTAATGCAATTAACTTCATCAAGATATGCTGACAGCACAGATTAGCTCAACTCTCTCTTAGCCATCGATCTTGGCAAGTTCTCTAGACAGCATCCAGTGTTTGCACAGAGATGATGAATGTAAGTTTTTGCTGACTGGCCAAAATTGGTGTATCCATGCGTAGGAATCCACAAAAGAATGTCATCAATGAGTTCATCCCTGCTTCTCCGGCATTGCTCAGCATGTCTTAATCATCTTACTTGGATAGTTTGTCAGATGGGAGGTACTTACTTACCTCCCATCTGACAAGCCATCCAACTAAGCCATACAGCTGCTTCCAGGATTTGTCCAAAACAGCATGCAGCATTCATTTGTAGTTCCCATCAAGCCTTTTGTTAAAGTCCAGGTGATGCAGCAATAGTATGAACACATCTATAATTTGAAAGAATTCTTGTTTTATTTCATCAAAGATATCAGATTTTCATATAGTCTTTAACCTGTCAATAGCAGTCCATACCTTTTCTATGTATATGTTGACATCACTTTTAGAAGATGAGATATTGCAATCCAAGTATGTGACCCATGCAATAAACTTAATAACAACATTGTTAAAATTGTTTTATATGTAAATTGTTGTTTAGAAAAATCAAAGAAAAACTTAAATGATCTATATATTACCAAAATTCTCAGTAAAAACTAGAAAAAAACTGCACCTCATATCAAGATTTTTATTAGAGCAATATACTTAAAATACTCAAATTTAGAGAATAAACTAATTTCCAGGCTAATTTTCAACTGGATGATAAATTTGTAAGTTTTGCATTCATGCTGAATGTCATTTTTTAAAAATCATACAAATTCTCCATATAATAGAGATAAGAACGAAATGCTAATCACTTCACTTCACTTTCCTAAATAGAAGCAACAATATCATTATGAATGACTGCTGTTACAATGATAAACAAACAGGTTTACAGGTTGTCTCGTATCATTCTAAGTTTAAAAGTGAAATAAATATATATGGGAAAATTTTTTAGGTACAGACTAACATCTGTATAAGATTTCATTAGAGAATTTTTTTAGTTTAGTTTGGTTGTGTTTTATGGCTGTTGTATAGGATTACCTACCTCTCCTACAGGCCGTAAATGAATGGTTGCATCCATTTTATTAATTAACTGTCCAACAGATGAGTTAGTCCATGTATGAATTCCTTATCAAATAAACATACTATTACCAAGTATTTGACTTTCTTTTTATTCGCTATTATTATATATCTCCTACTTCTCTTTGTATTGGTAATTGGCCACCTTACCACGACAAAAGTGGCAATGAAGATTTGAATTTACAACGAAGTATGAGGCTAAAATTAAATTTTATCAGAAAGAAGTGGCTACACTCAAAAAAGAAAAATCTTTTTTGGTACTGACACCCCAGTAAAATGGAGGAGTTGGCAAATGTGATGAAAACTTTTGTCTAGCAAGAACAACAGAGGATTTCATCAGAAAGATTGGAACAACAATTTCTACAACAGCAGGAAATTTTGATGCAACAGTCCAAGCTTTTGGAAACAGTCTTGCAAAAGTCTGCAGAAGGAAATAGTTCAACAATTTCTTTTACTCCAGATACAGTTGCTACTTTGATTGGCATGTTTATTTATAATCCTGAAGAAGGCATAACTTTTGCCTCATATTTCAGGTGATATGAGATTTTCAGAATAAAACATGGACAGACGAGAAAAAGGTACACCTCTTTTATGAAAATTATCACCAGCAGAACATGAAAAGTACTGCAGCTACATTTTGCCAAAAAAAAACAAACAGCGAACATAATTTTTGATGAAACAGTTTTGATTATGTCAAGAATTTTTGGTGAAAAAAGCTCTTTATTCCATATGCGATACCAGTGTCTAAACATTATGAAAAAGGTGAACAATGATTATGTCACCTATGCTGGTTTTGTCAATAGGGAATATGAGAGATCTAAACTGAATGAGTTAACAGCAGATAATCTTAAATGCTTAATATTGGTCCAAGGGTTAACGGTTGAAAGACACTTGGAAATTCAATCTTGTATATTATCGAAGCTTGAAGCAGATTTGAAAGTAACGTTGCAGGCAGTAGCCAAGAAATGTGAAAGGATCATGAATTGAAAATTTGATACAGCCAGAGAGAGAGAGAGAGAGAGAGAGAGAGATGTTTTTCCAGTCCAGGGTGTTTGTCAAAAATTAAAGGAGGACCAGGAAAAATAGTCTTATCAATGCTTTGGTTGTGGTGGACTGCATCTCAAGATCTGATGTCCATTCAGGGACAAAAAGTGTTTCAGGGGTTGAAAAGTCAGCCATGGGCAGATGCATTGTAAAACTAAAAAGGAAAATTTGCAAAAACCAGCAAAGGTAAAGTTGACAAAAAAAGTGAGAAATGAAACACTGAACAGAAAATTTATTTACGCTAAATTGAATAACTAAAATATTAGACTGCAGTTAGACAAGGGAAGTAACATTTCTAAAATAGACAAAAAAACATGGAAATCTAAAGGGAAACCTTATTTGGATTTTACTAGGAAAGTTGCATGGAGTGTTTATGGCAATAAACTTATTTTCAGATGACAAATAATAGTAAATGTCTCTGTAAATGGCAAGTTGGCAAAAGCAAAAGCATATGCATTAAAAAATGATACTCCAAACTTATTTGGAACAGACTGGACAGAATTGTTTGATTTGTGGGACTTGTTGATGAGCTTGTTTTGTAATTATTTTTTGTCCCCCAGTGCAAATATGGTGGACGAAAAATTTAAAATGTCTAATAAATAAATTCACTAACGTGTTTTCAGAGGGTTTGGGAAAATGTTCTAAAAATAAAAGCTCCTTTTGCTTCTCTGGAAAGTATGAACAAGTAATTGGACAGACTTGAAAAATTAGGGAGTGATTTCACCAGTGGATTTCAGTAAGTGGAGTGTACCAATGGTCTATGTGAAAAAGAAAAACACTAAGATTAGAGTTTGAGTGGATTACTCCACAGGGTTAAACGACAGAGTAAAAACCCTTAATTATCCTCTACCATGCCCAGAAAATATATTTGCGAATTTGAATGGCAGAAAATTATTTTCAAAAATAGATTTGTCAGATATGTATCTTCAGATTGAGGTGAACAAAAGTCATAAAAAATTATTCATGATAAACACTCATAAAAGGCTTTTCAAGTTTGATAGACTTCTTTTTGGAGTTAAAGTTGCACCAAATATTTTCCAGCAGATAATGGATGCTATGATGGCAGGATGTGATTTTTCAGTAGCCTATTTGGATGACATTTTAATAAGTAAAAATAGAAAAGAGCACATAGTAAAGGTTTTTGCAAGGATTAAAGATTTTGGTTTCAAAGTGAGTGATACCAAGTGTGAATTTTTTATAACTAGCTTAAAATATCTTGGGCAGATCATCGACATGAACAGGTGAAGACTGGATAACAAGAGATCTTTTGCCTTCCCTAACTAACGTCTGCTTTCCAAGCATTGATAGGACTTGTAAATCATTATCGTATTTATATACCAAATATACATAAATGGAGAGTGTCATTGAATAATTAGTTTAAAAAAAGAGGTTAAGTGGAATTGGTCAAATGAATATGAAGAATCCTTAAAAAATCATTATAAGCAAGATGGTAAAAACCAATTACATGATACAGGGTCCAAATTGGAGACATAAAAGATATGTTAAGATTGAAACACAGATTTACCAACGAAGAAAATGTACAAACACATTTACCAATGGAAATTTTGTGTGACACATTTAATTTGCAAACATCTCAAGTTATCAAACCTCGAAGGGTTAGTAAAAGAAAAGGGAGCACAAAGAAATTTTGGGTGAGGATCTTAAAGAAGAAAATACCTTTTTCAAGATAGGTATTTATCTTAGAGGGGCTGGTTGTTATATGAGATTACCTACCTCTTCTATGGACCGTTAAAGAATGGTTGCGTCCATCTTATTGATTAACTGTCAGACAGACAGCGAGTCAGTCTGTATATGAATTACTTATCAAATAAATATTCTATTACCAAGTATTTGACTTTCCTCTTATTTGCTATTATTACATATCTCCTACTTCACTTTGTATTGGTAATTGGCCACCTTTACCAGGACACAAAAATGGCATATCAACCCTTGGAGGTTATTTAATGCCAAATCCTGTTCACACACACACACACACAAACAAGCAAGTAGTTTGTAGGTAACATTATTTTTAAACAGGTCAAAATTCCTTACAATATTATTGCCAACAATAATAATTCTAAATGGTTTCAAGTATTGCTATCTAATACTAATAATTCTATCAAATATTCATTTGTTTAAATGGTTTCAGGAATTCCTATCTCAGTCCAATAAGCACCTTAAGATATAACCCAGTCAAGCTGGGGCTGTAGAATATGCTAACAGCATCTCGGCAGAAGGGTAACACCACCCCACAACAAGTGTTCTGAGTATGACATTAAACTAAATCTAATGGTGAGGCTCCAATCTTAGAGTTTGGAGAATGTGGAGCACCCATTACTCGCTGGGCCACTCTTATTGGAGGATGGGAGAGTGTGTCTTACCTCTCAACAGATGTACAGCTGAGAGGACAGGAGATTTTTAGAGTATATCTGAACCCCAGCACTTTGATTAGAATGGAGGTATTTATAATATTGTCAAAATCAATAATATCAATGATGCAAAATAATATCTGACATGACAGACCATATGCAGCAAGTGAACTGTATGTTTAAGTAAATCATATTCATAGAACAGTTGGTTTTCTGGTAGAGCAAAAAAACCCATGTTTACCAGATGCTGTAATAAAGCATCAGCTGACAAGTATTGACAACATAGCAAATAAGCATTGCAGGAGTAAATAGATCTAATATTCAAGAAAATAGAAACTCTAGAGGAAGCAAATTTTTAATTTCAAAATATCATTGGAAAAAGTACAACTTAACTGTACAATGATTTAGTATTTGTAAGATTAGTATTAGATTTTCACGTGTATTGTGATCATGTAATAATTGCAAGTAAAATAATAAAACTAAGAAAAATATGGATGCATAAAAAACTAAAAATGTCTTGCAAAAAGATTGGCAACTATTTTAATAAAATCATCAAAATACTTGTTTCTGCATGATAAATAAGGATCAATGATTTAACATAAACTTAATTTTTAGATTTTTTCCAAGCTCACTAATGAAGTAAACTAGTAGATAAGAAGTTAGATGTTCTATGAATGTGATGGGTTGATGAATCTCATTAACATATATTCACTTTTATAAAGGCACTCAAAGATTTAAACCATGATAAAAAAAGCCATTTTTCTACAATGGTTATTCTTGACAAGTTAAGAAATGTTGAAATAATAGTTTTTCAATTAAGCATAGAGACCAAAAGAAAAACTGTTCATATTTCTTTTCAGCTGAAATACAAAGAACAGAGTTGTGGCAGTGGAACATTTAAGAGATCTAAGATTTAAAAAAAATGTCCCCCCTCCATTTGATATTAAAGGTAAAAGAAAAGCTACCTTTACATGAACTGCCATCAAAGAGTAACATAAATGCACAATTCATCTTGTAATGATTTTCTATTAAGTCTATTAGGAGAACACATTATCATAATGAATAGGTTTTATAAAAAGATAATCAATTAAGACAAAACTAAAGAATGAATTAAATCACAATGATTTTTATTATATTCAGATAAAATTTGTCGCAATATTTTTTAAAGTAGAAATCAATGATGGAATAAAAAAAAGGATAAAAGAATAGAATTGATATTGAGATAGAGTGGAAAAAAAGAAAGAGATGAAAAGAAAAGGGAAAAGAAAAAAAAGAGAAGGGAGAGAATGCAAAGATGAGAAAAAGGAAAGGAAAGAGAAAAAGAGGACAAAGAAAGAAGAAGTCAGAAAGAGGAAAAAACTGAAGAGAAAAGAAATGGAAGAAGGAGAAAGACAGCAAGAGAAAAAGAGAGAAATATATATATAGAAAGAAAGAAAAAGTAATAAAAAGAGGGAAAGTGTGTTAGAATGTGAGAGTAGGGGTATTTATAGTTTGGATTAAGTAAGATGAATGAAGTGAGTGGGTATTATAGAGAGGATGTTGGGGGAAGCAAAAGATGTTTGTAAATATGTGGATGTAGGGGATAGGTATGAAGCAAATATTAGTGATTGTGATAATGAGACAGGTAACCAAGTGAGCAAGTGGCACTTGTTGGTTGGTTGCTTGTCCTCCTACATTTAACATGCTTGTTTCTTTTTTACTTACAAACACAGCAGCAGAAAATGGAAAGAACTGTCAATCAAAGAAGTAATAGTAGTAGTAGCTTCAGCAGCAGAAGACACTGCACATTTTTTAACATTGTCCTAACATATAAATGGAATATGGACTAGATTTTCAAGTGAGAAGAATAAAATTGATAAAGAATCACAAACTACTTCAATAGCTTTTATTGATTTCAACACAGTTTCATTGAAGCTTCTTTATTTCTATGTCTTTAGCTTGAACAGATTCTGTGTGAATCCACTTTTGTAAAAGCAAGTAATATAATGAACCAACACTTGCCACAAGTAAAATTGACAGACATGCCCTCTTGATACTGGTAATAAATAGGTAGCCAGTTCTAATCTAATATAAAAGGCAAGAGAGAAAGAGACGTGCCATTGGTTGTGTAAGAAAAAGGATCATTATTGTTTGAGTACTGAAACCAAAATACCAACTAATAAAAATGAGGAAGAGAAGTAATTCATCAGTTAATTGAAAACATCCTTCATTAGCGTTGTTATTCATATAATAGCTATTCAACTGTGAATAAAAGTGGTAGAAGTGAATGACATTTATTTGTGCATAGAGATGAATATATCAAGTCCTTTGGTAACTCTTTGGACAAGCCTACATAAAGATCTTCCTCTGAGAAATGGCATCAATCTCATCAGGCTTTAAAAGGAGAGGTGCAAAACAGACAGTGAGAGAGTTAAGTGGAAATACTTGAAGAAAATTACACAAAAACAAATCTATGAATGATGAGAATAAAAATTTATATAGATAATTGGAAAGTTTGTTTCTCTTTTCTCCATAAACAACCAAACTATTTTATATAGAGTATCAAATTTACAAAACTGTATTTTTATAGTAATATCTTCTGTACTGTGTTGATACAGAATGTAGCCTAGAAGACCAGCTGGGAGCAATGGATGATAGAGACAGGTGGTGAGAGAGGGTCAGAGAAATCCATGCTAGGAGCATGGCATAATGATGATAGTAAAAATAATTTCCTATGCATTTTTATATTGATTGCTTGATGAATTCTAATGGCATGTTAACCCATCTGGGATTACTTTATATCTGGAGATTTGAGAACAATGTACATTGTATATCTATATTTACACTTTTGTGTAGTAAAGAGTTTTTCATGTTGAGAAATTACTGTACATGGTATTGATCAGGTTTATTTCTATAATTTTTGTTATTTTATTTCTCCTAAGAAGGACATAATGTTATCAATCATTTGTGTTGAAAAAGTGTTTTCTGATGAGAGCAAAAGCTCCCTATTCTATATGAAGTGTTTAACAGTATAGGGAGTTGAACATGTTATATACTGTGGTTATTTCTCTTGTTTGAGTATAAAGAAGTGCATAAGTCTTGTGAGAACAATGTGTAATCAGGATATAGTGACCTGTTCCTTCCTGGATTTTTTGAAAGTTGATCTTTATTCTCCTAAGGTAGGTTTGATCAAGAAGAGTTTATTGTAGATGTTATTTCAGCATTTTTATCATTATGTATAGAAGAATCTATTAATTTTAGGTTTCAAATTAGTGTATTGAATTTGGAATTTATCAGGGGACCATATCTTAAGTCGATTTGACTTCTCTTTCATTTCCTTTTATTCCGATGTGGTATGGGATCTTGCATACTAGAATCTCTTTACAGCTGAATATGGAATTCAATCTGCTTAGGAGTTTAATGATAAGGGGTTTTCCAGTAGTTTATTTGAAATTTTATAGAAAAAAAAAATCATTTCCAATACATTTTTATGATCATAAAATCATTTCTAATGCATGTATACTAATAATTGAGAAAAATTTGTGTCTCCCCTCAAAAGATATTCAAAAGAGGAATGCTGACAGAACTAAGCTATTTTTGGCCTTGTCCACAAGTATGCAAGAGGGTCACACTACTTGAAAACAAAACAAAACAAAAAAACCAAAAAAAAAACAACAACCTTGTATCCAAACCTGCCTGTAGCATAGAGAGAAGGTAAATATAACTAAAAATGTGATATGCAAACTTATGGTACACTTTTTTAGATAAGGAGGTAAATGCTGCCACAGGAGATACACCCCCTGGACTACTGAACCATAACTCTTTATTCATTTCACCCAGCAGGTGACAGGTAAAGTATGCACACTTGAAAATCTATCTGATTTAGTCCTTTATTGTTTTGGTCTTTTCTGAGAATTCTAAAAATATCTAAATAAAAAATGGCTTGTAAAATCTTCAAACAGACAAAGGTCAAGAATCTGACATTAATTAAAAAAAAAAGACAACAAACTAAATAGTTCAGGTTAAAAGTACAGTAAAGATAACCTGAAGCCTAACTTTGTCCTTTTTTCCAGTGCAGGTATCATTGGGGAATGATAAAAGTTTTGGTTGGTTGGATTTTATGGCATATCAACCTTTGTAGGTTATTTAATGCCAAATCCATTTTCATACAAATAATCAGTTCTAATTTCAAACAATTCAGTTTAGCATGAGTACACAGTTTAACAGTCAAAAACATTTCTAAATTTCAAGCTATTCAGTTTAGTCAAATAGTTCTAATTCAAACAATTCAGTTTAGTATAAGTATAGTTTTTGTCTACACACAGTTAAATGTCAAAACAGTTCTATTTCAAACAATTCAATTTAGCACAAGTAGAGTTTCAATGTCAAAAACAGTTCCATTTTGAACAATTCAGTTTAACATACAAAAATAGTTCCATTTTAAATGATTCAGTTAAGCATAAGTACACAGTTTAATTGTCAAAAACATTTCTATTTCAAGCTATTCAGTTAAGTCAAACAGTTCTAATTCAAACAATTCAGTTTAGTATAAGTATAGTTTTTGTCCGCACACAGTTAAATGTCAAAACAGTTCTATTTCAAGTAATTTAGTTTAGCAAAAGTAAGCATTTTAGTTCTATTTGACCCATAGATAGGGCCCTATCAGGTGCTACCATTCCAGGCCAGAGTGGACCCAAGAGCATCAGATTGTTTAGTGTCATATCCAGGACACTCGTTGGGGTAGGGTGGGGTCTTACCTCTCTGAAAGATGCAGTCTGTGTATTCAACAACCCGAGCCGACTAAACAAGAGAAAAGTTTTGTTAAACAGCCTAGGCTTTGACTCATTTTTAACCTGGACTATGGTATTTTTATTTTTATGGTAAATTTTTTATGAAGAATAATCTTGACAAAAATAATTGGACAAATAGAACTTGATTAAATCATTGAAACAAATGTTACACTCTCAAGAGTAAGACTTAAAAATACAATGATCTTTATATGTGCAAGTTATTTTGAATTTGTTAAAGAATATCAATTCTCTCCAAAGTGCAAACACACACATTAACAGGCCTCACCATATTATTTATTTTCAGGAAACATAGTAACATTATTAGACATGACAAGTTCATTTCTCAATGCCAAAAGTGGAAAACAAACTCACACTTGACTTCTTTTGAGTAAATGAATTGGAAATAATCTTTATCATGACAAAGGTAACAATTGTACAGTTCAGTTGGCCAATGTATCTGTATATGTGACATTAATGTAGCGAAAATTTCAGGAACTTGAGCACAAAGAGAGGAGAAGGGAGTCAAACATTGCTAAATTGTTCTGTCAATGTGCTCAAGAGATTTTTTTCTTTTTATGATCTTAAGAGAATAAAAAGGAATCCTTTACAAAGCTTTTTGCTTAGTTTTTCACAAGGCCAGAAAAAGAGGGTATGTGAAAATATTTTGATCATAGATACTAAACTTTTTTTACAGCAAAGAATAAAAATAACAAAAAATTAATACTATCAGATTTTGTTTTCATTGATTCTAATGGCATGTTAACCAGTTTAGGGATATTTTATGTCTAAAGGTTAGAGAATCACTTTCATTGTACATTTAGATTTTTGTGTAATTGTTTCTTAAGAGTTATGAGATCAAGCATTCACATCTAATACAAATAATTTACACACAGTTGTATGGTTTCAAGTATTCTTATCAAATACAAATTATTATATGGTTTTGAGCAATTATTTCTACCTAATAATAATCATTTGCTTGCACACAGTTATAGATTTCAAATAACTAATAATAATCCTGAGTAAACAATTATAGCTTCAAGTAACTATCCCAAACTAATACTAATAATTTTCAAACAAATCTATTTGACCAATAAAAGGGACCCTAACAGGTACTATCACTCCAGAATCTAAGAGTAATGGCAATGAAGAAGTGACTCCATACTCCTCATAGCTCCAGAATTGGAGCCTCACCATCAGATGCCATTTAGAGTAATACTCGGGACAACTCTTTGTTAGAGGAGGTCTTACCTGTCTTCAGAGGATACAGTCAGCAGATTTTAAGCTTTGCCAACAGATTGGATTTTGTTTTAAGGAAGAATGTAATATGGTCAGGCGGAGAAATATATCTAAAACATTTCATGATAAGTATGCACAGGAATAATTGGAAATATCTGAATGAAGAATGTAATTTATATAAAAATGAATAAAAGTTAGGCAAGATATTTGTCATTTAAATAACTTAGAGAAGACATTTCATAAAGAAAATATTATGGGAGTTATGAGAAAATATCTGTTCAGTTGGTGATTGAAAATAAATATCTGATTTGGTTGATTGGCTTTATGGCATGTCAAACCTTATTGGGTGATTATTCCCAAGTCAATTTAATAATTATGACCTCCAATTATATAAAAAAATGTAAACCTGAGAAAAATAACAATGAAAGAGTGACTTGACAGAACTAGATCCTCACCATCAGATGCAGCTTAGTGTCATACCCAGGACATGTCCCCAGTTACACCTCTGCAGAGGAATGCAGTCGGTGTATTCTATGGCCTACTACAAGGGTATAAATATTTGAATCAGTGTGTCTCACACTTCTTCACTTTGCAAGAATAATAGATGCACAAATTATAATTTAAGTTGAAATTTTAAAAAAATATGGATTCAAAAAGATTAAAATAAAATGTTTTAGTTCATGTTCTGATAATGGATATATAAGTTTAGCTTACAAATTTAACCAGTAAAATTTGCAGATGTATATGTAGGCAAAGTCAAAAATTGCTCAGTTTCAACCAAAAGTATCACAAATACAGGCTACTCCAATGATTCCACTTGGTGCAATGGAAAGGTGTTGTCTTTTTATAATTTTTTTTTTTGCTTTGTCTTGCCTAAAGAGAAGAAGATAGTTGAAGGAGATGAACAGATACCACACTCTAGTCTCAGCTTGAAAGCTGGAGAATTAGTAGTTATTCAAAAACATGCAAAAAGAAAATTCCATTTACTGAGTAGAAAACTAAGCATGCCAAGGTCAAAATCTAAGTGATCAGCTTGGATGGACAAGTCTGTTCCTATAATGCTTTTATTATGAAATTAGTAAAGATTGGAATGATAGATTGATAGCAGAAATAGTGAAGTTATTGGAAACAAAGAAGATTGAAGATGAACATCAGGAAAAGCTACAGAGTAGAAGTTGAAACACAGAAGACCGGCTCAGACCGCCTAGTTTATGTTAGTGTTTCAGTCGGATTAGGAAAAGATATGATAGTAATGATACAAAATGAGACAAGATTATTTGTCAATACACAAACAATTGGAAGATGTTTGTTCATTGATTTATACAAAAACCTCTCCTTCTGAATGATTGAATATTTGATTAAAGGATTATATGGATCTCCAGATTTATAAACATTGTTTGACAACTCATCTCATTTGGGCCTTAGACAGACTCAAGAGTAGGATCAATCTAAACAACTTCTCAGCACTAGTTTCAAGGGAAGGGAGTAAATATCAGAAATTGAGCAACTCAAGTCAATATCACATGCGTAATTTTCTTTCTTTTCACCCTCATCTCCTACTGAAGCTTTTTACAGAACATAGATGTCTAATGATTCAAGTAGCCATGGGGAAGGAATTTACTGGTAAGTGAATTAAAAAAAAAGACATTGGCAAAGACAAAAAAAATATAAATCCAAATATACAAGAATTTTTTCTGGCAGTGTCCCCATGTCATGTACTAAATCCAAGTTATGCTTAATTACATGTAAAGCACCATTTCCCACTAAATCACTCAAGTTAAGCAATGATGAACCTGTTCAGTACTTAGATAGGCAATAATTTAGGAAAAGTAGGTACCATAAGCAATTTGAAGTCTATGTGCTAGCCTAAGCAAAGCTTAGTAAATACAATGCTCACCATTATGCTGTAATAGTTAGCATGTTAGTCTCACAGACCAATTACAACTAAGTAATGAGTTTGATTCTCATTAGGTACTCCATACTTGTAGCCTTATGCTAAATCTCTGCTATGCTTATTCTTTAAGGATACCTTGTGCAATGTAATGGTTTGCAAGATAGGTGAACTTAATTGATTCTCTTTGGATGCCTCTAGCTTGGAACCAAACTAAGCTAAATTATTTAACTCATCTCCAGTGTTGGGGTGTAATATAAGGTTGTTTCAGTGTAGAGACAACACATGAAGCAAACCAGGGGAGAGGGGTTAGTAGCTCCACTTCTGTCAGCATTCCACTTTCCAAGGACCATGAATGCCAGGTGGCTCAAAAAGATTGATTTGTAGTCAACAAAAAACTCAAAACCGGTGAATGACAAGAAATTTTAATTGATAGGAGATAATGTGCATATTTTATTTCATTGAAATAATATAAAGTTCTTTCCACTTTCATCATCTAAAATTTTAATAATATGCTAGGTTCTTATATAAACAAATGACCAAGTTATTATTAATCATGTTACTTGTAAAATAAGCATTCAGTAACTAAAATATAAATCCAGTAAGCAAGGTTAGGTTTATACTGAAAAATATCACCAAAGAAAACACATTATTGTATATAGACACAGAAAATAGTTTTACTATTTGGATGAAACTGAATTGACATGATTGTGTGGATTTACTTTCAAATAGTTTAAACCTATAAATTAAAGGAAAAATTCTCAGCCCTGCCAAGAAAATGTGACTTCTTTTTTAAAAATCTTTTAGAATGGTTAAAGAGAAACAATGTGTAAAGTGTGTTGAATTTGTATATGTTGCATATATATATGCTAAGTAAGATCTACGAGTCATGGCTGTAAGGCATTCTGTTCTTGCAAATGCATTACACTTACTGATGTATGTACACTAACAGAAGTACTGAGTCCATGACCAAACCAAAAATGATTCTAGGAACACCAGTGAATGAGATAGAAAAGGGAAGAGAGGAGTAAGCTAAGAATTAAAAATGTACCCTTATTTGCAGTTGTAACATTTGGCCTATTAATTCAAATGAAAAGTATTTTATAATTTTTTCTTTTTTGATTGACATCTAAAATATTATATATAAAAATATGTAATCCTATACTGGTGAAAGATTTAAAACATTTTCATGATTTTTTTTTTCATTTTTAACAACGGTGCTCAGTTACAGAACAATTTTTTAGTTAATAATTTTGAATTTTTGATTCGGATTTTGATTTACCTTTTAAAAACTTAATGAAAGAATCTAAGAATTCATGTAATACAATATTCTTCTACTTTAGGATCTTTTTGGTTTACATTTAAAATATAATTTTAAAATATGTAACCCTAAACCCATGAGTGTTTGGAAACAATTTTATTTCTCTAAAGACTTTTTCAAAAAGAAATATAACAAAAATTTTAATTCAGTTCTTAATTCTTTGTTGAGTTACAGTGATGAAAAATGTATTAGTTCAATTCATTTCTATTTTCACCCAATAAAACTGCAACAATGAAAGAAAAAAACAAAACAAAACAAGATAAGTAGTAAAAATGTGTCCTTATTTTTAGGTGGAGAATTTTGTAAATTAATTCAAAGAAAAGTAGTCATTTATTCTATAAATTTTTTTTTTTTTAAAGTTTTTCAGTTACACCAATTTTAAAAATTAATCTATTTAGTTCTAAGAAACATGAAAAGTATTTGTTTAAGAGAAAAAAAATCGGTTTTTGAGAAACAAGTTTTTCATTTAATTTTTATTTCTCTCTCTAAAGATGTAACATAAGTAGGTAGAATAAAAAGAAACTAAGAAATAAAAACATGTCCCTACAAGAAAAAGATGGTTAAGTCTGGTTTCTTTTGTTCAATGACATGTCAACCTTTGTGGGTTATCTAATGCCAAAGCTATCCTTATAGAAGAACAGCAGAGATACTATTTAATCCATAGTTGGGGATATATGGGGGTTAAATACCTTTCTCAAGGGTATTAGTTTGAAAGTGAACGTAAATAACACAACTGGAGTTTGAACTCTCTTAATTTGAGGCTGCAGTCCAGCACTTAAGCCATTACACCAATTTCCATTCATAATAAAAAGAAAGTAAAAATTCAAAATGTATAATTTTTTTATATTACAATTTCCTTTTTTAAATTTACATTTAAAATAGTATTTTACAAGAAGACACCATTTGTGTTGAAATATTTTCATGATTTTTTTTTTAGTTTCCAAAAAATGAATATTTTTACAACTAGTACTAAATTACTAAACAATTTAAAAAAATAACACTACATTAAAATTTCACCTATGGAATCTGTGTCTTATCTAAACATAGTGGGGCTTAATAAGAACTGTGTTGAGTTCCACTATTTTTGGTACTTACTAATGAAAAACTGTCTCGAGTTACACAAATCAATTGATTTTCATCATTGAATTATATCATTTAATCAGTAAAAATCCAAAACTAAATTTTGTATTTTTTCTTATATTAAATATATTGAAGTATATGTGTGATTTTGATGCTCAATAACATCTCATTTCTGAGTTATAAGTCAACACATACATACCAAAAAAGATGAAACTCCATTGTATATGTTGAATATTAACCCACTCAAGATGAAACTCAGTCATGAATTTTTGTGTTGTGGTTTTTTTTTGTTTTTTATTATTATTATAGAAGAAGAAGAAATATAAGACTAGACACTATTGGGTTGGCAAGGTGATACACAGGGAGATGTACAAGAAATTTAATTTTGACCATACCAACAAATGGTATATGTACAACCCAGCACCTGTCCTAGAAAATAACATACATAAACTCTTATGAGACTTTGACATACACACAGATCACCTAATCTCAGCCAGAAGGCTAGAACTAATAATAATCAACAAAAAAAAAAGAGGAATTGCAAAATTGTCGACTTTGCTGTCCCAGCTGACCACTGAATAAAACTGAAAGAATGTGAAAAGAAGGATAAGTACCTCGATCTTGCTAGGGAATTGAAAAAAACTGTGGAACATGCATATGACAATTATACCAATTGTAATTGGTATTTTTGGTACAGTAACTAAAGGATTACTAAAGGCACTGGAGGACTTGAAAGTTGGTGGACGAGTGGAAACCATCCAAACAACAGCATTATTGAGAATGGCCAGAATACTGAGAAGAGTCCTGGAGACTTGAGGAGACTTGCTGTCACTCAAACATCAGTGAAAGACCATCAGCTAACACTGAAGTGAAAAACTCTAATGAGTAAATAATAATAATACTCCTCTTTTGAGAATTTTTCACACCAGTGTTAGCTGATGGTTTCTCACTGGAGTTTGAATGACAGTAAGTTTCCTCAAGTCTCCAGGACTCTTTTTAGTATTTTGGCTGATCTCAACAATGCCATAGTTTGGATGGTCTCTACTTGTTCTTTTATTTCCAAGTCCGCCAGTCCCTGTACCAATTCTTTGGTGATTGTACCAAGATATCATCATTATTATTATTATTATTAATATCATTACTATTATAATATTTTATAGTTGAAATATTCTAAGATTGCTCTGTATTGTTGTGCATAGAAAACTGAAGATTTTACTGATTCAAATCACATTTAGCATTAAATTTTAATCATGAATGTATGTGTGTGTGTGTGTGTGCGTGCGTGTGTGTGTGTGCGTGCGCAGGTTAGAATTCTTATCATAATGATCATTCCAAGATCCTTGTTAGAATGAAGATGAAGATATTCATCCAAACAACTTTATTAATAAACATATGAGCATTTCTCTTAGAATAAAAAAAATAGAAAGACTTATTTTATAAAATTGAGATAAAACCCAAATCTTCAGCCAGTGTTAATATTAAAACTTAAACATAGCAAATTTTGTCCCATGCAAAGTTTTAGCTAATTTACATTTAAAACAAAATTGTTACCCTGAATAAAAAATATTAGATATGTTGTGATCAAATAGAAATGTAACGAAATTCAAATATTAGTTCAAAATCATTCTCTCTTAATTCAAGTGGGACTACCATCCTAAAAATGGGGAAATGGAAGAGAATTTATATATATATATATATATATATATATATATATAATATCTATATGTATACATTATTTTAGAAAGGCTGCTATGCTTAAAATTTTTTTTAAAAAGTTCCCCTCAAATAATTCCAGTAAGTATTGGGCTAAGGAAAAAAAAAGTTATAGTTTGTTGAAAGAGGAAATATCACATACCATTCTGCCAAGGAGTCTCACAAAGAACAACAAAATCCACAATATTATGCTCCATTTCAAGAACTGTGATACTTTTTCCATTCATAACAGTAATGCTGGGGGTGCGACCAACTTTATCATATGGCATCCCACCAGAGAAAATGATGAGGGGTTCCCTGAAAAGATAAAGAATCAAATGTTTTCATATAACAAAACCAGTAAAACTTTCACAAAACATAAATACACAGAGATACATTTTCAAAATATATCTTTATTTTGAAACCGACATATTTCTTTTGAAAAAAATGATTAAATTGTAGTTAAGACTGACAATCATTTTTCATAATTACCCTGATGTTTCTATTACACAGATGCACTTAACTATCATGGAATAATCAAATGAACTTTGTGAATGGTCATCTGTGGTTGGGAGGGGAGTCAACAACATGAATAACTGTTTCTTTAAACATGAAAACCTTGTTCATTTACTTATTGGTTCTTAGAAAGATGGAATTTTCTGAGTCACAAGTCATTTGCTTTTAAGTCATATTTTGTTCTGTCTTTGGGACTTTGTCTCTGATGTTCTTTGGGAGTCCACCTGATCCTTTGCCCATTCATTTTTTAGGTCTCTCACAGGGTCCATCCCTTTCTTTGAGTATGTAGCTCTTCTTTTCTGCTCCTGACTAAATCTACAAGACCATATATATACATAATTCCACACATGATTTTTCTGTCTCATTGCTTAGTTGGCATGCTCATACAAACACCAGGATATTAACATCTAAAATATCAAGATATTTCCATTTTGAGCTCTGAAATACTCTTTTCGCATAGGTTCTTCATCCTTGATCTAAGTTGATAGAGGAGGAAAGATAGACAAACAAAATATCATATTAGCACAAAATATCCATCCTTGGATTATATGACACACTTGTAAATACCATTTAATTTCAATAGTTTATAACAGATATATATATGTCTAATTATATTCAGATTATTTATATACACTGAGAAAATCCAAGTATTTACACATCAAAGCCACTCTTTCAAAATTTGCATCACTAGAGAATAAAGAAAGGAGAAAAAAGACAAAGATAATAGATGGTGAATTGATCAAATGTGACAAAACTAATTTCATTAGAGGCTTTTTGTGGACATCTTGAATCCATTATTTGTAAAGGCAAATCAAGAGGAAAGCTAAATTGGATTCACTTGACTTAGGGATGTGCTACAATTGAGAGAGTGAATTAAGATATATTGCCCTCTTCTTTTGGTTAAAGGGGAGAACAAAAACAAAACCGATACAATTATAAATCAGAGAATTTCTCCAGTGCTTGGAAAGTGCTAAGTGTTCAACTGAATTAAAAATCAATAAGACAAGACACTAGAAGAGAATTTTATTAGGACAGAGATGGAATGAGAGCAAATATCACTGCCATTATTTATTACTTCAACTTGGAAATGAGTATATATATATATATATATATATATATATATATATATATATATATATATATATATAAAGGAAGAGAGAGAAAGAAGTGCAGGGGACCCCCCCCAAAAAAAAAATAAACAAGCAAGCTAGCTTTTTTCCTACTGTCCCCAAGGTCATAAAGCCCTATGCAGAGAATTTTGCATAAACTATGATTTTCCATAGATTATTGCATACTAATAATGATAAGGTGTCAAATAATTATTTCTGTCTAATAATAATTTGCTGGCACAATTATATGGTTTCAAATAACTAATAAAAATCCTTAGTAAAACAATTATAGCTTTAAGTATCGATTCTTAATACAAATAATTTACCATTACATGGTATCAAGTGTTCTAATACTAATAATTTTCAAAGAGATCAATTAACAGGTACTACCACTTTGGGCTAGAATGGACCTGGGCATAATGGTAATGAAAGAGTGATTCCATATTCATCAAAGCTTCATAATTTGAACCTCACTATCAGATGTTATCATTATAGCAAGAACACCCCTTTTAAGTGACTCTTAACTCTTTGCCCAGTAGGCTTGGGCTGTAGAATACACCGACTACACCTCTACACAGGGGTTACTCCCTGCCAACAAGTGTCCTGGATATGACACTAAACAATCTGATGGTGAGGTTCCAGAGATACTGGAATTTTGGGGAATGTGGAGCACACTTTCATTGCTATTGCTCCCAGCTTCACTCTGGCATGGAGTAGCAGTACCTGATAGGGCCCTATCTATAGGTTAAATAGAACTAATCTGCATATTTATGCTAAACTAAACTGCTTGAAATAGAATGGTTTTGATATTCAAACTGCATACTTGCACTAAATTGAACTGTTTGACTAAACTGAATAGCTTGAATAGAAATGTTTTTGACATATTGTGTACTCATGCTAAACTGAATTGTTTAAAATAGAACTGATTATTCATATAAAAATGGATTTGGCATTAAATAACATACAAAGGTTGATATGCCATAAAACCCAACCAACCAACCTTAACCCTCAGAAAAGGATACAGACAGCATATTCTAAACCCTGCTGACAGTGTGGTCTAAAGACAAGGTTGCAGTTTATAATAATTTTTGCATATATATCAATATATACATAATTCAGTACTGGTCTTTTTTACCACACCCTTCAGTTGATCTCTTGAAGTTTATTTGAATTTCAAAATTCCTTTTAAATATAAACATCTCTGTTTAGTGTCAGCTATCGATCAAGCTGCCTTGGCAAACTTTAAATCCTAGCTTACAAAAATCTAGCTGGTGACATCATTACCTTATAACGATAAGACTAGAACCTAAAAATTTAATTTGTTCAGATATCTGTGTGTTCTTGATACATACACAGGTGTGCTTTCATACTGAATGATTTGAACATCATAACTTATTTTTTGTTACAAAAGGTTGAAACCAGAATGATATAACATACTTAAAGGTGACAAGTAGAAAAGTAACCTATGATTATTTGTAATCAGAAGAAAAAAATATCTCTCATGAAAATAACTGGATCAGAACTTCAGAAACTCTTTGCTAGAGATAGGGTTGAGAAAAAAAGAATCTATAAATAGAATGGGCTAAGAATACAAGCCCTAAGACAAATACTAATACAGTGATGATATTCTAAGACATCAACATCTAAAAACACATGTGCCACCCAATCTTGGATTTAATCTTATCAATTACAATAACATTGTAGAAGTCCCAATCCCTAATAGATCACCCTTTTATTTCTGCTCAAGTTGCAAACAAGAAACTAATAAAAGGTAGACATGCTAAAAGCAGTCATTCTTGCCAGATCCCCTAAGTTTAGCAACAATGAGCCTACTCAGTACTGAAATGGTTGACCACTTAGCAACAGCAGGTTTTGTAAATAAATGTAGACTTGTCTGCCAAGGTAAGTAAGCAGAAAAGGATTTTGGACCTCAGCTTTCTTTCAGGAAAAAAAGAAAGTGAGAGTGGGTTTGAATTGAGAAACTATGTGTTGTCTATAGAGGATCTTTGTTTTTTTAAGCAGAAGGGAGGAAGGGAAAGTAGAGAGGGAGAGACTGTTATATGGACATATGCAAGGAGAGGAAGTGAAAGAAAAAAATGAAAGAATTAATCATAAATGGAATTTCCAATGAAGGTAGTTTTCTTCCTTTGTAAAAAGGCAAAAGAGAAAACAGCTTTAGAAAACAAAAGGTCTTATGCTTATGCTGTTTTATGCATTTCAGTTATTTTTTGAACATTCAGATGGAGATTTTTCCCCTGGATCTGTTAAGGTAAAGAGCTTGCATATTTACTACTAGTTTTCAAACTTAAATAAAACTATCAAATGGTACACACACACAAAAAAAATATGGACAAATAAGTGTTTGATTATTTGCACTTCTTTAGAAAGAAATGCATTATATATTCCAAAGTACTTGTTGCCTTAAAAATCAAACTTATTCAACAGGAAGCTCTCAATCTTCTGAGTACATTTTAAGAGCTTTTCAAGAAGATTTCTTACTGTTTGTTAAAACTTCTAACTTATTGATTCCTTCCAAGTTTTTTTTACTATCCATTTTAAAGATTTAAGAAATCGGTTGATTTATTTAACCCTTTCAATGCCACATCTCACAACTTTTGATCACTTCTAATGCTACATTTTTCACACACCCCCAATGAAAAAACTTTTAAAAAATTTTTTAAATATTACTTTAAAACCTTTAAATCACCATAAAATATTATGATACTCAATGTAAATGTTATGAATTGGTGTTAGAACAATAATGAAAAAAAAATTTCTAAATAGAATCAGTAAATTTCCTGCTGTGTTTTGTGACTTTTCTATAATAAACATCTGTAATGTTTAATTTGTTGGTGTATCTCATAAACTAGCCCAGAAGATGCAAGAACAATCTGAATAAAAAAATACAGCAAAAAATTGAATTTGTCATCAAAATAATGAGAAACTTCCTGGCAAATTTCATCAGGAAGAGGAAAATATAAACCAGCAAATGGAATATAGTGTGAAATTCTACCATATTTGCAAATGAAACAGCATGAAGAATTAGTAGAACATTAAAGTGAGAGAGTTTAAATGGATGAAGATTTTAAAACACGTTGATTGCTTCAAAAGACTCCTTAATAGCAAAAAATAGATTTTTTTTGTCTTCCATTTATAAATTTACAATAAACAACAAAACCTGTCAAGAAAATTTTAAGGTAGGAGAGGTGAAAAAAAGGAAATTTGATACATTGTATTTTTCTTTTTTTTGGGGGGGTCTCCTTCTTATTTTAAACCCCTCCAACAAAAAAAATTTCATTTGAAAACAATTATACAATCAGCTGAAATTTTAAGACTATTTTTCCCCAAGACATTACTGTCAGATTAAACATGGGTTATTCATGACAAAACGAATGAAACCAATTAAATTCCACTACAACCATCAGACTAAAATATAAAAAATCAAATATCTTCTACAAACATTATTCTTTTAAAATACAAGCACCCTCCTTAATGTGTCAAGAGATAGTTATGAATTATAATTAGATATTCATCCAAGAAATGAAACAGGATTAAATCATGAGATTTTTAATTTGGACTTATGAGCAGGATGTGACACAAAGTCAACTTTTAAGTGCAGTACACAGCTAGTTTTAATTCAGAGTTTTCCTTCTCTAAGAATACCAAAGCTTAAGAATCCAATCAACCCTACATTTTACCCATAGTTGGGGTGAGTGGAGAAGAGAAGGATCCATGCCTTTCCCATTAGCACAAAGTGAAATGCAAACAGCCTCAGACAAGGATTGCCGATTCCATTTCCTGCAATGTTAAATGTTACATATGTGACCTTTGACAGGCTGTGTAAGTTCATGGATTTCAATAACAGGATTCACCTGTCTTTAGGTAAACCAAACACAGCGGAAATGCCACATGAATTGCCTGAATGAGATGCCAGAAGGAAGAGTAGCCATAAGGTGCATCATCATGTTGCACTGCCAGCATGGATCTCCCTGACCCTCTCTCACCACCCATCTCTATCAACCATCGCTCCCGGGAGGTCTTCAAAGGCTACATCCAGTATCAGCACAGAGCTGTTGTATATAGGTTCTAGCTGGTTGTCCTGCCTTTGCTCGTCCATGTGAAGGGGTCCACAGGAGTATATAGCTTATGAGTTCATCCCCACTTCTCCAGCAGTGTCCCACATGTCTAGTTCATCTAATTGGATAGTTTTCAAGATGGGTGGTAGCTGCTTTGTGGGGTGTTGCTTCCAGGAGTTGTTCAATATTGCATTCTTGTGTAATTGCCATCAAGCTTTTTCTCCAAATGTTTAGTTAGCATCCATGTAGTGCATCCATATAGCAGTATCAACACAACCACAGCTTGGAAAAAACTGTGTTTTATTTTATCGGTCAGGTCTGACTTCCATATGACTGATAGCCTATCGATAACTGTCCATGCCTTTGCTAGGCATGTGTTGATATCTATCTTGGTTGATGAGACATTGTTTCCTAGGTAGGTGAACTTGTTCACTGGTTTCAGAGATCAACCATTTAGTGTGGAGATGTCGCCTCTTTGATTAAAACACATGTATTCTGTCTTTTCTGTGTTGACATGGAGGCCTATGCCAGCAGCTGCTCACTCCAGACTATGTAGCAGGGTTTCAGCTTGGGCGAGTGTATTTGCCAGAACTGCTATGTCATCGGCATAGTCCATGTCCATAATTGTTTGTGCAGGGTATCTTCTGTTTCCTTCCTTTGCCAGCTTGAAACCATTATCTTTCATTATATTAAGATGTTTTAAGCAAGTAGTCTAGGCAGATCATATTTACCAACCCCTCCGCTTGGGCAGGATATGACACAAGGTCAATTTTTAAGGGGGGTTTAACAGGTTTGAATTCAGAGTTTTCCTTCTCCTTGACTAGTTGCCTCACCAAGGCTAAAGAACCTAGTCTGCCCTACAAAATAGTTGCAGGGAAAAAGAGAGTGAGAGAGCGATAGTCAGAGTCAGGAATCGTGAGATTTACACCAGGTTGTGATACAAAATATTCAAAGAGCCTTATTTCTTCACTCTGCCTCCATGAGGCTGGCACAGGGCTGACTTAAAACATTTAATCTTCGATTCTTCTTGGTTTTGCTTCCCCAAGGCTGGTACATGTCGATTCACTACAAAGGCCTCTACTAGGTTCTCTTATTTTCTTTTGGGATCATACTCTAGTCTAGGCAGATGATAAACAGGTATAGGGCTAATGTGTCTGCTTGCAGTATACCTGCTACAATGTCGAAGTAGTCTGTGTCTTCATCCGGGGAGCAGACTTTTACTTTCATATTTTTATATAGCATCATTATGGCTGTGACGGTTTCTTTGGGTAAGCCCTAGGCAAGTAGTATTTGCTCCATCTTCCCTCTGTGTATGGAGTCAAAGGCCTTAGAGAAGTCAACAAATAATATTGTTGCCTCAAGGTTTTTTGCATATACACCTTCTAGGATTCGATGGATAGTCAAAATTTGTGATGTTGTGGATCGATTTCTCTGAAAGCCATTTTGCATCTTCCGAAGTATGTTCTCAATTTTGGGTTCTATACAGTTGCATAGTAAAGCACTGTAGATCTTTAAAAAAATGTGCATGGGCATCCAAAAATTATATAACAACGTAAGTTTTCAACACCAGAGTAGAGCAGAGGAGACACTAGATGTCATGTTGTTCTGGGCATTGGCCCCCGAACCAGAAGGCCCCAGGTTGAGAGGTAGAGAAAAGTCTAAATGTATAAGACTTGCTAATGTTGAAAGCAAGTATGATCCCAAAAGAAAATAAGAGAACCTAGGGGAGGCCTTTGTAGTGAATCGACATGTACCAGCCTTGGGGAAGCAAAACCAAGAAGAATCGAAGATTAAATGTTTTAAGTCAGCCCTGTGCCAGCCTCATGGAGGCAGAGCGAAGAAATAAGGCTCTTTGAATATTTTGTATCACAACCTGGTGTAAATCTTACGATTCCTGACTCTGACTATCGCTCTCTCACTCTCTTTTCCCCTGCAACTATTTTGTACCTTTCATAATAAAAAGGACAGATGATATTTTTATAAATAAGTTTTATTGTTACCTTCATCCCCTGGTATACAACATAAGTGTGCCTCCATGTTAAACACAAAGTCATTAATCAATTCATATTAAAGTTGAATTTATTACATGGTTTACAATTATATCTTATTCTAATTTTCTAAGTTACATTTCAAAATTAAACTACTATGTAGATTTTGAAAAGTTTAAGAGAAATTGACAAATTTTGTATGCAATATTTTTAGAGTTACAATTCACTTTTTTCCTCTTTGAAGTTTGAACACTCAGCATTATGACTACAAGTGAATATGCTGTGCATAGCATGGCTTTGTAATAAGTTCTGCAGGCAGCTTAGTTGCTTCATGGTAGGCTCACAATGCTCACAGCATTGGCTGCTTTGTGAAGGGCTCACTGTGCTCGCAACCTCACTATACAGTATTTGAAATATCATTATCTAATCTAGTCTCCTCACAAAATGTAGAAAACCATGTTCTGTATAATCTTTAGCCATAAAAAATTACCTATTATTGTTCAGTTTTTATCTGCTATCTAATATCTTTTACACAACATCCTTTATTTTTTACTTTTTTATTTATCCATTCACTGTAGATGACTGGGCCATTAAGAGTAAAAAGTTACAAAATTTATATTTTTATAAGGATTCTTAAATATTCTCAAACTTACAGAGCATAAAGTAACATTTGTATTTTTTTCATAGAAAAAAGAAAAAAAAACTCTCTGGCTTTTATCTCAGCTAAAGATATCAGCTACAACAGACAAGATTTAGTTTCTTTGTTCAATGACATATCAACCTTAATGGTTTATTTAATGCTAAAGCCATCTTTATAGAAGAACAGTAGTGATACTATTTATTTAACCCATTGCTGGGAGGATATGAAGTTCATACCTTTCCCAAAAGTATTAGTGCAAAAGTGTGACCGCAGTTAAAACTCACTTATTTTGAGGCTGCATTCCAGTGCTTAGCCATTATGCCATAAGGACTTTTCTCAATAACAGACAAGAATTATTAATGAACAACACTGACATCATGTATGTGTGTATCATCCCATCTCTTTAAGAGGACTTCTGTTCTATAAAGTAATAATCAAACAGTCAAAAATTCACTTAAGAACAGAGTTTATTAATCGAGGATATTCACTTAACTCCATAATCTATCACATACATTTTCTGATAGTATTGTCATAATACTTACCCACTTCGTACCGATTTCCATTCAACTTTTTTTATTGGCTTGCAAGGCTCTGGTTTTCCATCTTTACCAATTTTTGCTGAAAAAGAAAAAGTTGTTGAATCACTTTTTACTCAAAAAATCAAAGTAATGATTGACTGTTAGCCACTGACAAAGAAAAATAACATTTTCAAATAGTATGAAAAGGATACAACTTAAGCATATTTCTACTAAATGATGGTCTATTAGTCATTTTTTTTTAAAGATAGAGACATACATACACATGCATTTCACTTTAAGGCACTTGGAATTGATATATCTATAATCAATATTGAACTAGGGAGAATTTGTTAATTTGAATCCTATATTTTTGAGACATTGATTTAAATCTGATATTGAAACATCAAATTTGACAATGGAAGCTGATTTAAAAGTTTAATAAACTTAATTTGACAGTGATATTAAATGAAGCCATGTCTACAAGAAAAATTGCTGTCTAAATACTCTCTTTCTCTCTATCTATATATATACATACACACGCACAGAGTCATACAATTATAGTCAAGATTTACTAGAAAAAACATTTTAAATTAGTAAAGTACAGTACTCTATACACAAAAACACAGAACTATTTCACAATATTTCAACAATAAAATAAAAAAAAGGTCAGTCATGTGAAACTCAGCCATCAGATTTTATTGTTTTCTTTAATAGTCTAAATAGTGTGTGTGTGTGTGTGTGTGTGTGTGTGTAGAGAGAGAGAGAGAGGGTAAGACAAACATAATTTTTGCACCACTTTAGAGAAAAAGATGAAAAGAAAAAATGCTTGATTTGTTCTTTTAGCTAATTCTTACATTTATACATTGCATCTGAGAAAGCAGAATTTCTTTCATGCTTTTGTGATAAGCAGTATGTGCATGTACATATGTACACACACACAGTATTTCTATTAATGTATCAAAGTTTATACTACTGCAGTTATTAAAATCAATAAATGATTTATCTAACTCTTGAAAATGAACAGTCAATTTACAACTGATAATGATCAACCTGTAAATGGGTGATTCATGTGCGATTCCATTAAGACAGAAAATGCAATATTATTATTGCATGGATTCTAACAAAACCCATTACACAAGACATTTTTCATGCTCAATAAATATTATGGAGCTTTGGGCAATTGCTACTAATTCAGTGACAGAGATTCACTTCAGAGACTTAACATATAATATTATAAACAGGTTACTTACAACTATACTGACAGAATATTATCTGTCAATATAGTTATTGAAATATCTTGAATGTGTGTTTCAATTTACTCGACATCAAAAGCTGGATTACAGTAAATATTCATCTATAAAGATCAATATATGCATAGGTTTGAGAATAAGGAATGTATCAATAGTACTCAGTCACTATATTAATACACTGTATATCCTCTGAGGGGATGGACACAGGAATGTATACACACAATCATACAAATGGTGAATACCATCTAGTGATACATTATTCCATATACTGCTTGTTTATGGAATAATATATGTGTATAGTTCTGGCTGTTTAGACATATTTGTGTACTATTTACTTTTTATACCACATGTAGGTATATTGTGTATATAAAATATTGAATGTTCTTGTATGTACCAATGAATTTTCTCTCTTTCCTTCTGCTGTGTTCTGTGTTAGTATACCATGGATATACTAATGCTAATATTGGTCCTTAGAGAGAAGGGACTTGATTAAATTATCTTCTCTACCATCAAACATTCCAATACTTTTATGGAGGCACACAGGGTATAATGGTTATTATCATAGGAAATGGACTTGGCAAGTCAAGTTCAAACCCTGGACAAGGTTGTGTGCATTTCACTTTATGCTAATGCCTTTGGGAAAGTTATAAATTCATCTCTTCTAACCCCAACTATAAGTAAATAGTAGAGAAAACTAGGTTCTTTAGTCTTGGTATGGCAACTTGTCAAGGAAAAGAACAATCTAAATACAAACCAGCTGCACTCTGCTTAAAAGAAGTGGCCTTGTGTCACATACTAGGTAAATGTTAGGTAAATATACATACAGACACAGCTGTAACTTTTTAATTTCATCAATTATCAATTGCAACTTTAAATGGAGTTGTGTGTAAGACATACAAATGGAGATATTTTGCAATGAAGTTCATATGATTAAAATTCATTTCAACTCTATAGCAAATTGTCAAAAAGTCAAATGAGTAGATGAGAATGTGGTGGCTTCTGTTAGTTTTACTCAACCATATATCATCACCAAAGCATAGGCCTGGGCAAGGTTGTAAAGAAGACCAAAAGTTACTCATCTTCAAGCCATCAATATTTTCCAAAGAAAGAGCAAAGGCTGACAGGGCTTGGTACTAGTGTCATTGTAGAATTTTTCAGAATGAGGTTTAAAAACATTGAACTACTTTAAAGATTCCTTTTTTCTTAAATTCAGAATAGTATTTTTCCTTGGCTAGGGAGCCCAGTCTGCCTCTATATTCTTTACATAGCTGAAAGAAGAGATGAATTCATTCTTTTTCCCAGAGTTTTAACTGACCAAAAATAGCTTAAGTCAGAATCCCAACTCTGTTCATAGAGTGGATGCTTAAATGAGGCTAGCATATGAAAAATCATTTCAACTACTAAATACTGTTGTCTCTGAGTAAAGTATTGCCATTTGACTAATACTGAATAATAGAATTTACACACAAACAAATGGTGCTTATTCAGACTAGCGCACTGATGTCTGTGGTCATGTACAAATAATGATGTAGAAATGTAATACTTACATATACTGTCCAGATAAGAGTAAGTTTCAATTAGTTATCAGTTTCATTCTTTTTACTGAATTATTACAGCTAAATCAGCCATAACTCTGCCACCTTAATAGTTTGAGAGACAGACTAAAGAAATATGACTGATGGCCGAATTGTAGCTAATTGAAAATCTAAATTGTAAATGAAACAGATGACTGAAACTTATATGGGTAGTGAATGTAAGTAATACATTACTCAAAAATCTTTTGTACATTATCACAGACATTTCATCAACATATTATTCTAGACAAACATCAGCATGTGTGATTATCTTTAAGTAAATTAGCTCACTATTCTTTCCTTGAAAGAAAGTATGGAATCTTCAAAATCTAGATTTAATTATTCTGTACTAGAATAATTGTATTTCTTAATGAATTCGGGAAAAAAAAGGAAAGCAAAGAAAGAAAACACTGAATAATAAATTCTTTTAAAGAAAAATTAAAGAGACAACTTTCTGCTCAGAATCTTTCATTTTCAAATCAAACTGAACAAGAAATACTTTGACATTTAAAATCATGAATCTTCAACGTACCATGAGGCATCTGAATGTTTGCGGCCTTCAGCGGTGTCTTTAGGTTCCATGTTGTTAAGCTGCCATCTGAATGGCTGCCCATGAACTGTTTGCCGTCAGACCACCAAGATAAAGACCGTAATGCCTATTAAAAAAAAAATCCAGTAAAAGATTCAAGTGGATATTAAATTTTTTGAAAAAAAAAATCAACATTCAAACACAGAAGAAAATGGAAAATGTAATTTTGATTGAATACTTACTTCAGGAGTGCTAAATCGATATTCGGCTGTTTTGCTTTTTAAATCCCACAAGACCACTGCACCCGATTCAAAACCAATCAAGAGCTAAAATTTAGAAAACGAAAATATATAAATAATTACCTTCAGAATATATAAGGCTGATTATGATGATTATAGTTCAACACCAAAAAAAATTAAAATCAAAAAAATTATACATCAGAAAAACATTTCAAACTTATATAGGAAGAGAAAATATCTATCTTCTAGTCAAGTATTCCCAGCTAATTTACACTTAGAAATATTTACTTAAAAACATTTCATAAGTAAAATGTTTAAGTGCTACATCAAAATTATGTTCATTTTCATGTTAAACTTTACTGCTAAATATAATTTCAATTTGCTGAAATGTGATATTTTTTAAAACTTCAAAAACCTGAGCCCCCAATGACTGTAGACTTAAAAAGAAAAAAGAAAAGCTGAAAATGTAAAATGTTATTTGACCACTTTACAGGCTTTTAAACAATTTAATATGATAAAAAATAATAAGATTATACATATGTAAAATTCCAACATTTTAATAGCAATAACAATGGAAAAGTGGGGTATCCATGGCCATAATTCTGGCTACCTAGAATTATGTACTTCCACTAAATAGCAAAAATACTGGCCACTCGGGTTCTAAGGGTTAAATTATAAGAACGCTAAAAACAAAATCAAACCAAAAAAATTCTGACTAGTCAAACAATATATCTTTGCCCAGTTTTAGAAATATAAACAATGTTTATGATAAGGAAATTGAAGCTATGGTTATATACCTATTATATATATTATACTTATTGATATACATATTTATTGTAATTTCTTTTTAGGGTAAATGCTAACATAGTAGGAAGTTGGTTGTTATTGGGTTATGCCTGAAAGAATCAATAAAAAAAAATTAAAAAGAATTAAACATCGGTATTATAGAAAAAAAAACCATTTAAACTTATATTTACAAGCTGAAAATAGCCATGCCTCTGCCAAGTATTCCCAGGTAGTTTACTTTTATATAATTTCATGAGGGTTAAAGATGTATCAAATCTCATTTGTATACTTAATTCATACAAACTGAATAGAGTATTTAAAGAACAGCTCACAATTACCCAGAATAAGCACTTAAATTCTTAGCAATTGTGAAGCATGCAATGCTTATGCATGTCTAAGAAGATAAGTATTCAATAACACTCCAAAGAATTATATGAATGGGTAAGCCAACTCCCATCAACTCTTTGCAGCAAAGATAAACGACTGCTGAGTAAATTGAAAGATCCAATTTGGAAGAAATCAGTGAAACATAATGGCATTCAGCCAATGTCAAGCAAAAAGACCAGGACAGGAACTAAGTCTGCATTTTGAAGATTCAATGCTTTCTTTCAAGGAAAGAATAGTGAGCTTATTTACTTAAAGATAATCACATGCTGATTTTGTTCAAAAGCATTTGGGAAATACATAGTGCAGATTAGTTTTAAGATTCACCAAAATGCCACAAATTTTATTAAAAGATCTGTTCTAAGAGCAAAGTTAAATAACTATATATTACTAAATTTTTATTAGAGTAATACATTTAAAAAGGTTTAAGAGAATAAAACAATTTCCACTTCATACTTCTGGCCTTGTGCCAAACTATGTTCAGCTTAATATGGGTAAGAAACTGCTTATAAATTGCTAGTAGGGAGTTTGATTCTCACTGGGTGCCCCATACTTCTGGTCTTGTATCAAACTAGTCTCCACTAAGTATAACTAGCTAGGCTTGTAAACTGCTGGTAGCAAGTTTGATTTTCACTGGGTCCTCTATAATTCTGGCCTTCTGCTTAACCAGGCATAGCTTAGTAAATGACAATTCTTAATGTGGTTTTGGTGTCTGGGTGCCAATCTGATCAGAGGAACTCAAATTACATCTGTAATTTTAAAATAATTCTTTTAACATCCAAATGTGACTAAATAACCTGCTAAATAACTTAAACATGATTAGCCACTGTAACCCAAAGTGTTCACTCACATATTTCATTTGCCCAGTCAGCTGGGGCTGTAGAATACACCGACTGCACATCTGCAGAGGGGTAAGACCCCACCCCATGAGTGTCCTGGATATGACACTAAACAATCTGATGGTGAGGTTCCAGTGATGCACCCCTTCATTGCCATTGCTCCCAGGTCCACTCTGGCCCGGTGTGGTAGCACCTGATAGGGCTCTATCTATGGCTTAAATAGAACTAATGGCATACTTATGCTAAACTAAATTGTTTGACTAAACTGAATAGCTTAAAATAGAAATGTTTTTGACAATTAAACTGTACTTACATTTAAACTGTGTGCTTATGCTAAACTAAATAATTTAAAATGGAACTGTTTTTTGACATTGAAACTGTACTTACACTAAACTGAATTGTTTAATATAAAACTGTTTTGACATTTAATTGTGTGTAAACAAAATCTATACTTATACTTAGCTGAATTAGAACTGCTTGACTAAACAGAATAGCTTGAAATAGAAATGTTTTTCACAATTAAACTATACTTACATTTAAACTGTGTACTTATGCTAAACTGAATTGTTTGAAATAGAACTATTTTCATATTAATGGATTTGGCATTACATAACCTACAAATGTTGATATGCCATAAAACCCAACCAGCCAACCAAACATATTTCATTCCCTGTGCATAGTCTCTTTCATGAATGTACTCAACAGTTTACAATTAATTTTGTAGTGACTAAGTTCATGCTCAGCCAATTTGGCTGGGGCTGTAGAATACACCAACTGAGGTAAGACCCCACCGCTCCCCAACAAACATCCTGATATGGCACTAAACAATCTGATTGGAGTTTTGGGAAACTTGGAGTACCCTTTCACTGCCATTGCTCCCAGGTCTACTCCGACCCAGAGTGGTAGCATCTGATAGGATCCTATCTATGGGTCAAATACAACTGTTTGACATTTAACCTGTGTCTAAATAAATGACTTATGCTAAATCAAACTGTTAGAAATAGAACTGTTTGATCATTTAACCATGTGTAAACAAATGACTGATGCTTAATTGAATTGTTAGATACATAGCAATACTAGGTACCATTTAACTGCGTGCAAACAAGTGATCAAAAGTAAATTGAATTATTTGTGTTAAATAGAAATACTTGAAAGAATTTAACTGTGTGCAAAAATGAGCTCAGGCTCATTTAAGAATGTTATAAATAAAATGAGTTAACAAATCATATTTAATATATAAGTATAAACAGGATTTGATATTAAATAACCTAGAATGGTTGATATGCCATCAAACCAAACCAAGTTCATGCTGAATGTCATTTTTTTAAAATCATAATTCTTAATATGACAGAACTATGAAATGCTAATTTAAATCATTCACTCATCAATATCATCAGTCTATGATGTTAAAATTAAAACCTCTAAAAATAGAGGTACTATTTAACCCATAGCTGGGGTGGATAAGAGTGTCACAGTAAGTTTCCCCAGGGTATGAGTTCAAAAGTGAATATAATAGCATGACAAGTTTTAGTTCACTTACTAAAATGTTGCAGTTCAGCATATTAGCCATTATATCAAGGGGATCCTCCCTACCAGTTGTTTAGTTTGTAGAGAAAATGATAACATAAATAAAGAATGGCCAAAGTGTAATCAAGCATTTAATTAAACCATACATTGCTATCACAAGAAACTTAATTGAAGAGGCATGAATCAATGTCTCTCAATACTCCGAAAAGTTTGTATTTATATACAGCTGCCATTTTTTGAGAAGAAAACAATAGCTTTGGAATATAACTGAATGGCAACCATTACATTCCACCTTTATAGAAGTGTTTCAGCAAATGATCCATTGCATCCCTCCCTTCCTCCCTAATGAACAGCCACATGTAAAGGTTGCAACTGTCAAGTTTTGAAAAAAACAAATAAATAAATAAAAAGCTTTATAAAAAAGTAAATTTTTAACTTTGCCCTCAGATTGTAAAAGAAGGTCAAAGTAATGATAATAAATTGATATTTAATAATTTTTGTTTAACATTTAACAAATTGCAAACAGCTTTTGAAGTGCTCATAGTGAGGCTGTTTGTATTTCACATAGCACTAATAAACCTGAGAAAGGTGCAAATTCAACTTTTCTCCTTTCAGCTATGAGCAAATAGTAGAACAGACTGGACTCTTTAACTTTGGTATTGCAACCAGTCTAGAAGAAAAACTGAAGATTATCTAAAATGTTTGAGTTTTATGGCATATCAAACTTTGTATCCAAATCCATTTTTATACAAATAAACAGTTCTATTTCAAACAATTCAGTTTAACATAAGTACACAGTTTAATTGTCAAAAACATTTCTATTTCAAGCTATTCAGTTTAGTCAAACAGTTCTAATTCAAACAATTCAGTTTAGTATAAGTATAGTTTTTGTTTACACACAGTTCTATGTCAAATAATTCAGTTTAGCATAAGTACAATTTCAATCTCAAAAACAGTTAAATTTCAAATGATTCAGTTTAGTCTACAAAAATAGTTCTATTTCAAACAATTCCGTTTAGCATAAGTATGCAGTTTAAATGTCAAAAGAATCCTATTTCAAGCAATTCAGTTTAGCATACATACACAGTTCTATTTGATCCTATCAGCTGCTACCACACCAGGTCACAGTGGACCTGGGAGCAATGGCAATGAAGAGTTACTCCACATTCCTCCAAGCTCCAGCATTACTGGAACCTCACAATCAGATTCTTTAGTGTCATATCCAGGATACTCATGGTGGTGGTAGTGGGGTTGCCACTCTGCAGAGATGCAGTAGGTGTCTTCTACAGCACCAGCCGACTGGGAGATATCTAAAATGTTAATCTTAGTATCAAGAAAAAACAAATGAAAGTATTTAACAACACTAGCTGAACGGGTGGAAATTGAACCTAGACAGATGTGTACCTGGAGGGATAGATATAGATATCATTCTCCTCTTTATGTGACACATGTTTCACCAGTAGGTATGTATACATGATAATATCAATATATAAAAGAAAGATAAGAACCAGATGAAAACTTCAAGCCATTCAAAATATGATAATACAATAATACAAAAAGAGGAAAGAGAAAAAAATGTTTCTATCCTTAAATATAATTTACCAGTACTTCCTCTTTTGGACAAATTAAAATGTGAGGTACTAAAAGTAACTCAGTCCTGACACATTCTTCCTGAGCATCAAGCATCAGAGATTAACTCTGAGACTATTTTTAGAGTACTATGGAAAAAGTGCTACCCAATTGACATAGCCCCCTCAAGCTGAACCAGATATTTAGCCCTAGCTATAGAAGATCAGGGATCTTACCTATAATATAAGTAAATTGTATATATTGATTTTTATTTGCTTTTAATCATTTCTTTTCTTTGTCAGAATTGAAGGATTTGAAGAGTTCATGCAATTATTATAATTAATGTTTCTGTGAACTTTGGACATAAATCATTATTGCTACATAATGCTTTTTATCAACATCAGTGATGAGCATTAGCTAAGCTAAAAGATTATATTATTGGAGGGGAGGGGGGAGAAATCAAAAGTTTTGTAATATTTTGGTACATGTTAGTTTGTGGTGCATATATTATGTTACCAAAGAAATTCAAGCTGTAGAAAGTACCCCACTATGGTTGGTAATACTGTGGTAGGTGGTGCATTGACATGTTGTGCATTGCTTCTCTCTGTAATGTAAAAATAAATGTAAAACATACTCCAGTTCGGTAGTTTGAACTGGGCCATAATACATAGAATTAACCATAAACATTAGTTGTGCAAGGTAAAAGTGCAGCTGATCATAGTATAGTAATCAGATGCGTCAAAAAATTTCTTTCAAGTTGCAAGAACCTACATGATCTGGCAAGGTCATGGATTTCAAGGTTGTGCTCTAAACCACAGAGGCAAATCCAGCAAGTAGCACTTTGAGCGTATCTGGTTAGATAGGCATAGTGTGGTTAGTCATCTTTACAACTAGAGCAAAAGCATCCAGAGCTGCTGAATAGTGACTAATGTTACCAAAATATTGCAAAACTTTTGAAGCACCCAAGAAAAAAAAAGATTAAAACCATGAATACAAAGACAAGCAGTGATTACAGAGTGATCTGTATGCATCCCTTTTAAAATCAGAAAGAACAACATTTTATTCAACTTTTTAGATGCATTTTATATTTTTATAAAAAAAAAAAATGGATACTTTTGGCTTGATAAAACTGATATCTACTGAATGATCTTGTATACTTTTTATTCATGAAATAATTTATGGGATCAATTCCTTGTCCTTCAAATTACGTTTGAATTTTAAAATTATAAAATTTTTAACCTGACACCAACTTTTTGGTTAAAAAGCTATCAAAACACAAGCATACGTATATAATTGAGTGATCTTAATGGCATGTCAACCAGGATAAGGAATCACATTTATCATTTACATTTATGCAGTTGTTTCTTTAAATTTTTTTGTACACAGTTGTATGGTTTTAAATATTCCAATCTAATACTGTGAATTCATACACATATGGTTTCAAGTAATTATTTCTATTTAATAATAATTTGTTAAAATACAGTTATCAGGTTTTGAGTAATTAATTATGCTTAGTAAACAATTATCAATTTTTATCATTATTTGAGTAATCAATAATCTTTAGTAAACTATTCTTAATACAAATAATTTACAGTTATATGGTTTCAAGTATTCCTATCTAAAACTAATAATTTCAAACAGATCTATTTGACCCATATATAGGATCCTAACAAGTATTACCACTTTGGGTCACAATGGACCAAAGAGTAATGGCAATGAAGTTGTGACTCGAAACTCCTCAAAGCTGTAAAACTGGAGTCTTACCATCAGATGCAGTAAGTGTCATACTCAGAACCTACCCTCCTCTTTATTTTTGGAGGTGGGTGGGGGGACTTTAACCATCTGCATCAGATACAGTCAGTGTATTTTCTATACTCTGCTGACAGGGTACAAGTATATATAGTATTTCCAGACAGCATAAGATTTATGAAGAAAATCTTAAGTAGGGTGATTAATTTGGCTGAAACAAAAATTCATTATAAAACAAAACAAAAACACAATTCATGATAAATTCATTGTCAGTAAATTCATTGTATCAGATTTCCTAACCCTTTAGCTCTTTTTATTAAATTCTGAATTTAGCCATGAAAAACTTTACCATACTATGAATATACAAGGACACAAATGTGCCTACTCAAAAGACTAAGAACGTTTAAACTTTATATTCCCATTTATTTAGATCAAGATTTCAGACAAAATGAAAATTCCCAAGAAAAAGAGAAGCTGGTCTTGTTTATCAAGAAATATTGCTAAAACAATAGCAGTGCCAACTCTAACATATGCAGGGGTGAACAAATAAGCAGATAAGATACATAGTATATAAACAACATATCCAAGATGGGCAGATTGCTTCTACAAATAATGAAATACCACTACACATAATTAGCAGGCATTTTGTAGGCTGCAGGTGCCTTCCTCAATGACTATACATCTGATTCTTTGGCAGATATTCAAGTAACCAATTTTCTATTATCTAGCTGTTGGTGCCAACATTGTGTAACCTCCACAAGGCCATTGGTCAAATAGAAGTTGGACACAACTGCAAAAGCATTAGCGGCAGCAGCAGCAACTAAAATGCAGAGGAAGCTGATACATGTGGTGGTACTTGTATATTCTTGGGTGGGTGAAAAGCAATGAAAAGGAAGCAAAAATGGAGTTTGAAGAAATCAATAAGCCAATTCTAGAGTGATCCTACCAATTCAGCTAAGATAGCTTTTACGAAACAGACAAGGGACATACCAAATCCTTTGTAATGTTTGGTTTAGGAGGAGTTAAAATCCTTTTCTAATGTTTTCTCTTTGCTAATGTGAGATACAAAAAATTACATTTGTTGCAAAAGGTTTTTTTTTAATGCTGATAATTCATAATGAATTTTAAGAAATGTTACCACATTTTAATGGTACATAAAGATACACACACTCACTATTTACATTTAATATAACGATATTATGATGTTAGGTACAAGTACAGGTAGACTACATCACTTGAACAGATACCTCGACTTCACATACAAGTCCTGGGGAATTATGGGGAGACATTCTTAGGGGAAAAATGAGACAAGTTTTATAAGCGACCAAATGTTAACAAAAATACTAATTCTATATTGAAGTCAAAATATTGCAAATGTTTCATAAAACAAGAAAAACATTCTGTTAATTCGGGGAAAAATGGGCAAAGAATACTGAGCTTACATGTACTTGTTTAATTTTAGATGTATAAACAATGTTTATGATAAGGAAATTGAACCTATGGTTATATGCGTATTAGATATGAAAATATATGCTAACATACATGGTATATTTTAAAAAAATATGAATTTTCTACTTTATAGGTAAAATATGAATATTCATTCACAAAACACAAAGAAAGTGCCAAAATTATGACTTAAAAGCCATAAGCAAAACCATAATAAGTTCATTTGTCAAATGCAATAACAAATTGATAAAGGAAAAAAATATTGGGTTTCTGAAATGAAAACTTTTACATCCTAATCTAATAATTATAATCATTAACCATTAAGCTGTCAAAGGTTAATAATAGTTTCAAGTTCAGAAAATCCAAGAAGTGGTTGGAGTAGGGAACTACCCAAGAGAAAATGTAATGGCAAAATTACTTTGTAGAAAAACTGAATATAACTGTTAATCCACAGGATTGTTTTTTCTTTATAATATAATAATCCATAAATGTTTATCAGTCAATAAGTTTTCGGCATTATTAAAAAAAAGAATGTATTTCTGATTAGCTTAAAATTTATAATTCCCTGACAAGACTTAATCCAATATCTATTTTGAATGATAAAAATTAAACTTTTTATATAAAAAAAGATAATTTGCATCTTTAATCAAAAAATAATTGATAAAAGTAATAGTAAAAATGAAATTAAGAACATCACAAAGTGAAATAAGTTAAAGCAATAAACAGTGATCTATTTTAGATACATAATATCAAAATATTTTCAAAATGTCTAAACTTAATGAAGAAACATTAAACAAGCTGTTATAATCCAAACATATACTTCACCAAATCTTGGGCTTCACTACTTTTAGTCTGACTTTAAGCAAACTTTCAGGAATTTTAAGAGCCATACTGTTGGATTGTTTTTTTGGGGAACCTATTAATTAGTATCAGCCATCTACAAATTGCTAACAAATATTTATATACTTGCCCATCAGTAGCAGCAGTAGATTGGTCAACCAGAGATGACTAAAGCATATATAAGCAATGACAAATGTCAGTACGTATTCCAGCCTGGTTACTTAGAAGGCATACTTTTTGTATCGCACAAGATAGCTACCTGAATTCCAACACATACCTTGAAAGGTTTTAAATTATATTAGGAGGTCAGGATCAGACTAGGTTTTAGATGGGATGTGCTTTTCACTCTATGTCATACTGCCCTAGAACTGTAAAAGTATTGTCCATTTCATAGTGCTTAACCACTCTCTTGTTATGAGAGGCAGAGGGCACTCTCTCTTCCCTTCCTCTGGATATAGTTAAACACTCTCTGGAGCTGTTTATAAGGAATTTTTTTCCATCTCAACAGTAGCAAAGAAAGAAAAAACAAGGCTTAGAAACCTAATTTTTTAAAAAATCATGTCATCCCTCCAAGTCCAGAAAATAAGAAAATTAAATACTTATTTGAAATATCTATGAATTTTTAAAGAATATCTGAGATTTCCAAATGGACCCAAAGACCTCTACTGTATACCATGCTTGGTGTAAATATGGCAGTAACCCACATCATCATCATCATCATCATGTTGCGCCGCCAGCACAGATTTCCTTGACCCTCTCTCACCACCCGCCTCTATCGTCCATCGCTCTTGGGAGGTCTTCAAGGCTACATCCTGTATTGGCACAGAACTGTCGTATATAGGTTCTAGCTGGTCATCCTGCCTCTGCTCATCCATGTGAAGGAGTCCACAGGAGTATGTTGCTTATGAATCTGTCCCCACTTCTCCAGCAGTGTCCCCCATGTCTGGTTCATCTAACTTGGATAGTTTTCGTGATGGGTGGTAGGTGGCCGTACAGCAGCTGCTTTGTGGGGTGCTGCCTCCAGGACTTGTTCAATATTGCTCGCAGCTTTTCTCCATACATTTCGTTAGTGTCCATGTAGTACATCCTTAGAGCAGTATCGATATGACCGCTGCATGGAAAAAACTGCATTTTATTTTATCAGTCAGGTCTGACTTCAATATGACCAATAGCCTATCAATAACTGTCCATGCTTTTGCTAGTCATGTGTAGATGTCTATCTTGGTTGATGGGACACTGCTTCCTAGGTTGTTGAACTTGTCTTCTAGTTTCAGAAATTTACCATCTAGTGTGAAGATGTCCTCTCTTTGATTAAAGCACATGTATTCCGTCTTTTCTGTGTTGACATGGAAGCCTATGCCAGCAGCTACTTGTTTCAGACTATGTAGCAGGGTTTTGGCTTGGGTGGGTGTATTTGCCAAGAGCACTATGTCATCAGTATAGTCCAGGTCCATAGTTGTTTGTGCAGGGTATCTTCAGCTTCTTTCCTTTGCCAGCTTGAAACCATTTTCTTTCATTATATCAATAGACGTTCTAAGCATGTAGTCTAGGCAGGTGATAAACAGGTATGGGGCTAATGTGTCTCCTTGCAGTACACCTGCTACAATGTCGAAGTAGTCTGTGTCTCCATTCGGGGAGCAGACTTTTACATTCATGTTTTTATATATCATCATTGTGGCTGCGACAGTTTCTTTGGGTAGGCCCTAGGCAAACAGTATTTGCTCCAATTTCCTTCTGTGTATGGAGTCAAAGGCCTTGGAGAAGTCAACAAATAATATTGTTGTCTCTAGGTACTTACACCTTCAAGAATTCAATGGATAGTCAAAATTTGTGATGTCTTGGATCGATTTCTCCGAAAGCCATTTTGGTTCTTCCTAAGCATCTTCTCAATTTTGAGTTCTTTGCGGTTGCGTAGTAGAACATTGTAGATCTTGGCCGCTATGGATGTATGAGTTATACCTTGATAGTTTTTGCCTAATCCGAGGTCATTCTTCTTCGGGAAGAGGAGGATGCATCCTCTTGACCATCTGTCTATTGTGTTTTGATTATATACAGCATTACAGTGTCAGAGCAGTGTGTTGTCAAATTACCTGGTCTTCCATTCTTCTGAGGATATTTCATCAAGCCCTGCTACTTTTCTATTTTTAATTTTTCTTAGTACTGAGTCAAGTTCTTCTTGCGTAAACTGTCCTAGTTTGATGTCTAATTGTTTACTAAAAATTCTCGTGATTGGTTCATGTGTAACTTTCAGAGAGTTTCCAAGTAAATTCTCAAAATGTTGTTTCCATAATTGTATTTGTTCTTCTTGGCTAGTAGCTTTCAGTTTAGTTTTTACAGTGCTCTTTCTTCTGCTTACTTCATTTTCTGTTTGCCATGCTATCCTAGATTGTCTATCTTCAACCAAGTCTCTAATCTTATTGATCTGATTTTATATGTATTCTCTTTGTTCTTTTAGGTATATGTTAGCTAATTCATTTTGTGCCTTTTTAGGTTTCAGGGCATTGATATTGGTTGGGTTCCTCTTATTGTATTTAGAAGCAGTTTTCATGTCTGCATGCTTTTTTCTAACTGCTAATTTCTCTCGTAAGACTCTAGGTTTAGCTCTTTGTTTAGTCGGTATGCATCCTGCTGCTGCTGCTTCTAAGTGGACATTGACAAAATTCTCATATTCATCATTAGGAGTATGTGTTTCTGTCTTCTCCTACAGTGCATCAACTTTGCTTCTTAGCATATTTATCTCTAATATCCCTGTTGTGAAGCAGAGACCAGTCATAGGGTACAGTGGTTGTTGTTCAAGCCACATTCCTTTGTAGGTTCAGTCATACCTTTGCTGTGACAATTTGGTGATCGGAGGACACACCCTTGAAAAAGGAATATGCCTTGCAATTCAATCCGCTATTATTTCATTTCTTATTTATAAAGATGTAGTCTAATTGTGCTTTAGTAGTATTTGCATAGGTGTAGGTCCATAGTTTTCCCTTTCTTTTCTGAAATTGAGCATGGAGGCATGTTAATTTATTTTCTAGCATGAAATCTGTTAGATTGTCTCCATTTCTGTTTAATGAGTTGTATAAGTTGAATTTTGTGGTTTACATTTTTACCAATTTTGGACATTCATGTCACCACCAATAATGAGAACATTCTGTTTTGGGATACTACAAACAAGGGAGAATAGATCATTTATAGAAGGCGATGAGGTCAGTTTCTTCATTAACATTGGTAGGACTGTAGCAGGAGGGGATTGTTGCGCCGGCGTTGCCATTAAAAGTAGCTACCATCATCCTAGGTTTCATTTTCTCTATGCTATTTAGTGATTTTAGGGCCCATGGTCCTATAAGCACACCTACACCTCCTATCGTGGCATTAACAGAGTTTTTCCCTGAAGATATACTGGCTAACATCCATCTATTGCCAGTATCGTGATATTTAATATCCTTGCTATGAGTGTACCTGTGTTCTTGTATGATCTATCGCTGAAGCTGTCAGTTCCAGTAGTTAGTCTATTTTATTTATGGTTCTAACGTTGAATATCACTATTTGTATCATGCATTTGCACTTCAGTAATTTTTGTTTTAGTTTGAGCTCTGTAGCTGATTTTTCAAACACTGAGGCCAGGGCTCCAACCTCAGCAGGACGCACACCTTTTTTACACGCGTGATGAGCGATGCGGTTTGGAAAGGTGGTTTGAGTGTGGGTCACAGTGATCTCTCGATGGCTGTTTTTATTCTCATCTATAGAAGCCACCCTTATAGATGAGCAGCAGTAGTTCCCAGATCAAACTATTAGATCCCGGTTATTGAACTGTAGGATTCACCCGTCCAGGACCTGGTTAGGCATAGCGTTGAACTGTCATAGGGTTTGTCTGTTCACCTTTACATCCACCATGCAGCTTTCTACAATTACTATTTTTTTAAAAATTTCATTGGAGTACTTATTCATGGTTCTTTGCATCCTTATAGGCATTCTATTTTTACGCTAACTTAGGTTTTCAATTTCTAATAAAGTTCAATAGTATTAGCTTCTCTTGACAAGGTTCAACTGTTACTTGGAGTTACAGCATTTGTCTTTTTGCATTTAAAGCATAGATCATATACTGCAGTGATTTTACAAATAAAAAATTTAAAAAAATCATTCATGCATTCTAAAATGACAATATAGTAATAAGCATTGTAAATTTTAATAAAAGTGATTATACATCCTTTATTTCTTAATGATGACTCTCTTACAACCTGGATGTAATCTGGTTTAAGTACTGCTTATTATTATAAAATATATAATCTTTATTAAGTAACCATAAATGTAAATCTGGGAGATTATTTTGTTCAAAGATATTTCATACAGAAATAAATATATAATAATAAAGCGGTACTCTAGTTTGTTGACAGTCAGGATATGCATGGATATGGTAAGATTGCAAATTTGGTAACTGAAGATATTTAGTTCAGTAGAATATCATTCATTCTTCATAGTTTAGGTCTAGGTTATTTGGTTTAATGGGATATCAACCCTAGATAGTAATCTAATGGCAAATCCTGTTGACACATATGTATATATGATTTCTAAGTGAATAGTTTGAAGGTAATTTTATTTTTTAATGAATTAGAGGTCATTTATTTACACACAATTAAATGGTTTTAACTATTGCTGTTTATTCTTTGCACAGTTAAATGGTTCTAAGTAATGTTAACACAAATACTTTTATTTGCACACAGTTAAATGGTTTCAAGTATTGATACATAACACTGATCATTCTATTCAACATTATTCATTCATTCATTCGGATGTAGTTAAATAGTTTCCAGTATTGATATGTAACATCAATAATTCAAATTAATATCAGTCATGTATGTGCACACAGTTAAATGGATTCAAGTATAGTAAATGAGTAAATAGTTTTATTTGATCCATAGATGGGACCCTAACAGGTACTACCACTCCAGGTCAGAGTGGGCCTTATTAATAGCAATGAAGGGGTACTTCACATTCCCCAAAGCACCAGGACTGGAGTACCACCATCAGATGGGATGGTGTCATATCAGGACACTCCTAGAGGGGTTGGGTGGGGGAGATGCAGAGATGCAGTTGGTATATTCTACAGCCCCAGCTGAATGGTCTTAATTTTTTCAAGAGTGAGGCATAAAATATTTTGATTTAGGCAGCAAATGATCCCAATTTGAACATCCATGAAAATCTATGGGATGGTTAGCAAGGCAGATTTTTTTATATCAATGTCATGTCAAACCAACTGGGATTATTTTATGCCTGGAAATGAAGAAACTATGTACAGTGTACATTTATACGTACATTTTTGTGTAGTTGTTTAAGAGTTTATTCATTTTTTAAATATTTCATTTTAATGTCAAAATCCTCTGGGATAACTTTAAAAAAATCATTTTGTATGATATTGATCATGTGTATATTTATAGTTATTGGTCTAATTTTATTTATCTCAAGGCGAATAAAATGTTATCCATATTGACATTCTTAAATCCTTCATATTGTTTGTATTGAAAAAATATTGTCTAATGAGAGCTAAATCTCAACATGCTATACACTGTGATTGTTCTTGTTTGAGTATAAAGGAATGTGTAAGACTTGGGTGACCAATGCAATCAGGATAGGGTGACTTATTTTTGTTTTTTTTTTATTTTCAGAAATTTGGTTTCCATTTTCTTAGCATGAGTTTGATGAAAAAGAGTTTATTAGATATATTGTTATTCCAGCATTGTTGCCATTTTCTATGGAAGAATTTGTTGATTTTGGTTTTCAAGTCAGTGAATGGAATTTTGACTTTGTTGGTGACCCTATGTAAAGTCAACTTGGCCGCTGTGTCAGTTGGTAAGTTGAGTCTTCAATGCATACAATGGTGACCCAGTCACATGACTAAATGCACCAATGATATCAAGAGAAATTTTATTATTGTGTAGAAAATTTTGTATAGAAGCATTAGTTGATTTTGGGTTTCAAGTCAGTGTATGGAATTTTGACTTTGTCAAGTGTCATATTCAAAGCCAACTTGGCTGCTGAGTTAACTTTTTTTTTTAATTTCCCTTTTTTCCAATATAGTTGAGGATATATCATATTAGAATCTCTTTTGAGTTGGATATGGAGTTCAACAGGCCCAGGAGCTAAATGATTGAGGGGTCTTCAAGTCTCTTTATTTTTTATTCATAGGAAGACAGAAAGCAAGATAAAGAATAAAGTTTTAATTGTCGCTTTCTAAGATGATCTTCAGTGCTAGACTTATTGCATGGGCTTCAAGCTGCAAAGTTGGCAGTTTCTTTTAGAAGAGCTTTTTTGTCAATTTTCTCATTTACTATAACGGTGCACACCATTTTATCATAGTCTTTGAAGTTATCTGAAAAGATGCAGATGTGGTTGGGATAGTATTTGATAATATGAAAGTATTATGGTAAGTGCTAGGATGGGGTTTTGTTTTGGGGAACTAACTTAATTCCATGATCACTGCAGGTTGAAAGTAAGTGACAATTTAATACAACATAAGAAACTCAAAATTGCCACTTAAGTAACTGCAAGAGCCAAATGAATTCCTCTGTTGTTTGGCTCAAAGTAGCGCAAACTAGATTTTACAAGTAATTATCAGTAATGGTAGGACAAGAAAGTATATACAATGAACTCTTTCTCTAGAAGAAAACAACAAAATTCTCAATAAAACAATAAAATTAGCTATGAGTATAAAGTTTTGAGTACTTCTTATTAATCAACTGACTGGTATCTGATTTAAATACCATATTTCCAGCCATATATCCACACCTATAATTTGCCAAAGAATAGGAAAAATTTAAGAATGCAATATTTTCAATGGGTTTTCAAATTTTATATAAGTTTTTGGTTTAAACACAGCATGTGGCATGATAATGTGTGTGTGTTTGTGGGGGGTCTCTGTGTGTGTTCATGGGTGGCCAAGGGGGAGATCTTATCTCCGGCATCTTTGAAGCGGCACTGGAGTGTCCAGAAGACCTTTCTTTGTCTACTTTGGCACAAAGACTACACAAAGAGCTGTGCCCGTGAAAACCTGTGAGACCAGAAGAGAGTGTGAAGGATGTTAGTTCGAAGAAGTGGGTCAGTTAGTTAGGGGTGAGACCCTGAAACAGTCAGTTCAGAAGAGAAGCAGTGAGTGCGAAGCAGAGAGTTGTTCAGTTAGGAGTGAGACCCCAAAGCAGTCAGTCAGGAGCGAGACTCCAAAGCATGGAGTCAAGACACACAGCAATGAAGACAATGGCCAGATGAGTCAGAATTTTTAGCAGCTGTGTGAGATTTTTGCAGAGTTCTTGTGTTAGCCATAACAAATACACAGAGAATGCTTAAGAGTGCCATTCACCTCCTGAGTCTTGCAGTTCTAAATCCATGTTTGTCTGTTTCTTCCTTCCACCCTCTGTTTGTTTTTTTGTATTTTTTGTACAACTTGGGAATGCCCACATGGCTGGGTGTGAGAAGAAACAACAGGGTCCACACCACTAGATGAACAGCCAGGCAAACAAAACTCACTGTTAATGGGTGATTTCATAAGTAATCAACTGATTATTCATCCATATTCAGAAGTAAAGAACAAAATACTATGATAAATATCATTAACAATGTATGTCACTAAGCAGATAAAGTATATATATATAAAATGTATACACTATATTAGGTAACCTAGAAACTCATTGTAACTGTGATCCATGATGATACTGATGCTTCTATTTTTTTTTAAAAGTACAGAATTCTAATTAGCATTTCATATTTATTTCTGTTATGTCAAGAACTTGAATGATTAAAAAAAAAGAAAACGACATTCACTGTGAATGCAGATCCCATAAAGTTATCATTCAATGGCAAATTAGATGTGAAGTTGTTTTGTTCTCACTCCAATACAAGGTTGTTGCTGGAGGTCATCAGATGGCAAAATATGCCCTTTCAGACCAAACAGAGATAGACAGTGATGATGATTCTTTTTAATCTTATGAATGGTAAGGTGAATGAGATCAGATCTATAATTTTCACATGGCCAACTATATGTTAGATGTTTATAAGTAAATTGCAGGAAAAAAAAATCAATCTATATGTAAATGATGGAAGAACAAGAAACATTATGTGCAAAGAGGTTCTTAGAAATTAATGTCAGAAACTCTTTGTTGTGTATTTATGTCATGTTCATTTTTATCTATTTATGGAAACTTGTTAAAGTATAGATAAGAATTATTTCATTAAAAAATACTCTTATTTCCCACTCCCAAGCAATAGTAGTTATCAAAAATTTGAATTATTTATCAAAGAACAGACTTTAGTTATATATAAGTAAAAGACTGAGAAAAGATGTATTTGTTTTAATTTATTTTCTAAATCACAGGAAATATTTCCAAGTCCAGTGCTGTAGATCACAATAGCATGTAGAATTTTCTCAAAAACTTCAAACGAAACAAAAGTAAATAGCAATTAAAAGTGTTTTCTAATTAGTTATTTAAAAGATATTAACTTTTTTTAAAAAATCCAACTAATTTAGATGAAACCATAACACAAAATCAGTAAAAACCTATCCATAGGACACACACACACACAAACACAAGGGAGAGGCAAAAGTTTTGCACTATTTTGATAGTATGTAATGCTTAATTCAGCAACTCTAAATGCTTTTGAAAGTGACCAACAACATTGAACTGGGAGACTTGTAGAATTTGCCTCTATGGCTTAGAGCACAACTTTGGAATCCAGTTTTAAGCCTGCCAGAGCTTCCTTGATTGTCAAGGTTCTTGCCATCTGAGCAAGATTTCTTGAATCATCTGATCACTGTATTGTAATCAACTGTACCTTCACCTTTTGTACAACAAATATTTTTGGTTGCTTTGATGGTGTTATGACCCCATTCAAACTTGTAAAGTTCTCAAATTAGAGTTGCATGTTCACCAATGTGGCTTTCAAACCACATGCAAAGTGAAGCCATGCATAATATGTCAGCATACCAACTACCATGATACTATCAACTACAGCAGGTACTTTTCATAGCTTGAACTGGTTTGGTCATGAGATATACGCACTGCAAACTAGCATATTCCAAAATACTGCAAAACTTTTGACTCAGTCTAGTGCATGTATATACACACATGGATCACTTTGAGAAGCTCTGTTCTATAGACTTCTCAAATATTCAGTAATACAAATTCAATTCTATTTCATATAGTGCTTTTTCATTTGTCAAGCTATGTTAACAAGCAGAATTTTTAGTTTTGGGATGCAGAAAATTCTTGACAACTCAACAAGTGACCTCTCTACAGTGAACCTGTTAATGTTTGGTATAGGGGAATATAGATTAATGGGACCATACTCTTTTTTTAAGAAGAACACACAATGTCAGTTACATCCAATCTCTATGCAGATATGCTTCCTGGAGCTGAAATTCATTAAACTTGAAAATCTGCCTCTCTCATTCTAACAAGATGATATCACTAAACACACAGCTAGAACAATTATGAAAGCTCTGAGAAAATTTTCTCCATCTCATCTCATAATATGGTGACATCCTGTGGATTGCTTACTCACCAGATCTACCCCCAGCCCCAGTCATTACTTTCACTGTGGATACCTGAAGGTTAAAGTAAGCCACAGACAAATGACAAACTGAAAGATTTCATTCATAATTGAAGCGCAAAGAGAAGCAATGATTAGACAAGTGCTGCAGGACTTCAGAGTGAGGTTTTAAGAGTGTATAGCTCACAAGAGCAAAAATTTAGATGATATGATATTTAAAAAAATGTGATGACAATAATAAGACAAAATGGTAAATATATTTCTTTCTTACTGTAAAATCAAATTTTGAATAGGATGTAAATTAGCTTTTTCATTTCTTTCTTAAACTTGAGAGATAATTCTACAAAACCCTATATAGCCAATAAAATATAATCCTTTGAAAGCTTTCAAATAAAACTCACCCTACTAGGGTCCACAGGATTGTCATCAAGATGTACAACTGGACCTGGATGGGTTTTTCGTGATCTGTAAAAAAATTGAAACATAAAGAAAGATTTATTTCGATGCAACAACTTAAAAGGTAATTTCAAATGAACTGGAAACAACCCAATTTTCTTTGAATGTTTTATAGTTCAGAGACAAGAAACAAACTTAGAGATAAATATTCACATATATGAAATGCAGTGTGTGTGTGTGTGTGTATCAGATGGACTTACTGAGCCATGATCAAATCCTAGATATGGATGTTTGCATTTCACGTCACAACAATGCTCTTCATAATAGAATAAATCATTTTTTTTAAATCAGCACCACATAATGGGGAAATACAGCAAATTGGACTCTTTAACCTTAGTAAAGTAATTGGTCAAGTATTAGGGAGGACTCTAAATTAAAAACCGGAAGAGTGTTCTTGAGAGAATCAGTAGCATACCAATGCACCATTCTTTTGTTATCAACTTATCCAAAAAGTAGGGTTGGTTTTATATAGCTATAAACAAAATTGCATGTAAGCAGTCAAATGGTTCTCATCTTTAATTGAACAGTTGAGTATTTACAGGTGTTTAACAGGAGAATATATATATATATATATATATATATGTATATATATATATATATATCATTAAGACTTTTGTACAATTAGAACTTAGAAAAAAACAATGTTATTTTCAGAAGTAGCTTCTGAACATCATTCATATGCTGAAAGAAATAGTATTTGTTAATTTTATAAGGAAAACATTTTTTTGTATAAGAAGCTAAGGTGTATAAAAGTGTATATAAGAAATATTTTGTTAAAGAAACTTTGAAAAGTTCAGTTGGCTCTGTGGATATATAAACTATCAGGGTAAGCAATGTTTAAACATTAGATTTGTTTATTGTTTATCTTTATAAAAAAAGGAAACAAAACGTAGGCCAATTGTTATTATTACTAATTTTTACCTTTAATCTTATATTCAGAAAGTAATGAACAAGACACACATCAATTTGATAATTTATGAATACAATCCAACTGTAAAATGACGTTTATGGCACAGATAAACAAATATATAGAGAGTGTTTCAAAAAGGGGACAACTCCCTTTTTAACAATTTGTATTTAAACTCTTTTGTAGCCACAAAATACAAAAATGTGTAAATTAAGTTTAAAAGTTGAAGAGAGTTTAAAGGCTGCTAATGTGCTCTATTTACAATGTAAGTAGAAAGCTAAACTGGACCCTGATGTGTTCATTTTTTTACAGCAGGTATAATCAAAATAAACAAATCATCACTTTTCTATAAAGAAACCATATGTTACATACAGCTTAGAAAATGACTTCAGTTCATTTTGAAAGCAAATTATTGTGTTAACTTGGGATCACTCAATATTTTATTGGCATAAGAAGTAGTTTCATTTTGGGGAGTAAAAAAATCAAATATTCTGGACTCTAGAGAGTTTAAAACTTTTTCAGAAATGACCCAAATAATTCCTTAAAGTTGGTGGAAATCAGGCTAAAAATTATGATGCCTTAGTGGTATGGGCAGACCAGACATTTAGTAAATTATAATAAGATTCTATATGTAGATAAAAAGAATGTTTCAAAAAGATGCAACTATCTTTTTAACAATTTGCATTCAAACTGTTTTTAAAGACATGAATTACAAAATAATTATAATTGCACACACATTTTAATTTTACAAGTTGAAAGTTATTTCCTTTAATCTGGAATACAGGTTCATACCTATTTCATTAAATTTGCAACTATCTTTCATAATATCTGTTCATTTATATCACAAATCTCCATTTTAAAATTAACCTTCAATTTTTCAAATATATGAGGAGTGTTTTAAAAACACTACACATTTAAGGAAGTTTGAACAGTAAAACAGTTATCATTGTAGGAGATGAATTCAGTAATCTGTGTTTAAATCCTGGTTGAAGTCATTTGTGTTTCACTTGATACTAATGCCTTTTGGAAGGCATAGAATAATCTCTTATTACCCTCAGCTAAAGGTAAATGGTAGGGCAGACTGAGATATCTAGCAACAGTGGTAGGTGTGATCCCAAGTTTCTACTGCCAGTCTTGAAGGAAAAAACTGAATTCAAAACTAAGAGCTGAAATCCTTAAGGCAGTTCAATATTGTGTTCAACCAACAATGACACCTTGTCCTTCTCTGAGACCAGAGGTCCTCAACCTTTTTAGCAGGAGGGTCACAAAACTTAACTTAAGAGGAACCAGAACCACAATCTTAAAAAGGCAGAATAAACAGCTAAATTCACAGGGTAATAATCATAATTTATTAATGAGACATTTGATAGTGTTTCCAATCACAAAACGATGTTAGATTTAAATAAAGAGGTTAACAGAAGATGATTTGACAATTGCAAATACAGCATACTCTTGGCATGGTTCATTTTGAATAACTTTTGACAGTAGTACATAGTACCAAATATGCTTACAACTTGCTGAATGTGGATGATAAGGTTGGGGAATTGTCCAGATGGAAGCATGTGGGTCTCACATAGAAATTAAAGATGTGGCAAGCAATAAACTTGAAGTTTGAATCTTCTGAATACTGAAGATCATTGAGTTCTACAGTTGTAATAATACTTCTTTAAAGTCAACATCAAAAGGAAAGTAGAAAATTTTGCAGATATGGTGTAAGGTTACAAGGATGTGCCTCACAGGCCTCTGCCTTAGACAAACATGGATGTTGTCAAGAGAGGAAACTTGCATCATGGATAACTGATGTTCTTCCATGATCTGAGTACAGATCCATAGTCTTGACAGACAAATACATTAACATAATATCTTTAAAAAAAACAAAGAAAATTGCAATGAAATAAAGTACTGCTACTTATTTAATGATAATGCCATTTGAATTTCAACAAATCCTTTCTGTTAATTAAGATAAATAAGGTCCAGGCAAGAATAGGATAAATATATATTTTATTTTAGAGTTGACACGTGCGACTTGTCTCGAAGAGATCCCTCTAAAAAGTGGTCAACCCTCCTTTTCCTCCTTCCTCTCCTCACAGCTCCCTCTTCCTCCAGGGGGAGATAATTGCTCGTCCCATAAGCCAAGATAGGATGTTAACACTTCCCCGCTTTTCTTTCTGGTACTGAGGTGGGACATTTTAAGAGGCAACATCAAATGGCTGTCAGCAGGGAAAAAGAAAAAGACCGTTGAACAAAAATTTAAGACTGCATACTTGAAAATTAGACAGATGATTCCTTGGGTTCAGATATGAATTGGAGAATTTTGAAGGAGGGGACTCCTTTTTTGTTAAGCTATCCGCAATTTGTTTGTCAATGGGTATCCATGATATCTCTGCAATTTCTCCTCTGTCAACCATTTCTCTAAGGATTGCCATTTCAATTCGTAGTCTTTTATCAAGGATTTGTGTGGTGGAATGCACTGCGTCATACAAACAAGAATTGTCTGTTTTGCATGTTACCTTTATATTCGTAGGGTGGTCTTCTAATTGTAACAAATCCAGTATTAATTTTCTGTAATAAAAGCAGGCCTCAGTGAGATCAACCATGGCCAGAGTCTCTGCACCGAGAGTGCTTTTAACTATTCTTTTGATGCATTTGGATTGCCAGGCTATGGGCATGTATTGGTTGTTGTTGCCTACTAAAAAGATTATGTAGCCACCCTGTGATCCACCATCAGTTAGGTTAGCAAAAGATGCATCGCTGTATGTTATAATTTGCAACAGTTTAGGGTTACCCAAGTTTGGGATATGAATATGTGATTTCTCCTTTTTTGCCTTTTTTATAGTCCGGTTGATTTGTTTAATACATTCCACATTTTCCTGTTTTAATATTGCACTTAGTGCACTGACATCAAAACTGAGGTCAGGTCTTGTTTGGGTGGCTAGCCAATTGAGCTGACCTATTAGCTGCCTGGCCTCGGTGATCTCAGTTGGTGTTAGCTTGTCTTCTAGTTTTCTTCCGTTCTGCAGTGGAATAGGCCTAAGTTTCTTTGTATATTCATCTTGTCCAATCTTGATGTTACTATCGGATTTTTTTATTTCTAATCCAATATATTGGAACTTAGCAACTTCTTCAGATTTTATTTTGAAAAGTTTACGAAGTTCATTAATGACTTGATATTCAAACGCTTCTGACCCAGCAAAGCAGAAATCATCAACATGAATGGCTATTATGCCTTGGAGCTTGTTTCTAAAATGCCAAGTGAAAATTGCCTGGTCATATTTTGATGGTGTGACTCCTAGCTTTACTAGTTCCTCTCTGAGTGTTAAGTACCAGGATTGAGATGCATCAGTCAGACCATACACACATTTGGATAATTTCCAAATGTAGCCAGTAGGTACATTAGCTTCTTTGGGAGGAAGAAGGTAGATGGGCCGATCTAACCTCTTGCTCTGTAAAAATGCAGTTTTAATGTCCATGGATTTGCATACCCAGCCATTAGCTGACATAACTCCAAAGGCTGCTCGTAAATTTTCCTTAGAACATGTTGGGGAATCATTTCTAACATTGCAGGCATCTTTGTCTTGAAAGCCTTTGGCAACAAGGCTGGCCTTAAAAGTTTGCTTGCCATTAGATTCCCTGTTAGTGTAGACCCATCTTGTGAGTATTTTTGGTTGGCCCTGATCTGGCACTTGTGTGTAAACTTGATGTTCAACCCAACTTTGGAGTTCTCTCTTCTTTGCTTCGTCAAGTTGGTCATTAGATGAGTCAATCAAAAGACTTACTTTTGGGCCTTCATTAGTGGCAGTTCGGTCATCTTCATTTGTTTCCCATTCCAAGACCCCATTCTCAAAATCCAGCCAAAATGGATCTCCTTCTTCCATAGCAACATTCATTAAATATTTGTTTTTACCAGTAGCTTTACCAGCTCTACTGATCACATTCAATTTTCTCCATTCGTGTTCTTCATCATTGGTGATCTTTGGCCTGGTTTGGGTAGTTGTACAGATTTTGTGACTATTTTTGGTGATTTGTCACAGGCATACTGTTCAGGATTATCACCAGTTTCATTCCCATCATCTATTGGAACATAACCGTTTGTGGTTACATTATTTTGGCTATGATGTTTTACTGGTTCACTAGTGTCATGGTGTGTGTGAGGATATAAAATCAAGCGTGAGGGATGTACTCTGACATATGTGGCTCCATGTTTGACCAGCACTTGTTTGTGTTCCCAGCCTATGACGGCACCAGGACCAAGCCATCTATCAGATTCATTTCTTTTATAAAGGACAAGGTCACCATTTTTGTATAGATCAGTTATACTGGTTCTAACCTGATGACGGATGGCTCGTCTCAATTTTTCAGAGGCTTCACACTCTATGAAACCTTTTCTTGCAGCATGCATAGCATTGAGGTTGTCAGCGACAATTTCGCTGTTACTGACACCTTCTAGTGCAGGAAGTTGATTATTCAAAAGAGAAGGCAGGTTAGGGTTTTTTCCAAAAACCAGCTGGTTAGGGCTGTAGCCATGCAAATTGTGAAGTCTATTCTTGGCATTGACAGCCCATGATAGAGCAACTTCAAAATTGCACTGAGCATCTTCTAACGTCTTCATAACCATTTCTCCCAGAACACCATTGTGCCTTTCATTTAATCCATTGCTCCAAGGAGACTGTGCAGCGGTGGTACGAACTACAATGTTCAAGTTTTGAGCCATGTCTCGAAAGAATTGGTTGTCAAATTCCCTGCCATTATCAGTAAGAAAGGCTCCTGGAGCACCAAAATATACAATCCAGTGTTTGAAGATAGCAGTTAGGATATCAGTACTTTCCTTACTTGGAAGCCTGACAGCAACACTATATCTTGTTGCATGGTCAACCAAGTGCAGTATTTTATGTCGTTTAATTTCCTTAATGTCCATAGCTACAATCTGGTTGAAATGAGTCCCCAGGGGAAATCCTACAACAGGTTGGGGTGCAGGTTTTTTTATACCTGATGCAGGTCTGACAAGTAAGGGGAAGTTTCATCAAGATGTCAATAAACTCGGCATCTTTTAAACCGGCCCTTTTAACAAGATCACATAATTTTTTTGCACTGGGGTGGCTAAATTGTTTATGTAATTTGGTGGCAATTTTTAATTTTTCTACCTTGCCTTTTTTATCAATGTTATTTAGAAATAAAATATGTCGTAACTTACCCCGGTCTGGATATGGGGACATGTTAGTGACCAGACGTGGTGCACAGTAATTCAATTCTTTTGCCAAAAATTTCCGCTGTGTCATTATTAAAGTTGAGGGTCATCCGAGCTCTTTTCATTGCCGTTTTGCTTAATAACAGAGGGATATTGGCGTCAACGACATCACTTATTATTTTAACGTTCATTTTAGCGATAACACAAGGTAGAGTTACCTTTTTTAATGATTTTACTTTTAACCCATCTCTGAATTTAAAGCACTTTGTTCCTTCTTCGTAGGGGATTCTTTTTTTTGAGTCCTCAGGCAAAGTCTCAAGAAAGCAATCGAGCCATTTCTTTCCGCATACACCCGAGTCCAAGATAGCAGAGTTTATTGTGTGTCCAAGAAGGGATGAATTATCAAGCTTCTCTCGATTAAGCAACACTATGTTTGCAACTTCTTCACAACTTCCAGTCTCATTATGGCAGTCATTTTATATTCATTTAATAATACCATATTTTCTTGTGTAGTAGTATTATTAGTTTTTGAGTAAGGGCATTTGTTGGAATAGTGAAATTTGCATCCACAGATGTAGCAATTTGGGCTTTGTCGATTTGAATATCGGCTGTTAAATTTACGAGGTCCTCTTCTGTTGTTAGTGCTACTACTAGACAAGTGGAAGGGCAAGGTAGGTTTATTGTACACTTGCCTGCCGTATAGAATTTGGTCGTCTTTTGAATGTGTGTCATCTCGGCTAAAGGCGATGTCCATTTCTTTTTTGACAGAAATAGATTGCAGCTGTGAGCTGTTTATCAGGGTTAAATTCCCACGCGTGATTTTCTTTAATTGTTGGGCCATATCATAAAGAGTGAGGTTGTTTATTGTTGCCCTGATTAACCTCTCATTTTCGGGACTGAGGTTGGCAGATTTCAGAGCACGGTAAGCTAATACCGGTTCGGGTAATGTTATTTGAAATTCTTTGAGTTTTGCTATGTGTCGGTCGAATTGGATTAAATAGTCATTAATGGAAGTATTACATTCCCGGTGGTAGTTCTCGAAGTTTTCGTAACAAATAAACGCAGACTGGTTTTTGTCTTACAGGAAAAGGGTATCAAGTTTTTCAACTAGTTTGTCCATTCCATCTTCGGCATTTAGTAGGGAAATGTCCATTTCTAATATAGCTGTCCGAGCTTGGCCTGTAAGTGGTAAAAAAAACGCCGGTGCTTGGCGAGAAGGAGAGATATTTGATGCTAGCTGCCATAGCTGAATTTCTTGCTTCCACGAATCGTAAAATTCTGGGTTTAAGAGCGGTGGTTCAAATAAGTCTCGAACTCATTTTTTTTTTTTTTTTTGCCGTAGGTGTTGGTCTCTGCTACCAAATGTTAATTAAGATAAATAAGGTCCAGGCAAGAATAGGTTAAATATATATTTTATTTTAGAGTTGACACGTGCGACTTGTCTCGAAGAGATCCCTCTAAAGAGTGGTCAACCCTCCTTTTCCTCCTTCCTCTCCTCACAGCTCCCTCTTCCTCCAGGGGGAGATAATTGCTCGTCCCATAAGCCAAGATAGGATGTTAACACTTTCAGTAGTGTTATATTTTGTGTATATTTACTTCTTACTCAACATTCCTACTGGGTAGGTGAGAAATTAATCAGTTTAGTTCTAGGCAGCATCTATCTCTTCACCTGAAAGGGGTAATGACTGGATTTACTGCTTGGTGCCTGAGGAGTCACTGAAGGGGAATGCTAATGGAACAAAAGGAATTTTTGAATCCACTCCTCTGGTTTGCTTCCTGCAGGACACTCTCCACATTAAACTAACCTAGTATTACATTTTGGTCCCATGAAAAGCTGGATAAATACCTACTTCATTGATATGCTGGTTATTGCAATTAGGCAGATGACCATTTCTCTGGTATTGATTGATAATTCAGCTTATTCAACAGTATATTTTTCCTCACTTTAGCTAAATACTGATATTTAAAAATATTTGTAAGAGAGATTTTAGGTATCATCTGGTATACAGCTTGTTATATATATATATATATATACACTGACAAGAAATATCAAAAGGATTTTTATTTCTAAGGATAGGCCAAAACCATAATTACTTCAGAGTATAGATAATGATATCTGAATATCTATAAACAATACAGGAGTATCTTTTAAAGGACTAGTCAAATGGTTTATAATAGCTTAACAGCATACATAAAATCATAGTTATGTATAAATTTTGATTAGTCTGGCATTCAGGCCATAATTAGCTTATATTATCTGCTTCTTGTCCTCTCTTCTCCACAGTACTGAATAGGTTCAACACTGTACAGATCTGGTGATCCAATAGGAATCAGTCCTCGAAGTGAAAATTGATCATAAATCATAGAATTTACAAAATTTTGTTTAGTCAGACACACAAGCCTCAAATACTTATGACACTTGTTCTTATTAAGTAATCACCCACCAAAGTATTGTTGCTTAACTGAGATAGAGTAAACCAGTGTTTTAAGAATGACTTGACTGTAAGTCTTCAAAGTATAGCTGAGTTAGGATAAACTTCACTGCTCAATATTACTTGTAAGATTAACCTGCTAACTATCACTCCACAATAAGGTGCATATAGATAAATAAAAATGGAAATTATTTCAGTATACAAATTATTTTTAAAAAATTATCACGTTTTTATGCTCTTTAAAAAAAAAAGTCAACATTTCTACTCATCCTAAAGAAAAAGTTTTTTCATGCATCTAGATTTTATATTCACCCTAGTTATCAATAATTTATCAATGTTATCAATAATTTATCCTGTTCCAGGACATAAGTATCCCATGACAAAAAAGATTGCAATTGATTTGATTTCTGAATGAATGTGATTGTAAAAAAATAAAATAAATAGATAAATAAATAATAGGAAGATTTTAACAAAATTCAATAGAAAGGTTCATTAGGTAAAACATCTAAACATATCAGATCATGAGATTGTCAACTTCCCCTCACTATCATCTAATTTTTGTTGAATAGGGATGGCAGCCATGCCAAATAAATTGAGATCTATTCAGTCTAAAAATTTGTAAATTACTAAAAGTAAATTATGGAGATAATCCCTAACAATGTAAGAGTAAGCCATTGAACTTCTGGCCTTGCGCCAAGCTCAAATAAGTTTAGTCTATGACAACTAAAAGGAAAGCATGGGAACAAACCTGAATCACACTTGAAAGAAAGAACCTTAAAGTTTGAAAGTTAAACAAGGTAAAAGTATAAAGCTGTGTAAAAAGAACAGGTTTATCATAACTAGTAGTGTAATGCTGTGGAAACTATTTTATTTAGGAAGAGCAACAGCATTTCTCACAGTCTAAATATTAATAAAATTCTCATTATGTATATGTGTGTGCATATATGTACATATTTCAACTAAGAAATAGGATAAGGATGAAAATTTATGACAGTTTCACATTGCCAATCTTCAGGTTATGTAGTATGCACTACATTGTTGTGAATAGACCAATGTAAGGATTTTACTGATTAAAAAGATTTTATCATATAAATGTGCACACGTACACACTCCTATATACAGGGTAACACAAAAATTGTAAAAGGGTTTAAAGTATTCATACATTTTAGACTCCTTTGAGACATTTGCACCAACCTGTACGATTGTAATCCAGCAAAATTGATATTAGAGTACACTTAAAATGCTCTAACAGAGAAGAAAGCAATTTCCTATACAATTTTCAAATGAATGATACTATTTCTTTTTTCTTTTTTGGGTGAGGTTTGTATTCATGCTGAATGTTATTTTTTATTGACTGATTGATTTTAATGGCATGTCAACACACTAAGGGTTATTTCATATCTAGATTTGAGGGAATCATGTTCATTGTACATCTATATTGACATTTTTTGCAAGATTGTTTTTCTCACTGAATTATATGATACCAAGTATTCCAATCTAATACAAATAATTTACAGACATTTATACTGTTTCAAGAATTACAATCTAATATTAATGGTGTGGACCAGTAAAAGGTCCAGAAGAAAGACACAAACTCAGGATTACGTGAAACAAGTATATTGAATGAAAGTATAAATACAGCATAGGTAAAAGAGTGTTGAATGTCAGTCTGATTGCCAAAGTGTTAGGCTGGAGTTGAGTTAACACCAAGATGAATATTCTCCTGATATTCAGAGTAATAGGAAGAGTTCATTATAGTCCATAAGGTAGGTATAATTAATAATAATTAATTATAAGGTTTTAAGTAATTATTTCTATTTAAGGATAGTCATTTGTTTGTAAACAGTCATATGGTTTCAAGTAACAAATAAAAATCCTTAGTAAACAATTATAACTTCAAGTAACTTTTCTTAATACAAATAATTTAGTTATATGTTATTAAGTATTCCTATCAAAAATGATATTTTTAAACAGATCTATTTGACCTATAGATAGTATTTTTTAAATCCAAATTCTTGATATAACAATAAGTATGTAGGAGGATGTCTACCTTCTTGTTGAACATTTTTTAATTATCCAAATTCTCAATACACTGGATATAACTATGAAACACTAATTAGAATCTGTCATTCCTTTCTAAAAAGAAGTATTAATATAAACATAGACCACTGTTACAATAGAAATTCAGTGGATTCACTCAATGGATTATGCTCTATAAAAAGATAGCAAATCTCACACACACACAAAAACAAAAACAAAATAAGAGTATGCCAATAACTTGTTTTGCATTAAATGTCTTTCTTCTTTTGATATTTTTTTTTCAGATCATGACTTTCAAAATGTATTTAAAGACATTTATCAGCTTTGCATGAACTCTCATAGCACTAAAGTAACAGTTTCAATTACATTACCATCTGGAACAGATTTCAGATTTTTCTATATCAAGAAATAGTTACATGATTGGATACAAATTTTTTGTTCTCCCAAAAAGACAATCTGTGAGAGGACCTATCTAAAAGAGGGTGGGAAATCCAATTTATTTTCCAACCAAGTTAAATATAGGAAAATTTTTAAAAAAATTACTTTATGTTTGGGTCATGATCCCACAAGTTATTGGTTTTGTTGCATTGTGATTTTTCTTTTATTTTAAAGTCACAAAAACTGAATCATGCTAACTTGATAATGATAACAAGGATTTGGAACAGTCAAGAGATACATTAAAATAACTCAAAAGATGATAATTGACAATGGTAAATAAATGTCAACATATAAAAGTATGCAAAATATTAACCTCTATAAAAGTCAACTTAGTAAAAGTGTTTGTTACAGGTGACTTAAAGTCAAGTCATAGTGAAAGCTCTATTCCAGATAGATCACAAAAGTTAAGCAGTGATAAGCCTGCTTGGTACTCATATAGGTGAGCACACAGGAACATTAAGTACCATAAGCTATCTAAGGCCTGTGTGCCAGGCTAAACAAAGCTTACTGAATTCTAACTAATGTTTAAAACACCAGTTCTGCTTGAACATCAAAGCTAAGCAATGATAAGCCTGCTCGGGACCCAGGTGGATGAGCACTGAGCAACAGCAGATTTTGTAAGCAACCTGAGGCTTATATACCAAATGATGCAATGCTTAGTAAATAGCAGGAGTTTCTTAAGAGAAAGGATAAGTCTTTTCAAATGTTTAATGCCCACTACTGTACAACAATTAGCAAGCTTAACTTGATGACTATTCATTAAGAGATGGAATTTATTCCCCGCAAAGTACTCCATACTGTGGCTTTGCACCAGACTAAGCTAAACTTAGTAAATAACTACAGAATCTGGACTTGTACATTATTCTGAATATTAATAAATATAATAAAAAGATTCTGATATTTTTCTTTTAAATCATATAATCCAAGGAAAATGTAACCATAAATTTCAATATATTCAAACTGGATTGATCCCGGTTGAATATATTAAAGTTTGATTTGTCTATGTCAATCTTTTGAAGCATTTGTGGATAGTAAAGTCAAAATTGCTTATCTATATATAAGATTAGTTGATAGAATTAGAATCTTCACATCATGTGGCATGATAATAAGCATTCATATGTGTGTGTGTGTATATATATATATATATATATATATATATGAATATATGGACGTGTGTGTTTGTGAGTTTCTGTGTGTAGTGGGTGGCTGGTAGAATTATCTCCAGCATCTTTGAAGTGGTGCAGAAGTGTTTAGAAGACCTTCCTTAGTCTATTTTGGTGCAAAAACCACACAAAGATCAGTGCCCACAAAAACCTGCGAGACAGAAAGAGAAGGATGAAGAATGTTGGTCAGTTAGGAGTGAGACTCTGGAGCAGAGAGTCTGAGATTCAAGTCTAAGACACGGAACTGGTCAGTTGGCTCTAAGATGTGGGTCCAAAGCAGTTGGAGGGTGGTATGGAGTCAAGAATGAAGACATGGAGCAGTGAAGACAATAACCAGATGCATCAGCATCTTTGGTAGCTGTGTAGGATTTACGCAGAGTCCTCGCAATATCCATACATACACACAGAGAATGTTAAGAGGTGTGAATTTCCCCTTCCTGTGTTTTGCAGTTCTGAATCCATGTTTGTCTGTTTCTTCCTTCCAACCTCTGTTTGTTGTTTGGTTTTTATTTTTTTGTACATGTGAAATGCTCACACGGCCGGGTGTAAGGAGAAACAATAGGGTCCACACCACTAGACAAACAGTCAACTCAACAAAACCCAGTTATTTGGGTTGTTTCTTACTCAAATATCAAGATGGAAAAAATATCGAAGTTTACACTATGGGTCTATTATCTTTTAGAAAGAAAGTCCTGTCGCTTGTTTTTCTATAAGTTGATAGCTTGAATATAAAAAACATAATTATACATATAACTGACTATTCTGATCTTTCCTCTTTCATTTCAAGAATGTTTAATGTCAAATTGAATAATTAATTTTTAACTGATGTCACCTATAAAATTGGATATAGACAATACCCATTTGAAATATTCTATTAGTTCATAAAGGGTACATCAACTTCAGAAGTGATGAAGAATATATTCACTGTCAATAGAAACAAAATCTTAAATGTTGAGGAAAAGATGTCCCTTATTCCAGATGATCAATTTCAGTTGATAATCAAGCTCTCCTAACCAAAATAAAAAAAAAAATCCCAAGCTGACAGGATAATAAAGAGTACAACAGTTCAATACAGTCTATGTGACCCTATCTGATGAGGTCAGTAAAGTGTCAAAAATTGGCCAATGGGTTCTACGTGATCAGACCAGTTCTCAACTTAGAATCAACATCTGTTTATCATTCAGGACAAGTCACTACCAAACCATTTCTGGAAAAGAATGGTTACTGATGAAAAATGAACCCTTTATAATCCTAATGTTAGAACACAAGGAAATTCTTGTACCTGTATCAAAAAAAGGGTTACATCCTGAAAAAGTAACACTTTGTGTTTTGATAGGGTATTAAGTATGTTCCCTATCATAAAGTGTTGAATTATAATTAAACAGCTCATTCAGAGATATATTTATCCAACTTCCCACCAAGTCAGATTTGGCACCGAGTATGTGTGGGGAGGGGGCACAAATCAAGACTCAAGCAAGGCAGTAAAAAAAATGCAGTTTATTCAGAGATATTATCATCATCTAAAAGTATCACATGAATATGTTGCTTCCCCACCAAAAAACCAACATTGGTCAGTTGAAACGGTGTGTTCCCCTTGCAAGACAATACAAGACCACATGCTGCAAAATTCACAAAGAAAAAGATCTTGCCTCTGAATATGGAAGCATTACTTCATTCACTTGACTCTCACAACTTAATTTGATTGGATTATTACCTTTACAGATTTCTACAATATTTCCAGGATGAGAAATTATACATCAATAATGCAGGAAACTATTACCTCAATTAGATTTGTAATTTAGACAATATCTCAAAAAGCAAAAACAATAAAATATTCCTTCTAATAGTAAAGTTTGTGTTACTGTATTAACTAGCACAAGAAGTACAATACTCATTAAATTATCATTTTTTTAATGAGTAATAAGTATGAAAATGCTATTATTTTAGTCACTAAGTTAACTTTTTTCAATCAAATAGCCAAAATTAAATTTTATAGCAAGATGTGTCCAAGTAAACTGATGCTAAATATGACAAAGGCCAAAAAACAAAACCAAAAAAAG
>OY757921.1:66302207-66349707 GCA_963585895.1 Sepioteuthis lessoniana
AGAGCACCTGAAGGTGTATTCCTTGAAATACACACATGATATATATATATATATATATATATATTTATTTATTTTCGTCATACAACATGTGAAAGCATGTGCAATACTCTGTCCTCATCAGCCGCCAACCAGGGTGATAACATAGTTTCGGTAGCTCAACGTGGTACTGCCACTCCTGGCGCTACCAAACAGCTTTCGCCACTGGACAGGGTATTTAAAAGAAATATATATCTATATATATGCCAGATCAACTAAAAGCAGACATTACATTGGACGTTCGTTCATGTTCATTTTAGTGCAGTTTGTGATTTAAAAACGCGTTTACTTTCAGCCATTGATGTCATAGCAACCATTTCTTGATTTTGCGTAATCACATGGGAATGGTGGTTCTGCATACATATCATTCATGTTGAAATCCTTTCTATATACGTCATCTATTCGGTTTGTTTTCCTTCAGTTTTATCTTTTTTATGCATTATTGCACAAAAGCACTAGAGACAAACGTTATATAATTCTGCTGAAAGATGTTATTTGTTGATCAATGGGGCCCTTAAGATGGGTGGTGAGTAAAAAGGAAAGCTCCTGGTCTAAGTTTGTCAAGGTAGCTATCTGATTACCTTTGGGCCACTAAATTCTTGGCTTGCAAGGAATGTCTCCAGGACGCTGACGCTCAGCAATGGGCTCGTGAATACTGTGGGGGTAAACCTGATTCATAGGCCCATCATTTGATTTACATTCTCTGGTAGGAGAATTACGTTTTTTCACCAGCACGCCTTGTGGATTCATGACCCTCGCAAGCTGTTGAATTTTCTGCCGCAACCACACGTTGTAGCCGGGTACATATCTAGATCGTTACTGTATGAGCAAGTATGATTGGTGATATATTCTCCCTCTCTGCTACAGACACCCTGAGGGCATTTTCTTTCATTGTACTATCCATATTTGTTAAATTCCTGTCTTTCCAGGACGTCACTCAAACCTTCTGAATGTTATGTTTTGACCTGTTGACCCGGTCAAAAATGCCATTCAAGGTAATGCACCGGAAGGAAGTGACACATCCCGGTCGCTGGAAATCGGAAGAGGTTGCGCAAGCGTTGAGGCGTGTCTATATTACTGCGTGGGAGTTTGAAGGTAATATAAGGCCGACGAATTGAGGACAGTTGGAGATAGGTGAGAAGGAGGGCAAGCAGAACAGTGGAAGACGGTGGTAGACGCGATGTAGTAGGGAAAGCCAGCACACAGAAGAGCTTACTCCAGTGCTCGGTTGAGCAACCATGGAGAACGAGAAAGACACAACGCTGACGGCCATAACTTCGGGGTCAAAATATTTCAGTAATGTTCGGTCTCTTGGAACAACCCTTTCGAAACTTACAAATAAAGATGTGAGGTAAAATATGTTATAAAGAAGTCTTCCTGCGTCTTTCTGTGTGCGTTGTTTATTCTTGCGACTTTATCATCGTGTGTCTTAATTATTATTGCGTCGGTATGTATCCAGCATATATATGTATATTTCTGCATGAATCAGCAGATGACTATATAACATGAAGGGTCATTTTTGTCTTTCCAAAGAGTCATCTTGCTTTCCAGAGAGTCTTGGTGACTCTTTGGAAATTATATATATATATATATATATATATATATATATATATATATATATATATATACATACACACACACACACACACATACACATACATACACACACACACATTTATATATATATATATCTATATATATATATATAGAGAGAGAGTGATAGAGTGTGGTAAAGAAACATGTGTGACTAATGTCGTAAAAATCTCCATTTACAGAAAATCAAATTATTTTCATACTTTTGAAATCATACAATTCCAAGAAAAGTTTAGTAAATACCAATGTAGGTGAGAAAATATTATGAATTAATTTGTTCACTAATCCAAATACACTATTAGTGATATTATTTATGTTTTATATACCTACTTTTAAACATCCTATCTGTGAAAAAGTTCAAAATTTACGAGTGACATATTCATTTTTTTCAAGAATTCATCTCTGCTAAAAATTGATTTTGATTTTATTTAGTTCATAATAGATTTGCTTAGAATCTTGCAGACTTCATTTTATCTCAGCAAACATCACATATCTTTATTTTCCATTCATATTTCAGAAGCTGATAAAGTTGAAAACAGCCTTTTGGTTTTATAGAGTAGTGGACTGTAACAAAAATGTAAAATAAAAACAAATATTTTTGAAAGAAAAAACAGAGCCAGTTCTTATGGCTGTCATTTTGTTTGTTTTAGCAATGATAAAGAAACAAAAATGAGATCTATTTGCTTAAAGATAAATCTGAATCTGTCAAAGCCCATTCAAATAAATCATCATTTTCTTAGTCTTCAGGAATGACAGCATTATTTACTTAGGAATTCTATGTTTTCATTTAAATTTCTACAAACTATTTCTTATATCAACAAACCCTTAGATCTTATTCTAGATAAATATCAAGCAGATGCTAATAAGCTGTAAAACAAATAAAATATGAAATCACTTGCTCTCCTTAACAAAAACTGTAGACAAGTAACATCAAAATTAACTAACAGCCAAGGTCAAATTTCTGTAACTTAATTATAATATTTAAATATTTTTTGCTTTTAATACAGTGAAAAAATTCTTAAGAAGAATCAAAATTATTTTCAGAGACACTAATCCACAACATTAGATTCTGAATCAGTCAAATTTTAGGAGTTTGTGAAAAAAATCTTGTGTTGACACTTATTTGTAGATTAATTTCATACACAGAGGGGAAGATGGAGCAAATACTTCTAGCCTATGGTCTCCCCAAAGAAATTGTTGCAGCTATAATGATGCTCTATAAAAACACAAAAGTTAAAGTTTGCTCACTGGATGGAGACACTGACTTCTTTGACATTGTTGCTGGTGTTCTGCAAAGGGATACATTATCTCCATATCTATTTATAATCTGCCTTGACTATATACTCTGAACATCGATAGATGTAATGAAAGAAAATGCCTTCATGCTAAAAAAGGCAAAAAACTGATAATACTGCACACAAACTATTACAGATGCAGACTATGCAGATGACACAGCGCTTCTGGAAAATATACCTACCCAAGTTGAATCCCAGCTGCATAATCTGGAGCAGGCAGCAGGTGGTATTGGTCTCCATGTCAGTGCAGATAAAATGAAGTACATATGTTTTAATCAAAAAGGAGTCAACTCTACACTAAATGCTAGTTCTTTGAAACTAGTGAACAAGTTCATGTACCTTAGAAACTGCATCTCATCTACTGAAAATTACATTGTGGATGCACCACATAGACTATGAAAAAGCATATAGAGAAAAAGCTAGATGGGAATTGCATAAGAATGCTACAAACTATATTGAACAAATCCTGGACACAACATCCTACAAAACAGCAGCTGTATGGCCACTTATCTCTCATCTCAAAAACCACCCAAACAAGACATATAGGACACTGCAGGAGAAGTAAAAATAAACTCATAAGCAACGTTCTCCTATGGACCCTTTCACACGAATGTGCAAGTGTTGGCTGACCAACTAGAACTAATCTACAACAGTTCTGTATGGACACAGGATGTAGTCGAGATGACCTGCTGGAGGCAATGGATGATAGAGATGAATGGTGAGAGAGAGAGTCAGGGAAATAGCAGAATGATATGATGTTGACAATGAAATAGACACCAAAAGGCTAGAGAAGACGGTTTAAGGTGAGCTGGTGACATACAAGAGAGAGAGAACTGAGAAGTCAAAAGAAGATTAGGAGGCATAAGTAAGATCCCCAGTCTATATAGTCTACGAATAATTGTCTAGTTTATCTTCAGGGTGGTACCCCTCAAAACAGTACATACATCATCACAGTAAAAGGTATGAGGGGAGTTCAAAAAATTCTAAGCCTTACACTAAAAGAAGAGCCATAGCTGAATGTAATTGTTGTAGTAACAAACTACCACTTCTCATAAAATTAGAAAAACTAATTCTGATTTCTTCCTTAATTTCTGTGCAGGTGGGCCCATAAAAAGTGAGAGGTGTATAAAGCATCTAAACTCTGGGTGAAGCTTAGAACTTTTTGAACGACTCTCTTAGTAGGGTCAGGGTCAATTCCTGATGCCGAGCTGCTCCATGAAGGGGAATGCCAGTGAAGATGAGCTATTTTTGGTGTCATCTAGCAGATGAAAGAAATGCCCCTACTTTATATATATATATATATATATATATATATATATATATATATATATATATATATAACAGCAGGAAGGTGAGATGAATATCTTTTGACTGCTTTACATGAGAATTTAAAATCAGAGCTTTAAATCAATGCTATAGGAAATGAAAAAAAGGGCTAAGATACAGGACTGCGATCTCATGGTGAAAACGTAATCTTTTAAAAAAAATTTCTTTTGATTACTATCAACTAAGCATCAAATCATTCAATTAAAAAATTTTTTCAAGGGTACATTTACAAAGGATAGCAGTGATGGTGAGGCATTTTGCCATGTAAATGCCTAGTAAAATGCACCCAAACAGTGTTTATTGAATATCTGAAGTCTATTATGCTTCCAGACTGTTAAGAACCCTTGGCAAAGACTGCCTATTTCTACTCTTTTTTAGAAAAATTTCTTGTTAATTGAATTATTTTTAGAAATCTTTAGCTCTATCTTGTCAACCCAAAGAAATTGTAAATCTCTGCTGATAGAAGGAATGTTAAAGAAATAACATCAAGCCATAACAATTCATAAGGGAAATTAACAAGATTTCAATATTTTCTGAACTCCAATGCAATCAAATAACATTGATTGTACTGAGCCAGGTAAAAGCCAAAACCTGGTTAATGCCCTACCAAACCTACTAGCCCTCCCAGCAGGGAAAGGGTTGTATGGTTGTACCTACTTTAATCTCCTAATAATTGCTGATTATGCTGTGCCAGCTGGGGGCCAAAACCTGGCTAATGCCCTACTAGACCTCCCAGCAGGCAAAGGGTTGTATGGTCACAGCTACTTTAATTAGGATTGTGTGGTGGTGGTAGGGGTTGTTGATTTTGACTTGATTTCAGAGAGAAAAAATAAGATAATCTGAGGAAGAGGGAGGTCTTCAGAGGGAGGAATGGAAGGGAAGTAAAAGGGGAAACAGTGATATGTATGTTGTGAAGGTAAAGGTTTAGGCATATACTGTTTCTTTAAATTTTTTTGATAACATTGGAATATCTCATTGAAAAGAAAATTAAAAGTATGGAAGCACTGTAGGAGAAACATTTTTTATCTTGGTTTTTTGTTAAATTTTTTAATCTATTTTCTATTTTGATATTATTTTCATGGAGGATGATGTTAACCAAATAGGGTGAAATCTGGTAAAATCCATATCTTTGTGGAATGTGGTTGCTAATGGAAATGACTGCAGATTCTAACAATCAGTGGGATTTTTTGCAATGTATGGGTTTAATTAGAGTGACTTGGGAAAAATTGAAAGTGTGTTTGAAATCTAACATGTAGGAGAAAAAGGCATTTCGGTCGTCATTTAATTTAATTGATTGTGTTAGTAGATTCTTTTTGCTAGACTGCATTAAGTTTCGCCAATGTAATGTTTGTCACAATCTTTGCATGGAATAGAATATATACATGCATGAGAAGTAGTTACATTGTTGGTGTGCTTGGAGATGTTTATGAGATTTATATATATATGTATGTAAAGAGAAATGCAAATGAGAAAAGTTTGTATAAAATACTCAATAATATTCTAGCAGACAAGGTGTGTGACCAAAAAATATCATAATTATGATCAAGTGCATAATTTCAAGTTTCATGTGGTGTGTATATTTATGGAAATGGTGTGTGTGTGTGTGACTTGATTACAAACAAGGAAATGTAAATCCAAATAGAATGAATGTAGAAATAGCCTAAAAGATTCAGGGTTTCAAGTATCTCCAGCCATTTTCAAGAATACTAGAGTTGTTTTTTAAAATTTATACAAGTGTAATTTTCAATGTCTCAAGCCATTTAAAAGAATGGTGTCAACTAGCTTTTTTTATATATTGGTTTTAGACCAAGTTGGCATAGACAATGAAAGTGTTGGTTGGTATCATGTCCCACTTCAAACACGAATGGTGCTGATTAGCAAAGCATCAGCTGATGTAACACAGCTGTAGTTTTAAACAAGATGTAGGCATCTCCATATTAATTGGCAAGCCTCTGCAATTAGTAGACTGGTTCACATACCCTGGTATCTCATCAAAAGAAAGCGATGTCAATATGTGCATAGGAAAAGCATAGATTGCTATTGACTGGCTATCAATCATATGGAAATCTGATCTCTGTGATAAAATAAAACGGGAATTCTTTCAAGATGAGGCTATGTCAGTACTACTGTATGATTGCTCTAATTGAACTATAATGGAATGCTTGGAGATAAAGCTAGAAAGGAACTACACAAAGATGATGCATGCTGTTCTGAACAAATCCTGGATACAATACCCCACAAAATAGTAGCTCTACAGCCATTTGCCTCCCATCTCACAAACCATCCAAGCAAGATGAACAAGATACATACTACAGAAGAAGCAAGAATGAACTCATGAAGAACATTTTCTTATGGACTTCTATACATAGACACACTAGTGTTGGTCAACCAGCAGAAATGTATATGCTTCAGTTCTGTGCAGACACTGAATGTCATTTAGATGATCTGCCAAAAGTGATGGATGATAGGGATAGATAGCAAGAGTCAAAGGAATATGTGCTATCAGCATGACTTGATGATGATGATAACCCCCTCTCCAAAGAAGATTTTGTTGAGGGTTACATTTTTTAATTTTTTGTCAAGTCCTCAACTATTTTTAATCCTTTTTGACTGTTGGTCTTGAAAAATATATGACTGTTTTCAACAAGAATTTGGCATACTGGGATTTCAAGTGGTTTGTGCACGTTGATATGATTGCTAACTGTACCCTGGTTGGAGATATGATAGGTGAGATATCTATGTAGGGTAATAGTTGTTTCATCAATATAAGCATTCAAAGATTAAAAGGTTCCCAGGTGATCCTGTATTTATAAAAATGAGCTAAATTAAAACTACCTAAATGTAGAAAAGGGTTTAACTGAATTCATACAAAATTACTTGACGGATGCAGGAAATATTTTAATATCAATGTTTAAGATGAGTTTAACTGTAAAACTTTAATTTTTGCAAGAGCTTAAAAACAGCAGACACAGTATTTCAGAAAGGAGAGATATTAGAGTTATTTTATAAATCACCGGTTAAATATAATTGCTGTAATGTTGAGGTGAATGATACACAGAGAAAAATGAGAGCTTAATATATTTATTCAACATCAGTATCCGGTGCTAATGGATACATATAAAAAAGACAGAGTACAATAAGTTACAAACAATTAACAAGAGAATTTACAAGAAATTGAGGAGGGTTAAAATGTGGTATAGCCAAATGAAGTAAGATCAGTCCGAATATTAATCAGCTTATTAAATCAACCCTCGAAGTCTTGTTGGCTATTTATAGCCATGAACTGGTAGAGTGCTAAAGGGGTATTTAGCCACTCAACAACATCTCCCCTTTGAAATTTTTTGTCCCTTGGACAACATATTTCTGTCTTTTAGGGTATATTTCCATAGTACCCATTGGAATTCATTTTTGCTTACTTGGTTGATTCTGTTGTACTAGTTGATGCACTGATATCATATCGTAAATCACCATCATCGGTTCCATCTAGTGTTGATCTACGTCCGCTGTATATCTTCTTTCTTTTTTTATTTGATTTAAATGTCTCTTAATCAACCATTTTGAATGTTTTATCAAGTACAACATTTTGCTAATTCTTTTCTCAATGGTTCCTTATTCCCATGTTACTTTTCCAAATTTATAATTCTTGAAATATATTTTTTCACTGGGGTTGTAATGTTTACCATTGGTATTTTTTCTTTCAACCATATCTTATCCGTAGGTCTAAGTCTATCGAATATCAAACAAATTTTCCTTGCAAACATGAGTACAGCTGGGGCCATTCCTGAACTTGCATTTACGTTGGGTGTTATGCGATATATGGACAAAAATTTTTGTAATTCTTCATTCACAGTTTCAATTCTGTTTGCCTTCATAATTGCTCCCTTGAATATATCAATACATCTTTCTGCTATTCCCTTTCATCTTGGGTGGTAGGATGGAGATGTTAAGTGTACAATTGAATGGATTTTGCAAAAAAATTTCAAACTCTTTGTAGAAAAGTACATTGCCTTATTGGACATGATAGTTTCTAGTAAGCCGAATCTGGTGAATAATTCGTATAAAAAAATCTATCGTGACAATACTGGTTGGTGTTTTACATTTAACAACTTCTAGCCACTTAGTGAAACTGTCTACCAAAACAAAGTAATAAGTCCTCTTTATTGGGCCAGCATAGTCAATGTGTAACCTTGACCATGGCTTATCAGTCTTTGGCCAGGGATTGAATTTTACAGGTGGTGCCTTGGTCACCAATGCACAGTTTTTAAAAATTCTAACCAGATTTATAATTTCCTTGTCCATACCATACCAACAGACATAGCTCTTCATGAGAGCTTTCATTCTTAATATTCCCATATGTCCAATATGAAAATCCTTAAAGAGATTTTTTGTTAAAACTGCTGGTATTACCACCCGATCTCCATATAACAATATCCTGTTACATGTAGGAAAATATTGTATCCTTTATTTTTCTTCTAGACCAGTATCTCATTTTTTTTCTCTGTAATGAATTTATCAAATTTTACTTTGAACCTTATTTCTTCCAAAGTAACTGATAGTTCTTTTACTGTGTTCTACAGAACATTTTTAATATCTATTTTGGAAGTCAGTGAAGCAATAACTGTCTCTTCTAATGATTCTCTTATTTTAGGAATTAATCTAGACACACCATCAGTGTGTGGTATTTTCCTAGATGATAAAAACTCCATTTTCAAGAATAATTTAAAAAGGTGATTCCCCAACTTTGTAGACAATTAGCTGAATGTGTAGGAATCCCTTTTTTTTTTAGCCTAATATGGACAGTAGAGGGCAGTGGTCAGTTTGAAGAATGAACTCTCTTCCACATATATATTTGTGAAATTTCTTAACTGCAAATATCAGGCCTAACCCCTCTTTTTCAGTTAGTGAAGGATTAATTTCTGCCTGGAGCAAAGTCCTCAAAGCATGATGTACAGTCTTTAACTGACCATCTTTTTCTTTGTGTAAGAGTAAAGCCCCTAAACCCAGATTACTAGCATTGCTTGCCAAATCTTCTTATTAGGGTTGTAATGTGTAAGTGTTAGGTCAATCAATGCTGTTTGGAAGTTATGGAAAGCTTTTTGACAACCGACTGACCAGTTCCACTTTATATCTATTTTAAGAAGTTTGTTTAAAGGTGCTCTTAGTATGTGCATATTTGGAATGTAATTGCTATAATAATCAGCTAACCCCCAAAATGATTGTCGGGATGATACATTTGTAGGAATGAGCATATTCTTTATTGTGTTTGCATGACTAGGATCAGGCCTCCTACCTTTTTTGTCTATGATCTGTCTATGATACTTGATTTTTGATAAAAAGAATTTGCATTTTTCAATACTCAACTTAAATCCAAACTCTTATTTTTTGGAAAACTTCCTTTACATGTTTTGCATGTTCTTCACAGGTCTTACTTTTTATTAATATATCATCTAGATATGTTATTGCAAAGTCTAGCCCACTGAGTATGGTGTCCATCACCTGCTGGAATATTTTTTTTATTACCCCCAATTTTTCCAGCCGTTCAAGTTCTTAGTCAATATTCGCTAATGCCATGAATGGTATTTGCCTTTTCGGTCGAAATACTGGAGACACGTCCTCTTTTAGGTTAAATTTCGCTTTCACTTTTGAGCAAAATCCAAGACCCTTCAAAAAAATTTTGAGAAATTTGCTTTGAGTTCCTTTTTCAGCTTTTCGGTGTTGATTGACAATCTGTCTACATTATTACAAAACGTGTTTTTTGGTACATTGAACAAGTCAAATGCCTCCATCCAGTCCTTACTGAAGAGGTTTTTTGATTGCTCATGACAAATGTGTTTAATTTTTTTCTCTTTCCCTGAGAAAAAAACAATCACGACAATTTCACCCAAGAATTCTAATTTACCTCTGGTCATCCCTCTGGCGATTTTTTTTAGAAGTAATTTAAGTTGGTCTGTTAATTCTTTTCTAGGTTTCAGCGTTTATTATTCTTAAGTTTAAACCTGTGTCCAATTGAAATTTGATTTTGTTATTATTTAGTCAAATGTTTATATATTTTCTTTTTATTGTCTTGACTGCTTTTTGTTCAATAAGACAATGGACCAAATTATTATTTTTCATCTTATTTTTGGGCTTTTTTCTGTAATAGGAAAATTTAGGTCCTTTGTTCAAACAATTTTTACACTCTTTGTTCTTAAAAGGACAATTCCAAAATAAATGTAATTCACCACAACCAAAGCAGGGATTGATTTTATAAAAGGTTTATTTTTCCTACCTTTTGGCTTATTCTGGAGTGCATGAATATGAGAAATGTCTTGTTCTTCAATTTTTGCCGTGTCTGCCCTTGAATTTAAAATACATTGGCACTCATCCATGAGACTTTGGAGTATCTTTTGGTCTTGTTCTAATTTTGTTCGCAATCTTGATTTTATTTCTGCATCTTTTGGTGCAGTTAGACCCTGAATGAAAATTAAGCATTTAAACATATCTGGTGTTATTTCACTCAATCTAAATTTTTCACATTCTCTGTTGACTATACTGGCAAAAGTCATGTAATCTTCATTTTCTTTCTTTGTAAGATTCAAACACTGCCAGTGTGTGTTGAAAAGTGAATACCACTACCTGAATGTTTTTGTTAATATTTGTATTGTTTCCTGGAATTAAATTTCTCCAGGATGTTTAGGGAGCATAAAGTTTGCATACTTTTCATGTTCCACAGCACTGAACTTACCCAGTAATAATCATACCTTTTTTCCATCCAACCATGTTACTCAGTCTTTTTGGAATATTTCTTCATATCTTTGAAAGTATGCTTCGAATGTGATTTCTTCGTCTGGTTTGTATATGAATTCACTAACTGAGTTGATTATGGAATCCTTAGAAAAGATATTAGAACAGCCTGGATCATTTTCTCTTTTTGAGAAAGTTTTCAGTAATTTTGAAAACCTTTCTTCTAGTTGCTTGAGTTCTTTTCAATACCTTTCTAAGTCTTCTTGACACTGTTTCTGAAATTTTTCCATGTCCTGTTTGCGTAAAATTTCTAGTTGTTTCAATAATTCTAGCATACAGTTTTTAAAATCCTCCATTTTTGTGAGTGAGAAGTACTTGTCAATTTTGTACTTCCAATAAATGTTTCTGCGTGCTTGTTCATCCTTTTCTGTTATCATAGCCAATCTGTTGTTTCAGTTGTGATTTTTCAGATAGTTCGCTAATCTATGTAATTTCTCAAATCTTCATTGCCAACTGTTGTATCGTCAAGGTGAATGATACACAGAGAAGAATAAGTACTTGATATACTTATTCAGCACCAGTATCCATTGCTAATGGATACATATAAAAAAGACAGTACAGTAAGTTACAAACAATTAACAAGAGAATTTACAAGAAATTGAGGAGGGTCAAAATGCGATGTAGCAAAACAGAGTAAGATCAGTCCAATTATTAAGCAGCTTATTAAATCAACCCTTGAAATCTTTAATCATACGCTATTCATGGCTATGAGCCAGTCTATCTGAAGGAGTGTTTAGCCACTCTATAATAATAATCATTCTATTTAAGAGAATAAAGCAATAACTTATTCTCTTTTAAAACCAAGTTCTCATTACAATATACATTGACAGAAAATGAAACTGCAACATCAACAAGGACAAGGCTGATTTTGATTTATGTACAGTTTTGTCCGGGAGACCAGGGTTACCAGGCATACCAAAGACTCAAAAAATGGTATTTGATGCCTCTTTGCTTAACACTCAGCATTATAAGGTATGGATCAAGGATAACTGGAGCAATCCAGGGAAAGTGGTAGCACTCCCCTACATCTTGGTGTAGTAGCTATTGAAAAAGGAGCTTTTGGGTTCCACCCGACTATGGTCGGCTAACTAACTTATTTACAGTAAGTAAGAAGGTAATAGACATTCTGATAAAATCATTTTGTAATGTAGTAATACTCATACCAGTGCATCATTTCTAACAATACAAGAGTACAGAAATTTGTGGTGTAACCATTATTGTTGTAGAAAATGAACACGGTAACCTGAATTCAAATCCTGCTCAAGGATGTTAGTATTTCACATAGCACTAATATCCTTGGGAATGATATGCATCCAACTATTCTTCCTCCAGCTATGGATAAATAGTAGGGCAGATTGGACTCTTTAACCTTAGTATAGCAACTGGTCTAGAAGAAGAAATTCAAACCTGTTAAACTCTGGTGAAAAATTACCTTGTATTGCATTCTGCTCGTGCAGAGAGGTGTGGGTGTGTATGTATATGACATAGAAGGAGAATGTGCAAAAGATCTCAAGGCAACACTACTGTTCCCATAAAGATAGAGTAAATACTATTAGCATATGATTTCCCTAAAGAAACAGTCACAGTTATAATGATACTTTACAAAAACCTGAAAGCAAGGATTCACTCACCTGATGGCATCGCCAACTTCTTCAGCATCACTGCTGGAGTTTTCTAAGGAAATACATTAGTGCCATATATGTTTATAATCTGCCCAGACTACATACTTCAAATTTTGATAGATCTTATAAAATAAAAATGGCTTTACACAAAAGAGGCAAGAAGCAGACAATATCCTACAGAAACTATAATAGATGCAGACTATACATATTGATCTAGAGTTTCTTGCAAATACACTTGCCCAAGCTGAATCTCGACAGTGCAGCCTGGAGCAAGCAGTGGGAGGCATTGGTCTCTATGCGAATACAAATAAAACAGAGTTCTCGTGTTTTAAACAAGAAAGTGATATCTCCACTTGAAGTGGCAGGCTAAAAGTAAATAAGTTCTCATACCTAGGCAGCTATATCTCATTTACTGAAAGTGATATCAACACATGTTTAGCAAAAGAGTGGGTTGCTATTGACAGGTTATCGATCATATGGAAATTTGATCTCTCTGATAAAATAAAACAGTATTTCTTCCAAGCTGTATCTGTGTCAATATTATAGTATGGATGTACCACATGCATATTAACAAAATAACAAAATTCATGGAGAAAAAGCAGGATGAGAATCACACAAAAATGCTATGTGCTATTTTGAACAAATCTTGGAAGCAACATACCACAAAAAAGCAGTCTGGCCACTTACTTCCCATCTCAAAAACCATCCAAGTAAGACAAACAAGACATGCAGGACAGTGCCGGAGAAGCAAGGATCAACTTATAAATAAACTTTTTCTATGGACACATACATACAGACAGATGAGTGTTGACTGACCAACAAGGACTTACTTACATCAGCTCTGTGCAGACAGAGGATGTACAAGGATCATTAAATAAGTTTCCAGACTTTTTTTTTCGTATGGGCACTTTTATTGATAGTACACATATGAAACTCTAGTCCCCTTCGAAGTAATCTCCTCCAGCTGCAATGCACTTGTACCGTTCCAACAACTTCTGGAAGGCCCCATGGAAGTCCTCTTGTGTGAGCGTGTCAATGACCTTCATCACAGCCTCTTTCATCTCCCCAATTGACTCATAACGACAGCTTAGGGAATAAGCAAAAGTCACAGGGAGCAACGTTTGGACTATAGGGAAGCTGAGGAACTGTCTTGATGCCCATCTTGGTCAAATAGTCTGTGACAAGGATAGAGTAGTGGACTGGTTCATTGTCTTGGTGGAACCCTGCCACTGACTCGATTTGAAAAGTGCTGGCCTCTTCCGATGGAATCTCTTCCTGAACTCCCTTAAAATGTCAACATAGTATTCCTTGTTGACTGTCTGTCCAGTGGGAAACCAGTGCATGTAGATCATGCCAGTGCTGTCAAAAAAGGGATCATCAAAAGTTTGTGGGTGGATTTACTCTGTCTTGCCTTCTTGGGTCTGGGAGAGCCAGCATGCTTCCACTGGAAACTCTTTCTCTTGGTCTCTGGGTCATAGCAGTAGATCCATCTTTCATTGCATGGCATTTTTTCCAAGTTTAAAACTGAATTTTATAGCATATCGTTCTTCTAAAATCCAGATTGCATTTTTGAAATTCACCAGCTGTGACAATCGGGCTTTAGTAGTATTCCAGTTCCTGTTGTAGTTGTTCATTTAAAGCTGAAGTCAGTTGTCTCATAAGATGTATAGCAATAACATACTGAATTTTCAAGAGTCTATGACAATTTTAAATGCCTGTACAAAAGAAGTATGGAAACTTATTGAATGTACCACATAGTTTAGAAGACATGCTGGGAGCAATGAATGAAAGAGACAAAGAGTCGGGGAAATACATGCTGTCAGCATGACTTAATGATATATTCATATATACGTATAAGTAAAGTTGGTGACCTGATGGCTCCCTTTTCAATAGCTACTACACCACAATATAGGAGAGGGCACCATTCCTTTCCTTGGATTGCTCCACTTTACCCTTGATTCCTGCCTTATATTGCTGTGTTAAGCTAGGAGGCATCAAATACCAATTTTTTGAGTCTTTGGTATAACTTGACCTGGGATTGAACCCTGGTCTCCCAAGCCATTGGTGAACACACTACCCAATAGACCAGTACACACACATACACTATACATGTGTGTGTGTGTGTGTTTGTATGTATATATATATACACACACACACACTTTTTAATATAAAGGAGGTGCTCATGGTATAATGGTTATCATCATAGGAAATGGACACAGTGATCTTGGATGAGGATGTTAGTATTTCGCATAGCACTAGGGAAAGGTATGCATCCAACTATTGTCTCCACTTATGGATAAATAGTATCACTGACTGGGCTCTTTAACCATGGTATGGTAACCAATCTAAGAAAAGGAAAACTCTGAATTTAAAACTACTTTTAAAAATGACCTTGGGTCACATCCTGCTTGTGTGGAAGAATTGGGTAAATGCATACGAGTACAGGCCTGTGTTAATGCCCAGGGAAGAATACAGGTTGGGTGGTTGTGTTTTATGGCATATCAACTTTAGTAGGTTATTTAATGCCAAATTCTGTTTATACACACACATACATATACAGGGTCTGGAAACAAAATATGGAATAAATTTTAAAAGGTTTTTGTTTTAGTCTGATTAGTCCAATTTTTGAAAATGACACAATAAATCTAAAATTTTCATGATTAGCTCTATTATTCTAGCACTTTTTAAAAATTAAAATTCAGCCCAATATGAATGAACAAGAAAAAAAAAAAAACGATAAAGAATCTATTATTTGCTTGATGCAAAAATCAAGCCAAAGTTTTTTTGTCTACCATAGACAAACTGAAGAAAAATCTTTTTACAGAATACAAGTTTAAGAAAAAGGGGAAATGGAGGAGTGAAAAAAAAAAAATTAAAAGAAGGTTTTTTAACTGCTCTCGCTATGGGGATTAAGAAAGACCCCACAATGTCAATAAGAAAGCATGCTAATGAATTGAAAGACCATGAGAAAACTGTAAGGATAGCAATTAAACAAGAGTTAAGCCTAGACCTTAACATCCATGATTATGCTATATGGGACATTTTAGAAAACACAACAAATGCAATTTCCCCTCCTAATATTGGTTCACTTAAGACTGCTATTAAGGAAGAATGGAATTAAATGTCTGAAGAATTTATTTCGAAGTCTTGCAAATCATTTTGAAGGTGTGGTGGTACAATAATTGAAAAAATTATGGCCATATTAAGTAAATTTACTCTTTCATATCGAACATATTTTGTTGTTTATTCTTAAAATTAAAATTCATCTTGTTTTATAATAGAGCTGTTTTTCACCAATGGTCCAGGAGACCTGGGTTCAATCCCAGGTTATGTCATACCAAAGACTTAAAAAATGATACTTAGTTACTCATTGCTTAACAGTCAGCAATATAAGTTACATATCAAGGGGAAAGTGGAGCAATTCAGAGAAAGGAGTAGCACCCTCCCCAACACCACAGTGTGGTAGGTATTGAAAAGGGAGCCTTCTGGTTTCCCTCGACTATGGTTGCTAACTTTACTTACTTATTATTATACTAGAATATTCCTAATTTTGCTTTCACACCCTGTATATATAATTTTTTGTTGGTCCAAAGAGAAAAAAGTAAATATCTTAAAACGAATAGGTCTACAAATGAATTTTAATGTGGTACTTTGGGATTTTATTTCATACAATTATGCTCCACACCTGTTTCAAAATTAAAGGTCCTCTTCAGGACATTAATAATGTGTTTGTTTTGATAGGGATGTGATTCTTTTGAATTCAATTTTTTTTTAATGTACATATCAACAAGTATCTACTTTGTGTGTTTGTGTGTATATATATATATACACACACACACATTCAAATATATGCATGTAGATCCTGTTTTTGTTCATTTTTTTTATCTTTCTTCCTCTTCAAATTGAATGTGCATAAGAACGTAGTAATATGTATTCAATGTACATACAGTTGTTTTTTTCCCTCTTTTTCTCTCTGAGTTGAATACAACATAGATATATTTTAATATAGTTTGTGTGTATACGTTTGTAGTTGTGAGTTTTAAGTTCAGTTCAGTTCAATTGTGTGTGTGTGTGTGTGAGAGAGAGAGAGAGAGAGAAATTAGATTCTATTTAATGTAGGTTTAAATTAATCTATGAAATTTTCTTTTATTTGGGGTAATGAGTAGTGTTCAGTTTGGTATACTGGCATTATTTTAAAGATTCCATTACTGCATTTATAAAGATATTTTGAAACAGTTTTCTATTTTCTGGTAATCTAATGTTGCTTTTATGTAGAGAAACCCTATTGATTAGAGGCGGAGTTGATCCTATGTATACTTTTTTACAGTTGTAACATTTCATTATGTAGACTCGTTTTTTTTTAAATTACATCTTGAATTTTTATTTATTATGTATGTTGTTTTTGGGTTTTGATTATGTTACATACTCTGATTATGATTATATTACATACTCCACATCTTATATTCTTACATTTTGAGACTCCATGCATTGTGTGTTCCCCAAATGTAGACAAGGTTAGCGTGTGTCTTAAGTTTTTTTGGTTGTCTTTTGCTTTTAATGATTTTTGTTGTGCCTAGTATGTTTTTGATTCTATCATCCCTTTTAAGTTGTTCTAGATTCTTTTTAATTTCTGTGAATAGTTCCGGGTTGTTTTTGTTGTATGTTGAGACGTATGCTCAGGGATTTTCATTGCTATGTTTTTTGGGTCTTCGCAGTTCTTTTAATGGTATTTTTTCTGCTAATTCAAATCCCTTATTTATTAGTATTGTCAGATATTCCCTTGGTGGAGGGTTACATGGAATTCCTCTAGAAGTATTTGTCTGAGGTTTTTGTTAGTGACTATGGTGTATATTCTACATATATATTAAATATATGATTTTTAAATGAACAGTTTGTAGGTAACATTTTCAGTGAGCATGAACTCATTTGTTTGCACACAAATGTTTTAAAGCATAATTATCGAACATTAATAGTTCTATATGTACACAGTTAAATGGCTTCAAGTATTGCTATTTATTGTTTGCATACAGTTAAATGGTTTCAAGCTTTGCTATCTAATACTAATAATTCAATTTAATATCAATCATTTGTTTGCACACAGTTAAATGCTTTCAAGTATAGTAAATGATTAAATAGTTCTATTTGACCCATAGATGGGACTAATTGGCACAACCACTCAGGGTCAGAGTGGACTAGGGAGTAATGGCAATGAAGGAATACTCTACATTCCTAAAAGCTCCAGAACTGGAGCTTCACCATCAGATGGTTTTGTGTCATATATCAGGACACTCCTGGGTTGATGGGGAATTTCCAATCTCTCTGCAAAGATGCAGTTGGTATATTCTACAGCTCCAATTGATGGGAAGAGGGTGGTTACAGTTTATTAATATTGAAGCTGAGTACTGGTGATACACTTCTTTGTTTTGGAGCTTGTGTACATATTGATCTGCATATATGATACATTTACTGTAATCCATCTATACTATCTGTACATTCCATTCAAGAGTGTTGCAATTTTATTTCCTATTAGTGTATACATTATCAATTTATCTCTCTGATATATAATTAAAATTCATGGCTAAAAGTATTTTAAATCAATAAAATACTGTGTTATATGTATTAAAATGCTGATCTTCAGGTGAGCGTGTATCAACAAGTTTTGACTTGATTTCTTAGTTTAATGGCATATCAACCTTTGTGGGTTATTTATTGCTAAAGCTATCCTTGTAGAAGATCAGTAGTGGCTCTATTTAACCCACAGCAGGGGAAATCAGAGGGTTCATTCCTTTTTCAAGAGTATCAGTCCAAAAGTGAATGTAATAGTGTAACTGGAGTTCAAACTAGCTTAATACAATGCCGCAGACCAGCACATTAGCCACTACGCCATAGGGACTCCATCTTCAACAAGTATTAGTGTCAATACAAAATGCATTGAAACAAATTCACCTGCAGATTAGTCATGTGAAACTAATAGTCATGAGTTGTTATCGTTTGAGATATCGCACATATATATCCACATGAGCAGGATGTGACTCAAAGTCAATTTCCAAGTGGAGTTTAACAGGTTTGAATTCAGAAATTTCCTTCTTCTAAACTGGATAGTGTATATATATATATATATATATATATATATATATATATATATATATGCATATATGCACACACACAGTCACTTGGATGGTATAATGGTTATCATCATGGCAAACTTCATATTTTGACAGAGACTGACAGCATTCACTTCATGCTAATGCCCTTGCAAAACACGAATTATCTCTTCTAAGCAATGGTTAAAATATGCAAAGAGAACAGTCAAGTTTTGATGAAGCAAACCAGAGAAAGACAACCTGAATTTAAACCTCCCTACCACTAGGTATGTTATAGGCTACAATGGTAAATGAAAGCATATTACTTCTTGTGTCTTAAAGACCTTAAAGAAGTTTTGAGTTTTGCAATAGATCAAGAAAAAGGCTGATATATATTACACATAGTACGAAATACTGAGTATAAATGACAACCAATAATTTCAATATCCTTTCAATGTTATTCAATTAATGAATAAAACTTTTACAAACTAAAGAAATATTTGCCTTATAGTTTTGTTGACAAGTATCATATTATAATCAAAAGGTCTATCTTGCTATCTTGCCGTGTGAGCATGAAAAACACTATCTAGCTTCATCTTCGTTTGTACACTGACCCATTTTAAACTGCTGTATAATCATCACTAAGTGGAGAAGGTCTTAACAGGTCTCATCAGGTACTTAAAAAAATGGTTTTTAGATAATATAAAAATATATACTGAACAGTAATAATTATAATTAAATTTACTTTAATTTACATCATAGCCTAAGTCACTAGCTGAGAACAAATATACACATTTCTACACTAGCTGAGAACAAATATATAAGTTTCTACATTTTTTATTCTTTTAAGGAGTACAATTCTTTTTAATTAAAAACAAGTTAAATCCATTTTAATTCTTTCAAATAACGTATATTTTAAAGTCAAATGTGATAATTGAATGAAAATGCATAAATTTTAATTAAAACTAATGTTATCAACATTTAATATAACTGAATACAGTGATAGAGTATTTGTATAAAAAGAGAAAAGACAAAAAAATGACTTGAAGTCTAGAGACTGCTCATTAAAAAGCAATTCCACTACATAAAGATGTGGAGTATGTAATATAATCATAGAAGGAGAATCCTACACTTTTCAAAACCCCAAAACAACATCCATTATAAATAAAAATATAAGTTGTAATTTAAAAAAAACCTAGTCTACATAATGAAATGTTAACACTGTAAAAAAGTATACATAGGATCAACTCAGCCTCTGATCAATAGGGTTTCTCTACATAAAAGCAACATTAAATTACCAGAAAATAGAAAACTATGTTTCAAAACACCTTTACAAATGCAGTAATGGAATCTTTAAAATAATACATAAAGTAAATAAGACATCAATAGAAAAGTTCAAGATGTATCATAGCTCAGTTAAAGTTATTGAGCTGATCTAAGGCAAATTACTTATTGAAACATATATAATTCAGTATGCCTGTTCATTTAAAAATAGAATAATAATTATGATAATAATATGCTAAAAAGAACAAACAAAGACTAATTACGACAGAAATGAAAGAAAACAACAGTACTGATACCTCAAGTAAAAAACTGACAAGATAGCATACCAGAAACCTCAAGAGACGAACTGAATCTCTTAATAGCAATATAAAATAATGTCATAAGGACCAATTACATTAAAGCCAAAATTGACAATATGCAACAGAACAGCAAGTGTATGTTATGTAGCATCAGAAATGAAATGGTTAATTACATAAGCAAATACAGCAAATTAACACAAAAGGAGTAAAAGACAAGGTATGACTAAATGGGAAACATGCTCCACAAGGAATTGAACAAGAGATTAAAATTTGACCATACTACTAAATGGTATACAGGGTTATTGGTCTAATGAGTAGAGTGTTTGCTAATGGTCTGGGATACCAGGGTTAAATCCTAGTGCGAGTCATACCAAAGACTCAAAAAAATGGTACTTGATGTTGTCTTGCTTAACACTCAGCATTATAAGGTAAGGATCACAAATAAAGTGGAGCAATCCAGGGAATGGAGTAGCATCCTCTCCTACACTTAGATGTAGGAGAAGGTGTGACTGAATTATTGAAAAGGGAGCCTTTGGACTTACTTACTAAATGGTATATGCATAAATCAGAATCTGTCCTAGAGAATAAGGCATAAAAAATTTTCTGGAATTTTCAAATACAAACAGATCACCTAATCATGGCCAGAAGACCAGACCTACTGTTAATTAACAAGAAAAAAGAACTTGTCATCTAGTGGATTTTGACATTCCAACAGACCACAGAGTCAAGATAGAGAGAAATTTTAAAAATAGACAATACTTGGACCTTGGCAGAGAACTTAAAAAACAGTAGAATATGATATCAATAAAGTTTGGTGAGCTTTCAATGATCTTGAAAGGTTTAGAAAAATGTCTGGAGGAATAAGGAATCAGAAGAAGAATGGAGATCATCATTAAAATTGGCTAAAATATTCAGAAGAGTCCTGGAGATCTGAGGAGACTTGTTGTTACTCTGACTCCAGTGAAAAACCATCAGCTGATGCTAGTGTGAAATACTTAGAAAGAGTGATAATAATGATGATGATAATAATATGGTGAGAGAGATGAAACAGTTCATCACATAAGCAAATGCAACAAAAAGACACAAAAGGAATACAGGTGAGAAAGGTGATCAACTGGGAATTGTGCAAGAGATAATTTGGTTATGCAGTTAAATGGTATATGCATAAACCAGAATTTATCTTAGAAAATGAGACCCATAAAATTCTGAGACTTTGACATACAAAAGACCAGACAGTGTTAATTGAAAAGAAAACAACTTGTCAATTAGTGGATTTTGCCATTTTAGCAGACAAGAAAGTGAAAAGATAGACAAATACCTAGATCTTGCCAGAGAGATGGAAAAAAAAAAAACAGTGGAACATGAGAGAAACGGTTATATCAATAGTAGTTGTCCTTGAACTGGTCTTTAGAAAAGATACTGGAGAAACTGGAGATCAGAGGAATAATCAAAGCCATCCAGACCCCAGAATGGTTAAAATCAGTTAAAAGACTTAGAAGAATCCTGGAAACCTGAGGGGACTTGTCACTCAAACTTCAGTAGAAATGGTGTAAAAATAACTCGTATAGCAGGAAAATCTCTATGGATATATTATTGTGTGAAAAAACAAAACAAAAAACAGTGAATTTTTTATTAGCATAATAGCAATCAAATGCTAACTCTGAGAATAAAGCAATTTCTCAATCCAATTTTCAACAAAAGAATAGTGTGGGGTCTGTGTCCATATTCATCTTCATAATTTCTTAACATTAGGTACTTTCACTTAGTGGGTAGAGTGTTCGCCAATGTTTTGGGAGACCTGGGTTCAATCCCAGGTCGCGTCATACCAAAGACTTTAAAAATGGTACTTGATACCTCCTTGCTTAACACTCAGTATTATAAGGTACGTATCAAGGGTAAAGTGGAGCAATCCAGGGAAAGGAGTAGTGCCCTCCCCCACACCTCTGTGTAGTAGCTACTGAAAAGGGAGCCTTTGGGTCACCCTCGACAACGATCGCCAACTTTACTTACTTTACTTTATAATATGAATTATATAAATTGGAAGAGATTCAATATTGAGCTAAATGTCCACCAAAAGAAGACTTTAACTAAGTAACAATAAAATAGCCTCCAAGATTTTGCATTCTCTATCCATTTAAGGAATTTGATTAATCACACTCACTGCAGTATGACAACCTATTTTCCCTTAAGGGCAAAAGCAATACAATCAAACTAGGTTTTAGCTTCAGATCTTTTTATTAAAATTTTGATGATAGCCTTTTTCCCTCTCCTGGCAAGGAGTGAAGGATAAGAGTTATAAATCTTGGTGAATATGAAATTGTATCAGTTTAAAACACAAGGAATAATAAGAAATTGAATTTTAGACATTACACCTAACAAGCTTTATTCTCAGTGATACATCAATTGAACACTAGCATTGCCAATAGAGTTATGTTGAGAGTAACTTGTTGGGAGGAGAAAAAGTTTTCAGGTTACATTTAAAAACCAAAGTAACAGCATCTCTCAATTATTTGATTGATACATTGATTCAAGGTTGAGGTCTGCTTGGTGAATAAAAATATAAACTCTCTTTTGGATAAAGAATTCACAGTGAGTCAATACACTTGAAACAAACTATGAACAGTTCTCAAAAACAACCACATACACAAGAAAAATATAATATTTCAAAAATGGTAATTAGAAGGATGAGAAAAAAAGAAAGAACAAAAAGGAAGGGAGAAAAAAAGGAAAGAGAAAGAGGAGGAAAGGGAAATAAAATGAGAAAGGAGGAAAAGGAAAGAGAGAAAAAAGGAATGGGGAGAAAGAGAAAGAAGGGGAGGGACAAACTGGAGATTTTCTGAAAATCTTAGTTAAATTTTCTTTTCTATCCCTTAACTACACTGGCTAGAGCCACCAAGGCTTTACCTAAAATTGGAACCTTGTAGCATCATGATTTTTTAAGATTGAGTTTTATTAAAAGTTATTGGTTATATATACCAAACATTTTATACTTAATAAAAGTTCATCAGAAGAGATAGTCAAGGATATTCATCAGTTTATCACCAAGCTTAACCTTATGGACTCTCAAGCCTTCAGATATCCTGAACCAAAGTACGCACACAATATATACAAAACTTCACTTCCAGAGTGCAAACATCTTAGTTTAAAGTCATTAAATCTTTTACGATTAGTAACTGATATAATCTTCTGAGTTTTAAAAATGAAGCTTAAGGTGTATAGTAAAACAATGCTTAGTCTCAAACATTGGATTCATAATACTATAAAATGTCCCTCAAGTCTAAAAGATGAAATATTGGGTTGGTGGGATCAAAGCATTACAATTGGCTTTTAAAAATACCAATCTAAGAAATATTGTAGAGTTGTGGTTATATGATATATTTACTGAATTAAATTGAATTCAGAATACATCAGTATTTTGAGTAATTGCATTGATTGAATTTAATGTTCAAAAATTTTATCTAGAGTAGTTAGTATAGAACAACTAAATCGTGTGCGTGTGTGTGTATATATATATATATATATATATATATATATATATATATATATATATACATACACACACACACACTAGTAACTGCCACTTATTAACAGAAGTTCATCTCAATCTCAAAAAGAATGCCAATGGGCACATATGCGGATCCTCATGCCAACTTCAGCTTTGCAAGTCCTGCTGTATACACAACGAGCCAAAGACTACTCTTAGACATCAATATTAAGCCTGTGCATTTTCATATGGATTCTAAGATATGCTGCAGACCCACATACTTTGGGACAGAATTAACATGAATTACCTTTTAGGTTGCTGAGAAAGTACATGTGTAAAATAAACCTATGATTGTTTGTGGTCAGGAGTTCTCATATGACTAGCAAGTCCAGCTTTAGACAAACAGACCCTACAGCAAATGTCACATAAAACACTGTCAATTTTTATTATAAATTTCTTCCCCCACTTTTTTTTTTTTTTTTTTTAAAGTGGACGCTGCAACTTAATCACAACCTCTACACGCTAGCGATGACAACAAAGAACAGCATTGATGATAAAGGATAAACTCTTGGGGAGATTCAGATTTATCTTCTGTTTGTTGGAAAAACATAGTTAAATACAACTGTTTCAGCTAAAAGAAATTACTGGATGGCAGAAGCCCAAACCCTAACTTTTAGACCTACAATTTACTCTATTCCTCTTAATTCTCCAATTTTTTAATTTAGTATTAATAGCATTTTTATATACATTTTTAAAAACATTTTTAACATTATTAATAATTTTGACAAGTATCTTTTAAAATTTGAATTTTCTTAGTTTCTTTCTCTTTTTTTAAAAAACTATTTTAGGTCTTTATCTTTTTATCCTGAAGTGTCCCTCAAAACCAGAATAAAAACTATCAATTCTGTTGAGACAGAAGTAATAAAAATGTGTTTAAGTTAAAAAAAATATACAAGATAATAAAAAAGGGGGCTTCAGCAATTCTTCAAGTAAGAATTTTAAACCCAGGAAAAAAAAACACCACCACATATTTTAGTTAAAAATTGGCCAACAAATAATTATTTGGTCATAAACCTTATATTTACTTTTTTCGTGATTAAAAGTTTGCTTGAGTCAATTAACCATATTTTTATTGGCCTATGTCAGTCTCATGTGACCATGAATCTGTATATGGATCAGAATAGAGGCCTAAGTAAAGTTTTATGGAAGACCAGAAGTTGCCCATGCAGCCAGTTTTGTCTCTTCAGTCTAAAATGCAATACAGCTTGGCACCAGTGTTGTCACAGGATGTGTCAGAATAAGGGTGAAAACAATGTTGGACTGCTTTGAAGCTTCTGAGTCCTGGTTTTGAATCTAAGACATATTTCTACTAGATTTATTGCTTACTTAGGCTACAAAACCCAGTTTGCACTACAAGTGAACATATATTAAGTTAAATTTTGATGATGGTCTAAAATTGATTATCTTATACAAAGAGTTTAAAGGATTTCAGAGAAGATTTTCAGATTTCTGCCAGAAACCACCACTTTTGTATGGCTTAGTTATTGTACTAAGAGAAACACTTAAGGAATTGACATAGAAATGCATTTAAAGTATTTACAGCGATTAGCTAAGTGCTTGGAATTAAGCCACCCAGTCAACATCAGATTACAATAAGTGATCAGGTCAGAAGTAGAAAGAGGTAGCACAGGAAGTTTGGGATTGAATAGGTACTGTCCACTTTTGGCAAGCAGTCCTTCATGATGAGAGTTAACCACCTCCCCAGGGCGTTAATTTTGACACATGGTCAATCTAATGTGAGTTAGAGTGCCTAAGCATGGACAGAAATTGCCCAGTCCCTATGACCAGTGTCACAAACAATTCTGACACTCCCTTTTGGTACAATGAGGTTGGTAATCCCCCAGAGGAAGCTCAATGTAGTTATTTTATTTTTAGCTGGGCACTGCTAAAAGAAGAAAATGAGCAAAGATATTATACTTTAATCTCTGCCTGAAGGCCAGGAAATTGTTATCTACTAAGGTTAGCTTAATTGAGTACAAGGCCAGATGCATTGTATGTAGTTATCTAACCCATCCATCATAGTCAGGATGTGATTCAAGGTCAATTTTGAAGAGAGGTACAGCTGGTTTGAATTCAGTTATGGTATGAATGCCTCCTAAATAAATGTTATTTTAGTCTAAGGGCAAATCAACCCTTGTAGGTTATGTAAGGTCTGACCCTGTTATATATATGATAGATGGAACCCACTCCAAGTCAGAGTGGACCTGAATGTAATGTTAATGATAGGGTACTCTATATTACTCAAACGCCAAGACTGGAACCTTACTATCAGATGTAGTTTAATGTCATACTGAGGACACTAAATAGTTTCATGTATGGCTATCTAACACTAAATTCTATTCAACATCATTCATTCATTTGCACACAGCTAAATGGTTTCTAGTAAATGCATATTTTTTACTCATAGATGGGACCCTAACAGAGACTTTCCAAAGATCAAGGACTGGAGCCTCATCATCAGATGTTTTAGTTTCATATTCAAGACATTCACTTGGGGGTTCTTCCCCCTCTGTAGAGGTGTAATCAGCATATTCTACAGCTCCAGCTGACTGGACAGTATTAATCTTTTGTTTGTTCAGTTAAATTGCACAGTCAATAGCGTTTTAACACTAACAATTCTATGTATTAAATGGTTTCAAGTATTGCTATCAAAAACTAATAATTCTACTTGATATTATTCATTTGCTTGCACAGAGTTTAAATGGTTTAGAGTATTACTATTACTGCCTTTTAGTACCTTTAACATAAAATAGGGTTGGGTAATTGTTTGCCTCAAGAGCAATTTGAAAAATACATTTGGAACAATCATATAGGTGCTAGGGCTTGACATGACCAGCTGATTGATTGGATTAGGCCTCTCCAACTGCCCATCTAGACCAGTAAGGACCAAACAGGAGTGCTGCAAGTCACCAGACCACTTCAGTTGCCAGGTCAAAGGCTGCTCAGCAATTGAAATTCCATTATCAAGCACTACAGGTCGCCATCCACAGCCAACAGGTGGCATCAAGGGGGAGAGGGGGTCTTACCCTTCTACAAAGGTGCAGTGGCAGTATTCTACAGCCCCAGCAAATAGGGTGATGAAACAAATGTGTGTGCGTGTGTATACATACATGTTTTTCTTCTCCTAGACTGGTTGCCTTGCCAAAGCTAAACAACCCAGTCTCCACTACTATTTCCCCAAAGATAGGAATAGAACAGATGGATTCATCCCTTTCTCAAGAGCACTAGTGCAAAAGGAAATACAAATAACCTCATCTAGGATTTGAACTCTGGTTGTTGACTCCATTTCCTATGATGATAACAGTTATGCTAAGTGTACCTCCAGAAATATTCATCATACAGTGATAATCAAATTCACTAACAATGGTCTGATGAGTCAAGCTTGATAACCATTTCACCATATTAGATGTCCCTAAAAGCCAGGGAGTTGGTTTTCTTTTATGATAAGGGAAATGTTTATTCCTTTTTAAATATTTATGACTGGTTGAAAACATTAGCTTTCAAAAAGACCTAAGTTTAAATTGTTGCATATGTAAATCACTCTTAAAATAAACATTTTCTAAGTTGCTTATCCCCCACCTGCCCATACACCTTATTTTCCTTCTAACTACAGCCACATTTTCATTGGAAATTTGTTACATAAAAACAAATCCTCACAGAAAATTGATTGGAAAGTGACTGAAGAATATATTTTATATGCAAAAGAAAAAAAAAAGTTGTTGGTGATGGTGGTGGGGAACATAGCATTTACCATAAATGCCTAATAATATTTGGGCTTTTAAGAGTAGTTCTGCCTGAGAATTTGAACAGTTTTTGTCTGGGCATAATTTGATTGAAGCACAGCTGGGAATAATTAAAATTGAATCATCGATGTTAAAGAGAAATGACTAACAGCAGTAAATTGATATGGGCATAAAATTGCAAGTCATTTGCAAAAAAAGAAAAAAGAAAACCTAAATACAAGTGGATGGTTTCACAAGGCTGTCTACTGAATTTAAAAATAAATTTTGTGTATGTCATGTAAATAAAATTTAGTGAATATTAAGGGGAGTGATTGGAGACAGAATGACTATATTTGTAGTATTAAAGTGAACATGAAATATACATTAATTATATATTACAAGTATATGCATAAAATGACAATAAAAATAGACAGTACTTACAACTCAATAGCTTTGTTCCAATTAATGATATAACCAGACAGTAAGAAAGTTTCAATGTTGACTATGTGTACATTCCCACGCTCTGTGCCTAAATAAAACCATTTGCTTTGGAAAGGCAAATGACAGTAAGTAATCCTGTAAAAGACAAAACAGAAAAAAAATATTTAAAAATCATTATGGTCACAATCCTCTCCCATCCAACACAAAAACATTTCTGCACTGTTATCATGAAAACAATCCCAAATAAACAAACTGATTTTAAATTAATAATTATTCAGTAATTGTTGGGGTTGGAGCTAATTTTATTCAATTTTTATATCATAGCAAATGATTTTAAAATTATTCTAAGCAACATTAACTCTTCTTACTATTGTAAATGAGTTTGACTCTCATAAGGTGCCATCATATGTCTGGCCTTGTGCTGAACTAAGCTAAGTTTAGTAAATGACAATATTTAAGTTTTCACGACAGACAAGAGATATAAAATAAGCACTCAGTCTACATGAGATTTGAAAAACAACAATGTTATAAATTTGACACTTGTATACCGAAGACAGGAGTGGGCTGAAAAGTTCATCTGATGACTGTTATATCTGGTGTTGATGACTTTTGTGACTAATGGGATCTTAGCATTGCAACGCAGATAAAAGAAGTGAGTGGATTGCAAGGAAGATAATGTTGAAAAATAAACATCATTTGGTCACATTCCATGAGAGTATCTTGGTCAGCCTACTAACTTTTTAGCTGATCATCGTACACAGAACCAAGGATGAATTTCTCATTGATTGTTGGTTGGTTTTGTTTTACAGTATATCAACCCTTTTGGGGTCATTTAACACCAAATTAAATTTCAAACAATTCAGTTTAGTATAAGTACAGTTTTTTTTATTTACACAGAATTAAATGTCAAAACAGTTCTATTTCAAACAATTTGGTTTAGCATAAGTACACAGTTTATTTCTATTTAAGCCATAGATAGGACCCTATCAGGTGCTACCAGAGTGGACATGGGAGCAATGGCAATGAAGGGGTACTCTGTACTCCCAAAAGCTACAGCATTACTAGAGCCTCATCATCAAATTGTTTAGTGTCATATGCAGGACACTCGTAGGGGGAGGTTACCCTTTTGCAAAGAAGCAGTCAGTGTATTCTACAACCCCAGCCAACTGGGCAAGAACTTCTCATTGATATATTTTCAATATTAAGTTGAAAATTTTGAATGTTTTATATATTTCTAATTAATAAACTATGCAACAAAATATGAATTATTTTTGTTCCTGGGTAGAAAGTGTTATTTCCAAGTTGCTTATATCTAAAGTAAACAAAATATCTCTTTTTCTCTTCAAAATCAGCTTTTGTGACCTGTGTAATCAAATTTTCAAATTTACCCATCTTCCTGAACATTCCAGAGAGATTCAGTTACAAAGCTTGAAAACTACTAAATATTTTTGTATAACTTTAGCATAACAAAAAAAAATTTTGATTGATATATTGTTTGAATCAGACATATGTCAACAAAAATCTGTAAATTTGCTAGTTTTTACATAGAAAATAGGTTATTTTCTAAATTTCATCATCCAGGCCACAAGAGTAATGTTTGAAAGGAATAATGTTCATTTTCTATAATTTTACAACATAAGGCATACTATCCAGGGACAAAATTTTATGTTAGTGTTATTGCATCAGTATTTATAGTCAGCTTTACTGATAATACGGAGACAAAAATTATTCAAAAATATTATTCAGTTTATGTTCAAAATCTATTTTTATTTTTGAATGAAGATTTGTTAATCCTTAATTTTTTTTGATTATCATTTTTCTTCATTTTAATTCTGGTTCTTAAAAAAAATCCCAAATCATTTACTTAGATCATTAACTCTAATAAATACAGCAAAAGAGAAATAAAAAAAAAAAACAAGCATATTTCATAGGTTTAAAAAGACTTCTTGGTATGATAGCATTACCATTGCTCTTGTAGCTGTAAGGTAAAAACAGCTATGTAAAACTAGACTTCTCTGAGGCAAAAGGGGACATGAATTCATATCTCATCAGTTCCTTATCCTTCATTTTTGTGTCCAATATTCACTTAGCTGTTGTAAAGATAATGACTCAGGAAAGTTGCAATTTTAAAAAGTTACCAAAAATAAGATGAAGAAAAAATATTTGTTAAAAATTAATAATAATGTATTTTGTTTTTTATTTATTAATATAGAAATCACTCAAACAAAACAATTACTTTAAAAAATTAGTTTGAAACAAATTCATTCTATCAAATATATTGGCTTGGTTTGGTTTCTTTGTTTAATAGTATATCAACCTTCATGAGTTATTTAATGCCAAAACCATCTTTATAGAAGAATAGCAATGATATGATTTAATCCCTATCTGGGGAGATTAAAGGGGTTCAATACCAAATATATTGTAACTCTTGATACAATGCAACACTTGTGGTCACATTTTTAAGGCATGCATTTTTAAAATTTATTGCAATTTTTTTACATACAAAAAAAAAATGCCCTAAGTTTTTAACTTCTAGGAAAATGTGGGACGAGAGGGAACAACAACACTGAAAGAAAATAAAAGACTAAAAAAGATATTCAGAAAAAAAAAGGACAACTACTAGACAATTGTATCCATGCATTGTATAAGGGAACAGATTACACAAATATTTCAATATAAAAAGCATTAAAGACTCATAAAAATTACTACTTCATATTAAAATGATACCTAAGTCTAGCAAAAAAATAAAATCTTTTAAGAGATGATCATTCGTAATCATGTTCATTACATTAAGGGGAAGGGAGCTTATCCCCTCTTATAAACAAATTCTCTTAGAGCAACAAACTTAAGATGATCTAAGTAAAGTAAAGTTGGTGACCGTAGTCGAGGGCGACCAGAAGTCTCCCTTTTCAATAGCGAGTACACCGAGGTGTCGGGGAGGGCGCTACTCCTTTCCCTGGATTTCTCCACTTTACCCTTAATACATACCTTATATTGCTGAGTGTTAAGCAAGGAGGTATCAAGTACCATTTTTAAAGTCTTTGGTATGACACGACCTGGGATTGAACCCAGGTCTACCGGACCGTTGGCGAACACTCTACCCACTAATCCAATGAGCCGGTTTCAGTTCAATTTGTAATTGAATTTTGTTGGGGTCTGCATATATACTGAATGTCAATTTTTAATCACCAAGATCTTTAGTCTAATGAAAATAACTATTAAATGTTATTTAAAATCTTTCACTCACTTCAAACTACAAGTATCAATATAATCCTAGACTAAAACCAAACCATTGGCCTTATTGGTATAATGTTCGCCAATGGCCTGGGAGACTGGGGTTCAATCCCAGGTCGAGTCATACCTAAGACTCAAAAAAAAAAAAGGGGGTTTTTGATGCCTCCTTGCTTAACACTCAGCATTATAAGGTGTGGATCAAGAGTAGTGGAGCAATCCAGGGAAAGGAGTAGCACCCTCTCCTATACCTTAGTGCAGTAGCTAATGAAAAGGGAACCTTTGGGTCACCCTCGATTACATTGCCAACTTTACTTACTGTTACAACAGTAATCAAGTGGGTTTACAGATCATTTCATTTGAATAATAAGATTCTTAATAAAATGTCTCCTCACATGTTACAATTATACAATTTTTGCATATATATGAAAATAATGTTAAAACGTTCTAACTTGTACAATAAATTAATTTCAAATTTGTAACTTAATAATGATAATGTAATGTTAGTGTATATACTCATCCAGATCATAATAATTTTTCAGGGGAGATACCAAATGCTAATCAGAGTAATTCTACCTATTTACAATTAATTTTTGGTATAAACATATTAAAGAGCATGATATTAAACCTAATAACTATTAAACGCAATCTTTCAGTAAGTATATTTAAATCTTGTTTTATACAGATTAAAAAAAAAAATGATTCTGACAAACACAAACAGGCATACATAAAATCAATAGACCAATAAAACTAAAACCATCATACTCATCACTTTTTGAGCACTGAAATAATCATATTCAGGCAAATACAATTTATATAATAAAATCCCTCACTAAAAATGTTACAATTTGTTTATGCTCATTAAATAAGCTAAAAATTGTAGAGAAACTAACATTTGGTTCAGAAAGCATTTCAAACACACATACACAATAAATTATAATCTATACTTCCATTGATCAAATTTTTTTTATTCAATTCCTATTAAAATGTACTATCAAATAAAAAACATTTATTGATTATATTTAAATCTCTAATTTTTTTTATATATTGAACTTGGCATAAAATAAGAAAGAAAAAAAAAAATAAATAAATAAGTGTGTATTTAAGGTAAATGAAATAGAATGAGATTATTAACTTGCAGGTTCATCAATTTTGATAGAATATGCCTTTTAGTTTAGTTTAGCAAGCACAAAGTTTAGTGAAAAAGCACTAGTTAATGATGGATCAGTTTTAATTCTTCCTATATTGTCCATTTGAACAAGTTGATTTAGATCAATATGAATCTAACACGAGATTAACTGTGTAGTTATTTACTAAGCTTAACTTAGTTGCGGCACAAGGCCAGAAGTATAGGGCATCCAGTGAGAATCAAACTCATGAACAATGGTATACTAGTTTAGCTTGCAAATGATTACACCACATTATATTATCCATGGACCAATTGGGTTCCCATTCTAAGAGTGATCTCTGATAATAACAACACTTTTAAATAGCATTCTCATAATTATCTCTCCACTATGCTAATAATATGGATGATTTAAAAAAATCATATTCCCCTCCAACACTAATCCCACAAAATCATCATTAATTAGAAAACTGGACAGGAAATTTCTTTATTCTTTTAAGTTAAAAATTTTTAAGTGTATTACTCAAATAAAATATAGCATATAAATATGAAAATTCACAAATCTATATTGTACCCTTAGTATAAAGTAAAATGTTCCAATATATTTGGGTTTTATATAAGTTTCATAGACAGGGGTGATTTTTTCATATAAATTTACATATGTTGGAGAGATCTATGAGTAACATTAATTCATAAAATTTTGTAGACTAATAGTATTGATATTTTGATCATTAACTAAAAATGTTTATGAAATAAAATAAATGTTAGATGTCTAATATGAAGCAATCAGAAATCTCATGTAATAATGATTATTTAAAAAAATTAATAAACAAATAATAAATGTTTAAAATTAACTTATTTACTCTGTAAAAATTCTACCTTGAAATTTAATAGTTACTTATAATAATGATCAATTTATTCTTTTCAAATTTTTTGGTAGAATCTTTATCAAAAGTGGATAAAATATACTGATCAAAAAGTGAAAAAACTGTAAAAGACAAGGAAATATTATTTAACTAACCAAAATATTAAGTTAAAGTGATCTTTACAAAATTACATGTAAAATTTTGAAACATGAAAAGTTTATTATTATGTGAAATTATCCCCCCCTCTCTATCTCTCTCTCTCTATATAACTAAAATTCAGTTATTTTTGATATCCCAGTAAAAACAGTTCATCACAGCAAGATGATGATGATGATTATTATTATTATAATATCATCATCATCATCATAATAATAATAATAACCCTTAAAATACTATTAGAAAATAAAGCAATTTCCAGTCAAATTTGCAACTAAATGTTTCAGAGTTCAGCATTTATGTTTAATGTAAATTTTAATAAGTTAACAGATGTAACACTGATGAATTATGTAAATCAATGTCTGAATAAGACTGACAGACAGACAGACAGAAACTTTTGATAGTATTAGATTCATAAAAGCCAGTTAAAATGAGAAGTGCTTTTCATTTCTTAAAATATATATAATGCAGTAAAATATTAAGAGATACTGTCAATTAAATATTTAATGTACTTGGTTTCAGTGGTAGGAAGAAAAAACAGCATTAAAAATTAGTATACCATTTTCTAAACCAATTTCAATTATTTTTTCCTTACCAATATACAATATCAATATTCAAAATTTTGTTTTTACTCTATCTAATAGAAATGTATAAACATAGTTATTTTTTTTTTTTTTTTAATATTCTTTGGACTGTAATTTTTATATGAATTTCTTAAATGAGTAATTATTATAAACTAATGTACTGACGATAATAGCTACATCAAGAAGTTCAAAGAATATAATATTGTGATGATTATCATAACCAAAATGAGAACACTCATCAGAGTATATTTGTGTATAGTAGAATTTTTCAGGCTTGCACAGAGATAATCATTTGGTAATCAGGTTAGTTGGTTGTGCTTTATGGATTATCAACCCTTATAAGTTATTTAGTGCTAAATCCTGTCTATACATATATAATAAATATATACTATTTGTAAACTAATAGTTTGTAGATAACATTTTTAAATGAGCCAGGGTTCATTTGCTTGCACACAGTTAAATGGTTTCAAGTATAGCTATTTATTGTTTGCACAAAGTTAGTTTCAGGCATTGCTATTCAATACTAATAGTTTTATTTGCACAAAGATTAATGGTTTCAAGTATTATAATCTAATACTAATAATTCAATTTGATATTAATCATCTGTTTGCACACAGTTAAAAGGTTTCAAGTATTGTAAATGATTGAACAGTTCTATTTGACCCATAGATGAGTTGGGTGAGTTATATGGCATATCAACCCCATATATATATATATATATATATATATATATATATATATATAATCTCTAAACAAATATGTGGTGCTTTCAATAAGTTTCCAGACTTTTTTGTACAGGCATTTAAAACTGTCGTATACACTTGAAAATTCAGTATCTTATTGCTATACCTCTTATGAGATAGCTGACCAATTTTTATGATTTCAGAATCAAATGACCAGCTACAGCAGCAATTGGAATACACCCTACTAAAGCCTGATTGTCACAGCTGGTGATTTTCAAAAATGCAACGAGGACACTTAGAAGAATGATATGCAATAAAATTCTGTTTTAAACTTGGAAAAAATGCCACAGAAACGTATGGAATGCTTCAGACTGCTTTTGGAGCATCTTGCATTAATTGAGCATCAGTTTTTGAGTGGCATAAGAGATTCAACAAAGGCAGAAGGTCTGTGAGGGATGATGAGAGATGTGGGAGGAGTAAGGAAGTCAATACACCAGAGTTGATTGGCCAAAGGTCTAGGGTTACTATGTTGAGGTTTTAAGTGAGTTCAGGAAGAGATTCCGTTGGTAACAAGTATTCTTATTTAATACTAATAATTTTCAAGCAATTATACAGTTTCAAGAAACTATACATATTAATAACAATTTTTTTTGCACAGAGTAATATGGTTTTAAGCATTTCTATCCAATACTATTAATTTTCAAACGGGTATATTCAAGCCATAGGTGGAACCCTAACAGGTACTACCACTGCAGATCAGAGTAGACCTGGGAGTAGTGGCAATGAAAGTGTGCTCCATATTTCTCAGAGTTCTAGAACTGGAGCCTCACAACTGGATGCAGTTTAGTGTCATACTTAGGACATGATAGAAAAGGGGAAAAATATCTTTAAAAAAATTTTTTTTTATTAATTTGATTATATATATATATAAATATATATACACACACACAGATGAAAAATAAGTAGCAACACCCTGAAGGATGATGTCGATTTTGATTTGAGTTTAGTATTTATCTACCCAATTCCCCTGCCAAAGTTATGTTGCAACATAAGGTTAATTTTTTAAGAAGATACATGTTAGTGTAAATTCAGTTTTCCTTCCTTGAGACTGATAGCCATACTTAAGTTCAAGACTGCCCCACTATTTAGCTATAGCTGGAGGAGGATAGCTGGATGACTTAAGTTCAGTATCTGCATGAAGTCCAAGTAGTGTCAATACATCCTTTATTTTGGAACCTGGACACATATCAATCTAGATACAATATCATTTACTAAAAACTCAGTGTTGCATGGCTAAGCAAAAAGCAACATGAATATGCATATGTATGAAAGGGAATATTGCCCCTTAAATATAAGATTCTTACCAAGAAAAATTCACTCTTTAGAAAACATAGAATTCCTTTGAAGATATATATATATATATATATATATATATATATATATGGTTAATGCTGTTAAAAAGTGTAGGTGGACAGTTTGACATTTGTCATGGTGGCCACTGTCCAATATCTGAGGTCAGACCAGTAGTAATTTCTTGTTCACTTTCGGGCTGTAACAGCTGGTCAACACAAAGTATTCAACCTAATTCAAGAAATCTGGACAGCCACCCACTATTTATATGGATGACCAATTCAAATTGCTTTTATCTCAGCAAGGACATTTTAGTTAGCATTTATAAAATGATGTTTCAGTAATATCAAATAAAATTGGAATTACAGGATAGAAAAAGAAATTTATGAACAAGGATGGATTTTGGAATAATCCTAACTCATGGGATTTGAAACTAGGCTCTATTAAAGCATATTTATCCTTTAGATGGAGTTGAACTACATATAACAGTATTTTATGGAAAGGATATGACAGAAAGAGAAAATTGCCTGAATAAGATTTGTATAGTTTTTTTTTTTTTTTTTTAATTCTTTTTAAATAAAATGTTGGCCACTTTTAAAATATCTATGAAGATGATAGAAAAATACTGTTTATCATTTACAACAAAGCAGAACTGAAGAAGCTCAGTACTTTTATTGAATGTTATTGCATGAGATTAAAGCTTATTTGATTGCTTTTGATAATAACATCAATACTATTGAAATAACCTTCAGATGTCCAAGGTAATTTGTATGGAGTACATGTAAAAGATTTGAATTCAACATTCTTAGAATCATCCCTCCCACACAAACATCATTTGTTTATTGCAGCATATTTCTTTCTGTAACTAATCTTCACAGGAAGAACATTTCCCTACATTATCAATTTGCAGAGCTGCTTCAAATAAGAATGCATGTGTAAGATATTGGTGGCAATCATATCAATAATAGCAGGAGTAATTGCAGTTGCTGCAGCAGCAGCATTAGCTGCAGTGTTGGTGGGAGAAGAAAGAGAGAGAGAGATGAGTACCCCCTATTACCTGGCATGAAAATGATTTAAGTGGCTGTTATGAGGCAGGAATCTCTTACTGCCCACAGCTTGCAGTCCATATCAACAGTGATATCAGGAGAGAGAGAGAGAGAAAGAAATGAAAAACCAAAATCAATCAAGTTGGGAATTTGTTTGCATACCAACACACAGACACAAACTGTTGGGAAGATGTCTATCATTGGGATTCATAGTTGCAAACAATAAAAAAAATGTTGGTTGCAAAGAACATAGTAAAAATAACAAGACATAAACCATGAAAAAGTATCACAGGATGCAAGTATAAATAAAAAAGAAAGAAATTGCATGCTATTTGGTTTGATTTGGTTAAGTAGAGATAAGCTAAGAAAAATCTAGAGAATCTAGTTTAATGTGTGCATAGATTGAAAATGAACATTGGTGGATAGTTAGTTGTCTGTGATCATGGATAGAGTCATACTATTGATTGGTGAGAGAGAGAAAAGAGAAAGCAAGAGACATCAATGCAGTAGTTTCTAATGTAGAGAAATAGCAGCAGTCTTCTTCCTTCCCACGCAGCAGATACCACCACCCTAAGTTACAATAAGCATCCTACTAAAATACAAAACAGTGAATGTGGAAAATACAAGAGAAAAATCTTTGAAAGCTATTGTGTTCATAGATGAGAACTAACAATTGGTACAGGTAGCAGTTTACATATTAGGAGGGGGATTCATTTTTTTGATCAAAAATGTCTTTAGTTGTCTTATTTTAGAAAACTGATCAGTAAGAAGAATGAATGAAAATATCTGAATTTATAATGAATGTATCATCCCCCTATGATCGACTTATATTTGCATTAGAGAATATTAACTGGTTCACATGTGTAAAGATATGTTTATGGCATTAATATATTCAGGAGAATTGCTATAGTTGGGTGTGTCAATACCTGTTTTCATTCTCCTAAGCAACAATTGCAGAAATAGGCAAGTAGTGTGGGTGGTTCCATTTTCCATTTTATTCAATAGCTTAAAAAAAATCCAGCAGGAAATATCTGATAATCCTATAAAGCCTTTGATACTTGTTATATGATTTGTTTTAATATGCTTAAATATACATTTGAATTCTAAGTAAATATTTTTTTGTCAAGCTCCTGTTTTACTCATGTTTTTATTTAATTCTAATCCTTTATAATCCATACTAGAACCTTTTTATCACTGCTAATAATATTCCAAGAATGATTACAGCAATCAAAATGATACATACATACATACATACATACATACATACATATGCGCAAAGTCTGAAACAAAATAGGTGCTTTTATAATTTGACAAGATCAATTCTTTTTTTAATTACTGAATTTAAACGTCTATTTCAAATAGCCATGGAAAATAAATCAAAATAGCTAAATTCCAGTCAGTTTTAGGTAAAATGATTGTCTTCCTTAAAAATCTTCACAATTCAAAAGAAAATAACAAACAGTCCGAGTAGAAAAGGCTTGAGAGAAGACATTTTTAAAAGGATCCCTTTTTTTCCCTCACATAGCTCATGAAGATGTTGCCTTTCAAATATATAGTTTTTTATCCATAAAAATGTTGAGGGGGGAGTATTTCTGATTTATAAATTTGTATTTATTTAATACTGAGACTGTTGGCAAGCTTTTATCTTATAAAAACAATGATCTCAGTAAATGTACATTTATAAATGAAACAAAGCTAAATCTACAATCACCTAGACATGAACACATTACTAAATAATAAGAATAAAATTATTCATTTAGTGATGGGTTTCTATTTAAAGTATCATTAATCTGAAATACATTAAGTAAGTTAATATTTTTATATGGTTGAACAGGTCCTGGATTATTACCAGTAATAATTTGTTTATAGATTGAAATATCTATGTAGAAATATTCTTTGCAATATAATGTAAAGGACATGCACATGGTGTAATGGTCATTGTTGTGGAAAATGGATATGGCAAGCCAAGTTCAAATCCTGGACTAGACTGTTTGAATTTCACATAATACTAATGCACCTGGGAAAGGTATGCATCCAGCTACTCTCCCTTCAGCTATGGGTAAATAGGAAGGTAGACTGGATTCTTTAACCTTGATATGGTTATCAGTCTCAAAGAAAAGCTCAATTCAAACCTCTTCAATTCTGCTTAAAAAAAAATGACCTTAGGTCATATACTGCCCATATAGAGGGGTTGGGAAAAACATTATGCAATAAAATAATTTACCTTGTTAGTTTCAAATGAACAATACTAACTTATTTTAAAATACAAGTTCTGGGGATTTGAGAATAAACTAAAACAATCATGAACAATGTATGGAATATTAATTTTCTTCCAAATAGTCTCTATGGCATTCAAAACATTCCTACAAGTTTTCCATTAGTCAAAGCACTTCTGAAACTCTTCTTTTGATATGGTATGAAGTTGCACCATCTTTCAATACCTTTCACATCTACAAATCACTTATTTTTTAGATGAATTTTCAGTTGAGAAAACTCATAAAAGTTACATGGAACTAAGTCTGGTGAGTATAGATGATGTTGCACTTGCATAATCCTGTGTTTCACCAAAAAGTATTGAAATTGGCTTCGTAATTCTCCACCTCTAAATTGACACTGATTTATCTAGAGAGCAGTCTAGATGAAATCCTTTTATTTTTGATTGCTCAATTGTGCAAACACTTAGGTAAATTTTAGAATTAAAGAATTTTAAAATTCACTCTTAATACTTATTGATAAGAACTTGTAATTTGCAAATATTTTTGGTAAATTGGAATATACATTTAAAAATAAAACAACAATATTATGCCATAACTTGATTTATCTGGGTAGTTTGCAGAGAACAATACCATCTCATCTTAAAATACTAAGTTCTGAAGATATAAGAATAAGCAAAATGTCAAATGATGAGCATGTAACAAAAATTTAACTCTCTATTTGGGGAGGGATTAGAGTGTGGTATAATGTATTATCATCAGGCAGGGCAGAATGCAAAAGGTTGGAGGGACAAGCATGGTTCTGGAGATTACAACCTTTTGTGTCAGCACCCCCTCACCAAACTAAATAGAAGGGTTAGAGTAGTTTGATATCCATGTCACATTTGTCCAACGGACAGAATAATTTTTGTCTTTACCCCAGTGAAAACTATGTACTGCATACTACAATGTAAAGTTAGTTAAAAATCAATATATATATAGAATAAAATGGTAACAAGGTTTCAAAGAACAGTTCCAAGTGAGGGACAAAATTAAGTCTTAAAAAATAATAATATGAAAATCATTAAATAAAAGAGTTACTGAAACAATATTTTGTGTGTGTGTGTGTGTGTGTGTGTGTGTGTGTGTGAAGTCTGCTTCTTGTCTTTTTTTTAATGTGAAACAGTTTTCTTTAATTAGATCATAGCATATAATCTAGGCAAATTATAAACATATATGGTGCTAATGTATCTCCTTGCTAGACTCCAGTGATTATGTCGAAGAAGTCTGTGTCATTATTGGGTAAGTGAACCATTGCTTTCATTATATCAGTAACAGATCTTAGGGGAGACCATATACAAGTAGTATTTGCTCCATCTTTCCTCTGTGTATGGAATCAATGCCTTGGAGATCTGGCAGAAACAATGACAGATGCAGATTATGCAGATGATCTAGCGCTTCTCGCAAATATACCTACTCAAGTTGAATCCCTGCTGTATAGCCTGAAGTAAGCATCAGGAAGCATTGTATTCAATGTGAATGTAATTAAAAGAATTCAGGTAATTTATACAAGGAGGGTCCATTTCCACTTTACCTGGCAAACCTCTGAAATTAATAGACCAGTTCACATATCTTGGCAACAGTATTTCATCTACTGAAAGTGATGATAACTTATGCATAGTGAAGGTGTGGATTGCTATGATCATCAATCATATAGAAAGCTGATCTCTTTAATAAAAGGAAATGGGATTTCTTCCAAACCATGGCGGTGTGAGAACTACTGTATGGCTGCACCACTTGGACGCTAACAAAATGTATGGAGAAAAGACTTGATGGGAACTATACAAGAATGCTACATGCTGTTTTGAACAACTCCTGGAAGCAACACCAGACAAAACAGTAGTGGTATGGCCACTTACCTCCTAATCCACAAACCATCCAAGACAAACAACCAAACAGCATAGACACTGGATGCAGTTTAGAGGACCTACCAGGAGTGATGGAAGATAGGGACTGATGGTGAGAGAGAGAGTCAGGGAACTCCATGCTATCAGCTCAATTTGATGATTTTATATATATATATATATATATATATATATATATATATACATACACACACACACACACACACAACTTAGTTTATTCTAATGAAAAGAATTTTATATAGTGTGAGTATATTGATTTCTGTAACATTCAATAAGTAGAAGTATTTATGATAGATTAATAGGATTAATATATTTTCTGTACTATATTTAAATGTAATAAGGGAAGGTCTTCAATATTTATATGGATCACAACAGCTAATTCCCAAACAACGAATGAGGATATTTAAAGAGCAAAACAAAATTGTCAATTTGGAACCACTAGATAAAGAATGTAGGAAAATGTTGTTAATTGAGAAAAAGAAGGGAAAAAGTAAACAGCTTAATATAATTCCTCAACATGATAGCCATTTTAAAGGCCTAAGAGTGAAGACACAATTTATAATAAAACAATAGGTTATCATTAAAATCTTGATATTCACATTTCATATTGATTCAGAAGAATTGTTGCTGAAATTTAATAACTCTGTCAATGGTTCCAAAATAACTCGGCTTTTAGAAGACATATATATATATATATATATATATATATATATATATATGAGAGAGAGTGAGAGATAGGAGGAGGAGGAGCTCCTGTGGTGTAATGGTTGATAAGCTAGATAAGGAGACAATTGTCAGTGAATTTGCTTCTCACTGGGCACCCCATACTTTTAGCTTTGTATTAGCTAAGCTAAGCAAAAAACCGTGTGTGTGCGCATGGAAACATACTACAATAAAATCAGTCCATCCTTTATTAGAACAATATATTTAAAACACTCTTAAGTAAAGTTATCTCCAATCCAATTTGCAATTGAAAGATAGTTTGGTGGTGACTCCATTCATACTGAACATCAGTTTTATTCATGTATAATTTTCAACATCACAGAGATAACTATGGAACTAATTAGAAACCTTTATTCCTTAAATAGATTTATCAATATCATCAGAGACAGCTATAACAATGGGAATCAAACATGTTCTCAGATCATCTAGTAATATTCAAATGTTACTATTTAGAGTGATAAATCAAACTATAAAATCATATATTACATGGACATTATTGAAATAAGGAATTATCATTACAGATTGATATACTTGGATTAGAGTCCTTGTTACAGTTCTTATAAAAAGTATAAAGTAAAAGTTGGTGGCCATAGTTGAGGGTGACCTGAGGGCTCCCTTTTCAATAGCTACTACACTGAGGTGTAGGGGAGGGTGCTACTCCTTTCCCTGGATTGCTCCACTTTACCTTTGATACATATCTTATAATGCTGAGTGTAAAGCAAGGAGATATCAAGTACCACTTTTGGAGTCTTTGGTATGACTCGACCTGGGATTGAACCCTGGTCTCCCAGGCCATTGACATACACTCTACCCACTTACTATAACCAAAACAAAGATTGCAGTTTGAGTACATCAATTTATAATATCTGACAATCAGAAAAAAAATCATAAAAATGGTGAGTATTGGTAGTCATATTTAAGAGCAAAAATTAGAACCTTTTAAATTGTTTAATGTTCTTATCATTGTTTTCCACTGGGATTTATATTAATAGAGAAAAAAATCTGAAAGCCATAAATTATAGATGACTTTTAATTGAATACCATTTCTAGTATACATTAGTACTCAATATTACCAGGTGTTGAGAAGGAAATAACATTTGAGCACTATATATTTCCAGTACTGCATTTGAGACATTTAAATGGAAACATCAATAAATAAGCATTAAACAAATAGTGTCTAAATTATGTGATAATGAGATAAAATTCTTCTTAATCTGTCAGTATAAGCATCAATCACTAACACGCACAAGTATTTGTATCATAGTCTAAAATACACACACACACACACACACACACACAGAGAAAAAAAAATGTAAATAAACATGAAAGTATGTAAAAAAAATTACACACACACACACACACACACACACACACACACACACACACACACACACACACACACACAGAGGCTGTAATCATTTATATATGATAATATGCCAACATCAAATGTTAGGTGTTTTTTTTTTATGAAACCATCTTCAGAGCAATGGTGGAGTGTGATGTATCAAGTGGAAAAATGAAATGAAAAAGTGAGAAAATTCTAAGCATTCTATTTCAAAATAGGGTGACATAATCAGCATTAAATTTTTTTTTCCAAAAAGGATAATGTATTTGCTATAGATTTTTCAAAAAAGTTTTAAAATCTTTTATAAAAATTGAAAAATATTTTAAATCTCAAAAAAGAACATATATGTGCTTAATTTTGAAATTTAAAAAAATTTTTTCGTTTTAAAATTTATTACTATCACTAAAAAAATTACATATTTTTTTGTGGTTTGCAAAAAAAATAATCTAGTTATTTTTGAAAATTATAAAAAAAATGCTTCTTATAAAATTTAAAAAAAGAAAAAAAAAAAAATCTATAGAAGATATGATAACTTCTTGGTAAAAAAAAAGTCCAAACATTAATTAATTCACATTTTGAAACAGTATACTATTAACAATAACAGAAAGCTAAGAATTTTCTCCCTTTTTTTTGTTTCATTTGAAAATAATTTTCATATGATACATTATATTCCAACAGCACCCTGAAGAAGATTTAACAAAACTTTTAATGTTAAATCCTGGGATATAATCATATATAAATGAATAAATCCTCAGAATATTGTTTTTTCATATTTTTATATTCATATACAAAAATTCACCTTCTCATAGTAATCTAGCAAAAACACAACAAAAGTTTTTTTTTAATGTAGGTAATTAAGTTAAAATCCTATAAGAAAAAGTATTTTCCAGTTCAATTTGCAAATGAATAATTTTGTGCTGTCTTCATTCACAACTCATTTTTTTTTCATTATCTAAATCCTTGTAAATAGAGATAATTATGAAATGTTAATTAGAATTGTCTACTTCTCCTTAAATAAAAGCATCAGTATAATCATGAATAAAAAAAACACAAGAATCTATTCTCACTATGCTTATATAATACTTAATATAATGAAACTGAAAAAAGTTTACAAGAATAACAGAATGATAACAAAATGATGTAATAATTAAACTAGACTTAAAACAGACAAATATTTCTATAAAACTATTTAACAAAACAAGATAAGAATGATTTATCTTTAAAAATGTAAAAGTGATTTGCTACCATTTTGCTGAGAGAGACGAAGGTTCTATTTTATCAAAAGGGAATTAAATAAACTATTTAATTGGCATTGAGATGTTTTCCTTTTTAATTATTTTCAAGTAAATTTTTCCTTCATAAAATCCTAAAGATTTTATTTCCTTTTAATACAATAATTACAAATATCCATAATGTACCAATTCTTCAATCTGTAAATCTTATGAAGATGATTATTCTTTAGAATTTTTTTTTTTGTGAAAGAATGAATTGGAAGTTAATAATAAGCATCCATAATCTTATAACACTTCATAACATCTTTTTTAAGTCTTGATGATGGTTTATTGAAATTAAAACAATGTCAACAGTCTTTCATATTAAATTCTTCATTTTGGATTACTTTGTTTTCAACATTTTTCTCCACTAGATACAAAATATATATTTATACCAATCCATAAGAATATGATAATAATTTGCAGTCATTCCTAGCTACACAGAAAATTTATAACTTTTATGAAAACTGTCATATTGTAAAAAAGGTTTAAAATGCCTTTTCAACATCTTCAATATATCTGTCTTTAAGCTAATCTAGTCAAAAAGTCAATCCTTGATTTCTGATAACAAAATCATTGATTTATGAAACAAGTTTTAAAGGCTACTTCTAGTCCTTCACATCATGTTTGAAAGTCATCTTTAAAAAATTATAAATCAAATACTGATTGACTTGAATTTTTTCTTGAAAAATTAAATTAGCTTTTCAATATTCAAGTCATGCACAATTAGAAAAATCTTTTAAAAAGTTCTTTTTTTTTAAAATACTGTATAAGTCACAAATTCATTTCCATCAGAGTATATTTTTTTGGCCTAAAAATTAGATCCTCAATGTTTCACAGAATGTAAGATAACTATATAAATACTATTATTAGTATGATTAGGTACAAATAAAAAAATTCATTTTTTTTATTGAAGGTGTTTCAATTTACTGAAGAGCTGAAATAAAATAGGCGAATAAAATTATAAATGAGTGACTTTTATAGTGATTAAAGAGACAAACTTAACCACTTTAATATAGTCTGTAGTAAATTACTCTTTAAGATGAAAAGAAATTTCTAAAAACTTTATTAAAAATAGATGGGTGTTTTTAAAAGAAAAAAAAAAAAGAACTGTTGAATAAAAAAAATCAGATCCTCAGTTTAGGAGAACGGGGGAAATAGCAACAGACAAAGCATCATGAAATCAACTTTTATCTTCTTTCTTCTAAATATAAACTACATTAAGTGATGTCTCTCTAAAAGAAACCAGTAATTTAAAAGTTTTATTCAAACATTTTCCAAATAACTTAATAACTAATCTCACTAAAAGATTTCTTGCAGCTTAAATTTGCTGAGAATTGGAATGGATATTTTTACCAAAAACATTTTGTAAATTTGTCTCCCACATCTATTTTTTTTAAATAATGAGGATTTGATAATAGTTTCAAATGTGAGTAGATTATAGATATTATGAATTAAATTCAGATATATTTAAATAGTATAAATTTAAGCATGTAAGTTGAGGCAGATTAAAATTTTTACAATTATCATCAGCATGTGAACAATTTCATTCTTAGTCCTTAGATCTCTTAGCTCCCAGATAACCTAGCCTACCTTGGTAACTATTATACCACACAAGGTGTCCTGCTATTTACTAAAATTTGCTTAGTCTGACACACAGGTCTCAAAATGCTGGCATTATTTGTTGTTACTAATTGATCACCCATCTCATTAATGTAGAGGCTTATTGCAACTTGACTTCAGTAATCTATAAGAGGAACTGGTACTTTAAGCTTGACTTGACCAAATTAAATGTAAATTCCAGCATTACACTATAAAAAGAGTTTGGGATTTTCTTTATTCTAAGCTAATATTCATCAATTATTTTTTTTTTAACAAAGATGAAGTAGAAAAATTTGTGACACAATTCCTTAAAATAAAGCAAAGTCTTCATTAAGAATTATTTATGTCTTTGTTAATTCTAAATAACATTTCAATGTCATTTACCCAAATTTGTACAAATAACCTTAATAGAAAATCATTACTTCCCATCCCGCAAAGCTTTCACAGTGTCATGTCAGAAAATATACAGAAAAACAGCAATTTGAATGTTTCATGTCCTTTTATACAAAGGAAAAATAAAAGTAACAATTGACAATTAAAGATGTTTGAGTAATCATTTACTAAACTTAGCTTAGTTTACCACAAAGAGCATCCAGTGAGAATACAACTCACTAACAATAATCTGCCAGCATAGCTTGATGATAACATCAAATCAGCTTTATGCTAAACAAGTTCAAGTAATTAGTATCTATAATTTCAATTTTTCCCATTAGTAAGTGTGGAAAACATTCTTATAATAGAAAAACAAGTTTGAAATCAGGTTTGAAAAAAAACCAAAAAAACTACACTGAGCCAAACAGTATTGTAGGAAATAGAATTGGAGATCAAAGTTCAAAGGCTGTGCAAAACTGTTTGCATTTCATTTCATGCTAATGCCCTAGGCAAAGGCCTGCATCCATCTCTTCTCTTACCAGCTATGAGTAAATAGTAGCACAAACCAAATTCTTTAGCCTTAGTTAAGCAACCAGTCTAATCAAAGGAAAACTCCCATTCTGGCCCGGCATGGTAGCACCTGATAGGGCCCTATCCATGGGTTAAATAGAACTAATTGCATATTTATGCTAAACTGAATAGCTTGAAATAGAAATGTTTTTTGACAAATGAACTGTGCTCGTGCTAAACTGAATTTTTTCAAATAGAACTGTTTTTTGACATTGAAACTGTATTTACACTAAACTGAATTGTTTAACATAGAACTGTTTTGACATGTAACTGTGTGTAAGCAAAATCTGTACTTATACTCAACTGAATTAGAATTGCTTGACTAAACTGAATAGCTTGAAATAGAAATGTTTTTTACAATTAAACTGTACTTACATTTAAACTGCGTGCGTATGCTAAACGGAATTGTTTGAAATTGAACTGTTTTTGA
>OY757921.1:66354707-66356123 GCA_963585895.1 Sepioteuthis lessoniana
ATATATATAAATACATAAATACACATATATAAATACATAAATACATATATATATATATATATACACACATACATATATATATATACACACACACACACATATATATAGACACACATATATATATACACACATAGACACACACACATATATATATATATATACACACATAGACACACAAACATATATATACACATATATATATACATATGTGATGGCAAATTGACTATAATCCCAAAACGGGACTTTAATTTCGCGCGTGTGAAGACGGGGCAGGTTGGCACTAGATCCCCAACAGAATAAGTCCTGTTCAGAGTTCTTTTCTCAGGCAGATAAGAACTGGCATATTACGTGAGGGAATAATTTAGGGCCAGACTGACAGCCGCTGGCAAGGGGTTCCAAAATTCACACTATCACACACCCACCAGGCAGCTTTCTTCCTTCCCTGAGATAATGGAAGAAAGTGAGCCTATAGGTTTTAGTCGTAATAATATTAATATTGTTGTAGTCGGCAACTCCGGTTTCCCGTATGATACTCTAGGAATTAATAGGACAGTTCTAAGCAAGATAACATAAGGCGAATAGAAGCTGAAGGGAAAGCATGGAATGACCACATGGTAAAATGAAAATACATAGGTTCTTTACTACGGTTATATATATATATACGTTCAAAGTGTCAAAACATATAATTGGATTGTCCATGAATATGAATGTCTTTTCTTGGCTTTTATCCTTTTTCAAATTGAGAGAGAGAGTGGTAAACTAAATTTGGGTGTAAAGGAAAAATGTCCCCAAAGTTACTTAACTTATTTTCGATGAGGTTCCACTGGAGAATTTTCTTCTTTCACGGGCTACTAGACTGTTCTGTTTTTAATACTGGCTTGAGGGACACCAGTCTCTCATGTCTCAGTTAATCTTTTGGTCTCCAGCCCAGAGTAAAATGGCTATGGTCTGTCTGCCACGAGTCTTGGTCAAAAACTGACTTTTTACTATTTACTTCTGCTGAGGGGAAGGGAACCCCACTTCCGTTTTGGGGTCCCAGCCAATCATTTGGCTTCTCTCTCTTTCCCCTTCAGATGTCCAGCGACCTGAGGTCACTTAAGTGCGAACATCTGGTCTCCTGTGTGACCCACATTCCTTCCTAATGGTCACTTTTTGACTGCTTGATACTCTCATTCAATATGGGAGGATAGTATCAGTCTTACCTCTTCTTCTCCGTGAGCTATAACGTGACACATACATATATATATATATATATATATATATATACGAATATATATATATATATACATACATAAATATATATATATATATACATATATACATACATATAATTATATGTATATACATACATATATATATATATATATACACACATACATACATATAGATATATATATATATATATATATATATATA
>OY757921.1:66358823-66851323 GCA_963585895.1 Sepioteuthis lessoniana
AAAAATACTGATTTTTTTTATAAAACATAAAAGGATTGTCACTTTGGAATAGTAGACATCAGCCATCCAAGAACATTTTAAACTAATAGAAAACTAGTTTTATAACAATGAGACCATTGAAAATCTATGAATATATAAGTGACAAAAAGATGACTTTTTTTAAAAATTCAAAATTTCCTTTATATCAGGAAATGAAAACAAACTAAATATTCATTTCTGCTATTTACAAAAAGAGTAAAATGAACACTTCAAGCTAAACTATCAAAACATTAGTAATGAGGGATTCTTATCATGTCCTATATTTGTGGCTTTCCTAAGCTTAGTAAATAATAACATGTAAACACATTATTAGACTGTATTGATATTCAGATTGAAATATATAATTGCAGGTGATCAAATCTAAATTATAAAACCCACACACACACACATATATATATATATATATATATATATATATATATATATATAAACTTTGCATTCAAATATTAGTAATTAAAATAAGTATCAAAACAAAATAACCTTCACTATTTCCTGAATAGAATCATCAATGTTAAAACTGGAACTCTATGGGTTTATAGGTCATGTAGCATTAAAAGAAAAAATATCCTTTGGATTCTAAAATAAAATCAAAAACATTTTCAGTCAGTGACTAAAAAAGTATTTTGAATTACTAGTTTAATCTAAAAAACACAAATTATCATAATACAATTCCAAGATTTGAAATCAATAACTAATTTAAATATGGAATTTTTTTCATTCCAAAATAGCTACACTTGAGAAGCAGCATGAAATGTTAATTCATCCTAATGGTGAAAATTAAATTTTCATGGATTTCTTATTTGTATCTTTAAGACTGATTAGCAAATTAGATTTTCACAAACATGATAATTCTGCTATTTGAAAATTACAAAGATAAATTTAGAGAGATTTCTGCCCAAGGGTTTTGTCTTCCATGTCAGCTACCATCATCTTCAGTGGAAGATTGCTATCACATTTCTATTTCTCTTGCAGTCACAATAGAGGCACCCCCTTTGCTTTATGATAGTTGTACTTCTTAAGATTTTTTTTAATTTTATGATGCTATGATGGAAATGAATTGTCAGTAGTCAAAAGATTTTATTTTTTCAGATAAGGGAAGTTGTATAGGCTTTATGATTCTGTACAGTGCTGGGGTAAGGTAGCAGAATTCATCCCACCTCCCAATCACAAACATCTCCAGGCGTTTAACTTAAGATCATAGTTTGTTCACTTTTTTTCAGTGTATTTTCAAAGCATATTACAATGCCTGCCAGACAGCCATAAAAAAAAGAGATCAAGAGAGAATGAAAACTATTACTTTGGAGAGGAAAATCAAGATAATAGCCCAGGTAGAGTCATTTTCAACATGATATATTTTTCAATATACACTGAGTCCATCAGAATATAACCCCCATCATAAGTTGTGCAGGATCTGTATTTTCGTGGGTATATATAATATGCTAAATATGATTGATTGATTGATTTTAATCAAGTATCAACCAATCTAGGGTTATTTTATACCTAAAGGTTAGAGAATTGTGTACCTTATAGATTTATATTTACATTTTTTGTGTAGTTTCTTCAGTTAGATGATTTCAAATATTCCTATTTAAAACAAATACTTTGCAACTAATTTATATAGAATTATATAGTTTCAATTAACCTCTTATATCTAATAATTATCATGTCTTTGTACAGTTATATGGTTTCAAATAAGTAATAATAATACTTTATAATAAATAATAATAAAATAATCATATCAAGAGAGATAAATAAAATTGTCTTCATTCAGTATTAGGTAAATGTTATATTCAATGGACAGGTCATTTAAAAAAAGGATGCAATCATCTTTTTGGTAACTTAGCTATTTTAAATCTAAAAACTATTTTGTAAAGATATTAGAAATAAAATCATTACACATACGTTTTAACTTTACATATTGAAAGTGATTTCTTTTAATCTGGATGCAGGTTTGTGGCCATTTCAGTTTAACATGTTTGTTCACTTATAGTGAAAAATTCTCAACATTAGCCTTCAATCTTTTAAGTGTATTGGAATCGATTTAAAAAAAAAAACATTTTAAAAATACCTAAAGGAAGAAATATATGTGAAATAAATCTCAACAATAAGCATACATTCATCTTAAAAAAGCAACAAAGCTGACACACCACAAAGGAATGGATGCTCAAATAAGACTAACACACGACAGTCATTTCAAATAACTTCTATCATATTCAAGTAATGTTGTCATGTGACAAATATTGTGGCATAAAATTTATATACATGTAAATTCTACTCTTATCCTTTGAGCTCCATTTCTGATAATACACCATATATATATATATATAAAAGAGAGATGCAAGCTAATATAAAGGTTATCATCACAAAAGTAGAAATGGCAACCTGAGTTTGAGTATGATCACTTTGCCAAGATAGTTTTTTAAGTGGATGACAGAGTTAAGAACTTGGATACATCATCAAAGATAGCCACTGAGTTCTTTTAATCCTATACACTCTCAATCTAATATTTTCAACTTGGGAAGTGTAAACTAGGAAAATTTCACATCAAATTTGCTATATATATTTGTTAGATTTATAGACAATATATATAAAGCTAGTTTATGACTCATTTCAATAGCTAAATTCTGTTTTCTTTAAGTAGAGTTGCTACTTAACTGATATGGTAGGATAGAATTTATGTGCATATAAATTCTACCTTTTCATCATTTGAGTTGTGTCCATAATCAACAAATAAAAAAGCTTTAATTACAGGTATATCCAAACAATTTATTCTTTTGACATTTTTACAAATTTTAAAACTTTTTCTACTTTTCAAATCCGAGCCCAAAAATTAATGTGCAAATGAATAAGTGGATAATGGAATGCTGGTTAGACATAGACAATGAATAAACACTAAGGTTAAAAATTATTTGCATTTAGATTCCTGAAGAAGTCTGTATTTAGCTAACCCTTCTACACAGGCAGGATGTGATGCAAGGGAAATTTTTAAGTAGATTATAGCTGGTTTGAATTCAGTTTTCCTTTCCCAAAATTGGTTGCCAAACCAAGACTAAAGAACCCAGTCTACCCTATTATTTACTCATAGCTGAAGGAGAACAAATAGTTTAATGTTTTTCCCGGGGGTATTAGTGCAAAGTAAAATGCCAACAGCCTCAACCAGGATTTGAACACTAATTCTATTTCCTATGATGACAATAAATGTTATGCAAAGTCTAACTTCTCCTTAAATAAGTCATGTATCAGCATGTTTGTTAAAATTTAATTATATTCTATTACTTTCCTCATTTTGCTGCTTTTACACCGGGCTATTGGCCTAGTGAGTAGAGTGTTCACCAATGCCGGGAGACTGGGGTTCAATCCCAGGTTGAGTCATACCAAAGACTCAAAAATTGGAACTTAATGCTGCCTTGCTTAGCACTCAGCACTATAAGGTGAGGGTCAAGGGTAAAGTAAAGCAATCCTGGGAATGGAGTAACACCCTTCCCTATGCCTCAGTGTAATAGCTATTGAAAAGGGAACCTTCAGGTCCCCCTTGACTTTACTTACAACTTACATCTGACACTAAATATTAATGTTACTTAATTAGTTCAAATTTGAACCAATCTAAGTAACAGATAATATACAGGATCATTTATATTGGATGCAACCATCTTTTTGAGAATTTGTATTTAAACTATTAACTTCTTCATAGCCCTGAAAACAATAGCTGTAGACAACCCAATACTTGAAGAATGTTTTCTGAAAGATTTTTTGGTTGAACAAGTTGAATGCTTCAACACATCATTAAAAACATCAGCACAAAGATAACTGGCCTGAACTATTTCAATCTTGTACAATTCCAGTCTCACAAAATTTATCAAACAAATCTAACATTGTTGACTTGTTGGGAAGTATAAACTGTGAAAATTTCATATCAAATTCATTTTCTGTTTTGTTTTATATAAAGTAATAGTAGCTATAATAATCAAAATAATCATCATTAAAAAGTACCAATAGTTTTATAATAATGTTAGATTCTAACCTTAAGCTTAAAAAAAACATTATGGGGAAAATTTGTGATTCCAGTTTAAAGATGCCATTCAGTTCCAAATATTCACAATCTATTAATAATCAAATTACCAATTGATTCATAATGATTTACTAAGTTTAGCTTAGTTTGACACAAGGCCAGAAGTATAGAATACTGTGAGAATTAATCTCACAAACAATGGTCTGCTAGCTTAGTTTACTCACAATTACATCACACAAGATGTCCAAATTAGTTGCCATGCAGTCATTTACTAAGCTTAGCTTAGTTTGACACAAGGCCAGAAGAATAGGATAGAGAGAATTGAATTCATTACTAATGATCTGTGAACCTTGAAATGCTTCTCAAAAAACTAAACATAGCTTAAATTTGGCACAAGACCTGTAGTACTTAGTGAAGATTGAACTCACTACTCTTTTGTAATTGATTCTTGAGATTAGCTTGGTAATCACTGCACCAAAATGAAGTACTGAAGTCAATGATTTACTAAATCATTAGGTTTGATAATGAGTCCTTCTTGGAGTAATGTGTGTGGAGAGGAGTACTTAAAGAGTGTTCATTTCCTATCAAAGAGAATAGCTGTAATGGGTTACATGGCACCAGCAACAACATATAATCCCTGACATGACTGATCAGGGAAGTTAAGATCCATACCTTTCTCAAAAGCATAGTAAAGATCCATAGGTCTTTCTAAAATGAATATGAATGACCTCAGTCAAAATTTGGCTCAATTTTCAGTGTTGCTAATTTCGAACCTCCCAAAAATTATAAACAATAATAAATACTGATTGAGTTCATATGATCAAGAATTATTTTCTACTAAGAAACAATCTGTAATTTGACTTGAATGCACCAAAAAGTTGAGTGCTATCTTCAGACCATCAGCTTTTAAAATTTTTGAACTCTTAGCTCTTGGATAACCTGTACCTGAAAGAAAAGAAGGGGGGAGCACAAAACATAGCTTTTGCTCCAGAGTACCAACATCTTTATTTAACTTGGAAGTTTTTGTAAAGAATTATTAAAATAAGGAATTTTGAGGACAAAAATAAATGGATCATTTAAAACTGTACAAGGCCATAATTATTAATTTGATGATTATAAAACTGTATAAGGTCATTACTATATTGATAGAATTTTTTAAGATAGACATAAAATGGATCATTAAAAACTGTCTAAGGTCATTATTATTGTAATCATTATTATAAATCCCTTTTAAAGTGTTCAATATTTGAATGGTTTAATCATATGATTTTACCAATAAAATTATTTTATTTTGAATGAAGTTAAGCTATATATTAAAAGAATGGATGATCTCAATAAGCCTTTTATTACCATGAGATTGAGCTCCTTAAGTTAGATATAACTAGTGGGCTTAAAGTATATGATAAAATAATGCTCAGCCTGAAATATTGGGCTTATTGGTTTAAAAGACTAAATGCTTAATTCACTGTTTCAATATATAAGAGAAATATGAATGTGGCTATTAAGGAAGAGTTTCCCTAGTTTTGATAAGTTATTTACTGAGTTGTGGCACAAAGCTCAAAGTATGGGGTATCCACTGAGAATCAAATTAACAATGGTCTGCTAATGTCAGTTTGCCAACCATTACACCATGTGAGGTACCCTCCTGGTTTTGATAAGACTAATACTAAATGCTAATTTCATTCTGTACATTCAAAATGATCCATAGATATTTATATTTCAGGGATATAATGACTAACTTTTATCTCTATAATCAAATGCCAAAAATTTAAGGGGAAAAATCACAATGGATTTTATTTTAGCAGAAGAACATTATCTGTAACAAATAGAAATTTCCAAACAATAAGCAATAAAAAATATTCATGCATTTCTATATTACCAATTGAAGAGACAAAGACATTGTTCTGAATATAAAGCAAGAAAGGAAAAAAAATGGAAACTATTTTGAATGTCACAAATAAGAAAATTTGATATCCAGTTTTTTAACAAATTGATAGATAGAATAATCAAAACAGGTGTTATCATAGATTTTCTTTTTTTTTTTTAAATCAATTATCAGCAAATCTATATGGTACATACACTTATATAAGGGATGTTCCAAAAGTAATACCTCAAATTTATTTCCACTGAAATAATAGATACAGGGAGCACAATATGACCAAATCTTTTTCAACAATATTTTTAAAAATTCTTTTTTCTTTTTACAGTCACCACCATTGGTTGCATTTTCAGAAGCAATAAACACAAGTCCAACGGCTCTTCCCAACAGTATTAATGTGTTCCTGCATCTGTTATAGCGTCTGTGAAAAAAATAGGAGTCATTAGTTTTGGATCCTCCCTTGTATATCTACTTAAGAATAAATCAATTAGTCACTTAATCAAGTTGTTTTATGATTATGAAGCTACCTATTCATCTAATTTACTATTAATACAAAACTTTGTCAATAATATTGTAGCCATGTGATGAAACAAAGCACTTATACAAGTATTTATTTTTTAATAGAACTCCCTTGCTTGTCAATGCATTTAACCTGTTTCTTCAGAGAACAAACAATTTGGACAGGATACAATGAACACTTCAGTGTGAAATACAGTTAAGTATCTGGCTAAAGACTTACTGATGCACTATTATTTATATACATATAAAACTTTTCTCAAAGTTGTCAATGGGTGTATCAACTGTTTATTATAAATACAAGGTCTTATCAGCAAATTCGGTTTCGTTTGCTTTATGGCATGATAATTCTGGTTGGGTTGTTTAATGTTGAAGTTAGACATTTTTTAAAGTAATTATATGGTTTCAAGCAACTATTCTTATCAAATAACAATCATTTTTTTGCAGACAGTTATATGGTTTCTATTATTCCCATCTAATACTAATAATTTTCAAACAAATCTATTTGATCCATAGATGGAACCTCAACATGTACTACCACTTGCAAGTCAGAGTAGACCAGGAAGAAATTGTAACTCCCCAGAGCTCCAGAACTGGAGCCTCCCAACTGGTTGCAGTTTAGTGTCATACTCAAGACATCTTGATTTTTTTTTTTCATTTTTTTGAAAGGAGGATGCAGTCAGTACATTCCAGACCCTGTTGATAAGGCAAACCTAGTGATCCACCACTTATATATCAAAGTTGACAATGGATATATCAACATTTTACTGTTAACACAAGGTTCAATTATCAGCAAATTTACCCAGTATACTGTGCTTTAAAGATAACCAAAAGGTAAAATATATAACTTCCACACTATTTATCAATAAATAAATCAAACTTTTCTAGTAAATTAAAAGTTAAAAGAAATAACTACAAAAACAAGAAAGATTTCAAGTAAGTATAAAAATAAATAAATAAATAAGATGTACAAAGTTGTTAAAAGGAACTGAATTTTTCTTTGTTTTTAGGAATTGTTTTGCTGTATTTATGTTATGCTAACAGTTCCATATTCATAGAATTATTTCATTAAAAATATTTTGTTCTTAACCACACCACTAGAAATGTAGGATACTTCTAATCTTTTAAAACTAAAGTTGCTTAGGAAAAAAAAAATTCTTATTCTTTCAAATTTAACTGTATCAGAATAATCATTCATCCTTAAAGTCTACTGACACTAATTTTAAATACAATAAAAATTACCAACTAATAAAACTGATTAGTTATGAAAAAAGTTTGGTTTATTTATAAAATTCTCTTAAAATCTCATATTCCATTATGAACCAAGTTTCTATAACGCTCAATGGAGCTCCCAAATCAAAAGTCAAATCAAATAAAAATTTTAAGGAGAAATAAATGTTGCAATATTGACAGGTTTTTCAAGCTTAATATTCTTTAAAAAAAAAGAATTAATAGGACATATATGACATAGTAGATAGAAGCATTTTAACCTGAAAATTCCAAGTTCAATCACAAAGTTGGCATTGCATAATTCATTGAGGTGTGATTAAAAAGTATACAGACAAGATCTTTTAACTTTTTTAAATTTCAAAATTTAAATAGATGTATATATGGAGTGAGGTCTTATGAATATGATACTCACCAGACCTTGCTCCAAGTAACTTTTTTCTTAAACTAAGAGTAAAATTTGCAGCTCGAAACCATATATATAAAAAAAAAGCTTTAGCTCAAAATTTGATTTTTAAGCTAATCTTCAGAAAACAGCTAAATAAATAAATATATATATATATATATATATATATATATTACATTTTCTTAATGAGATGATAAAAAAACGAATTTTAAGATAGCAACAATAAGTTTTATTTAGGACTTATTTACATCTAAATTTTATCCAAATCAAAATACCCTTGAGACTCTTGTATGCATTTTATTAAAATTGTTTCATTTTGTGGAGCTATTTCTATCTCAGATTACTTACAGACAACAACAAACATAACAAAAGAAACACTATTTCTTTAAAGTCAAATTAAAAAAGTTTTAAAAGGAAAACCTAAAATAACCAATTTTATAAAACCATGTTTCAAAGCAACTTACTTTATACATTATTCTTTCCTTAAAAGGACATAGACATATATTCAAAAATGATCAAAACATCTTTAACAATTTTCAGATGGTAAAAGATTAGCAATTCCACTTGATTGCTATCAACAATCTTTGAAACAAGAAAGAGCCTTCTATACTTATATAAGTATCTTTTTCAATGGGTATTTATATATTTATATTCTTATACTGTATAAGACTGATGCAATCTCAATTTTTAATGCTTTAGAAATATCAGCAACAAAGAGTTTCAGAATTATACCAAATCAAAGAAAATGATTAAATCAAAAGGAATATACAATATGTTAGAGATTATCTATGTTTAAATTACCATTATGATTGTATTATCATTCTTTCTCACATATGTCTGATAGTTACAACAGTAAGAAAATGACTGTTACCAAACACTTTATTCTTTACACTATTCAAACAGATCTATACATGCTCTATCACTAATATAGAGCACTTTTTCTTTATAAATATAGCAAACTTTATTATTATTATCATTATTATAAGGTAATCATAACCTAGTCAAAAATGACACAAATGAGATTTTTTATTCAAGCAATAGACTTAAAATGCTCCATTTTAGAAAATTAAACTATTTCCAATCCAATTTGTAAGCCAGATAATTTTGTAGGCATTGCATTCACACTGAATATAATTATTTAATCATCTAAATTCTCAGGATAACTATGAAAAATAAAAACCCTTGATTTTTAAGTGCAATACTAAAAAAAAAATCAAGCCATAAGCTATTTTCAACCTATTGTAGTTATGTAAAAACATCAAAATTTTAGTAATCTATAAAGACTGTAAACTCATCAAAAACAATAAAGTGTAACCTCTTACTAACCATAAATAGCTATTTCAGCTAATTTGCATTAAGAGAAATTAAATGTAACAAATATTAGGAGACAGAGGTGATACTATTTTATACCTAAAAGCAAAGTAACATACCAGATACACTAATTAATGAATATTAAGCAATTAGAATGAACACCAAATATATTAGAGCAATCTTTTTGGATATTAATTGTTTTGTTTCTTTAATTGAAATCCTTGAAGTTTAGAAATTATTTCAATACAGCTAAAAATGATTTGAATTCATTTAACTATAATAAATGATTTAAAAATATAATAAAACAATATTTTGTACAAGTTACTACTTACTGTTGATGTGATGATAAAATAATGTTCTCATAAAACTAAGAACTAAGAAAAAAGATCTATAAACAATAATATATCCAAAAGATGCCATCAACTTTTCCTTTGGTTTGTATGCCTGATGAAATGAAAATAGTGCTAAAAGAATGGAATAAATTACAAGCAGTTTTAAAACTAAAATGTGTTCTTGATATCTAAATGATTAAGCAAATATAGTATTTAAATCATAAAAGACAAACTATGTTTTTGGAATATGTCTAAGTGTAAACATGAAAATAAATTTTTGACATGGCACCAGCTTTCCAACTAATTCAAGTCAAGTGACAGTACTTTTATGTCTTCAAAAGACTAAAGTAAACCTCTACACTACTTATTTATAGGAGTAAGTGTTAGCTTTCAACCATTTTGACTACTAGTTGATTGCAATAATGTGTGAACTTGAGTAGTGGAAAAAATAGTATATATATATATATATGAGTAGCATTATTCATGAGCTCCCATTGCACATGTGTGCATATATATGAGAAGAAAAAAAATTGCAACACTCTGAATAATGATGCTGATTTTGACCTGAGTATAATATGTGCATGGCTACTGAGCACTGCAAATTCACCCCCTTACTTTGAAACCACTGTGCATGTATTGATTAGTCTATGTGATCATTTACTGTAACCCACCTATATTACCTGTACATTTAATATTGATTAAATTAAGACATATTCAGAGTGATGCAATTTTGTTTTCTATTAATGTATAAGAACTTAGAAAAAATTGATAAAATGATTTACTTAAACATGTCCCCCTTTTTAAAGTGAATTAAATATCATAGTTTATATCATTAGTTAAAACCCATGCTATAATATCTATAAAGTCTATAGCAAGTCCTAGAAATTATGAATTGATCAGAACAAGATGTAGTCAGCAATGTGATTGGACACTGGCCAAAGCAGCCATTCAACTTGTTTGACCACAAACAATTAATGAATAATTTAGTAAAACGTCTGGGAAAACTACAAAAATCTCAGGAATCACAATAATAATACACTAGAATTTGCCAACATAAAAGAGAAAAAAATTAACATCCAAGTGAAAGAACCTAATTTACTTTTGGAATAATCCCAAGATATCCAATAACATTTTTTCCCTTTTTTTTTCTTCAATATACAGATTTATAGTCTAAATCAATTTCCTGTTAATATGTGGTATGAAGAGAAGAACTATTAAAGATGGCCATAAGATTTACTTCCAACACACAATTCAAGTAATTTATCTCAATTAGATTATCATAAAAACATAACAGCATTTTGCTGCAGTTAATTTAGATGTAATAATACCAAAAAACACTTGGAGAAATAAGAACTGTTTGGCGCAGTCATTGCTCTTATAATAACTTAAAAAAGATATCTTGATATTTTCTGTAGCTGTGAAAAAAATAATCATCAAAATTAAATTATACAAGGTGACCCAACAACCTATTGAGTTACTATAGCAACATTAGTAAATGACAATATTGTTGATTATATTAAGGAGTTCAAGATTCTAAACAGCATTTATAACTTAGCACCATTATATCAAGAATTTAAATGATAATGAATTATGCTCAACATGAATGATGACCTTACTCTATTATTCAATTGCAAATTACTTTATTATTCAAGGGTATTGATCTGATAAAAATATAAATTATGTTTCTTTTTTACTGAGTTTTGGTTACATACATAAGTGGTGCATTCAATAAGTTTCCAGACTTATTGTAAAGGTATTTAAAATTGTCGTAGACTCTTGAAAATTCAGTATGTTATTGCTATACATCTTATGAGATGACTGACCAATTTTTAGGATTTCAGGTTCAAATGAACAGCTACAGCAGCAATTGGAATACACCCTACGAAAGCCTGATTGTCACAGTTGGTGAATTTCAAAAATACAATCTGGACGTGAGGACACTTTAGAAGAACGATATACAAAAAAATTCTGTTTTAAACTTGGAAAAAATGCCACAAAAACAACATATGGAATGCTTCAGACTGATTTTGGAGCATCTTGCATGAATCGAGCATCAGTTTTTGAGTGGCATAAGAGATTCAAGGAAGGCACGGAGTCTGTGAGGGATGATGAGAGGTCTGGCAGGAGTAAGGAAGTCAATACACCAGAGTTGATTAGTCAAAGGGTTAAGGTTAAGGTTACTATGTTGAGATTTTAAGGAGTTCAGGAAGAGATTCCATCGGAAGAGGCCAGCACTCTTCAAATCGGGTCAGTGGCATTTCCACCAGGACAATACACCAGTCCACAACTCCATCCTTGTCATAGACTATTTGACCAAGATGGGTATCAAGACAGTTCCTCAGCCTATAGTCCAGACCTTGCTCCCTGCAACTTTTACTTATTCCCTAAGCTCAGAGGCTGTCATTATAAGACAATTGAGGAGATGAAGAGGCTGTGACGAAGGTCATTGACATGCTCACACAAGAGGACTTCCATGGGGCCTTCCAGAAGTTGTTGGAATAGTACAAGTGCATTGCAGCTGGAGGAGATTACTTCGAAGGGGACCAGAGTTTCATGTGTGTACTATCAATAAAAATGCCCATGCGGAAAAAAGTCTGGAAACTTATTTAATGATCCTCATACATTATACAAACAGACTGAGAATTTTAGTAATATATATAAGATAAACAGATAGATTCTATATTCAAAAGACAAAATTAAAATTATGCAAATTTTCATTTAACTGAGCTGAAGATCAAAAAAGAAATGAATGTTACAAGAGCATATCTTAAATACATTTAATATAAGAAAAACAGAATAAATGCTGTCACCATCAACAGAAATTATCATATATAATGAAATTATTCACAGATTTTTATTTATTTTTTAAGGAGCTACATGCAGAACCCAGTAACCCTTTTAGAACCGAGATGATATCAATACCAAAAAAGAAAACTAATCAGATGCAAACTTTGAAGTAATTATAAAGACAGAACCATAAAAAATTTAATTCACAATTTTTTTTCCATATAGATGATAGTGATAGTGTGTAGCAAGCTTCTTAGTCAAGCAAAAACACTACTAAGAGTATTTTTTTTAATTCTTAATAGGTTACCAAATATACAGTCATATAGGTTAAATTCTGAAGACAATTTTGATGCAAAAATTGTCCCCAAACTTTGAGTAATAATCTTGTAAGGTTGAAATGCAGAAAGGATAAGAAGCAACTCATGGCAAATTCACAATTATAAATCAAGGGTTCACTTGTACACATGTGTATATGGTAATTCTTATCAGAACTGAAAAATTTCCCTCACAAATGAAAGTTATTTTCAAACAGAGCAGATCAAGCTACATCAGAAAAGCACATATACATTTCTCTACAAAAAGACACTAATTTGCATAACTGATTTTGAAAATTTTACTATTGCAGTTCATTGATTTTAGTAGATCAATACGATAGTGATTTTTGAGCAGATAAATATAATAATACACCTCTCATTTACAATAATTGTTTGATTTTTTGTAAATTCTGAGAATCTATTTTTAGACAAAAATCTGGTGTTGATTTATACACAAGTAATAATCTTATATGGATGAAATTCAAATATGAGGACTAGGAGCAATCCTTGGTTTCAAAAATGAGTTTCATCAATTATGAATGTTGTGACTAAACTAAGAGTCACCTTATAGATCAATAAATAATTTTGTAAGGTTGAAATTCAAACATATGAAGAACAAGGGGCAACCCAAGATTTCATAAATTAATGATTTCATGACCATTAATCAAGAGACAATCTATACATGTAAATCAAAAATTTATTTCATAACTTAAAATATCATTAATACATTCTAACAGTGCCTTTATGTAGAGAACAACTGTGTTAGAGTCAGAGACCCAGAATTTTAGCTGATGCTGATTATGCTAAGGTAAACAAAAAGATATTGTATAAAGTTGCCATTCATATGACTTGCTAATACCTAAATTTTAGCCTAATATTATGGAGTCACACCATACACAAGATACAAATCAGGCCTAGCATTGGCTAACTATTAACACATACTAAGTTTCTATCTTGTGCATGGTGTGACCCCGCTCCTAATATTAGGCTAAAATTTAGGTCACAGTAAGTCACGTGATATGCATGTATATATATATATATATATATGTTAATAAAAATAGCAAATCCTAGTTTATTTTGACAAATATACTAAGTTGTTCCAACAAGGTGAATGTGAATCTTATTAAATTGATATCATTAAAGACAAAGTAACTTTTAAATTCATATAGGTAGTTATACATCAAACATTCTGACAAATGTATATATATATATATATATATATATATTACAATCTATTAATTTTGAAGTGTTTATATGATTATAGGATAGAAGAGTTTTTAATTTTCCATTAAAAATAAGATAAAAGACAAGGAAAGAGAATTACCTTCCAAATCAATGATTTTTCAAATGTTTATATCAACATGATTGTTATTTTTTGGAAGTATTATTTGAATATGAAACAAATTATGAAAATGATATTATTATGAGAAAATGCTTCTACATTAAATATTTGCTTATAACATTTAAAATTTAAGTTCAAATAAATGACCAATGAACATGTTAGTTTCTGTTATGATAATGATATTGTTGCTTTTATTTAGGAAATAATGAAGGATTCTAATTAGCATTTTGTTATTTCTATTATATCAACAATTTGAATGATTAAACAAATTATGTTCAACATGAATATAGACACCATAAAATTATTTGAACAAGAAATTACTTTATTCAATGAGAGTATATTTTAAATGTATTGCTATGTCAAAAAAAATTAGGTATGATGTGTTGTTTTAGTTAGGTCATGAGATTATATATGTATACAAAGGAAAAACAAGCAAATTGTTTAAAAACTTATTCTAAATTTTTAAAGAAAAAAAAAAAATACTGGCCAGCAAAAGTACGATGTCACTAAAAAGAAATTAATATCTCTTCTTTTTGTCAGTTTTATGACTTATGTTTTAGGTATTAAAAGATACAATCAGATGAAACTCAGGAGTAAATGGATGAAGAAAAGAATCAAATATTGAAAATCCCATGCATAATGCAATGAATGACGCAGGAAGGAAAAAACCTTCTGTTATTGCAAAATATAATACGAAAATCAGTAAAAATAAATTGGTCCCAGGATAAGGAGGAGGACCTACTAACTGCATTAAATTAATTGCTGCACAATGAAAGAAGAATGGGAGCATTTATGGAATTATTGAAGAAAAAAATCAGCAAAAAAAGCTAACAATTTTTTACAGTACTATAAGAAAATGGTAAAAAAACAAAACTGCATGAAACAGATGTGTGTGTATATATATATATATATATATATATACACAAACAAACATGAGAATTTTAATAATATATAGAGTACATAGGATTTATAAACAAAAGGATTAACAAGTTTGTTCATCAAAAGCTTGGATAATTCTACACAAAATAATGGGACTAAATTTTTTTTCTTTTTTAAAGAATTTACAATTTGTTTAATGCCGGTTGAATAAATCTTTATAATTTCAAGCTCAAATGTGAAAATTTGACAATTTAATCAGTATCAGTTTTTGCATGTAGAAATAATTTTTATGGGTTTTTGTTCAAGAAGAACAAAAGTCTAAACCAGTATTTCTCAAAGCAGGTTCTGCAAAATAAGCATGTCTTTTCATAAAGTTTAATAAAAAAAAATTTATTTCATTTAATATCTAATTAAAATTTATGTGGTTGGGAGTAGCAGTAAAATGTATATACAGGTTCCTAAATTTAAAAAAAATTGTATCTAAGTCTGACAACCAAATAAATTTGAAAACTACTGGTTTAAATCTTTGAATTACTTTTAAGTGGAAAATTTTTAAAAAAATAACTATACTGAAAATTAGTCAAATGACCTTCACTTATTTTTATTGCAAGATAAAATACATCAGTTTAAACCTTAAAAATCTAAATAGTTTTTGTACAAAGTCAGTTTGATTTGTACCCACTTAAAATCTACTTTTGATTGCCATTAATCTTGATGTAAAATCAAATCATATGAGAGAGAGAAACTTTATCTTATAATTGATTGCATATAATTAAGGGGAAGTACTTTATAATTAGCAGTTAATAGTTATCTCCCAAACACACATACTATTAAGTTACAAGTTTGATTCAAAAGTGCTTTGAATTTAAAATATTCTAATGCAATCATATGAAGATTTTTCTAAAAGGGCCCATTTTTTTCTTGTGTTATAGTAACACACATATAAAAATTTGACCTTTAGAATTAAGATTTAGACAGTTTTACTAATGTTCAGATATTTTTATCACAGCTATACATACCTGTGATAACAATATCTTCTTTGAAAATTTTTCTAAAGAATCTTCAAGCTAAACATTTTTTTCCCTGACATACAGATATTCAATGTTAATTGAAATATAAAAACTAGACAATGCTTGTAACTGTTGAGTACTTGAAACAGTGGTCTATGATAATACTGATGCTTCTATTTAGGTTGGAGTGAATGATTTTCATAAGCATTTCATAGATATCTGTTATATCGAGAATCTGGATAGTTTATAAAGACATTTAAAACAAATGCAACACCACAAAATTATCATTCCATTGTGAATTCATTCTTTAGGTTAGAGTATTTTAAGTTTATTGCTTGAAGAAATGGTATCTTTGCTGCTTTACAGATTTTATTTATATATATTATACACACACAAACAGAAAATGTTCATAATATACAGGTATATTTCGATTAAATGAAAAAAATAATTAGCTTTAGAATTTGATTAATTCTGTAAGGGAAAGCAAAAAAATTGGGAATAAAAAAAGAATTTATAATCTATTTTATTCCCTCTCAATTTTTCCGAATCTATGACGATTTAAAAAAAAAAAGAAATAAGTAAAAACAATAATCAATAAGTTGTACTTAGAATAATCGTTATCATCATAGGAAATGAAATTGGTGACCTGGATTCAAATCCTGGACTATACTGTTTGTATTTCACTTCATGCTTTGGAAAGACATGAATCTATCTGTTCTCCCTCCAGCTATGGGTAAATAACAGGGCAGACTAGGCTCTTTAGCCTTTATGAGAACATCAGTCTTGGAGAAGAAAAACTAAATTCAATCTAACTGTATTTGCTCACAGATTGACCTTGTGTCACATCCTGCCTGTAGCAGAGAGATTGAGTAAATACATACTTAAATATTAAGAGTTTGTCATGATAATGGAATATATAAGTCAACAATATTGGATAAAAAAAGAATGAAATAACTGAAGCTTAATTATTGCCACATATTTTAATGAAATGGCTTATATACACATAAAAAGCGATTATTTTCCTTGATTATTGTTGTCAAAGTTGTAGCAAAAAATCACTAGTTAATAGTTATCTCCCTAGAGGGACTAATCACAAATTAGGATATCAAATCAAGGAAAATCAAATCCTGAAAAAAAATATCCTATTTATTAGTATTTCTGAGAATTATAACTGAGTCTAAACCATTGAAGTTTCATTAAAATTTGTGACAATAATAAAAATGATTCAGTTTCATCATTGTCTGCTTTTTTTTTTGTCAAATTATGTAACTGACCATATTTATTTTTACATCTTTCAGTTGATAAATCCCAAGTAATGATTTTTATGTAAAAGTTGTTTTAGAGGCAATAAATAATATGCAAGTTGTTGTCAATGTAAAACTTTTTAAAAAATAGCAAAAAAGAAAGGGAAAATAAGAATCAATAAAATTTCTAAAGAGAATTTTTTTGCATATCTACAAACAAGGATTAAAATGATATTCAAAACAAATCTTAGATTCCCAAGAGAAACAAGGAATTAGAGAAAAAATCCCTCAAAAAACCTCAAGAGAGCAATATTTGTTGGTGTCATTGAATATTAGAGAATTCAAAATATGACAAACATCTACTCAAAACTAGAATAATAACTGACAGATAAATCTTATAACTAAATGGTTTTTAACACTTGAAATCACTTCTTGAATCAATCAAAGTAGGCTTAAAATAGAGTAAGCCTCAGGTAATAATCTGAAAAATTCTCAAGAGATATACAGCGTAGGTCAATACACATTCCAATTTCAATAACTGGGAAATAACATGAACTGTTTATCAATAGTTTTTTTTTTCTTTTAAATATGCTTAAAATACAAAAATGGTACCAACAAACTAGAAGTGAAAGATAAAGGATTTCAAGAAAATTTTATCAAAAACTAAAGTGAACAGTTTCTAAAAAGAAAACTAATGATTATCTATAGAGATAAAAAAAGAAGAAATGCCTGAAGAGATTCAGTTCTTTTGTCTTTTTTAAGGTTAAAAACTAAAATCTGAGCTTTAAGAAATATGACATGTAATAAAATATAACCATTGGAATAGATTCTTCAGATGATGTTCAATAAATGTACTCTACAGATGATAAACATCCTAAAAACTCACAATTTTCTCCCTTTTATATAATTAACACAAAAATTCTGTTTCATATCATTTTATTCCATATATATATATATATATATATATATATATATATATATATATATATATATATATATACACGCACAACCCCTCCAAATGAACAGTATGTGACACAAAGTCAATTTTTAAGCAGAGTTTAACAGGTTTGGATTCAGTTTTCATTCTTCTAGACTGGTTACCATACCAAGGTTAAAGAACCCAGTCTGCCCTTCTATTCATCTATAGCTGGAGGAAGAAAAATTGGATTAATACCTTTCCCAAGAGTACAAATGCAATGTGAAATGCAAACGGTCTATAACAGTAACCATTACATTATATGCACTTCCAAAATTCTGTTTAAATTTTCTTTTCAGAAATAGAAATTCCATACATTGGCAAAAAAAAATTGTTTCAAAATTAAACAGAATTTTTAGTTATTTCTCTACACATGCTGTTAAAATTTAAAATCATTTGAATGAGAATTAGTAAAGCTATTAGATAACAAAATTATATCAATTTTTCTGAAACACTGTGTGTGTGTGGTCTTAGATAGGTCCAAACGGAAACAAAACATTTTCAAAAACAAATTTATGGCTTTACTTACAATTTAACCAGACATATATTCTTTAAAAAAGTCCCCTCTCAAAAATTGTTTTTTAATGGATGCTGCAACATGATAATGAACCTGCTCATCTCACTTATCATGCTTCCCAAGCATCATCCAAAACCCTAAATTTGAACCCTTTAAACTTTAAAAAAAAAAAAAAAAAAAAAACTCAAATCCACCCTGAAAAGTCATCAAAAAGAAAAAATTATACAAAAACTGCATACTATCCCTTACAATTTAAAAAAATGGAAAAAAAAACAGAAAAAAACAAAATCACAATGAATGAATGGAATATGATGAGGATTATTTTGAAGGACACATGTATCATTAATTTGTAGATAAAGCAATAAATTAGTTTATAAACAAGTTTGTTCTCCTAGATATACTTTATATATATATATATATATATATATATATATATATATACGCAAAAAGGAACCAGGCTTAGCATAACAGTTATTGTCACAGAAAATGGAATCAATAAACTAAATCCAAACCCTGGATGAGGCTATTCGCATTTCACCTCATGTTAATACTCTTGGGAAAGGCATGAATCTATCTGTTCTCCTTACAAGTATGGGTAATACTAAGGCAGACTGGGTTCTTTAACCTTGGTTAGGCAACTAGTCTAAGAAAAGGAAAAACTCTTTTACTCTGCTTAAAAATTGACTTTGTGTCACATTCTACCCGTGGTAGAAGGATTGGGTAAATATTATAGACTTCATATATATCTTAGTAACAACAAGCTTAAAAATTTGAACTCCAATGAATGCAAAAGATAAAAAATTGCATTTTCAATGGATAAAATAATGATATTAAAACTATCATAATAATTAAGAGATGAAAATAAATAGAGAAAAAATTTTTTTCTGTTCAACAAAGCTAAAATAATATTCTGAAATCAATAGTTAACAAAAAACTATTAGCTATAGCAGCAGATTTTAATTGTATTAACTGGAAAGAAAACTTTCTGTATAAATCTCACCATTTATTAATGACAAGTGCTGAGAATTAGTTCAGCTTAGAGAATAACCAAATTGTATAGAATAGAAAATTTGAGGAAACTGAATAGTACATATTAAAAGATTTTATGCAAGATTGAGACAAGACTCAAAAAGGTTGTAGGAAGTGAATTAAGAGAAAAAAGATGCTTTTGTACATTTGGATTTTCTGCCAAAAGCAAAATTTGTATGGACACTAGATGACCAGTGAATCTGTTGAGTTCTTGTTATAACAGCAATCTATGATGATATTGGTACTTCTATTTAAGAAGGATTCTAATTAGCATTTCCTAATTATATAGAAAATTTGGAAGATTAAAAAAATTTCCACAATAAGATCCCACAAAAATCACATTGCATTGCAAACTGAACTGGGAGTTGCTTTATTCTCTTAGAGTATTTTCATTTTATTGCTCTAATATATATCTCCCTATCATGTGCCCTTTTGCAGAATTATAGTTACACACATACATAATGAGAATTATATATATGTGTGTGTGAATCATAGAAAAGAATGGAGAGGTCACAATAGACGAAATCATTATTTTCAACAACTACTCAAATAATATAAGATCAGAGATTTACATGCTTTGAGGTGCATAAATACCTATTTGTATTAGTATCGATCATAAAATCATCATAGAAAAATGTTAAAAATTATCAACCATGATAAATTATAAAAAGCAATAAGAAAGCTGTTGTCCAATATGACAAAGGATACAGACTGAGTGAGCAGTCAGTAACATTGACAAATTACTATTGAGAGAGAAACATCACCAAGATGAAATATCTTCTTATTTAATACTATTGAGATAGATATAGATTTTTTTTTTTTTGCTATTCAAAACTACAATGTATTGTGCTAGGTATTCTCAGGTCCAAGCAGAGCTGCAAGATTGGAAGGTGGGGGGGGGATATAACTAAGAAACTAAAATGTCATATACAGACTTGATTATATCAGCAGATTTATGCCAAAATCAAAGAAACCAAAAAGGCACCCACCACCCAGCAAAATGAAAATAATATATTTCAAGTGATTGAAATTAAATGATTGACCATAGAAATCATTTGGGGATAATGCTTACTAGTGTGTGCGGGTGTGTGTATATATATATATATATATATATATATATATATATATATATATATATATATATATACACACACACACACTTGAAGCTAGGTTTCCTTTAATGGCATATTAACTTCTGTGGGTTATTTAATGCCAGAAACATTTTCATAGAAGAAAGTGGTGAGACTATTTACTCCATAGCTGGGAGGAAAGAGGGTTCATACCTTTCCAAAGGATATTAGTTCAAAAGTAAATGTCAAAGCACTACTAAAGTTTGAATTTGCTTACTATGATGTGATGAACATTATTCATTACACACTAGGGATTCCCCAATATATACTTTAATATAGTTGTATGTGTGTGTACACACACACACACACACACATATATATGTATTACAAACACACTAATTGTGTGTGTATATACATACATAGATATGGCAATTCATATTCAAATTACAAGGTTGTGAGCATTTCAAAGAGCACTAATACTCTCCAGCTATGGGTAAATAATAGTGCAGACTGTGCTCTTAAACCTTGGTATGGCAACTAATCTAGGAGAAAGAAAACTGAATTCAAACCAGCTAAAATTCGCTTACAAAAGTGACCTTGTGTCACATCCTACTTACATAGAGGGATTGGTAAATACATATAAATCTTAATTTTGTTTTCATTCATTCATTCATATATATATATATATATATATACACACACACCTTTATATAGTTCTCATGTATATGTTCCCACACAAACACATATATAATATATATATGTATATACACACACACACACACATATACATACACATTAATAGAGTTCACACACACACACACATATATACATACACATCAATTAAAATATATACATACACTAAAACTGACAAATCTATTTCATATATAACTATAATTCTTGTCATTAAGCATATGTATCTATTTTGATAGAACTATCATTATGGTGTGTGGGTCTCTAAGTATGTAAAGCAGCACACCAATAGTTTTATTAAACCAATACACTTAAAATGCTCTTGCCAGTCCAGTTTGTAGCTCAATGATAATTTTATAGAATCTGCATTTGTGCTGGACATCATTTTTTAATCATCCATAATCTCAATATCATGGAGATAATTGTAAAATTCTAATTAGAATCTATTACTCCTTCTAAAATAAAAGTAACTATATAATCAAGGACCACTGTTACAATTGGAATTAGTCATCAAGTAACATTTAATTCTATACTAACCTTAATTACAGTTATAAAATTTAGTGTTAAAAAAAAAAAAAATTTTGCAAAATATTAATACCAATATTTTAATACTGCCTCTGTCCTATAATAGTTCAATTTACAGAAAAATTTTCATACACTATTTCTAACAAATAATGGAACAGGTATAAATGAAAATTTCAGACTGACCAAAAAGCAAAAGAAAAAAAATTTGTTTCTTTTGAATATATTTCCCAATATAGAGCAACTAGTCATGGGGTAATGGTCAATGTGTTAGATTAACAAAACAATACTAGAGAGTTTGATTCTCATTGAGAACCTTAGACTCCTGGCTTTGTGCTGCAACCAAGTTTAGCTTAGTAAATAAATATGTTACAGTGCAGAGAACTTCTATTAGGTAATGGTTAGCGAGCTAGTCTAATCAGACATTATTACTAATGTGTAGTGTAAAAAGTTTAATCACTAATGGATGCTCCCACACTTGTGGCTTTGTATCAAAGCTAAGCTATTCTTAGTAGATTATTTCATAGTACAAAGAGTTAGTAATATTGTTGACATATTTATTGATGTTATCAGATAGTGAAAAAATAAAAATTAACATAATTTTGAAGTTTAAAAATTTCATCTTCAGTTTATATCTTTAATTCAATTAATTACACTAAAATCTACTTTTAATATATTATTCAAATATTTTAGTAAATTTATATATCTATATTACAAATATTTTCCTTTGTACGAGTGTTTAACTAGAACTAAAAAACAGAAAAAAAAAACAACACATCATAGTGAGAGCAAAACATTTAAAATGTTCTAAGGGAATAAAGCAATTTCCAGTCAAATTTGATAATGATAATTTCATGGAATCTGTATTCATAGTGCGTGAGTATGTATAAGATCCACTTTTCCACTTATTTTTTCACACACACATACATACACATGTGTGTGTGTATGTTTACATATATATATATATATATATATATATATATATATATAAAACCATAACCCAGCCTGAATAGCACATTTTAACAAGATTTTTATTAAAGCAATACACTTAAAATTCTAGTAAATAAAATAATTTGCAATTGAATAATAGTTTGGTGGAGTGATCATTCTCGGTGAATGCCATTTTTTTAAATCATCCAAATTATTGATATAACAGAAATAACTATGAAATGCTAATTAGAAATCCTTCACTGCTTCCTAAATAGGAGCATTAATATCCTGTATCGCTGTTACAATGAGAAACCAAATGAGTTCATAAATTATTTAGTTTTACTTTTAAGTTTCTTTAATTTATCTAAAAATAATTAATACACAAGTTTACCAGCCCCACTAAGTTCTACATCATTGATTTTATATTTGAGTAGTTCATAAATTTAACTATCAATGATTTTCAAGAAAAAACTGAGCTGTACTTTAAAAAATTACGGCTGATCCAGATGAAAAAAATAAATCCAAGTTACTATTTTTTAAAAACATTTTTCATATCATACTAAAAAAAATTTTTTTTTTTTAAACTATACAAAATACTCAAGTAAAAAAACAACATTTTAAACAATTACTGTATATACTCATGTATCTATCAACCCTTTAGAGTCATGAAATCATTCATTTATAGGATTAATTTTTTAAGCTTAAGGTTTTTCTGATTCAATTCTATTGTTTGATCTCAAATTCATAACTTATGTATAGATCAATGCCATTTCAGGGGTGGGATGTTTAAAATTCAACATAAAATTTTTAAAATATGTGACATGAACTATTTTAATTATTTATCTTGCAATGTTGTGAAAAGAGGAATGCAATTTTTGGTCAAATACACAATATTTTCAGAAGTAGGATTCATATCAAACCAGTATTCAACCATAGGTACCTTGTGTGGTGTAATTATTAGTAAACCATGACAAATGAGTTCCAGTTCAACTGGGTGCCCCGTACATCCTGCCTTGTGCCACAACTAAGCAGAGCTGAGTAAATAACTATTCTTCAACCATTACAATGAGTCAAAATTTAAAGAGTGACATCAAAATCCTATCAATTTACAATAGTAAAAAATAAGAACATTAAGATAAGTTATTCAATGGGAGATATGTATAACAAACTGAATATTGCAAATTTTACCAAAAATAAATTGGTTAAATTGCAGAGTTTAGTGGTGTGAATATTTTGTTCATCATTTGAATCTTCATTCTAGTCTTAATTTGGTGAGAGGGGGTGGGAAAACAAAATGAAATAAATTTAAAAACAAAAACAAATAAAAAACCCAAAAGACTTATGCCCCACACCGGTTTTTCATCAACTGAAATTTTAACCACTTGTGAAGAAAATAAGGCATGATTTTTAAGTCTAAACAATAAAGTCTAAGTTGAAAATTATTTTTTCTTAGACATTAAAGTAGATTACATAATACAAAATTCCCTCCTGCATGACGAATAAAACCACCATGTCTTTTTTTGGCATTGAAGATATATATAAGCCTTATATGGAATTATATACAAATTATAAGTATTTGCAAGAGAATTTTTATGAAAGCCATTTCTTAATAATGTGTCGTTGTGTTTGAGAAGAATTTTCTCAAATATTTAATAATCAAACGCAGAAATATTTCCAATGAAGAATCTATCTTTCTCTTTTTTCACCCCCAATGATTCCTATCCAATTCAAGTCAAATTAGGTAACATTCTACATCCACAAAACTAGATTATTTTATAAAAAGAATAAATACACCCGTCTAACCCCAAACAATAAAGAAGGATAAAAAATATATAATTCTAGAACATCTTTATCATACAAAATTAAAATGGATGCCACATTAAAAGCCAATGTTGCATCATCAAATTTCCTCGGAAATAAGCAAATATCTGATTAGAGTTTGAGAAAGGAAATTATGTCTTTATTTTCATTATAATTGTTATTATTAAATCATTTTTTTAATCCTCTTCTATCAATGATGCTACAATAATACCACCACAATTTTATACAAATCATCAGACACTTACAAAAAAAAAATGCTAATTCTAAGTGAATGTTTCAGAGTAAATCTCATTAACTAAATTCAATTTTTATGATTTTTTTCCAATATCAAGTGCAAGAAAATAGGTTTTTTTTTAGGTAAGTAAATATAAAAGAGTAACTGACTTGAGATGTTACTTTTCATTAATTTTCATAAAATCAAACTAGAAAGTTGAAAGTTTTATTATATATTTTTTTTATATTATAGTAATAAATAAAATAAAACTTTCAAATGAAATAAACTCAACTTATAAATCGTAAAATATTTTTAAACAGCTAAAACTAAGAGACTATCACTATATACATTTGTTAATTTATTAACAAATGCAAAAAATAAATCTGGAACTAGATTTTGGAAATGTTTCGCTCTCTAAAGTGAAACCAAAAAGGAAGAATTTCCTTCAGTTGAAGAAAAAGAAAAAAGCAATTAATTTAGAAAATAATTTGTATATCAGAAAAATGTGAATTTATACCTTTTTCCCCAACTTCTTAGTTTTTTAATCTATCCATTAAATCTGACATTAATAAAGTAGACTTTTATTAAATAAAGCATTAATTTTTCATTTAAGAAAAAAAATTTTAAATCATAATAAAAAAAAAATTAAATAACTAATTAACCTTTATCAGGACGAATTCCAAGATCATAATCAATTCAAGAAATGGATGATTCTAACTGTCCACCCATAAACATAGATATATTTTTAAAAAATGATTTTAAAAGTTAATAATCTCAAGCTATGAAAATACGGTACTTTTTTTTTTTTAAATATAAATTATCTTTGATGAGAAAGCTTTTAAAGAGAGTGTAAAAAATGGTTAATACCAAAATGAGTGGACGAGAAGGACGATTAGAATATTGAATTTAGATAACCATTAACCAATGAATTGAATAGATTATATTGCTTGGCTGATTATTGCGAGTTATTAGAGAGGGAAAAATCTAAGGTAAGCGACAGAATGGATTTTTAAGTCTTAAAAAGGGAAAAATAATTATTTTGTAGAGTGAATGTGTGTGTGGAGCCAAGTATGTTAAAATTAGACATATTTTTTGTCCCCCCGCCCCGAGAAGTGAAACGTTCAAAAAATGACAGAAAGCTTCACTAAAATGAAATCCAACAGGTTTATTATTAAAAGAAAGGAAAACAATCAAGGATTATATATATATATATATATATATATATATATATATATATATATAGTATACTCAATAAAGGCTTCGATTTTTAAATGGAGGGGGGAAGATTCAAATATTCGTTTACAATGACTAAATGCTAGCAAATTGAATAAATAAAATCTAACAAGTCTGTCTGGCCTTCAACTATAAGGGATTTTGAAACTAAAAAAATGGTTGAGGACAATGGAAGAGAAAGAAAGATGGACATGAAAGAAAAACTTAACAAGAATAAAAGAAAGCGAAGAATTAGTTGTGAATGGATGGAACAAGTGGTTGAAGGAGAAGAAAAGAGATGAATAAGGAAGAATGATTGAATAGTGGTGGAGCATATTATTACATCATTTTTCAAAGACAACTGTATCTCTCTATTTACCTAAAACATTAGCTTTACATACAAAATGAAATAATGGGGAAATAAACAGTAATCTGGAAAAAATAAATAATAATTAATCAATGATGGAGACAGTTTTTTAAAAAAATTGTTTAAAAAAAGCAAAATACTGGGAATGACTTGGGTAGCCAAAAGAAAGAGTTGGATTCTTGAACAAGAATGAGTGGGAGGAAATGAAAACGGTCAGATTATATTGAATAATTAAGCCAAGATTTTCATAAAACTATAACAAGAACGAAGATTTTCTTTTTCCTTAATATAAAGACAAAGAATATATATATATATATATATATATATATATATATATAAACCTGGGGATGTAGTTAAACATAAAACAATTGTTTTTAAAAATTACTTTTTTTTTCCAAAATATTTAACTAGTTGGAAAAATATTCTAATAATTTTTCTATTCAATAGCAAAAAATAAAAATATGTAGAGCAACTTAATTTCTACTGATAAGATTTTACTGGTAATAATGGTTTTCTTTTTGAATTTACATTACAAATTCACTGCTTAAAAAACAAACTTTTACCTATTTGAATATTTTTTATTCTTAGCACTAAGAAATTTTTAATATATATTTTTTAAAAAGTTAAAGGATGACGAAAAAATCCTTAAAAAATTGCATCCATCTTCATAATGATCTTTAAAGTCTCAGACCACAATGCATAATTTCAGAGAAACTGTCGTCAGCCCCAAAAAGAAAAAGATACCTCCACAAAAAAAATTACTAAATTATTGATTTCGAGATTGAATAGTTAACACTAGAGTTGAAATATTTCTCGTTTTAAGAGTATGTTACTATTAACTACTTTTCTTTAACATTGTAGATAATAATGAGGTGAACATTATATAGATATATATAAAGATATAGTTTTCAGGTATGAAAATAAGGGTCGACCGATACACGGTTAATAATTTCCTAAGGTTGAAATGGCAAAAATAAGGAAGAAAGGAATAGAGCAACTAAAATGAAAAATATAGATTAACGATTTCATGACCATAAATCAAAAGGTCGACCTGAGTATGACACTAACAATTAAGTCGATGCTTGAATCGGGGTAAAACACAGTTAATGAATACATTGAATTAATTCTTATTTTTGTACCGAAATTCATTTTTATCTGCTATTATTATTGACGTATCGTGTATATCATAACACGAAGGTGTCATTTGTCTCCTCCGCTTCTTGTGAAACAAATTTGACGGATAAATAAATAAATAAAAGAAAAACGTATCAGAAATAAAGCAAATCAATTTGCTTTTTCGCTAGTTTATCGATTATTTTTACACAAGCAAGACTTACATACAAAAACCACAGAAAAAATAATTATTTACCTAAGAAAATCACTCGTAAAAAAATAGCGTAAAAGATATATTTTCTCTTCTTTTAAAAGTTAAAATATAGATATATCTTAAGAGTTAAAAATTTAAATCAAATAAATTAAAATGTTGTCAAAAATGAATTTATGGATCTTTTTACACTTTCAAGTCATTATTATTCTATATTTTTATAGGTGTCATCAATTTCCACTAAATTTAACCGATTTTTAATGAAAATACGCGACTTTCGTTGAAAGCCTAATTGTAATAAATAAAAAAAATTGAGGAATGAAGAAAAAGACAAATCATTGTAGCAGACGATGGATAAGTGAAAACAAATTCCTCATTATCTTAACAAGATTTTATTTGTAGAGAATATAAAAAAATTGGGGATTTTTTTTTCATTAACTAAAAATTAGTCATTATAAAGAAAGTGACAGATTTGCTTCAGCTTAAGTACAGAATCCGTTGATTCATAAGATTCGAAACTTGAACCAGAATAATCAGCCATGTTTTCCATAAAACTAGTTGTGTTGAGTTCAAGCAAAGAAAGAGGTAGAAATAAAAAAATAAAATAAAAAGTGTCATAATATTGAAATGGGCTCATTTTTTATTATTAACATTCTACGCATTTCTGGTCACATAATAATGGGGAAAAGACAAGACCAAATATTTTGAGATGTTGAAAATTTAGAAAAAGGTCCTTATATCATTCATCCTGACAGTGAACAGGTGTTTAAGAAATAATGGTAACCAAACTTTATAAATAAATAAAACGATGTGAAGGCGTTATTTTGAGGGGGTGGAGAATGAAATAACTTTTTTTTTTTTTTTTTTTGCAGGGTGGAAATGGAAAGAAAAAAACGTTTCTGCTACCTAGGGGAACAAAACGAAAGCGATTCAAATTCACCCGGAAAAAAAGGTTTGAAAGAAAGAAAGAAAATTAAAACAAAAAAAAACGGTGATTAATGAGAGAGAGGGGGGAGGGAGGAAGGAAGGAACGCTTGCAGCAACACAGTCACGTGACCCAACGCACCTCTTCTCTTTTCCCCATCTCTTCAGCCCATGATTATCACAACTACTGAAATGCTGTACAGTGTTTAGATAAAGTATAATAGCTACGAAGTGACTGTCGTAAATGATTCCTGATCAATTAATTGTGCCCCCTTATTCATTTATGTTTTAATTCCTATGAGGAAGGGGATAAGAGTTATCTAATATTTACAATATTTTAGATCATTTAAGAAATAATTAAAAACAGACTTATTAGCACTTTTATTTTATAGGTTAAAAATGTTTTGGTTTTTTAATCTGAGCTTAAATATAATTACATAAATTGTTTAGAAAATATCGTGTGTGAATAGTGAAAGTAAAAAGATCTAAGTATCAAAATGAAAGTATGAACACTGGACAAATATTTTTAGTCGTATGACTGAAGAAAAACTGTGGGGGAAAAAAGGGACAATTTGCAGTGATTTTTTTTTAATATAAAAGCTAGATAAATTAGTAAATAATATAACAGATTTTTTAATACAAGAAAAAAAGGAACACTTTGCTGTGAAATTTTGGGAAATAAAAGCAACTTATATTTTTTTTAAATAATATACCAGGGGAAAATCAATATGAAAGTACAAACAGAGAATAAACAGATCCTTATGATTAGAAAAAAAAGTAGGTTTTATGAAAGAATAAAATTTTATTTTTAAGACTTTTTTGTTGTTGTTACAGGGGGGGAAAAGGACAAGTTGCAGTAAAATATTTGGGAATGAAAGCTAAATAAATAAAAATACAAATAGTACACTAGATTTTTTTTTAATAAAAAAATAAAAAATCTATTTTTAATTTGTTTTTGATGCCTTAATCTACTGAAAAGTTGTTCAAAAGACGCGTTTCAAATATCTTCTTTTCTTTTTTAATTTATTTCTTTTTTAACTCAAGGTACACTTTAGTTGGAGCTATTTGGCCATCATATCAACCTTGAATTAGTTTTAACTTTAAAATAAGATGAAATATAAAATAAAATGAAAAAAATCCAAATATTTGTATATCATCAGCTTGATATTAACATTTTTCTAGCCTTATAAGCAAGACTTACTGTAATTCAAAAAAAACAAAAACAAAAAGGTACACGTAAGTTGGATCTATATGACAAACAGCGAGAATGATATCTTAAACTTTAAATGAAGCAAAATTGACAAATAAAATAATATAAAGGGAAGAAAAAAAGGAAGGATACATCCTGAGCGATCCGCTCTTAGTTCCGATTGCCAGAATATGTTGTACTGGGTCGTAAGCAACCGATGTGGGTTGGAAAGGAAATCCGTGACGCACGGTCTGCAAAGAAGACAGACAAGCACAAACACAAGATAGAGACAAAAATATCAGTATTTAAAAGCAATATAGAAACAAAAGAAACAGAGAAATAAAAATAGACATTTAACAGGTGGTGCGGACAAACAACGACTAGAAAAGCAGATAACAATATAGAATTTCCAATACACAAGTGTCCATTACATTTTTTGGAAGGAAAGTAATAAGTATAATTACATTTAATATGGGCATTCTTGCCATAAACAAAGATAATGATTTTATTAAGGACAATATTCAAAAATATAATCATTGATAATTAAGGTGAATGAGCTTTCATTGTTGACGGATGACTTATTTTTCTAGTTGTGGTTAATTTAGGATTAAATAAGGTTCTACTTGGGGCTTTCCATGAACTCAGTTTAAGTTTTGCTTAAAAAAATTTTAATATAAAGACTTTAATATTTTAAATATTTAATAAAAAAAAAACATTTACGACATTTTGGATTTTAATATTTTTAAATTTAATTTGATTTTTTTTTCCCCAATTTATGAAAACTAAGTAATTTCAGGATAAGATTTTTTTTAATAACTCAGAGGAAGTAGGCAAAAATAAATAAACAAATAAATAAATGCACAAAAATAAGAAGTTGCAAGAAACAACACTTACTGAAATTTATTTAAATCTAAAATTTAATGTTTCTTCCGTTTAAAAAAGATTGTACACACAAGCTTAGTTTAAAAAATGTAATGAATGAAAGATTTTCCTCTGTAACAACTTTATAAGAACAGTATATGAAATAGGAGAGAAAAAAAAAGAATTTATTCCAAATTTATCATTTTATTTAAGATAGAATTAATGTCGACGCAAATCAACATTTTCTCTCAAATTAAAACAACTGCATTGTTAATTTTTGTACATTAAATTTAAAACTTAACAATCACACAACGTTAAATTAGCAGATTTTCTTTGAGCAATTTCGTCCAAAAATAGTTTTTTTTACTTTTCAACAAAAGAAAAACAAATAGGGTTTTAATTTCTCAAGAAAAAAAGCAATGAAAAAAATCTTATAATTAATAAAAAAATAAAACGCTTTAGTACCTAAAGGATTGTTACAAAACAATAAATATTGAATAAAATTTATTTTAAAAAATAGATAGGGAAAAATACATATAAAAAAAGAAAATGAGAGAAAGTATTTAATTAAGAATTTAGAATTATACAATTTTTTTCATTTATATTTTAAAAGCATAAAAGCAAAACAGGTGAATAAATACCTATGTTACGTAGGATCAAATAAATGCTCATTAAACCATTGTTTTAAAATATTTAAAAACAGAAATTAATCGAAAAAATATTCCTTTTGCATTGCTTTTAGCCAGTAAATAAACTTAATATATTTTCATAAAAACAAACAAAACACAATTGATTACTGTGACATTATTGTGGGTGGATATGCAAGTTAGATGTTTAATGATGGGGGCGGTGGGTTTTTGTTGTTTGTTTTGGATTTTTTTTTTTTTTGTACGTTTAAAATCATCGAAAAATATCAAATCAGATTCAGAATTTATTAAAGTCCAGTGACATAGATAACAATCTATTATTATTTTAAATAAACAAAGCGTAAAACAAATCACCAAGGCCAGTAAATAAATAACATTTTTTTTTAATCAGGTAATAGAAGAAAAACAGAAGAATATATTTTTAAAATGCTAATATAAATAAAGATTAAAAATTATTTGTAAATTCATTCTTATATATTTATCAATGGATCGGACGATATTATTATCATTATTATTATCAGTTGGCGCTATATTATCATCATCACCGGGTATTATTATTATTATTATCATCATCATCACCGGGTATTATTATTATTATTATTATTATTATTGTCATCAGCAGTAGTAGTAGTAGTACTAATATTATTATTATTATTATTATTATTATTACTATCATCATCATCATCATTAAATTTCTGGACCATTTTTCCTACCTTGCAGACTTCGAAGTGTTCAGAACGTAAAGTCTCAGTAATTTCCAACTCGGTCTTAGCTGGAGTGTTTACGGACGACCTGAGGCCATCCAACACTCCTTTTATTTTGAATTTTTTCATTTTATCCATCACCGTTGACATGTCAAATGTCGTTTGTGTTGTGCGAGAGGTAACAACATTTCCATGAGAGGCCAGGCGCAATTCACCATTGCCTCCTCAGACCGCCGTGCTACTACTGAGACATCAGCAGCAGCAGTAGTAGGAGTAGCAGTAGAGACAATACAAGCATCAGCAGCAGCGGAAGAAGAAGTAAAAGAAGAAGAAGCATTGGTCCGATAAACGTGAAATGGTAACACTACTATCACCAAACCTACAAAACAACTACACAGTAGCACCGCTACAAGCAACAGGGTGACACTTGTAGCTGCAGAAACAATATGATAAAAAGTAACAAAAAAAAACAGCCATCAGGTGACACGAGTGAGCAAGTGATCGGGCTATCTTCACTACGACTAACTAAAAACTTAACCAACCAACTAACAATGACTAAAAAAACAAACAATATAGCTGATATTGCATTTTCTATTTTCGTTTTAGCGCCAAGCTGTTGAGTGTGGTAATGGTTAACGAGCTCGTCTAACAAACTATTTACCACTTTGATCTTATCCTTTAAGTACCCCGTATTCACTTATAGTTTTGTGCCAGGCTACGCTAAGCTTTTTAGCAAATACTAGTCTCCTCCTCGCCATGGGATATAGTTAACAAGCTAATTTCTGTAGTTGTCATTTAGTAAGCTTTGCTTAGTTTGGCACAAGACCAAAGAAATATGAACCACCCAGTGAGAAGCGGATTCATTAACAGATAAAGTCTGCTCTGATTCCTTAACCTTTACGTCATGCAACCCACCTCACTAAAACCTCTAAACGTAGTCAGTCGTTTTGCTCAGTTTTGCACAAGGCCAAAAATGTGGGGCACCCAATGAGAAGCGAACTCACTAAACAGCACTGGTCTGCTCTAACCTGATTCGCTAACCTTTACATCAAGCGAATTACTCCTCTCTCACAAATAACTAAATGTAGTCAGTCATTAACTAAGTTTCACACAAGGACAGAAATATGAAGCATGTAGTGAGAATCGAACTCACCAAAAGTAATTGTATACTCGAGACTAACTTGCTAACCATTACATCATGCAAAGCATCCTTTTCTCAAAAACTAAACGTTGTCAGTCTTTTACTAAGTTTGGCACGAAGTTAGAAGTATGAAGTAACTGGTAAGAATCGAACTCACTGGCAATCATCTGCTCGCTAACGATTGTGACACAAGATGACACCCCCACAACACACATAAAATTAAACTCAGATTTGGCACAAGGCCTGAAATAGGGAGCAATTAGTAAGGATCGAACTTATTACTCAATCATAGTAACTTGGTCTGCGAGACTCGCTTACTATGACACCTCGTGAAGCGTCCCTTATCAGTTACTAAACTTAGCTTAGCACAAGGCCAAGAATTATGAGACACGCAATGAGAATCGAACTCACCAGTAATAGTCTGATAACTTGCTGACGATGTGTGTATAATTAATATTTCGATCTTTATTGAGTATTCCACATTCGTGGACAAAGATCAATGTCATCGTATTAATGCTTGTTAGTGTAGTAGTAAGTTTCATACTTACTTACTGACTGATTGAGTGGTGAGTTCTTAACCTACAATTGTGGCCTTGTGCCAGACGAAACTGAACTCAACTGGGCGTCTGTCCATGGATAATGGTTCTTTTCTCTGAAAACTATTATTGTGTAAATTCAATCCTAGTTTTGTGGCCCTGTGCCAGACAGAACCGAGCTTAACAAATACCTATATTGGGCACCTCGCCATGAGATAATGGTTGTTAACGAGTTAATATGGCTAAACACTACGTAATGAGTTCGGTCTTTATTGGGTATCCAATCCTTACTTGTGACCTTTGCCAGGATAAACTAAGCTTATATTATGAATGGGTTAGTGTTTAGGGATAGTTTTCGAATTCGTCTCACAGATCATTGAGTGTAAGTGAGTTCAGTTTGAATCCTAGTTGAATACTCTATAGTTTGGGCCTTGGGTCAGACTAAGCGAAGCGTAACAACTGAGTGCCTTGCCTCATCGAGGAGTATTGTTGGCTAGTATCATTAGCTAGCCTCACAGATCTGTAATGCGATGACGACTTCGATTTTCATTCATTGGTTACTCCACGAAATCGTGACCTTGTGTCAAATCAAAACTAAAACTAAGCTTTTGAGAGGTCTGATCGCAGTCAATAGTGAGTGAGACTAAATGGTACAGCTACTTACTTAATTGTATTGTCCAATAAATGTAAATTTTAAAAATATAAACAGCCAAATGCTAAAAACTGAAAGCAAGTACTACGAGAACACATTTTTTTTTTTGTGTGTGATAAGAATGTTACAACTAATTTTAAGCCGATATACTAGCAACAGTGTGACATTAGTGGTACAAGTTAACAAACTGACTGTTCTATTACTAGCACAATAACACTAGTGTGGGTTTGTGAGTGAATAGCACCATTAATTTTTTTTTTTTTTTAGATAAATAAATGACATTTGAATCAGATTCAAGAATATTAAAAGCGAGCAACAAGCCTGAATTTATTTTTCCTGTTGCAGTATTGACAGAAATTAAAAATCACTATTTGTGAAGTAGTAAATTAGCAGTTAGTTGAAATACTAATAGTAATAGTAGTATGCTTGTGTAAGTAACAATTACTAATTGTAGCAGGATGGTGACTTGTAAAGACTTGCAAATCTGACAATCTTTACTTGTGCAACAACAATCTGATTGCTTATAGCAGCATCGACAGTATTAATTCAAAAACAAGTATATTTAGATGTTAAGGGATATCTTTCAATCAAAATGATACTGTCGTACCTCTTTTCATAGTAGTTGTTACATGAAGTGTACGGAATTTATATGAAAATATATAATAATAGGAAATAAATAGTTTTAAAAAAGAATTAATTGATTTATGTTTTGTTTAAAATCAGAAATAAGTTGTTTGTTTTTTTAATCTTGGATTATTGCTTAATTTGCTTTAATGAAGATTAAGTGATTTTTGTTTTTAAATCTTACATGGAAGAGAACTGTATTTTATTCTTAGAAAAACTTGCGTTATATTTAATTTATTTTTTTTTAAAAATGAAGCACACACGCGCGCGCGCGCGCGCGTGTGTGTGTGTGTGTGTGTAATAATGCAAAGAAATTGAGTTGAGTAACACTTTCAGATATATAAATGGGAAAAATCCTTTTAAAATGAGCAGTTAAAGAAGTGTAATCTTTAAATGTAGAAATGCCACACAAGAATAATAAGAGAAGTAATGGAACTAGTGTGAATGATACAGACAGCTGCTTAAAGCAACAGGTTGGCGCATACAGAAATTGTAATTTACGAAGCTCTTTACTTCGATGTGGCACAAGGCCGATTGAATGGGGCACCGCATACAGAAATTTAATTCGGCGGTACATATACTAAAAAAAAGCAAGAAGAAAAAGGGAGGGAAACAAGAACCTTGCAATGCAATGCTGCTTATTTTCTTATAAATTTTACCTTTTAATGTAAAGCAAACCAAGCAAAAAATAAATAAAGATAAAAGAAGAAATTAAAGGTAGAAAAAATTAATCAGTGATCGATACAGCTAAGTTGGATTAAAATCCATTTAAATGATAATGATTTAAGTAAATTTACAAACACAACCATAGTACTGATTGCAATACCCTCCTTTTCATTCATTCAATTTTAAGCTTGCATTTAGGGCAATTAATATTGGCAGAAAATACGAGGAGTGCTCCAAAAGTAACGCCTTCTATTTATTCCTACTAAAAGTATAACCGATATACAGATAGCATAACGCTCGTAAAAATCCACACCAGCGCAGGCGACCTGCTTTATCACGGCAGCATTTACGGTGACATTATCATGAAAATGACGTCTGCGTAGACCATCTTTATTGGCCTAATTCGAGTAGATATGTTGAACATGACTTGTCACACATACCGCTGTCTCTACAGCTGAAAGGCATTACCCATCACCTAACTGTGCTCAGATCCACTGGTTAAAGTACCCGTGGTGTAGTGGCTAACGTGATGGGCTGTGACATCGTAGTGAGTGAGTTCGAACTCCGGTCTCGCTAGTGCATTTATTTACGGATTAATAGTCTTGTGAAAAGTACGTACCCACCTTATCCCCTCTAGCTATGGGATAAATAATACCACTACTTTTCTTCTACAAAGATGGCTGAGGCATTAAATAATCCACGAAGGTTGATATGCCATTAAACAGAGAAACTGGTTTGGTTTTGTAAACATATGCCATTAAACAGAGAAACTGGTTTGGTTTTGTAAACATAAAGGAAGCGTCGACAAATGTTAATAAGTACATTTACTTTTCCACATGAAGGAATTTACTGACATACTAGTGTTTTATACACGCTTTGTACAGCTGATCAGTTGCTATCATGTCCTGGATGTAACACTAAGCTGCATCCAGTGGTGAGGCTCTAGTTCCAAAGCTCTGGGGAGTATGGAGTACTTCTTCATTGCCATTACTCAGGTCTACTCTGTCCTGGAGTGGTAGTACCTGTTAGGGTCCCATCTAGGGATCAAATTCAAAATTATTAATATCATATAAGAATACTTGAAACCATATAACTTTGTGGAAGCAAATGATTACACTGGTTTGCGATGTTTACAAAATCGAATATATAATAGCTGATTTTAAGACAGTTTTTTTTACGCTGAATCCAAAAATCATACTCATTTTTTCTCATCAGATGAAATTTTTAAGATACAAGCTCTTACTTGAAATGTTGAGAACAGGATCATAACTCTATTTATCTTCTAGTAAAATTAAACAAATAATGCTAAATTTAGGGCTGATATATCCGCAGTAAATTCACAGTGTGCCATAGTAAACTTACAAATATACAAAAGAAGCTATTCATGGATGAAAGGTCTTTTCAGGGACTTCCTCCTGTGCGTGGCAGCTACCTGTTATATACAAACGTGTGGTTGCAAGAAAAAATAAGACAGACGAGAAGATTTAGTTTATGTTGTTTATTAAATAAATGAAATAAACAAGCGGATGAAATATCTGGCTGGCTGACGGGGGTTGTCAATTCGGCATCAAGCGGTTGCTTTGATCTGGTCGGACAGAGTTGTCGGGTGACGCTCAAGACGGCTGACAATTCAACTGGCGTGTGACCTCTACTTGGTCTATTTATATGCTCCCAACTTCCAACAACGGCGCCAGAAAATGCTACTTGCGAAAAAAAAAAATGATTGACCATTTTTTTTATAACTGAGAATTTTCTAGGGATTTTTTATAGACTATGCGCAGAGCCGATGCGCAGAAGCCATGATTTTCTCAGTTTGACACTGGCTGTTGTTGGGTCAACATCCGGTAGCTGTTATTTTCTTCTACAGTGTCGATGTCTGTGGGTCTGTGTTTTGTGTATTTCTGTAGTTAGGCGTGTGAAGTGTTAAGTGGGTGAATTAGAAGAGATTTGATGTATTTTCCTATAACACACAGCATTCCGTTTCAAGCACCAGCAGTAATCAGCGAAAAAGTTTACATCCCACCGGCCTTGGTAGCGCTTTTCCATAATGCGAATGTCTTGGTGAAAGCGTTCACTCTGCTCTTCATTCAAATCTCCACAGTTCTTTGAAAAATAGTCCAAGTGTGACCTTAAAAAGTGTAGTTTGACTGACATTCGTATCCCGAGTTGCGGAAACATTTCAGTAGCTCCTCAATTTCCTTCTCGTATTCCACACTCAAGCGGTTTACCATGAAGTTTATGACTTCTGACTCCAGAGACTGCCAGTGGGGGGGGCAATTCAGCTTCGTTCACTGCTTCACCAAACATTGGGTCCTTCAGGTGTTCTCTTACTTGAGAGTCTTCAAATATACCAGCCTTGAGTTTCTCCGTACTTATTTGAGGGAACTTCTCCTGGAGGAAAGCAAAGCCGTGACCTTCCCTGTCTATTGCCTTCACAAAGTTCTTCATTACTCCTAACTTGATATGTTAGGATGGAAGCAGTATTTCGTTCGGTTTAACGAGAGTGTGAGACTTAACCTTATGCGAGCCAAGTTTTAACTTTTGTCTTAACGGCCACTCTTGTCTGATATAATGTTGATCGTCAACCTGGCTATCCCAGAGACACAGAAAACAAGGATACTTTGTGTACTCACCTTGGAGCCCTTAAAATCTCCACAGATCAACCATTTGAGCTCCAAGTAGTTTACAACAGAGAGAAAATGATCCATGCTGTTATGAATTTCTTTCATTTGTACTGAATGGCCAATGGGATGGGTGAAAAACTATTCCCATTATGTAGAAGAACTCCTGTATGACTTCTGTTGGACGAGTCAATAAGAAGTCACCATTCTAGAGCATCATGCGTTAAGCCCATTGATTTGATCAATTCAGCAATATTATTGCAATAAACCAATGAGGACATATTCTGGAATATAAAAAACGGTCTTAATTCTTTCTTGCAGACTCGATACCAGTAAAGCTTTGTTCCTGGTGCCAACAGATATTTCTTTTTGAGACGTGAATCCAGCAGCTGAGCAGACTCCTTTGAAAAGTTCAAGCCTCGTATCAGGTCGTTGAGTTCTGCTTGTGTCAAGGGTACTGGCTGGTAGTCCCCTTCTGTGTTGCATGCGTCACCCTCAGCTACAACAGTCATGTCGGAATCAGAGCTATATTCCATGTTACCATCTGACTTAGGAACAGGAAGGTCTGGGCCATGAAGGATTGGTTTTATGGCAGACGGAACAACGGGGTATTGGACATGGTGCTTGTTCTTGCGATTTATTCCTTTTAAATTAATGATGCAAAAATAGCAGTCCGTAATGTGATCTTTTCCTTCCCTCTAGGCCATTGGAATGACAAATGGCATACACTTCTTTTTACCATTCTTACAGCAAACGTGGGGAGTGAATGGCTTATCCTGATCCCTTAGTTTGAGTCCAAAGTAATCGCGATATACCTTCTTCACAGTGTCAGTGATCTTTGCTTGACGGTTAGGAAGAACCACATTACCGCAGATATAACTGAACTTGACAGAATAATTCTTACACTTGCGATCCATTCTTACAGGAATGCAAATGTTGAGACGAGATACAGTACATTAAAATCATTTTAAGCTGAGGGATAGGCCCCGCTCCTTCTAGGTATGTAGGTGTTAGCGAGTAGAGCGGTACACTTTAGTTAGGTACACATACAACATTATATGCTTTACTAAACATGAGACACCCACAATCAGCTGTGACAAGTAGAGTCCACAGGCTTTTGAATAAGTGTTATTATTGTGTACAACTTGGGAAATATTCTGGAACATCTTAAAAACCAGACCTGACCAAACGCAATGAGTGGTATTTTTTAATTCAGGATAAAATGGCGACCATATATCACTTGATAAACCTTTGACCGTTGGGAAAAAAATTTTAACGCAAGCCTGTGTTATCATTAAATAGAAATAATTACTTAAAACCATATAATTGGGTATAAATTGTCTTAAAAACACTTGAAATCATACAATTGTACACAAATTACTTGTATGAGATAGGATATAACAGAATGAAGACAAATAATTATCATTAAATAGAAATAATCACTTGAAACCATATAATTGTGAATGAATTGTCTTAGAAACACTTGAAATCATACAACTGTACACAAATTAGTTGTATTACATAGGAAGATTTGATATAACTGTGTGCAAACAAATACTTATCATCAGATAGAAATAATCACTTGAAACCATATCCTCATCTCATCATCTTGTCGTGCCATCAGCACAGATGTCCCTGACCCTCTCTCGACACCACTCCCTATCGTTCATTGCTTCTGGCAGGTCCTCAGGGCTACACTCCGCATCCCCACCGAGCAGCTATATGTAGGTTCGAGCTGATCACCCTACTTTTGCTCGGTCATGTGAAGGGGTTCATTGGAGTACATCACTTATGAGCTTGTACATACTTCTCCAGTAGTGTCCTGCATGTCTGGTTCGTCTAACTTTGATAGTTTTCGTAATTGGTGGTAAGTGGCCGTACTGCAGCTGCTTTGTGGGGTGTTGCCTCCAGGACTTAAATGTTAAGTGTATAAGCAATACACACACACCCGTCCCCTTCCATAACACGACCCCTGGTCTGGGTAACTCCCATCAGAGGAGGAACTCCACTTCCTGTATGACGACTCAATAAAGATAGTCGCTGTTCTCCCTAGCTCTATGTTGTCTTCATTTCATATTAACGTCTACACACGTAACATGGTGGCAGTTTGGAAATGAAACACGTCTCTACAACTACCAAAGAACTACAGGTCGTCAAAAACTGAGTAAGCTAGGTTTTTTCCTTGTTTTTATTTCTGTCCATTTTCTACGTCTTTCGGGGACCCACGTGCGAACAGCATAATCCATTTCGTCTCATAATGGGGGCCCTGTTTAGTACTGTTACATTGTTGGATTCAGTAACTGACTACTCGCCGTTATCTCGAATTTTTTTTTTTTTTTTTTTTTTCCTGACTGTTGCTGGAGTGAATTGTTTCTGAGACTGATTAACTCTGTTTAGACACATTTTGTATCACGAACATGTCCAGCAAGGAAGCTACAGCCACAACTACTACTCTGTCAACTGACATGGCCGGTTTACACTTCGGAGCTCCCGAACGACTGGTGTTTAGTGGGAACAAGGCATTCCTGGAACTTGTTTTTTAAAAGATGGTCCAATTACGCACTACTGACCCGACTGGACTGCAAACATAGGGAGATTCAAGTTGCCATACTTGAGAACTGTTTAGGCGATGACGTCATGAGGATAAACCAAGGTATACAGTTTGACACTCCAGATTCGGACCGTACTGTACAAGATATACAGCAGGCCCCAAGTGAATACGCAGCCGGAATTGTCAATGAAACGTACTAGAGATTTACTTTCCGTCAGAGGAAACAAGAGGAAGTGTAAGCTTTCGACACCTGTAATGATTTAAGAATCCTTTCAAGGACTTGCAATTTTTGTTCTAAATGCAATGACTCAATGTTGAGGGACCAACTTGTGGAAGGCATCCGCAATCACACTACAAAACAAGATCTCCTGAAACTCCAGAAACTTACCCGCAGAAAAGTGTAGACATTTGCAGGGCAGCTGAAAAGGCTTCTATTCATAGTCAAAGCATGGGAACAGAGGATGCTCTGGTAATGAAAGTATACAAAACCAACTGAGCTAAGGAACCAGCCCCCCAAAAAAGAATGCCTCTTCTGGGGCTATTTACATGCACCAAAACGCAGCAGATGTCCAGCCTATGGTAAACTGTGCAACGCATGCAAAGAGAAGGACCATTTTGAGTCGAAGTGCTCCATCAAGGACAGAAGAGCTCCTAAACAGAAAAGCAACATCGCAAAGAGAAGCAAGTACAATGCTCCACAACCACGCGTGCATCACCTAGACACATTATGAGAGGATGATGAAGATGAATACGCCCACTGGGTGAATGCAGTGAAGTCCAGGAAGAAGCAGAGAAAGGATGCCAAGTGTCTCATGTTCTTCGACAAGCAGGAAATTATCTTCCAAATCGACACGGGAGCAGCTATCAACACACTACCTACAAAGTTTGCTAATAAAATAAAGCCATACAAGGGGGTTCAGACGATAAGGAACAAATCCCTTATGAAACCATTAGGAATATGCCGTAAAAACGTTAAAAACGTTAAGACACGCAAAACATACTCAGTGGAGTTTGTCGTATTTACAGACGAAGACGACTGTCAACCCCTACTGGGTCTGCGAACAAGTACGCAAATGAGCCTAGTGGAGATAAAACAGCAAAATTTCCACCGTGTCGCAGCAGTTAACACAAAGAAGCACTACAGAGAATTGTTTAACGGGCAACTCCGAAAGCTACCCGGTGTTACCACCCTGCAATTTAAGACAGATGCTGTTCCAGCCGTAATGCCCAATAGGAGGATACCTGTGGCGGTACGACTAGAGCTAAAAGAGGAATTAAACAGACTGACTAGATTGGGATTCATTGAGCCAGTCAAAAACCTCACTCCATGAGTTAACCAACTCACCTTCACAAGAAAGAAAAATGGAGCTTTAAGAATATGCATGGACCCCTATGAACTCAACAAAGCACTCATGCGAGAGAACAACATCATGCTTATTCTTGAGGATGTCCTCTATGAGATGAGAGGTGCAAAGATATTCACCAAGGCAGACCTATCATTAGGATATTGGCATGTCGAACTTGATGAAGCATCTAGCAACATGACCACATTCCAAGCATGTTTTGGTTGAGACCGCTGGCGTCGACTACCTTTTGGTCTAAACTCTGCAGCCGAAATATTCCAAAGGAAGCTGGTGGAGCAATTCCATGACATGAAAGGCATCATCATCACTGCCGATGACCCGGTAGTTTATGGAACAAACCGAGGGAACATGACAGGCGGCTTCATAACCTACTCCAGAAATGCCAGACAATGGGAGAAAAACTAAACCCTTAGAAGTTGGATTTAACCTAGATGCCATCACTTTCATGGGACATCGCATTACAAAAGAGGATATAGTGATCGACCCAGAGAAAGTCCGGGCTATCACTGACATGCCAGCCCCAAAGACTGTTGAAGACCTGCGCAGATTTCCCGGCATGATCAATTATGTTGGGAAATTTATCCCAAACCTCACGACAGTCCTAAAGCCCCTCAAGGACTTAACAAAAAAAGATGTCACGTGGACATAGTCGGAATCACAGCAATCGGCCTTCAGTATGGCCTAAGATTTGATAAGTAGAGCGCTGGTGCTCTCCTACTTCGACCCGCTTAAAGAACTCACACTTGAAAATGATGCGTGTGAGTATGGCTTGGGAGCAGCCCTAATCCAAGAAGAGCAACCAGTTGCCTACTCAAGCCGTTCCCTATCTGACACTGAAAAGAGATATGCCCAACTGAGAAAGAGATGCTAGCAGTGGTGTATAGTCTGGAAAAATTTCACCATTACACACATGGAAGGAAAGAGAATGTTTTCACAGACCACAAGCCACTTGTATCAATCTGCAAGAAACCACTAGCAAAGGCACCTAAACGGCTTCAAAATTTGCTACTACGTGCTCAGCAATACTGGCCACCTAGGCATAAACTCCTGCCTCAGAAAAGCGAGGGACCTGATATTCTGGCCAGGCATGTCTACTGAAATACAGCTATATGTACCAGCCTGCGCCACCTGTACAACATATGCAGATCGTCAACCTGCAGAACCTTTCATAATCACAGAAGTACCAAAAAGACCCTGGCAACGAGTCGCTACCGACATTTTCTCATGGGGTGGAAGTGAAAATCTTGTCACAGTAGATCAGCACAGCAATTCTTTTTAGGTGGGCAAGCTGAGCAACTCAACCTCAGATGCAGTGACTAGCCGTCTAGGTGGCTATTTCGCCAGGTATGGGATACCAGACACTCTCGTCTCAGACAACGGACCCTAATTCTCATCTAATGCATTCAGAAAGTTCTCAAAAGATTGGGCGTTCACACATGAAACAATATCCCCTGGCAACAGTCAAGCAAACGGTGCTGTAGAGGCGGCTGTTAAGATAATGACGCGCCTAAGCAGAAATGCAAGGCCTCGGGAGAGGATCTACTGCTGGGTCTTCTGAACCTTCGCAATACATCAACTGAAGGTCTCAACACTAACCCAGCACAAAGGCTTTTAGGCCGACACACAAAGTCAACGGTACCAACTACATAGACCTTGCTAAAACCCAGCTATTCATACTCATATCATGAAGCACAAAATAAAAAAGACAGGAAACTAAAGCAACAGGGCACATGCGGAGAACTGAGCCAACTTCAAATTGGCAGCAATGTTCGGGTCCAGCCTCTGATACCTCACGCAAGAGAGTGAGAGGAAGCCACAATAAGAAAAAAACTAACTGGCCGATCATACGAAGTTGAGAATGAAAATGGACAGAGATACCGACGCAACCGCCGGTCCCTACGCCAAACAGTGCGATCAACGCACTCATTCTCAAGACAACAACCGACAGCGACCGCTTACGGCCATCCAGAAGCAGAAGATCACACCTCAGACAAAGAAATAAGCAGAGAGGATGTGATGGAAGCAGCAGACCAACAGCCAAATGAGGGACCAGTACAAACAAGATCAGGCCGAGTCATAAAAAAGCCTGCTAAATAAGATGATTGAAGATAACCATCCCATTTTTTTCCAACCAAGAACACATCCCCTCCCTTCCCCTACTACACCTCACACACACACACACAAAAGAAAAGTAATGAAAATCTTTTTTAAAGTCTCCCTTCCCCTCATAAGGAGGGAGATGTTAAGTTTATAAGCAATACACCCCACCTCTTCCATAATACGACCCCTCGTATTGGAGGAACTCCACTTCCTGTATGACGACTCTATAAAGATAGTCGCTGTTCTCCCTCGCTCGATGTTGTCTTCATTTCATATTAACGTCTACACACGTAACATTAAACACTTGAAATCATACTACTATACACAAATTAGTTGTATTAGAAAGGAAGACTTGATAGAACTGTGCGCAAACAAATAATTATCCTCAGAAAAAGAAAAGTACATTGGAACATTGAAAGTGTAATTACAATTACACTCAAAGTTTTACAAAGGAATCAAATTTCGATATAAAATAACCTACATAATATATGCCATTAAATAAATAAACAGTCAACTGATATCTGTAAAATGGAAAAAAGTTATGAATTATTAACAGGCTTGTAGAGTTAAGATATATTTGTTATTGTTAGCGAGGATAGGTCTTGTTACATGCGTGTGTGTACGTTGAGTTGTTTCCTCGCTAAGTGTGTAAGGTCTTTCGCTAATTGTTGTTAGGCATATAAAAGAGAAGGTTCAAGATGTCGAAGTCGAAATGTTTTTAGGAATAGTTTTTATTTGCAGCATGGAAAATGTAGTTTGTTTTTGTGCTTCAAGTCTCGTAGGAAAGGTAGTAAGGAGACGAAATGGAGTTATGAGAAAGTTGAGAAGGCAGCACGTATCGTTGGACGTGCGAGGGATTGTGTTCGCCGTAGTTTAGCGAAAGTCTTGTTTGCCGTTGGAGGAAATGTTGTCAAGAGCGGGCGTAAAAGGCAACAAGAAACTGATTCTTGTATTAATTCAAGAGAGGACATTGTTGTTAGTTTCAGGGCGTATTGAGTCGAGCGCTCTCTCCCTCTCTCTCGTTAGCTGTTCCTTCTCTCTCGCTTTCTCCCTCTCTCTCGTTAGCTGTTCATTCTCTCTTGCTTTCTCCCTCATTCTCCTTCCTGTCGTCTTTCTCTCTCTCCTTCCGGTTCTCGCCTTCCTTCCTTCCTTCCCTGAGTTGTAACACGTTCGTCGGGCAACGCACTCAAAACAAATCCACCCCGTTCAGCCGTTACCGTGCGTATTTGTATTTTCGTGAGGTCTCGTAAGAATTTGCATACGTGCAAATTACCTCTCGCTTGTTCGAGATCTCCCCTCGTCAAATATGCTCGAGGCAGCCATATCGGTTTCCGCTCTACAAGCCAGACACGTTCGTGTGCGCTTCGAATGCCCAGGTACGTTACCTTCACAGGAAATAAACCTTGGAGTCACCGTGAGTTTTGTGTGTCTGGTGGATTTGAGGAGAGGCGTACGTTGTCTCCATTAAAGTGGCCCAGTGGTGAAATGAGAGCTAGGTGCCGAGAGCGGAATAAGGCATCGCATCGACATAGCCAATTTTGGGGGTGACATGAAGTTGTTCCTGTGGTGGCGTATTGAATGTATCTAATTCATATTCAACTGGGATTCCTTAGTCTAAGTGATAGATGCAAGGAATCCATAAATTAGATAGGTTCCCTCATGTGTCCATGCTGCTGCTGCTATTGAAGAACGGCCAATGGGACGTCTGCACTGGACGGCGTTGTTCAGCCAAAGCGACTGTGTTTGGCAGCTTACCCAATTTCTGCTGCCCGGGAAAGAGATCCGGACTGAATAGAATAGGTGATCCTGATTGGGTGAATTAAATTGCGCGCCAAACCAAAGTACCTTCTGCCACAGGCTGATTCAACTTCTACGGCCACACCACTAACATCTGTGTCAAATGTTGTGAACCAACTCAATGAACTGGAAAACATTACTTGAACTATGAAGGTAATAGTCAGATTTAGAAAAGCAGTGAAAATTTCATTAAACATCTTCGCTATTAAAAGACAGAGCACTTTTTCTGTTCTCAGTATATTAAATAAAAGTTGTATCTATTGTTTGTGAGGTAGTGTAGATAATTTTAGAAGCTTTAAACGGCTGTCCCATAAGAAAAAGCCGTTGGTTTCAACTCAATGCAACTGACATTTTGAAATCAATTGAATCATAGCTTTCATTCCAGAAATTTAGATATAAGCATTGGTTTGGTTTAGTTTCTTTATTTAATATCATATTAACCTTCATGGGTTATTTAATGCCAAAGCCATCCTTGTGAAACAACACTGATATTATTTAAACCATAGCTTGAGTGATAAGGGGACTCATACTTTTACCAAAGGTATTAGTCAGAAAGTGGACGTAATAGCGGGAATAGAGTCTGAACTCAACTCACTTCGAGGCTGCTGTCCAGTATTTTAGCCATTACACCATGAGGACTCCCATCAAAATTTTACTTAGCTGAGAAAACACAAAACGAATGGTGGTCCATTTCCATGTAAGTTCCAACTAGTTCTCCGGATTCATGGCCTAAGTAATGTATGTGAAGAAGATTTCATGGAGTGAATAAAATTATATACATATCAAAAGAATTATATGTTTTATTCATCTCAACGAAACAACGAAGAGAATCGGTCTTTGAAGAAGAAGCAACTCGAGAAAAGAGAAGAGTTTGGTCATGTTATGAGGTAGAATGTGTTTGAAGAAGACTTCATGAAGTTTATAAAGTTAGGTAAACAGCAAAAGAATTCTCTGTGTTGTTCATCCCAACGAAACAGCATAAAGAGTCAGCCATTGAAAAAGCAAGTCAAGAAAAAAAAGGAGAAAGGCCATTGACCCAAGATCACGCCTCTTTAACAACAATTAATATCTACATGTTTTACATATATATTGTAAGATGATCATTTATAAGAACAAATGATGTGTGTATTTACCTAGCCTCTCCACCTCAAGCAAGATGTGACAAAAGGTCAATTTTTCAGCAATGTACAACTGGTTTGAATTCAACATTTTCATTCTCCAAGACCACTTGCCTTGCTATTTCCTCGCAGCTTGGAAGAAGAATAGTTGGGTTTATACCTTTCTCAAGGGTATTAGCATGATGTGAAATTCAAACAGTCCTGTCTAGGTTGTGGGGTATGTTTGCTGGATATTTTGCTCCCACAATTTATGTTGGCTCATAATTAAAAAAGCGAACGATGTAAACGACGCGGACAAAAGAACATTCAAAAGAAAGCAATACAAACAAAAATAAATTTTTATAACAAGTACATAAAGTGAAACATTATAAAACATTACGAATATTCTAATATTGCTAGTTAGATATTCCTCTGTGTGTGTGCGTGTGAGTTGTAGGGTTTTGTTGGTATTACTTAGGTGGCGTTGGTATTACGTTGGTATTTCGTTGGTAGTTATCCCCTCGCTAAATGTTGATGGAAAATAAAGGTAGTGGAGAAGAACGAAGACGTCGTTAGGTTTTTGAAGGAAGGTTTTAATGACAGCATGAAGTATAGGGGTTTACACTGGTATGCTGCGAGGTCTCGTAGTAAAGAAAGAATGTAGGAAGTTGTTAGAGTGTATCATCTAATTTTTTTTTTTTTTAACTAGAATCCTTTAGTCTAGAAGAATAGACCGAAGGGATCCATAAACTAGATGGCTCTCCTCATAGTGGTTGATGAGGCTATTTCTATTCGGGAACAGACGAATAGACGTCCGTTCCCTTTGGGGATTTCTGAGCGAGAGAGAGATTGGCGGGCTTTCTTCAATTTTTGGTGTTGCTAGGAAATAGGGTTCGGGCTGAATAGGACAAGTCATCCTGATTGGGTGATAATGTTCAGCGACTCTAACGGTCAAATTAAATTACGCGATAAACAAAAATTTCAATTTTCTTTCAGCTACAGAGTTTGTAACTAACACGAGTATTGTGGTGAAAGTGTTGCCGCGCCGATAAGCACGTCAACCCCGCAAATGATTTATAAAATCAAGCGTGCGAGTAATGACAGCCAAAAGACAAACAAAGGCGAGGTGACAATATAACAAAGATGACAATTTATTTGTCGTGTTTACAAAGGCGTATGTAAAGTTCATGATAGTTGTATTGTGTCTTCAGCTAGATTGGTTGGTGTCGGTAGCTGGTATGGTCGAAGTCGTAGATAGGTGCAGCTAGACGTTTGATGCGAGAAGCTGATATTGGTCGAGTCGTAGAGGTACAGATAGACATTCGAGGCGAGTAGCTGGTGTTGGTCGAGGTTGGAAGTTGATAGTACCAAAATGGTCGTGCCTTTGCTTGTGCTTAGGCGCTCAAACGGACGAGTGAATCGACAGCTAAAGCTAACTCGTGCTTTAGCGCCACGCAGCCGTGTACACGGACAAAGGAACCGACAGTTAAAGCTAATCCGTGCTTTAGCGCCGCGCAACCGTGCAAACGGACAAGGGAACCGACGGCTAAAGCTAACCCGTACTTTAGCGCTACGCAGCTAAGCGGACGAATGAACAACGGAACTGACCGAATGGTTAAGACCGGGTGGTTTTAGAGTCCTCTTCATGTGTGCCGCCTGGCCGTCTGTTTCGACGAGTCCGTAAGGAGTGTCAGAGATACACCAACCCGCAGAAGGAGACCTCTTATGGTCCTTAAAAGGATCTTTTGCCATATCTAGGTGATGGAAGGCGAATGCGACCACGAGATGTGGGATTCAGCCTCAGAAGTAAGGCGAATGCAACCACGAGATGTAGGATTCAGCCTTGAGAGCTTCGCCATAAAAAGCTAGTCACCGACCGTCGAAAAAGGCTTGTTGATATCCAGCAATAGCAGCGACAGTGTAATAGGTCTGCCTAAGCGTAAAGTTTATCTGTTAAAAAATAGGAGTGGAAGTACAGTTCTTTTTTAGCTAGGGATAGGCTTCGGAGGATAATCCACTTTATTTTGATAGAGTTACTTTTGACAAAGGAGCCCTATGAATGGCGTAAATGTAGTTTATTCCCTTTTTCTTTTAGTTATAGCAGCAGGTCAGTGTTATATATGGTTTTACATCTAGTTGTAGCCGGATGCAATGTTTAAGGTTTGAGTGATCCGGTTTGTTTATGTTTGTGAACCGGTTGCAACAAAAGACTAAATATTAAAAGTGTCCTGTAGACTATAAATGTATCTTAAGAAGGTGTGTTTTCTCCCATGTTGGTTGTTTGTCTCTTTCGGGATTTGATGAAATGTCTGAGGCTGTGCGCAAGACTGGAACAAGTCCAACCGAAAAGGCAGAACACTAAAGAAAAAGGTCGTAGAGAATATATGCACCCATGTTGCGTGTATTGAGCTGTGTGTCACTAGCTGGCAGAGCCAAGCCAAGCTGTCTCTGGAAGTCAAAATGTAAGAGAGAGTGAGTTATTGTAAGCCGTGAGTATATATGGCTAATCCTTGTCATGTGATTGGCTCCATATGCACGGGATAAAATCAATGGTGCGGGCGTAGTTGTGAGCATAAATCACATGACTTTCCAGACCAATAGGTTCTCGAGACTAATTAGTTTACCGACGTCCACCATCTTTGTTTCAAGAATGAGTGAATCAGTATCCTATTTTCTAGAATTTTCTTGTATCATGACCATTTTAAAAATATAGGTTTTAAATTTGGGTCGCCTTTGACACAGGAACTTGGAAGGAGGATTAATCAATTAAAAGTTTGCAGATTAAGGGAAAAAGGTATGAATTGTACTCTTAAGAGAATCTTGTTTGCTTAGATATTAGTTGGACCAAAAAACATTTGGAAACCAAAAAGATAGAAAGACTTATGTAAAACTGGAGATCAGAATGGGTGGTTAATTAATTGAAAGAAAATGGAGTTGGTGAAAAGGGTAGGGCCATACCTTTGTGAAAATCCAAGATAACTGGAGACTAGAATAGTTAAATATGATTATAGCGAATCGGAAGACTATCTTGTTTATTTCTAAGATTGGCAGAGAAGAATAAGATTGGTTGTATTAAGAAAAGTCTGGATTGTCGGTTTGATAAGAAAAAATCGATCGTTTGATAAATTTTGGAACTTCCCTATGCATTTGGAAAATCAGATTTGTCACAAAAAGACACTTGTTCCCACCCAGAAATAAAAGCTATGTTGAATAGAGAGAATAGGAGAAATAAGGGATTTCTAAAAAACACTGCTGACACTGCTGACTCTAGGTATGTGTGAGAGATACAGATTCTACTAAGTTGGATTTGAGAGGATGGGTCCAGCCCTCTGACCACCAAAAAAGGATTGGACATTTCCTCAAATTTGGAAAAGCTATTTTAAAGCAAATGGAAATAATGAGAAATTGACATTAAAAATGAGGAAATAACATTCAACTACCATGTCGATCAGACACCAGACTCAATATAAGCTGGGGTTTTTGACATCTCAGAGAGAGTTAGAAAAGTTAAGATTAGAAGGAGCAGAGTAAAAAAGGAGAGTTAATCTGCCTATGCCACTGAATCCAAGACCTTGTGCCAGACTCCAAATACTAAAGATTTGATTTACTACAAACTTAAAGCTGTGTTGCAGATTGAAGTCACAATGTCAGAAAAGTCATAGTTGAGAGAACAATTGATTAAGAGAGTCTACTACCTCTGCTGAACCTAAGACTTTGGGCCTCACTATAAATATTAAAAACTTGACTTTCTACTGGATTGTTTACATCTGTGTTGTATATATCAATGTCACTTGACTAAGACAGTCATAGATAGGGTTAATACCACTGTATACAACAAACGATATAAACAAAAAGAGTTGCTACATTTCTAACCCATATTGACTTTTGTTTTTGTTTTTTGTGCTGGAGAATTATTTTGATGTAACCACTGGTCGTCAACCTGTTCATCACTTCAGTAACTTCATCACATGAACTTCTCACCTTTTGTGATCAATACATAGCATGGGCAGAAAGGTGGATGGTCATTAAGAACCAAGTGGAACCATGCCTAATAACATACCAGTGGTAGCCCCTTCATCAAGAGCTTACATTGACTGGTTACTGATTGATCAGGTTCAACTCCAGCAGGGTTGTATCATACACCAAGTTCATTTCCTTCAAATTATTTGTCTAAGTGCACCTCCTTATGAAGGATGTAGAATCACTTTTATGAAAGTCTTGGATAATTGTTTGAATTTCTGAGAGGAAGCTTGATGATTTTTGTCATTCAGGGTTTTCAGACAATTGTCTTCATCTTTATTGATGAGTAGACCAAGTATAGAGATGAATACAAAATGGGAACCAATAATCAAAACGGTTAGATAAAAAAAAACAAATCGTAATATGAGCCTAGGTGAAAATCATGCATAATAGTGGTAATTCATAGTGATGTAAGAACATTAAGTTTATAAATTCCAAAAATTATTGCTCAGTTGGCTGGGGCTGTGGAATACACCAACTGCACCTCTGCAGAGGGGATACCCTCCATCCCCCGAGTGTTTTGGTTATGAAACTAAACAATCTGATGGTGAGGTTCCTGTGATGCTGGAGCTTTGGGGAATGCAGAGTACCTCTTCATTACCATTGCTCCTTGGTCCACTCTGGCCTGGATTGGTAGCACCTGATAGGGTCCTATTTATGGGTTAAATAGAACTAAACTGCATACTTATGCTAAACTGAATTGTTTGAATTAGAACTGTTTGACTAAACTGAATAGCTCAAAATAGAAATGTTTTTGACAATTAAACTGTCCTCATGCTAAACTGAATTGTTTGAAATATAACTGATTATTAGTATAAAAAGGGATTTGGTGTTAAATAACCTGCAAAGGTTGATATGCCATAAAACCCAACCAACCAAACAACCAACAACCAAAAATTACTCTGAACTGTTCAGTAGTACACATGGCATAATGGTTTTAGGTATTGACTCCTTAATCTTCAAAGTGACAATCTTCTGCAGGTTCAATACTGACTGCAGGCAAGTAATAATACAGGATTACTTAACACCTGTACCTAGTTATGGAATCAGAGCAAGATTAAATAAACAATGAATGATAAAAATCTAGGATAATTATTTGTATTTAAAGGTTGTTTTTATCTTTTATTTACAACGGCTTGTTTATCATGAGCATGGCATGCAGATGATGATTTTGGGTTTAATCACAGATCTCAGATGCCCTAAAAAATCCCTAAAAATTAATAGATATTTTAATTAAATATCTAATTTTATCATAATTTTTCAGACTTGGATGAGTAGTATTAATCTAATTTTATTCTTAGAAATTGGGTTTCTAAGTCATTTGAAGTCAGGCAATCATTGAGATAAAATGAAATCCCTCTTAATTGCTCAATACTTGAAAAAGAGATTTATAAATGCCAGCTTGTAAATTCACCTTTTGTTGATCCCAATGCTTTTATTCACCCTGCCAAAATTTTAATCTCCTCCAGGAGTCTATATGAACAACTTTGAGAAATCCTCATCTCAGGGTTTATAGAAACGGAGAAAGTTATCTCCCTCTTGTAATGATTATCAAGAGAAAAGTTCTTTTAAGATGAACCCCCCCTTTTTACATCCAGAAGGGCAGTAAGACATAGAAAGTAGGAGATATCACACCAAAAACCAGTTTGAACCAGATCTACAAATTTTCAAGCATGACTCTAACAATTCCTGAAAGTTTAGTTGACATTTGACCAAAAATGGTCAAATCTGAGAACGACAGAGGGACTTATAAAGGTTCTTCAAATTATTTTTTTGTCTGTCTCTAATCATATAATTCAAGAATAAAAGTTATTGACCTCAAATTTTGTATAAATTCTCTTGGGAGACTGGAGCATGTTTTTAGCATATTAGTTTTGAAAATACAACAACAATTTAACTTTTTATATATAATGTTGTATATATATATATATATATATGTATATACGCCATCTCTTCCCTATGTTTTCCTTCTTCTTGACTGATTGCCAAACCAAGGCTAAAGAACCTAGTCTACTCAACTGTTTACCCATACCTGGCAAGCAAACAGATAGATTCATGCTTTTCTCAGGGGCATTTGTGCAAAAGGAAACGCAAACAGCCTCTTTCAGGATTTGAACTTGGGTTACTAATTTCATTTCTTATAATGATATCCATTATACTAAGCATGTCTTCTCCATCAATTGACAATGTAAGTATAATGTTGATATCTAATGGAAAATTTCCAAGTAAAGAACCAAAGTTATGGTCTTTTTTTTCATTACTTTTTGTTTATGACTTTTTCCCAGCAACTGGAAAATTAAGGCTTTAAATATGCTCGCAATAGTTTTTACATTATTAGTAGAAACAGTGGCCATGAAGCCATAAATGTTAACTTCTCAACAATTTTCGTTTACTTTTAAGTCCTCATAGAACCATAGTTTAGTGTTACTAGCTTAAAATCCCATCCAGTGGACAAATTTTCAGTAAGTATTTAAAATTATAATAAATGAAATATTTTGCATAAACAAATTTGGCTTGCTTGATAGCTGAGATAGTCATATATTTGATATCAATGTTAGAGGTGATTACTCAAGTCCATTTAAAAGTTAGGATTTAAAATGCTAATGTTCAAAGGAAGCAGGCCTTTTCATTTTGGAAGGTTGGTTCAACACTCTTTTCTTAACTCAATTTCAAATGCTCCCTTCTTTAGACCTGTGGGACACAATGTGCAGTTGAATACTTAATTAATATGCAAAATTTAAAATTCATGAAATATATGAAAATTGATATATATATATATATATATATCGAAAACAAAAAGATCCTTGAAATAAGTTTCTTTTTGTTCAAGGCTTAAATTGACCTACAAGCTGGTTGATTGTTTCTAAAGGTCAGTTAAGTGTGAGACAATTGTTTTTGATATCAAAGGTCAGCAAGTTTATTTAATGTTTCGGTTGTCAATTAACTTCATCGATCATAATGATGAAATGGGTCATTTCATAAGACAAATTTTTCTAGTCCTTATCTTAAAGGTCAACATCAAAAGGGAAATTTAATTTTGCTCCACCCTAAATAGATGTGAGCAAGGCATGGCTCATCCAGTCTGGTGTGGCTGAGAATTTTTTGTTCAACCCCATTGCTCTAAACCAGTTCCCATTGGTTAAAGCATCTAAAAAGGATTTTCCCTATACCTGTAAGATATAATCGGGAACTAGAAATGGCTGACAAATAGGAATATGACTCCTAATTGTCTCTTATTGGACAACCAATTAGAAACCTTTTTTAGTCCAGATATTGATCTATAAAAATAGGATGGTAAATTGAATCATCAGAGAGGATGAGAAAGGGACTAAGAAGAAACTTAAGACTGCTAAAGAAGCATCTCTTCCATTCTAGACCCGAGGCACTCTGAACAACATTTAGACTTTACAAAAATTAAAAGTCCAAGACTTTCAAGACATTAGTGTCATTCTAATCGCACCTCATCATCACTCTTCCCCTTTTGATATTCTTATTTGTTTGCTTGTTATTTATTGTCTCACAAACGTGTTTCAATAAAAATCATTTTTGTTGTTTGTTAACAATGGGTTTTCTCTATTCTTTGAATTGCTAGACAATCTAGCCACTTATATTACCTGACCGTCAGAAGATCTGGCTAAATTGTGTCAACCCCACTTCATGGATCTTTGAAACACAGTGTGGGCACGGAAGGATTTGAAAAGCAAACAGTCAGAAGCTAATGTGGTCGTCACGAACACAACAGTCACAACAAGTACTGTGACTAGTAGTCACACCACATTTGGCTCCGTGACTAGCATAGGACCACACTGATTACAGTGTACTCCTTTTATAAGTTTTCTTTCGTATGCAATGTATATAGATATTTAGGTAGGGACAAATAAGTATATTGATAGATAGAAGGATAGTGTTTAATCCTGGAGTACCTGATATTAATATCGATGCATTGCAAATGATTTAACTATAAAAATCATATTGGAAACAATTTTACATTAAAATTGAATTGGAAATAGATTTACCATAAAATTGAATTGGAAGTGATTTTACAATAAAACTCAATTGGAAATGAGTTTGCTATAAAATGTACAGCAAAAGATTTTACAATAGAGTTGCAATGGAAATGGTTTTACAATAAAAATGCACTGCAAAAGATTTTACTTTTAAAAGGCACAGCAGAAGATCTTATGATGAAGATATACTGCAAACAATTTTGCTATAAGACTGAATTATAAAAGATTTTACTCTAAAAATCTACTGTAAAAAAATTCACAATAAGATTGAATTGAATTGGTTTGGTTTGGTTTGGTTTGGTTTCTTTGTTTAATGGCATATCAGTATTTAATGACAAAGCCATCCTTGTAAAAGGACTGTAGCGATACTATTTAACCCATAGCTTGGAGGAATAAGAGGATTAATGACTTTACTTCGAGTATAAGTTCAAAGTGAATGCAGTAGCTTGACTGGAGTTCAAACTTGCTTACTATGATGTCTCAGTCCAGTTTCTTAGTTATTATGACATGGGGACTCTCCTGAAATTGAATTGGAAATCATTTTACTTTCAAAATGCATAGCAAAAGATTCTACTCTAAAAATGTACTACAAGCAATTTTACTATAAAACTGAATTGCAAAAGATTTTACAATAAAAAAGTACAACAAATGATTTTACTATAAGATTGTAATGGTAATGATTTTACAATAAAAATGCACTGCAAAAGATTTTGCTATAAAAATGCATTGCAAATACATTGTCAGTAATATCTGGATCCAAGGTCGAGTCATATCAAAGACTCAAAAAATCGTACTTGATGCTTCCTTGCTTAACACTCAGCATTATAAGGTATGGATCAAGAGTAAAGTGGTCAATCCTGAGAAAGAAGTAGCACCCTCCCCTACACCTTGGTGTAGTAGCTATCAAAAAGGGAACCATTGGGTCACCCTTGACTATGGTCGCCAGCTTTTACTTTATAATGTTGACTACAGTGCTCAGAATGTTGGATTTCTATAATACAGTCTACAGTCACCAGGATATCGGATTTCTATAATATTGTCTTCACTGTTTAGAATATTGGATTTCGATAATAGAGACTGCAATATCCACAATATTAGATTTCTGTGATAAAGTCTATGGTACCCAGGACTTCTATAATACAGAATATTGTACCCTGGATATTAAATTTTAATAATAATGATTAAAGTACCTAATATATTGGATTTCTGTTATACATACAAATGCAAATCAGTAATTGGTTTTCTCAAATATTCATAACTTGACTTTTTACAAAAAAAAGTGGCACAAAGCCAAAAGAAATAAAAATGTGTGTAGGGAGTGTTAGTATTCCTCACTACCAAACTTAAACTTAACTAGTCATATTCACTGACCCATTCACACACCATTTTTCTATACACAACAAACAATACCACAAATATGTCAATAAGAACTTTCTAACTACAATAACCACAATACTACAATTTCTCTGTGAAAAGCTGATTTAAGAATGTACCCCAGGATTTGTAAACAATGTACAGGGTAGAGCAGATATAACAGGGAAATAGAATTCATTGATAAATTAGTGTACCTATGCTGGGAAAAAACGATGACAACATTTTAATTTTGTGTTCAGTAATGGATTACTATAAAAACAAAAATGAAAACAAAAAAAGCATTATTGTTTGGTTTTATGGCATGTTAACCCTTGTTAGGTTATTTTATGCCATAACCTGTCTTTTTTTATGACAAACAATTATTTACTTTCAAGTAATTATTCCTAAATAATAATAATAAGAAGAAGAAAATAATAATAATAATAATAATAATAATAATAATAATAATAATAATAATAATAATAATAAGAAGAAGAAGAAGAAGAAGAAGAAGAAGAAGAATTTGTGCATAATAAGTGAATGCAGCAAACAAAAGGAATACAAAAGCAGACATGACTGTTTAGAAAAGGTGATCCACTGGGAATTGTTCAAGAGACTAAAGTTTAACCATTCTGACAAATGGTATATGCACAAACCAGAATCAGTAACATGAGATGCATAAAATTCTCAGGGATTTTGCAATGCAAATGGATCACCCAATCCTGTTCAAAAGACCAGACCTGGTATTAATTAACAAGAAGAAAAGAGCTTGTTAACTTATAGATTTTGCTGATCCAGCAGACCATTGAATGAAAACAAAAAAAGTGAAAAGAGAGAAAAATACTCAGATCTTGCCAGTGGGCAAAAAAATGAGGAACATGAAAGTAATGGTGATACCAATTGTAATTAGTGCCCTTGGAATGGTCCCCAAGGGCCTGGGAAAAAAACTGGGGAAACTGGAGATCAGCAGAAGAATCAAGACCATTCAGACCACAGCACTTTTAATGGTTGATATGCTATAAAACTAAACCAAATCGAACCTATTCCTATGTGATACTAATAATTTAAAAGCCCTTATATGGCTTTGAGTGATCATTCCTAATACAAATTATTTGTATAAAATTATATGGTTTCAAGTAAGTTGTTGACCTTAGTCAAGGGTGACCCGAAGGCTCCCTTTTCAATAGTTGCTACACGGAGTTGTAGGGGAAGGGTGCTACTCCTTTCTCTGGATTGCTTCACTTTACTCTTGATCCATACCTGAGTGTTGAGCAAGGAAGCATCAAGTACCATTTTTTGAGTCTTTGGTATGACTTGACCAGGGATTGAACCCCAGTCTCCTGGGCTATTGGCGAACACTCTGCTTATTCAATGGCCAGTACTGCTATGTAATACTAATAACTCACAAGCAGGGATGGTTTTAAGCCAACTGGATTAATTGCTCCCAATTTGGCAAAGGAGGCCCCATGCTGGAGTGTAATCTACTCTTAGCTCATCAAGTACACACAACAATCCATTGCAATATATATGTTTCCGATGGGGCTCTATACCTCCTAAGGCTGATCCCATTCACATGTTTTTTATGCAGGTAAAAGTTTCCTATTTAGATCAATGTCTTCAACACAGCTAGTTTATATTCACCCAACCCTTTCACTACTGGCAGGATGTGACACAAGATGTTTTAAAAACCACTGGTAATAATATTCAATTATTTTAAACATCATTTTAAACAGATGTCTCAGACCAATAAATGGGACCCTAATATGTACTAACAATCCAAGTCTGAGTGGACCTGAGAGTAATGACAATGAAAAGTTGATTCCATACTCCCTTGACCTCAGGAACTGTAGTCTAACAACCAGATGCAGTTTAGTGTGATATCTATGGCCCCCCAAAAACATGGTGAATAAGGTTCTGATAAAAGCTATGAAAAAATTACTGGCAATTACAAATATGGTTGGAGGAATATCAAGTTTTGGTTTTGGTTTCTTAGTTTAATGGCATAACAATCTTCATGGGTTATTTAATACCAAAGCCATCCTTGTAGAAAAACAGTTGTGGTACTATATAATACATAGCCGGGGGTGGGGGAGGGATATGGGGGTGTTCATAATTTTCCCAATGGTATTAGTCTAAAAGTAAGCATAATAGAATGACTAGTGTTTGAACTCACAACACCACAAGGACTTCCTCCAAGAGAATTATAAGGATGAAATCCTTTCAGCTCAATCAGAATAGTTTTCTGGTTACTGAAAGGGCTATTCTAGCAGAATGTATGACTAAACTGGAACGCTTTTATTATTCTGACAATGTCTTTTGTTCTACTAGTGTACTTATGGAGGCATGCATGGTGTATCATCTAGTCATAGAAATGGACTTCATAAGCCAAATACTGGACAGGGCAGTTTGTGTTTTACTAAATGCTAATGCCCATAGTAAAGGCACAAATAATTTTCTCCTTTTAAAGATATAAGTGTTGGGAGACAATAAATAATTGTCTCCATTAGAGATTGGATGACTTGTGAGGAGGGGACACATGATAGATTCAGAAACCCATTCACAACTCTCTTCTGTCTCTGTTATTTGAACATTAGAGACATCTCCTGCTCTGTCAGGGAAGGGGGAAGCCAACATGATGATAGCTATTCTATTGTCCATCATTATCAACCCCTTTTTCTTTTTGAACTCCTTCCACATACTAATTGTTCATTGAACAAAATGTAGATATTTTTAGTTGTTAAGATATGGTTGTGTATTCTTTTTACACTACCTCTATGTAGATTATGTATATATTAATTGTTCTAGTATGTACAAATGAGCTTCTTTTGTCTTTATTTTCCTTGTGTTCTGTGTGAGTACATCATGTATATACTAATGCTAATATTAGTCCTTGGTGAGATGGGACTCAACTAAACATCTTCCCTACCTCCAAGCATCCCAATTTAAGAAAATAGTAGGACAGCCTATGCTCTTTAACTTTAGTAAGCTAACTGGTCTAGAAATAAAGGCTGAATTAAAAATCTGAGGAGTGTTGTTTCAAGGATTTGCAGCACCCTGTGGCCCCATTCTTCTTTTATTAGCCCATTTGAAAAGTATTGATGGTTCTACACAAGCTTCACTACCAAATAATAGGTAACCTTCATATGCAGTCTGGTAGTTTAAGTCTTTAAATAAACTGTTAGACACTTTATGATATGATTGGTATTTAAAATTCAGTTGATTCAGTTGATGGCAACTACGAAGAATACTTCAAACAATATTGAACAAGACATGGAGGCAGCATCCCACAAAGCAGCAGCTATACAGTTAACTACCACTCATCATGATAACTATCAAAGTTAGATGAACCAGACGTGGGACTCTGCTGGAGAAGTAGGGACGAGCTCCTGTGGACCCCTTTACATGGACGAGCAAAAGCAGGACGACCAGCTGGAACCTACATACAGCAGCTCTGTGCTGATATGGGATGTGACCCTGAAGACCTGCCGGAAGCAATGGATGATAGGGAGGGGTAGTGAGAGAGCGTCAGGGATATCTGTGCTGATGGTGTGACGTGATAATGATGATGATGATTGCAGGCCAAACAGTTTGATGTGGCATGGTGTTTATATGATCTTTTTATGCTTACAACCCTAACTTTCCCATACTTGTGGGCCCCACATCTTCAGCTCCTGGCTGAAAAATATAGAAATGTTGAAATAAGTTATTTAATAAACTGATTAGATAAATTCTTTTTTTGGCAATAGAGACAATAGAGAAGTGGGATTCTCCTGACAGAATCCATATCATTCAGGTGTACTTACTTCTATGATATCAATCAAATATCCACGGCTCAGATTCACTAATACCCTTCAGAAAGGTATGAATCAAACAATTCTCTCCCCAGCAATGGGAGAGTAGACTGAGCTCTTTAATTTTGGTATGGCCACCGACCTTGGAGAAGGAAAACTCTAAATTCAAACCAGTTGTACTCTGGATAAAAATTGACCTGTTGTCATATCCTACAGAGAGTTGGATAAATACATACTCAGATTCTAACAGTTCAAATGACCATGTAGTTTCTGCAGGCACAGATACTTAACTGATCCTTGGCAGATGTTCCAGGAAATGACACTTTGATTCTAGGCAGAACACATGGATATTACACTCTGGTCCTCAACTGACATACTGATCCATATCCAAATATTAATAATTATGATAAAAACTATAACTGAAGTGGCTTATCTTTAACCGTCTGTAAAGCAAACCAGAGAGAGAGAGAGAGAGAGAGAGAGAGAGAGAGACATACTGATCCATATCCAAATATTAATAATTATGATAAAAACTATAACTGAAGTGGCTTATCTTTAACCGTCTGTAAAGCAAACCAGAGAGAGAGAGAGAGAGAGAGAGAGAGAGAGAGAGAGAGAGAGAGAGAGAGAGGAATTAAAAAAAGTGCAAAGTAGATGGAAGCTTGACTCTGCTTGCCAGGTGTCAATGGAGTGACCACTATCAATGCTACAGATTACTATACAATTTGTTTCTTGGCTCAAAGTGCATATGGAAGGATTCCAAAATTGACCAATCAAATGCTCTCCCTTATTTTGGGTTTACTCATATGGCTGTACAATGCCAGGGTTGTAGAGACTGGACCATAATTGAAGTAGACAATCATCTTCACTTGCAGTTAAGAATATCATTAATAGGAAAATTGTTTTCTTCTTTTTGTATCTTCTGTCAAAATAATCAAATTGTATTTGAATTAAATAGGTTAATTAAATGAAATTTTTTTACCAAATCTCTCACTTTTTTCTTCACCTTATTGAATACATTTGTTTTATTCATAGCTTACTATGAACCAGGAAAGAGATATAAAGTGGCGTATACCGTAATTTCAACATGAGTCATTATCATCTTTAAGAGTTATTTTGGTGATTGAAGTCATTCTTGGAGGGTTTTTTTTTATTATTACAACATTTAGATAAATCCAAACAGGTGTACATAGTGTAATGGTTATTGTCTTATGAAATGGAACCTGTAATTTAGGTTCAAATCCTGCATAAGGCTGTTTATAGTTCACTTTGCACTATCACACTTGTGAAAGGCATTTAATCCAGCTGTTCTCCCTTCAGCTATGGATAAATAGTAGGATATATTGGATTCTTTTATCTTAGTAAGGCAACCAGTCTAAAAGAAAGACAACTCTAAATTCAAGCCAATGATACTCCTCTAAAAAACTGACCTTGTGTTTCATACTGCTTGTAGTTGAGTGGCTGGGTAAATACATGCATTGGCCTTTTTCAGTTATACAATCCATATAGAAGTTACCTTTTGTAATTTTGAGATGGGGTGGTATCTTTCCAAGAGTTGTTTATGTTATTGATCTCTTTCTCGTGTTTTTTTTTCTTATTAGCACAATGTTTTGGCCAATCTCTGATCTTCTTTAAGTGTACCATTCATGTGGATGGTTCATTTCATAATTCTGAGATGGGCTAGTATCTTACCATTCTCTGATCATCTTTAAGTGTACCATTCATGTGGATGGTACATTTCATAATTCAGAGATGGGTTTGTATCTTACCATTTTCTGATCTTCTTTAGGTGTACCATCTATATGTAAATCATCTGCACCTTTCAGGAGAATAGAGCCACAGTTGTGCCACACCTGTGATAATGCTGCAGTATCTCAGCAGGTAGATTTTGTGGGAGGTGGGAATTTCTAGCCTCACACTTTTTGGTCTTGAATTTAGAGATTTTTCCTTCTCCTAGACTAGTTGCTAACAAAGTTTAAGGATCCCAGCCTGCTCTGCTATTTACCTATAGCTGTGGGAAGAAGAGTGAGATTAATATCTTTTTCAAAGATATGGTCTTTTTTGCTGGGCCCCATATATTTTCTCACATTAACGAATAAGCTTTCAATTTGGATAAAGAACTCAAAACAATATAATTGCATAAACATATATTTAAAAAATACAAAGAGTAGGTTGCAAACCTAATGGCTTTGGAGCCAAACTTTTCTGCTGAGGTCTATCTTGGAACTGGAGTGATTTGAATTAATTTCAAGATGGGCTTGCTGCCAATACTATAAGTAATGTAAATCAAAAGGAAGCAAAACTAGGTGCCAATATGGGGTAGTGTGCTGGCTGGCCCCTTTACCACCAAGGGCAGATAATTAATCCTATATTTTCCAATATTTGCTCAAAAGTGAAATGCAAGCAACTTCATCCAGGATTTGGTTTGGTTTATTTGTTTAATGGCATATCAGTTCCTTATGGGTTATTTAATACCAAAATTTAACTGATCTATAAATGTTCAATTGTAGTCAGAATTGTACTTTTAATGATCCATTGCATCTTTTTTAAATTGAACTTTTTTATTTATCTATAATCATTTCTGCAGAAGAGTAAGACCCCCCACCACCACAACAATTGTCCCAGATATGACACTAAATAATCTAATAGTGAGGCTCCAGTAATGCTGGAGCTTTGGGGAATGAGGAGTACCTTTTCAATGCCATCACTCCCAGGTTTACTCTGGCCTGAGTGGTAGCATCTGATAAGGTCCTATCAATGGGTCAAATAGAACTATTTAACATTATAAAAAATGACTTATGCTAATTGAATTGTTAGAAATAGAACTGTTTGATCATTTAACTGTGTGTCAACAAATGACTGATGTTTAATTGAATTGTTTGTGATACATAGCAATACTTGATAATATTAAACTATGTGCAAACAAAGGATTAATAGTAAATAGAATTATTAGTATTAGACTGAAATAAGTGAAACCATTTAACTCCGGAAAAAAATTGAGCTCAGATATTTTTAAAAATCTTATCGACAAAATATGTTTAGAAATCATGTATTCAATATATATGTATAAAAAGTATTTGGCATTAATTAACCGACAATGGTTGATATGCCATAAAACAAAACAAAACCAAACCAAACTAGAAATAGTGCTACATAGTAGACAGCATAAATATGCAAGGTCAATAACTCATTTATCCTATCATTTTGTAAAACAGCATTATTGTTATTCCAAGAGATCTTTGTACTATTGGACTCATTTAATAGGCACCCTGTCAGTGGAACTTTGAATATGCCAACAGCATTCTATACAGAGAGATAAGACCTCCTTTCCCAACTCATACACAATAAAGGGTGTACTGGATACAACACAAAACTGTATCTGATGGTGTGGATCCAGTTCAGGAAATCTGGTAAGTGTGGAGCTAACCCTTCATTATCATTACTCCCAGGTCCACTCTTATTTGGTGGGACCTATTCCTACATATGGGCTAAATCAATCTCTTTGGAAAGGATTAGTATTAGATAAGAATACTTTAAACCAGATAACAGAAAGTAAATTATTTGCATCAATAATAATTACTTGAAACTGTAATTGTTTACAAAGAGTTATTATTATTATTATTATTATTATTATTATTATTATTATTATTATTATTATTATTATGTTACTCCTTGAGAGTTTTTCACATCAGTGTTAACTGAGAGTCTTTCACTGAAGTTTGAGTGACAGCAAGTCTCCTCAAGTCTCCAGGACTCTTCTCTGTATTCTAGCTGTGGTAGTTTGGATGGTCTCCCTTCATTCTCTTATTTCCAAGTCCTCCAGTCCTTGTATCAATCCTCTGGTGACTGCATCAAGAGCACCAATTATAATTGTTATAATCATCACTTTCATAATCCACATTTTTTTTTAATTCCCTAGGAGGGTTGAGGTACTTATCACTCTTTTCGCATTCTTTCAATTTCACCCTGTGATCAGCCAGGACTGCAGAGTCCACAGTTCTGTGAGTTCTTTTTATTTTTCTCCTTAAGAGTTTTTCTCATTAGCTGATGGTTTTCCGCAGGAGTTTGAGTGACATCAAGTCTCCTCAAGTCTTCAGGACTCTTCTCAGTATTCTGGCCGATCTCAACAATGCTGTAGTTTGGACAGTCTTCACCCATCCTATTATTTCCAAGTCCTCCAGTCTTTGTATCAATCCTTTGGCGACTGTACCAAGAGTACCAACTACAATTGGTATAATCATCACTTTCATGTTCCACAGTTTTCTCAAGTCCTTAGCAAGGTCCACCAGGACAACAAACACCCCAATCCTGCAAGTTCTCTCTTTTTTGTTGATTATTATGAGCTCTGGTCACTTGGCTGAGATTAGGTGATCCATTTGTTATTATTATTATCATTATTATTATTCAATTTTCTGCTTTACTTTCAGTTTCTTACAATCCTACACTGAGTCTTTACCCAAGACCTAGAATGAGAGAAAGTAGTGATTATATGCATTCTATTTTTTCTTTTTTTTTTTTGTTACCTCTTTTGAGTGTTATTTTTGCATTCATATTGATTGTATTCTACTAAAGCGATGAGCAGTTCCAGAAAGTGCAATTTTTTGTATTTATATAGGCTGCGACTGCCAGGTATCTTGTTTAATATGTTTATCTATCCCTTTCTTGATTATACCTAGGGCTCCCAATATTATTGGCAAAGTGATAGTTTTAAGGCGCCACATTTTTTCTACTTCTATTTCCCAGTCTTTGTATTTATTCATCTAACTATATTCTTTGACTTATACATTATTATTTATGGCACTGACATATCAGTTTGTTGGTATGTTTTTATTTTATAGTCCTTCACAACTATAACTAGTCTATGGCTTTTTATTTTTCTGTGAGCTTGGATAGCAAAGTTTCTGAGAACAGTCACTTCTTCTTCTTCTTCTTCTTCTTATTATTATTATTATTATTATTATTATTATTATTATTATTATTATTATTATTATTATTATTATTATTATTATTATCCTCATTTGTCATTTGAAATGATATGATTGCTTGAAATACTTGAAACCATATAACAGTATAAATTATTATTTATCATTGGAAATGATATAATTGCTTGAAATACTTGAAACCATATAACAGTATAAATTATTTGTATTAGATAGAAATACTTGAAACCATATTGCTGTGTATGAATTATTAGTATTAAGAATAGTTACTTGAAGCTATGTTTACAAATGGTTATCATTAGTTGAATTCATATAATTACATGAAGAAAAAACTGATTTTGGCATTAAATGACCCAAGAAGAACTGACAAGCTATAAAACCAACCAACCAGCCATCATTTAATTGTGAATTACATTTGTACATCAATAATTCAATAACCCAATAATGAAATAAAAAGATTTTTTTACACAATAAAATTTCTTTTTCAAAATAATCTTGAAAAAGATGGGACATCAAAAATTCTTGAAGAAATGGTTGAGGAAATAAAGATGTTGTCACTTGATTGTTGTGAAGAAAGAAATGAATAAACACATATTTACAGTTTGGGTGCCATGTTTATTGATATGTTAATAATATTGAATCCTTTGAAAAGAAACCTGTGTTTTATTAAAATCATTTGATTCTAAAAAAAAAACAAGAATGACTGCATAATGTTTTTTTGAATTGGCATTGATTCATATAGATGAAGTTTAGACATTGAGATAGCAATCTAGATATCTAGACAGCATCACTTTATCATATAAGGGCACATCTTGACGTCTAGACATTATCACTTTACTATATAAGTTACTGAGGTGTTCATGCATCTCGACAGTAATCTAGACACATAGACATTATCACTTTATTGTATAAGTTACTCTGTTGTGCCCACATCATTTGAATTTTGAATTTAAAAAATTTAAGTTTTTTTCTCAGTTCTCTCTGATCACACCTCACAGGGCCAGTGTATACAACCCACAAACCCCTTGACCAGTGGGGGGGGGACCCTAGCCGGCTTGGAGGCCCCCGAAGGACAGGTTTCATATATTTTCTATGAATACTGCTTCATGAAAATTGACATGTATTAGAGTGGGGTCCCCATATTATATATTGGGAGGGCATATCACAGATTGGGATACATGAGACTCAAGCACTGGTCTTGACACCTCGAATTCATACGATTAACTCATTCTTTGTACTCATGCTTCATTTTTGTCAAAAAGATTTGTTGGGAATTGTGCAAAACTGTGGAGTAGTTAGTATACTCAGATATTCCAGGAAGCAAGATAAGATCACTATTCATCAATCATGCTTTGAACTAGTCAAACAGTTAATATTTGTATCAATGCCAATGAAATTAATACAAGGTTTGAGTAAATATTGACTGGATAAGTCATAAACATTAAAAGCAGACTTCAGGTCCCCATTTTTCCAATCATAAAATCTACTGGCTTTCATCTTGACAGTTCTGTCAGTGATCTCATAAATCTTTCTATATCATGATATCTACTCTTTATCCTATCTGAGTCTATGTATTATATCTACAACTTTTTGCTCTTTAGTTATCAAATATAATAATTGTCAGAAAGGAAATGATGAACTCTTCTTGGCACAGACTGGCCACTACTAGATACTTTAACAAACAACTTTTGGTAACTCAAAATGTAACCCCTTGTTTGCCACATTATATCCCTCACACCTAACATCACTCAACTGCCAAACATTTATATGCCCTGGGCTTCAATCAAACAGTAATTAGCAAGAGGTAAGATCAGAGTACAAGTGAGAATTTAGTTTCATCTTCAAGTTTAGATTTTGTAAACCCACTATAGAGCTCACCCAGTTGAATATGCTGACTGTATCCCTTGAAGATGAGTAAGACCTCTTCTGTCCCAGAATGAACCTCAATTGCATTGAGTTGTGAGGCTCCATTTCTAGAGCTATGAGGTGGGTAGATAGTTGGGTTTGGTTTTATGGTATATCAACCATTGTTGGTTATTTAATGCCAAATCCTGTTTTTACATATACATTGAATATATGATTTGGGAACACAGTTTGTGGATTCACACAAATGACCAAATAGTTCTCTTTATAACAATTCAATTTAGCATGAATCAAAGTTAAATGGTTCCAGGTATTGCTATGTATCACTAACAATTCAATTAAACATCAGTAATTTGTTCATACACAGTTAAATGATCAAACAGTTCTATTTCTAACAAATCAATTTAACATAAGTTTGCAAAGAGTTTGAATGTCAAAAAGTTCTATTTGGCCCATAGATAGGACCTTATCAGGTGCTACCACTTCAGGCCAGAGTGAACCTGGAAGCGATAGCAATGAAAAGGTTCTTGGCATTCCTAAAATGGAGAGCAGAGTTAACCCTTTGTTGATTTAAAGTAGAAGTAATGGTAGACCCTTTTATGGGTCAACAAGAAAAAATATAGAAAATCATTTGTATTTGATACAAGTACTTGAAACTATATAATTGTATGCAAATTATTTGTACATTTGAAGCCATATAACTGTGTGCAGATTATTTGTATTCAGAATAGTTACTTGAAGCCATAGAATAATTTGTAAAAAACTGACTTTGGCTTTAAATAATCCAACAAGGGTTGACCTCCCTTAAAGCCAACCAACCAACCATTGTGGAGCATATGGCCTCAGCCACAACATATCTGTGGAGGTACCCCAGTTTCAGTAACTACTAGGTTTTTATGAGGTAAAGTTTTTATGAAACTCAACAGTGTCTGGTGCTGAGGCTCCAGTTATTGAGCTCTGAGGAATGTGGTTAATCCTTCATTGTCATTACTTTCAGGTCAACTCTAACTTAGAGTGATTGTATATGTTAAGGTCTCATATATGAGTTTAATAGAAAAAAATAATGAAAATTATTAGTATTATGGAAATCAGACCTGACCGATAAAATGAAACGCAGTTTCTTCCAAGCAGCGGTCGTATCGATACTGCTGTATGGATGCGCTACTTGGACACTAACTAAACGGCTGGAGAAGCTTGATGGCAATTACACAAGAATGTTGCGAGCAATATTGAACAAGTCCTGGTGGCAACACCCTACAAGACACCAACTATATGGCCACCTGCCTCCCATCACGAAAACTATCCAAGTTAGACGAACCAGACATGCAGGTCACTGCTGGAGAAGCAGGGACGAGTTCATAAGTGATGTACTCCTATGGACCCCGACATATGGCCAGGCAAAAGCAGGATGACCAGCTCGAACATACATCCAGCAGCTATGTGAGGATACGGGATGTAGCCCTGAAGACCTGCCAGAGGCGATGAACAATAGGGAGAAGTGGAGAGAGAGGGTCAGGGATATCCGTGCCTGCGGCACGACATGATAATGATAATGATACTTGAAACCATATCACTGTATGCAAATTATTTGTATCAAGAACAGTTTCTTGAAGCTATATTTGTTTACAAATGATTACAATTAATTACTTGACAACATATACGTGGTGCATTCAATAGGTTTAAAGACTTTTTTGTAAGACATTTCAAATTGTTGTAGACGCTTGAACATTCAGTATGTTATTGCTATACATCTTATGAGATGACTGACCAATTTTTAGGATTTCAGGTTAAATTGAACAGCTACAGCAGTAATTGGAATACACCCTACTAAAGTCTGATTATCACAGCTGGTGATTTTCAAAAATGCAATCTGGACATGAGGACACTTTAGAAGAATGATATGCAATAAAATTCTGTTTTAAACTTGGAAAAAATGCTACAGAAACAAAGTATGGAATGCTTCAGACTGCTTTTGGAGTATCTTGCATGAATCAAGCATCAGTTTTTGAGTGACATAAGAGATTTAACGAAGGCAGGGAGTCTGTGTGGGATGATGAGAGGTGTGGGAGGAGTAAGGAAGTCAATACACCACAGCTGATTGGCCAAATAGTTAGGTTTAGGGTTACTATGTTGACATTTTAAGGGAGTTCAGGATGAGAGTCTATTGGAAAATGCTGGCACTCTTTAAATCGGGTCAGTGGCAGGGTTCCACCAGGATAATGCACCAGTCTATAACTCCATCCTTGTCACAGACTATTTGACCAAGATGGGCATCAAGACAGTTCCTCAGCTGCCCTATAGTCCAGACCTTGCTCTCTGTGACTTTTACTTATTCCCTAAGCTCAGAGGCTGTCGTTATGAGACACTTGAGGAGATGAAAGAGGCTGTGATGAAGGTCATTGACGCGCTCACACAAGAGGACTTCCATGGGGCCTTCCAGAAGTTATTGGAACGTTACAACAAGTGCATTGCAGCCAGAGGAGATTACTTGGAAGGGGACTAGAGTTTCATGCGTGTACTATCAATAAAAGTGCCCATTCGAAAAAAATCTGGAAACTTATTTAATGATCTTGTAATTGCTTGGAAAAAATGATTTTGGCATGAAGTAACCCTACAAAAGATAGACATGCTGTAAAACCAACCAGTTATCTTAGAGCAAAGGTTCTTAGTTACATCACATCTGATGTGACCGCAGTTTCAGTTGCAAGCTGACTTTTATGAGAGAGAGTTGCTAACTCCATGTGCCTAGTTTTGAATTAAGAGATTTACTTTTTAGATCTGTTTGTTTACTAAGGGACCCTTGTCTACCCAACTATCTTAACCACAGTTAGATTAAAATAGATGGGTTCATGTCTTTCCTAAGGGAATTAGCATAAACTGAAATGTAGACAACTTCATTCAGTATTTGAACTCAACTTGCTAAGTCCATTTTTTATGATGATAACAATTACATTGCCTTTGACTCCAATAATGGGAATACTAAGAGTGTAACTACCCCAACTTTGATTGTTCAAATAACAATATACTTAAAATGCTGACAGAAAACAATATATCTTTGTACAGGTAAAGTTCTTGTAAGTTTTTGGTGAGATTGCATTTGTGTAATCTATTTTGAGTTGCTATTCGTCAATTTTACGATAACAGCAGATATCTGTTGTCAGCAGTGAGAGTACTTAAACACTACTTTGAAGAATAAAAGATACAGTTTGATCAATTGCAAAGGTGTGGTATTGTATCATGATAATGCATGACCCCAAATAGCAAAGATTACATCTGAAAAGATTGAAGACTTCAGCTGGGGAAAAAAAAAAATTCACACCCTCCTTATTCTCTAGATCTTGTTTCATTTGACCATCGCCTATTCTGGAATTTACTGAAGTATCTAGTTAGTTAGTTGGTTGGTTGGTTAGTGGGTTGGTTTTATGGCATGTCAACTCTTGTTGGATTATCTCTCTTGTCAGCAGGGCTTAGAATATGATGACTGTATCTCCTGCTAAAAAGTAAGAATTCCTACCCTCCAAAAAAAGGTGTCCTGAGTACTAAAATGCATCTGATGGTGACACTCCAGTCCTAGAGATCTGGAGAGGGTATAGAGTACCCCTTCACTGCCATTACTCCCAGGTCCACTCTGACCCTGAGTGGTAGTATCAGTTCGGTTCCCATTGACAGTTCAAGAAGATCAGTTTAAAAATCATTTGTATTTGACAGGATCATGCACCAAAAAAAATCTTTAGATACAACTGCACAAAAATGTAAATATAAATATATAATGAATGTGATGCCCCAACTTCCAGGTATAGAATACCCCAGATGGATTGACATGACATTAAAATCAGTCAAAAAATGAATCTTATTGGGTTATTTCACGCTAAAAGTCAGTTCAGTAATTAAGATCTCCAATAATATACAGTACAAAAATATATCTTCATGATTATTCCAAACACTGAAACATTTCATTATTTCAAACAGATTTATTTGACCCATAGATGGAACCCTAACAGGCACTACCACTCTGGATGAACCTAGGAGTTATGGCAATAACTCCTAACTTCTCCTAAGATCCAGAACAGGAGCCACACCACAATACAATTTAGTGTCATAGCTATCATCATATTATCTCTTCTTCAAATGGTCAGTAGATATCTCTTTGTGTTCTTTTCTTGGCCATCTGTCATTTCTCTCATTGCCATTTTGACTTCTCATCCTTCCATCTTTTGTTGAGACCTCATGCTGTTTCATGTTCTTATTGGTTGGATGAACAACAACATTTTTCTCAGCACATAACTTTATTACTTTGATTACTTTTACTCACATTAGCCAGTTCAAATCTGGGTAGCCCATGGATGGAAATTAGATCCATATTCTTTATGGTTTTTCTGTTAAAGTAAAGTTTTAATCTAATTTTTAACTTCTAGAATTTTAGTCACTTGACTTTAACTTTGTCCAATGAAAGCTAAGCTTTCAATTGACCTTAAACTATCAATTACACAAAGTGATACCAAAAATATATTAAAACTTATTTACACTACATACTAAATGAAAGATTCAAACAATCTATTATTTAACACAAGGACACATTTTTTGGTGGGATCTTATTCATCTGAAGGCAATACAGTCAGAGGATTTTATACTCTGTTAGTAGGGCATGCATCTAGATTGACCCACCCTTGATATACATGAAAAGGTGTAAACTAAACCCCTTTATATTCTTTTCCTCAAACCCCCCAAAACAACTTGACAATAATAATTATTGTGAAGTTTGTTAACCATTATGAAGACATTATTATTAAATTTATTTATTTATTTATTTATTATTGATTTCTAATTAATTGATTTATCAATAAATTAATTAATCTATCATGAAATTAATTAATTTATTTATGATTAAATTCTGACTAATTGATTTTTATTAAATCCATTTATTATTAGATTAATTGATTTATTATTAAATTAGTTAATTTATTTATTATTAGATTATAATCAAAAAATACATTTTTAGATATTTTTTCTGACCCTAAATTTGGACATTATCTATTTCTACTAGAAGCACAAAACAATTTGATAATTGAATACACTCTGATGTCTATGGCAAAGATTAAAAGAGCCAGGTATATTCTGATTCTTACTCACATAAAAAGACATTCTACTAAATTTCTCTGGTTATAGGGTTATAGAAAAAACTATCCCATTACACTAAAAAGCCAAATGCAAACTGTACACCTTGATGTCTACATAAATATTTGTCTTCTTATTTATGAGGATCATTCAATAAGTTTCCAGACTTTTTTCATATGGGCACTTTTATTGATAGTACACACATGAAAATCTTGTACCCTTCCAAGTAATCTCCTCCGGCTGCAATGCACTTGTTGTACCATTCCAATAACTTCTGGAAGGCCCCATGGAAGTCCTCTTGCGTGAGCACGTCAATGACCTTCATCACAGCCTCTTTCATCTCCTCAAGTGTCTCATAACGACAGCCTCTGAGCTTAGGGAATAAGCAAAAGTCACAGAGAGCAAGGTCTGGACTATAGGGCAGCTGAGGAACTGTCTTGATACCCATCTTGCTCAAATAGTCTGTAACAAGGATGGAGTTGTAGACTGGTGCATTGTCCTGGTGGAACCCTGCCACTGACCCGATTTGAAGAGTGCCGGCCTTTTCCAATGAAATCTCATCCTGAACTCCCTTAAAATGTCAACATAGTAACCCTAACCCTAACCGTTTGGCCAATCAACTCTGGTGTATTGACTTCCTTACTTCTGCTACACCTCTCATCATCCCTCACAGATTCCCTGCCTTCATTGAATCTCTTATGTCACTCAAAAACTGATGCTCGATTCATGCAAGATACTCCAAAAGCAGTCTGAAGCATTCCATACTTTGTTTCTGTAGCATTTTTTCCAAGTTTAAAACAGAATTTTATTGCATATCATTCTTCTAAAGTGTCCTCATGTCCAGATTGCATTTTTGAAAATCACCAGCTGTGATAATCAGACTTTAGTAGGGTGTATTTCAATTGCTGCTGTAGCTGTTCATTTGAACTTGAAATCCTAAAAATTGGTCAGTCATCTCATAAGATGTATAGCAATAACATACTGAATGTTCAAGCGTCTACAACAATTTCAAATGGCGGTACAAAAATGTCTGGAAACCTATTGAATACACCACATAACTCTATTTAACCTACTGCCATACTTAGTTAAGTTCAATATGTGGGAATAAAATCGGGCCATGCATCTCCAGCCATATGATCGTCTGATCCCTCTGTAAAATAATTTGGGTGGTAATTAATCATAGAAATTATCTTTTTGGCAGTTAATTATTTTAATGATTTTATTATTCATTTTGTTAAGATTGTAGATTGGTTAGAAAACTTTGATGGCTGGTTGGTTGGTTGGTTGGGTTTTATGGCATATCAACCTTTGTAGGTTATTTAATGCCATGTCCATTTTTATGCAAATAGTCAGTTCTATTTTGAACAGTTCAGTTTAGCATGAGTTTAATGTTTAATTGTCAAAAACATTTCTATTTCAAGCTATTCAGTTTATTCAAACAGTTCTAATTCAGCTTAGTATATGTATAGATTTTGTTTACACACAGTTAAATGTTAAAACAGTTCTATATTAAACAATTCAGTTTAGTGTAAGTACAGTTTCAATGTCAAAGACAGTTCCATTTCAAACAATTCAGTTTAGCACAAGAAATCTTTGAGCGGAAATGTAAGTCAAATTGGAAAAATTCATACACATGCACAGGTGTTGCTCAAAATATCAGCTTATGTCAAAATAATGTTGTGGGCTCCAGAAATTTAAATATTAATAAAATAGATTTGTGTCATGTCATAAGTTTGATGGAAATCAAATAAAAACATAAGGAAATTTTCAGATGAGTGATGATTCATTATCAGATGATGCAATAATTAAGAAGACGACATGTCTTTATAACAGCTGAATGAGATATCTAATTGATTATGTAAGAAAAGATAATTTTGAATTCAAGCAGATGGTCATTGACAGAAGTTGTCAGTTTGTTTCAGAGCCCTTTGGGGCAGCAGCAGAGGTATTTTGGGTGTCTGTCCTTCACCATTTCTTCGTACAAGAGTAGTCTTTTCTGCCTGTCTCTCCATCTTGTGCTTCAATGACTGCTAGAAAAGTGTATACTGTCAAAATAAATTCTTTCATATAGGTAACAATGACGTCACATTATCATTTTTGAATATTTCATTTTCAAGATGATACCATTGTGTAACATCCTTGTTGTGAGGTCTTTCTCAGCAGGTTGAGTTGAAATGTATGAGTCTGAGACAGTTCCACAAAGAAAGAACAAAGCAAAAACAAAAAAATTGAATAAATGTTGTTTAAAGAAAGAGGAGGTTTTTGTGGGACACTTTAAAAAATGACTGTTTTTGAGTTTTTTCCCTTAAGTAAAAACTAAAGCTAACTGCTAGATCTTTGCTCTGTATACCTTCTGTGTCTCTCTGATTGACTTTGTTCTTCAGACTCTTCTGTTGACTGTCTTTCCCTGACTGACCCACCAGTATATATTCAAAGGTGAACATTGCTATTTCCAGATTTTCAGCCACTCATAGACTGGATATAAAAATACCACCAGACTGTGCATCGCCAGGAGACCTTAAACGGTGTGACAAGGAAATTTTTTAAGTTGTTGTCTACTTTTATCTGACCATCTGTGCTTTTACTAGTAGTTCCCATGCAAATAAGTCAGCCCTAAATGGACACACACATATACACATATCCATATACATACCCATACATGTATATACACATACATGTACTCACATAGAGCTAAGTCTTTATAATATTGTCATACTTAGACATTAAAATAAATCTTAGAAAACTAAACTAAAAGGTTGATTCAATTCCCAAAAGAGAAGCAAATATTCACAGTAATCATTTATTAAGATTGGCTTTGTTCGACATAAAGCCATAATCATTGAGTTGACAGTGAGAATCAAACTCACTCAGAAATGGTCTAGTTTAGTATAAAGAGGCCTACATCAAATTTGAATTTACTCCACTTTTCTAGACGAAATTTCAGTTCAACAAATGTCATTATGTCCAAAGTTATATCACTCAGCAACATCACCTATGTCTTAATAAGATGATGTGAAATAAACTAATCTTTCCTGAAAAATATATTTAAAATATATTTAAAAGTACAAAAATCAACAATAAAAGCTAATAAAAATTAAAAAGAATCTAAAATGTATTTTTAGTGTTCTTTAAGGTACAATGCGAGTTCTTATTTTATTACATCAATATTACATCTGGTTGATGTCAAAAAATAAATTATGTCACGACTTTTAGAACCAATGAATAACATAGGGTGGGTATGACAGTATTGTAATTTAGGACAAGGTGATATGGCAGAATAGTGTGCCAAGGTTACATGATTGACAAGTGACACTATAAATAGGGTTGTTTATGTTTAAAAGCAATATCAAAACTCAAAGTCAGAATTTTTATATATAGTTATGTCCTCAGAATATGATTGACTGAACTGAGTGGCTGAGTAGAGAGTCACCCACAAGAAATGTGTATATGTGGACTTGTAATTTTAATTAGTTGTTAAAGATTAGAGGAAAACAGAAACTGGTTGAGGAGGATTCCAAAGGAGGGAGCTGGGATCAGTCAAAAACTAGGAAGATGATAAAGTCCCAAGATAAAATATAACTTCTTACCAACAGTTACAAATGAGTCCTAAATTTTGAAATCCCACCTTAATAACCTTTGCAAGGATCCACATTTAAGAAAGAAGCTTGTTACATTGTTGGTTCACTTCACCCCACTAGAATCATGTCCTCTATGATATACTAGCTTATTAACCATTCCCCAAGAGACATCCTTAAGGAAATATTTATAATACTTGATCTATCACTTTTGAGAAATTTTTAAAAACATTTTTGCATGAATTTACCCTACCCCTCTACAACAGGTAAGTTGTGACATAAGGTCAATTTTTTAGTGGCATAAAGTTGATTTGAATGCAGAGTTTTCCTTCTCCTTGACTGGATGCCAAACCAAGGCTAAAGAACTCAGTCTGTCCTCCTATTTAACTATAACCGGGGATGGAAGGAAGGAAGAGATAGTTTCATGCCTTTCCTAAGGGCATTAGTATAAAGTGAAACACAAGTAGCTTCATCCAGGATTTGAACTCTAAACACTAAATTCTATTTCCTATTATGATAACCATCATGCTTTGCAAGTATGATTTTTTATAATCATTTAGTATTTTTAGCCTAGTTTGATACAAGACCAAAACTATGGAGCTCACACTGAAACTCACGAGAAATGATCCACCAGCCAAGTTAGATAAACATTACAGCATGCAAAATACCCTAAAAATCTAATCATTACTCAGATTTGGCTCAAAGTTGCAAGTATAGGACCCCAATTAAGATTAAATCCACTATTCAGTAATAAGGGTTTTGTTAACCATTAAACCCCATAACCCAGTCAAGAGGGCTTTGTATACACCAACTTCATCCTCTGCAGAGAGGTAAACCACACTCCACCATCAACATATGCCCTAAGTATGACATTTAACTGCATCCTGTGGTAAGATTCCAGTTCTGGAGTTCCGAGAAGTGTAGAGTACCCTTTCATTGCTATTAGTTCCCGGTATACTCTGACCTGGAGTGGTAGTTCCTGTTAAGAATAATTTTCAAATAGATCTACTTGAAAATTTATTTGTATTAGATAGGAATACTTTTAACCATTTAATTATGTGCAAATATGTTCAGAACAGTTACTTGAAGCTATAACTGTTTACTCAGGATTATTATTAGTTACTTGAAACTATGTTATTGCCTGCAAATAATTGGTGTTATACAGGAATACTTGAAACCATATAACTCTGTGCAAACAAATGTTTAATGTTAAATAGGAATAGTTACTTGAAACCAAATAGTTATTTGTATTAGATAGGAATACTTAAAACCATATAACTATGTGCGAAAAAATGATTATTATTAAGTAGGAATAGTTGCTTCAAACCATCTAATTGTACATAAATTATCAGTACTAAATAGGAATACTTTAAACCATGCAACTGTGTGCCAGTTATTTGTATTAGATAAGAATACTTTACATCTTTTAAGTGTGTGTATAGTGGAGGAAATGAATGGTTTAATATTTCCTCACACAGAATAAATGTAAAAATAACTCATGATGAATTATTAACAACATATTTTGTTTTCCTGAACAATCTTAAAAGAAGGAATACAAGTATGACAGTTAGAAACAAAGTTGTTCATAGTGAGTGGATGTTAAGATGTAGCCTAAATATTGAAAAGTCTTTTGCATATGTACATATGAGATAAAATAGAAGTTTCAATGAAAACTTACATGTTTAAAATATGTACTGTTCAATGCTGTCATGTGCAATGCAATATGAGGTTGTTGGAGGAGCAAGATCCCTGTTCCTGTGGACAGGAGCATGCACATGTGCATTGGCTGGATGCCTCAAGGAACAGTGTGAATCTCCTGTGCACTTACATTATATATAATTTAGACTACATCAAATAGAGCCCATTAGCAAAACTTTGGTAGACGAGGGAAGTGGTCTTTTGTGCAACACAGTGCTTAGTAGAAGAAATCTTTTAACAGACAAGGGATGTAACTCCCACATGTCTAAACAATTGATCACTGCTAAAAAGATGAAATTAAAAAAAAAACATGGAATGGAATATTGAAAATAATTAGGAATACTATAAAACATTTATTAATGAATCAATTTTCAGCATTAAATGACCCATAAGAAGTTGATATGCCATTAAACAAATGAGTAAAACCATTAACTCATGACTAAGTGACTTACATAAATATCTACATGACTTGATCTTCTACAGTATTTTTTGTAAGGTATGATATCTTATAAAAAATTAGTAAGATTATGGCACAAGGCAAGAAATATGGAGTACCCTGGGAATCAAAACTCACTAAACATTATAAGCAAGTTTCTAAGGTATGGCATTTTATGAGTATTTACAAAGCTTAACAAAGTACAGCACAAGGCCATATATATGGAACACTCAGTCAAGATCAACACTCACTAAAAATGATCGGCTACCTTAGCAAGGTTTTTTTAAGCTATGACATAATATAAACATTTACTAAACTTAGCTTAAAGCCAAAAGTAGGTCACACCCAGTTAGAATCATATTCACTAAAAATGATCTGCTAGTGAAGCTGGGTTTTTTTTTTGCTAGTGTGATATTTCATAAGTTGGTCAATTAAATGAATTTTTCTACATGAGTTATCACCAATAACAAAATGGCATAAATTGTGTTAATTTCACAGAGATTAGTAAGAATAGAAATGTTGATAGAATAAGTGAACCAGTTACGGAAATAGTAGGATTATAATACTGGTGTTAGTAAAGTAAAACATAGTTGTAGTTGATTTAATGATAGCAATTGTAGTAATCACTGACCTTGTTATTATCTTGTGTTGGAAGCTTAGTTCAAATAAACAGTTGACAACTATCTGAAAATAAACCAATAGAATTCATCTCCAAAACTAAAAGCATAAAGTTTTAAGGGGTTTTTTTTAAGCAAAAACAAAAACAACTGACTCAGTTTAGACAAACATTGAAAAGAAATATCTATCTATCTATCTATCGTTATGATAAAAATTTGATGGTAAAATCATTTTTAATTTGTAAAATCTTTATAGCGGTCTATGCATGAAAATGTGAAGCAAAATCACAGTATTTTTCAAGTATAAAATAGGATATAAATCATGTCTCGAATACTCACTCACAGAGGGATGTGAACTCTGAATTATCAGTTTGTATCATGTTTTATTATTATTTTATTTCCTACCTGAAAAATATTGTGAATGTGTATATATATATATATATATATATATACATAAAGCTGCTGTATCTGTTAGTGCTTTTTTGTATGGGTCTAGCTTCAGCACATAAAATCATGTCGCTAAAACCACAATTTCTTCCGACCTCAGACAGTGTTTTCCCAACCCTTCTGCAACCAGCATGTTGAATGTGATATAAGGCTCAACTGTGCACAGATGCATAGTTTAGGACTGTGATAAAATTGCTTGACTCTATTGGCATTTCCCCAGTCTCTTGTGTTACCTCAGATATCTGGCTATAAACCTGACTATTGTCTTTTTAGATGAGGAACAGGTACTGCATGGGAGGATTGCCTCTTGAACCTAAGCTCTTTAATGTATGGATAGGAACCAAAGTTTGTGCCTTGAGTAACTTTATGTGAAGCCTGCAATATAACTAGACAAAGGCAGCAATTTGATTGTACTTTGCTAGTTAGCAAATTTTGCTTTAAAAATCACTTATTAATATAAAACAAACAAGTTAATAGAAAAAAAGCTCGAATAACAATATTCTTTCATTCATCTTCAATTTTATTTTTTAGACAACCTATTTTCTTTTTTTTAATAAAAAATTGTTTTGTTGATAGCTTTTATAATTATTCTCAGCTGCTAGTATTGTTATCAACCTTGACCTTCTTTTGACTTTAACCTTATTGTAAATTGAACCACCCACATAAAAACTTGACTGAATTTTTCTCAAAAATAAAATAAATCTGCCTACAAAAGCCAACTTATTTCACAAAACTGAATTTTCAGTTTTTCCATTTTAGTTTCTTTTTTCTTTTCATTATTATAAGATTATAATTAAATTATTTTTTGGTCGGTGTATTTATTGTTATTAGTTCACTATATTTAAAAATAGAAATCAACAACAATTTATCACAGGATGTTACTTATTGTTTAGTTTTGGTTTAGTTTGGTTTTGTGGCATATCAACTTTTGTAGGTTATTTAATGCCAAATACTCTTTATACATTTATATTAAATATATATGATTTGGTTTGGTTGGGTTTTATGGCATATCAACCATTATAGGTTATTTAATGCCAAATTCTCTTTATACATATATATTAAATACATATGATTTGGTTTGGTTGGGTTTTATGGCATATTAACCACTGTAGGTTATTCAATGCCAAATACTCTTTATACTTATATATCAAATATATATATATGATTTGTAAACACATTTTGTAGATAAAATTCTTAAATATGCCTGATTTCTTTTTTGATCACAGTTAAATGGTTTCAAGTACTGCTATATAGAAGACACAATTCAACATCAGTCATTTGTTTGCACACAGTTTGAACAGATTGAACAGGACCCTATCAGGTGTTACTACTCCAGGCCAGAATGAACCTGGGAGTGATGGCAATGATGGAGTACTCCACATTTCTAAACTTCAGCAATACTGGAGCCACGCCATCAGATGGTTTGATGTCATATCCAGAACACTTGTTGGAGGTGGGTGTCTTACCCTTCTGCAGTGATGCAGTTGGTGAATTCTATAGCTTCAGCTGACTGGGTTCTAATAGTTTAGATATACACAATAATTATTCATGTATTTAATGATATTTCTACAGTTACAACATGTATATTGCTAAAATCCTCATTGTCTTTGTAACTATTATCAGTAGTGTAACAAGGGGGTGAGGTGAGCAGTCTAACCCAGGAGACACTTTTGGGTCTGTTGCATAAGCCTGTATAGTCTTATACAATGGTGGTTGAGAGCAAACTCAAGGGCTGCACTAAGTGGCATGCATTCGATTTTCCTGACAATAACTCAAGAAAATGAGACATCATGACAAGGATTTTGTTTTTTTATATAATCCACTTAAAATGTTCAATTGTAGAAAATAAAAAAAACTTTTTTTTACTGAATTATAATTTTGTGAAGTTTGTGCAGAACATTATTTTTTTATCATCCAAATTCTCAGTATAATGCAAATAACTATGAAATGCTAATTAGAATCTTTCATTCCTTCCTGAATAGAAGTCGCAATTTCATTGTTAAAAATGGAAATGCCAAAAATAAAATCTGAGTTCACAAGTTATCAAATTTATATATATATATATATATATATATATATATATATATATATATAGACGTTTATGGTTATCACTAGATCATTTAGTGAGTTAATGGTGGACCAAATTTTGTTGTATTATTAAATAGTGCTCAATATCAATGATAGAGTTTTTATACATGTAGAAATATGTATTATATTTATATATATTTTATATGGTAATGTCTGTGACCCTGGGTTTCATGCTTTATGCATTTATCAGGCAGTCTGATATATATATATATATACATATATATGGAAGAAAATAATGGATTGTAATTCGACAATTTGTAAAGAAAAATTAAAAGGTAATCCAAGTGGAAGGAGAGATTTATTGAGAAACAAAGTCAACACTATAGCATTTTGGTTCTACTGAACCACCATCAGGACTATGAGGGATTATATCATTGATGTTAAATTTACGCTGGATATGTAAAAAGTTTGAGAAATATAAAAACTTTGGATAATTTGTATAACAAGAAAAATTTGGCTGTTTATGACAAGAAAAAGTTGGTTGTTTGATCAATGAATCGTTTGTTGCTTTAAAATACGTCTCCTGACCTATTATGGCTGCTTTGTTTAAGTGAACTGAAAAGGCTTACTTCCGAACGGAAATAAAACTAATTACAAAAACTCTCCAGAAAATGGAAGGGAAACGATTAAACTACAGAAGACATTCTGACCAGAAATACCCGACAAATTCTAGCTGTTCTCAATGGTAAAAAAACTCTCAATACACCAAGAATTAAACCAAACATGCTTCAACGTCTGGCTTATATGCATTGAACAGGCACAGTAGATTTTATAAACAGTCCCCTAAAAATCAATGTATATACATACACACTCTCACACACATGTACACATATATGTTTTTCTTGAATCACAAAAGTGCTCAAATACTGGCCAGTAGAGCAGGATGAAAAGATTAAAGAACCTAGTCTGCTATTCAATTTGTCCATAGCTAAGAGAATACAAAATAGTCATGCTTTTTGAAAGTGTAGAATGAAATATGAACTGTCTCATCTAGGATTTGAACTCAGGTCATTGACTCTATATCCTATGGTGGTATATAATGGTATTTATCCAATCCACTATGGTGTTTGGATGTGAAACAAGGTTGATTTAATGTGGAGAAATAAGTCTCCAGTAGGGCAGTTCCAGAAATAGTTCCAGACCTATTGGCAGTTCTCTTAAGACGCACCTCAGGTGCCAGGCAATAAACCCAGCCATATATATGGCACATTGTGTTTTGAATATAAGTAGATTACTTTAGTGTTTCATGAACATTCATGTAGTAATCATGGCAGCTATTATCATGCAAAAGACTGGCTTGAGCTGTTCTTGAGTAATAAGTGGAAGTTAATTTGCCCTCCCTCAGTCATACAAACAATATTATCTCTTGTCAATTCTTGATCCTTCTCACACCTACTGCAAAAAATCAGTAATGCTTGTGGTATAATGGATATTGTTAGAGAAAATGAACTCAGTAACCAGAGTTCAATTCCTGGACAAGACCATTTGCATTTCACTTAGTGCTAATACCCTTTGGAAAGGTGTGAATCCAACTATTCTCCCTCCAGCCATGGATAAAATAGTAGGGCAGACTGTACTCTTTAATCTTGTTATGGTAACTAGTCTAGGAGAGGGAGAACTCTGAATTCAAACCTGTTAAACTCTGCTTAAACATTGACCTTGTGTCAAATCCTGCTTGTGTGGAGGGGTCGGTAAATGGAGGTGCCCGTCGTGTAATGGTTATCATCGTAGGAAATGGACATGGCGATACGAGTTCAAATCCTGGACGAGGCTGATTGCATTTCACATTGCACTAATACCCTTGGGAAAAGTATGAATCCAATTATTCTCCCTCCAGCTATGGGTAAATAGTAGGACAGACTGAATTCTTCAGCCTTGGTAAGGCAACTAGTCTAGGAGAAGGAAAACTCTGAATTCAAACCTGTTAAACTCCGCTTAAAAATTAACCTTGGGTCATATCCAGCCTGAGCGGAGGGGTTGGTAAATATGGGTAAATGCATACTTTGAAAAAGTTAAGCTTTTCTTGTATACTCTATCATGTTTAACAATGCAGATACAATCACTGACATAACAAATAATTGTTCTTTTAGGGGAAGCCCCAGGCTGCTTTTGAGCTGTAAGCAACTGCTTCATTCACTTATAATTTTGTCTTGTTCAGATAAAACTGCATAAACATTTTGGGGGTAAAACATCAAGTATACATTAATTATTTCTACCTTCTATAAATACCATTGTTGATAATATATATGATTTACAAGCATTTTAATAACTAGCAGTATTTACCCATAGTTATTATTAAAAAAAAAAGTATACAGAGTTATTTTTATTAAGGTTTAGGATAATTATTTGTAAGCAGTACTTACTCATATAGGTTATAAGATGATCATTATTAAAAATAGAATATATTGAGTCACTTTTATTAAACTTTAGGATAATTATTCATATTTAAGGGGTAAAAGTATCAGTAATTACTAATATTACATACAGATTTCTGGTCAATTGGCCAAGTGTTTAGAGTGTTCGCCGATGGCCTGGGACACAGGGGTTCAATCCCTGGTGGAATCATACCAAAGACTCAAAAAGTGGTGCTTGATGCTTCCTTGCTTAACACTCAGCATTATAAGGTACAGATCAAGTTCAAAGTGGAGCAGTCCAGGGAAAGGAGTATCAACCTTCCCCAACAACTCGGTGGAGTAGCTATTGAAAAGGGAGCTTTAGAGTCACCCTCAACTATGGTCGCCGACTTTACTTTTTTTACATACAGGTTATAAGTTGGTTATTATTTGAAATAAAGGATATAAAGTCACATTTATTAAAGTTTAAGGGAATTATTCATATTTAAAAGAATCAAACTAACATTACTTACCAATATTATGTACAGGTTGTAAGATGGTCATTATTAAAAATAAAGGATATAGAGTTGCTTTTAAGCTTAAGGATAATTAATCATATTTGTCTTTATTATTTATTTACTACAGGTAACTGTCTTGTTTACACTGAGTGTGGTATATGGAAGACAGTTTCAGGTTTGTTCAAACACCTCCTATACTCTTGAAAACCCCTAAAATGAATAAATATTTCAAAAATGCCAAATAATATCCAATTTGATTTCATAAAATTCTATTTGAAATAATAAAATGTTGGTGTCTTTGGTTTATTTCAACTGGCAAAAACTATGAAATTAGTACACTGTTCACTTAGGATCTTTCATATTTAGCAGTAAATAAACTAAAAGTAGATAAGATGCAAATCCTTTTTCATTCAAAAGCTGAACATTCTTGCTTCATAAGATAATCCTTAAACAAGTTAGATTAATCTATTTGAATTAATGGTATAATTTTTTTTCAGGCCATGCAGAGGAAAATATTGTGGAATGACCCAATGTTGAGGAAAAATCATGGAATGATCTTGTAATTTGTGTTCCTAAAACAAATACCAACAGAAACCTAGATATGCAAATCATTTTGCAGTTAAAAGATAGTTCTTGCAGACCCCAACAGGAAATTGGGCATACCTAAATGAAAGGAAACATGGCTCCAACAAAAGAACTGTCAATTTAAATAAAGAAAATAATGATAAAACTCATTTAAGAAGATAATCCACAATGGTGTGTGGAGTGTGGAAAAAGACATTGGTTGTTTCCAGTTAGCTGAGTTTAAAAGTTGGCACAAATATAAAAGAAATGAAGTGGTGAAAAAAAGAAAATATACTGGTAGTCTATGAGCGACATGAAAGTGCCAGGATAGAAAATTTAAAGCAATATGCTGTGAAAATAGAAAATGCATATCAAAACAAATAATAAACAAATGGATATATTTTGTGAAGTCAGAATGTTTTACTATTGAAAGAGAAACGTTTTGTGACTTATCAGTTATTAGTTTATTTACAGCTAAATAACAAAACCTAAATGACTCTTCTCTAAGAGGGCTTATTCCATGATTTTTGTTGTAGTGATGTACTTATTATTATTGGTAATATGATAGATAGATAGATAGATAGAGTTACATTATGTTTTACAATTAAGTTAATGTTGTATTTTATGAACTTTCATGTCATAATCATAACTACAATTATCAAACAAATTACACAAACATTTTTTTTCAAGACACGCAGTATATTTTGGTCATTTCCATACCTTTCCATAAATACTGTCGTTAATCATGACTTTTATTTGATTACATGACTTCCATGTAATGTAATAATTGTTGACAATAGCTTTGGTTTGACTTGCTTCTCAACAGAACAAAAATAATCAGTATGAAAAGAAAGAGGAATATGCAGCTCCTCATAGTCACCATAATAATGATAAAAGAATGCTTCTCTTGAATAAATGGAGTCTTCAGAGTAAACAGCCTTTATCTTGTCCCAATTTCAGAAAGACTCAGTGCAAAATTATTTTCCTTTCCTTTTTATAGTGAATAACCCAAACATGACAATTATGGTCATAGAAAGGAAAAAATAAAAAGGAAAATTATATCCTAAATGAAAACCAATACACATTGGCTACTTTTGTACATTGATTTATTTCGATCTAGTTTCCTTGTCTTTGTTGTTTATTATTGCAATATTTCAGCTGATTATATCCTTCTGCATTGATTCTTTCAAACCAGATTCCTTATCTTTATTGTTTTTATCACAACCTTTTTCCAATTATACTCTCCAACTTTCTTTCTATCTAAATTTCTTAGATGAAGTGTTGTTATTATTATACATTGATTCTTTCAAACCAGTTTCCTCAACTTTTTAGTTTTTATCACAACCTTTCCCCTCCTATACTCTTAAGCCTTCTTTTTATTTAAATTTCTAAGGTGAGGTATCTTTACTATTATATATTGTTTCTTTCAAACCAGTTTCTTCATCTTTGTTGTTTTTATCACAACTTTTCATCTGCAATACTCGCCAAACTTCTTTCTATCTAAATATCTAAGCTGAGGTGTTGTTACTATTATACATTGTTTCTTTACATTTACAATGTAAAAATTGACTCACTGAAGCAAGATTTTTATTAGGGCAATAAAAATTGTACTATCTTTGGGAATAAAACAATTTTAAGTCAAATTTAAACGTTAATGATAAATTGGAAGCCATATTAAGATATTGATAAGTCTTGTCACTTTCGTTATTTCTAAAAAATTTTTTATTTATTTACATTATTTATATCATTTGGATTATTGTCTTTAGTTTGGTTGTTATACTGACAAACATTTGACCACTATACTCTCAGGCCTTCTCCAGCTATGTTTTGTTGTAATCAGTAACCTTCCAGAAATTTCAACAAACACCTAAAGAAAGCTGCATTGGCTGAAACATTGTGATTATAACAATAAAGATGGAGACAATAGTCTGAATAATCTAAATGAATAAAATTATCAAGCCTTATCACAAAAATTTAGACAAATGATGTTAACATTCAACTGTCCATGCCTCCTTTATTGATCTTCTTAGTTATTTTGTTCTTGTAATATTGTTTTTCTTCTCAATCAACTTTGGCCCAGGGATTGAACTCACATCTTCCAGGTAGATTGCAACTAGAACCAACTAACAAATGCCTTTCTTCCCTTGCCTATTGTCTTTTTGGTCAATTCAAGCATGCTTCCTTTTCTAAAAAAAACTAATAAAAAAATATACATGCACTGATTGAAGGGTCAGACAAAAATGACATTAGGTTTAAGCCTCTTAAAACTTGGGAAGAAACCTGGAAGGTATAGCTGCTAAAACATTGTGAGTGCTATACAATCAAGATGAGGACAATCCAGAATCATGAAACATTAGTATACCAAGTTTTTTAGTTGTGCTGTGCAATGGTTTCACTGTCAATGGGTTTTTATGGGGCAGAATTACTAGCCCCATGCTCTCTGGTTCTGAATTCTGTGTTTTTTCTTCTCCTAGATTGGTTGCCTTACTATTTATCCATAGCTGAGGGGAAAAGTGAGGCTTCATGCCTTTCTCAAGAGCATCAGCACAAAGTGAAATGCAAACAGTTTCATCCAGGATCTGAACTTGATTCCTCAAGTTCATTTTGTAAGATGCTAACCATTATGCCATGTTACTCTGACAGTAAAAACAATGAAATAAGACACCTCATCTTAGAAAAGTTGGAGCTATAGAATATACTGACAGCACCTTTGCAGTTGGGTAAGACCCTCATCCACTCAATGCATGTCCTGGATATAACACTAAGCCATCTGATGGTGAGGCTTCAGTCGGGGAGTTTTGGGAAAATAATTACAAACATTACTACCAGATCTACTCAGACCCAGATGGTAGTACCTGTTAGGGTCCCATCTATGGGTCAAATAGAACTGTTTAATCCTTTACTATACTTGAACTTGAAACCATTTAACAGTGTAAAAATAAATGGCTGATGTTAAATTGAATTATTAGTTTTACATAGCAATGCTTGGAACTACTTAACTGTGTACAAATGAATAAATAATGGTGAATAGAATTACTAGAGTTAAATAGCAATACTTGAAAGTATTTAACTGTTTACAAATAAATGAACTCTGGTTTATTTAAAGATAATGTTATCTGCAAACTATTTGCTTACAAATCTTACATATAATATATATGTATGACCAGGATTTAGTATTAAACAGCCAATAAGGGTTGAAATGCTAAACAAAACCAACCAATCATCTTAGAAATTTAGACAGATTTTAGTTTTGTTTGTTTATTTAAATATTTTTTATGTGAGAGAGCCAATTTGAGAACAGAATTTTATTACAGATATGACCTCAAGGTCAGCTCTTGAGGGGACAACAAAAATGGTGATTGACTGACTAGAGGTGAATGTTCCAGTGTTGGAATAAAGAATGAAATAGAAAAATAGTTCTAAGTTGATTGGTTGTCAAGTGATAAGAGAGACATAGTCTGAGCTTTAGTGAAATTCTCAAGACAGTTGGGGTCCAGAAAAGTAATGAAGCCGTTTAATTTCAGAGAACTAGAAATTAAACTTCTTCAGGGACTTTGGGACAGCTGAGGGAGGCTCTTGAGGTATTATAATGATTTTAATGAAGAAAAATTTACCTCTCAAAATAATAGTAGGAACCAAACTCACTCATAAAAGTTGGTTCAAGAAATGAAATCATAATTTAGATAAAGTGGGATATTAAAATATTAAAAGTTTTGTAACTTTTTTCATCACCTGAATGCAAAATGATGATCAACATCTTTCATATACTGTCTCTGAAATCAAGAGTTGACAAAATACTCCAACAATATATTTGTTAGAGGTTCCTGATGCTATTTAATTCTATTCTGAGTCTGCTGATTGGATCAACTGAATTTATTTTATGTACAGCACTTTCTTTGTTTCAGATTTCCTTAACTGTGCAACAAACTAGAGTGAGCTGGGCACTGTCGGTAAGGAAAGCAGCCCCATGACACAATTCACTCCTCCAGAAATTTAGGAATGGGATGCTGTACTCTGTGGAATTCGCACCAGAGGATCCAATACAATGATTTCACAGAATTTGAGTGCCAGTCTGATGCAGAGGATTTAAAAAATGTTAGATGTGTCCATTGTTTATTATGAAGTTATGCCATTTCAGAAGCTTTACTCTGATAGTTCTGATAAGAAAAGGACTCCTGAATTTGTTGGTGAGATCTTGGCCATGATTAACAACAATCCCAATGTCAATCAAGTCCATAGCCAAGTTAATGGGAGTTTTGTATGAAGACATTCGATATATCTCATACAAGAAGAGAAAGGGCCAATTTTTATCACAGGCCATGAAGGACAAGAGGAAAAACCATGCTGCAAAGCCTTCAACAAACTTGAACATTCCCTTCAAACAAATAATCTGTTTTTTCTCACAGGAGAAAAATTTCTGCCAGGATTAGTTGGTAAACTTACTGAATGACTGTTGGCTTACAATGTTTCCACAAGATGTACCAATATTGATGCTGTTTGGGGATAGTCACTTGCAATGGTGACATTATGCCACCATTCATCTTCCCATATGGCTTCAGACTCAATCTAGAGGCCTAAATTATGTGCCTGGAGAGGAAAGTGCTGTTCTGGATTGAAAGGGTGGCTGATGAAAGAGCCTCCACCTGGCAACAGGACTCTGCACCATGCCACACAAGCAAGAGAACTCAGTCTTGGCTGTGAGAAAATTTCTGTGACTGCCATTACCTATAACATCTGGCTGCTAAACTCTCCAGATTGCAATTTCTTTTGATTATAATGTGCAGGAGTTGGTTGAGCAAAAGACCAACAAAACTCTATGTAACACCAAGAATGAACTGAAGGCAAGGATAATGACAGAATTTATCAATTGGAACAAAGAAACTGTTTAAATGTCTTGCAGAAGATTCTAATGTCATTTGGAGGCCATGGTTGAAGCCAGTAGCAATTTCTTTGAATAAATTGAATTTGTAGTATTTCAAGATATTGACAATGAAGGTTTAGTTTTATGGCATATCAAGCATTATAGATTACTTAATGCCAAATCCATTTTTATACATATAAAGTTCTATTTCAAAGAATTCAGTTTAGCATAAGTACACAAGTTATTTCTATTTGATCCATAGATAGGACCCTATCAGGGGCTACTAAACTGGGCCAGAGTGAACCTGGGAGTGATGCCAATAAAAGGGTACTCTGCCTTCCCCAAACCTCCAACATTAATGGATCCTCGCCATCAGATTGTTTAGTGTCATATCCAGGACACTCTTTGGGGCAGTCTTACTCCTCTGCAAAGATGCAGTCCATGTATTCTTCAGCCACAGCCGACTAGGTCATTCAAGATATTTTCATGCAATTTAGGTAAATATAACTGATAAAGTGAGATATTAGTGTTAATTTCATTTTTGCATTATGTACATGACAATTTACCCATCATGACCCGAATTGGTCCATCCTATTTCAAAGTGGAATTTCAAGGATCATCTAGTTTGATCTTAAATCTATTTGGGGTCTATGTTTGGAGATGCTTTATCTATTTGTTTTTTTCTGTTTCTATTATTAATGTGACATTGTCTAATGCATTTTTAAAAACTTTTTCTTGGATGGTAAAGTTTGCATTTCTGTTAAAATTGGGATCATTCGAGTTCATTGTAACCCATAGAATTTATTCCATATCTGTTGTTATTTAGTCTGAAATGAAATGGCCAATATTATTTTCCAATGTATTGTTTTATGAATATATATATATATATATATATATATATATATTCATCAATATTAGAAATTTAATAAATTGAAAGTGTCCAAGTTTATCATGAATTACTATATATATTTACAAGCCATAATAAATCTTAGAATTCCTTATAGTGAATATTGTATATTATATAAGATAACCTTGTTAAATCTGTTGTTCTAAGATGTCTCAGATTTTCTGTAATGTAAATGTGATTCCATTTTATATTCCATTCTTTCCATGTACCACTGTCTTGAAATGCTTGCAAATTTTCAGTGTAATACTGCCGCATGATTGTGAAGCCATGTAACTATTAGTTGTAATTTGTGGTTCTAACTTTCATGTGATACTGCCTATATACATATGTATATAGGGCATTTACACAAGGTAAAATACAAACTACCTTGTCCAGAATTTGAACATGTTGAATCAAATTCATTTCTTTGGATGATAAATGTGCATGCACACACACACATACACACACACACAGATATATATATATATATGTTAAGATGCATGCTATTATATGTGCAGATATATGTATATATGTATGGGTGAGCAACAGCACATGCACAAACTCGCTAACATTCCAATGCACACAAACTTAAGCATATATACACACAAACAAAATTTCACTTCCAACACCACAAAAACAAAAAATAAACCACATTAATTGGTCTTTTTTTTAAAACTTTTCACTCTTTCTGATAAATGCTTTGCCATTTAGTCTAAAATAAAATGGCCATTCTAATTTTCTAATGTATTGTTTTATGAATATATATATATATATATATATATATATATATATATATATATATATATCAATCTTAGAAATTTAATAAATTGAAAGTGTTCTAGTTTATCATTAATTATTATATTTTTATATATATTTACAAACCCTTATAAATCTTAGAATTCCTTATTGTAAATATTGTAGTCACAGACACTGGCATATATATATATATATATATATATATGAAAGCTCTATCATTGATATTGAGCACTATTTGATGATACCACAAAATTTGGTCCACCATTAACTCACCAAGTGAGCTAGTGATAACCATTAACTACTACAATACTATATATTGGCTTGGCGTTTGAGTCAACCGGGTTTCGATCCCAGCTACAGGGAGATACTGTCTAGCCACACTGATGAGTTCTGATAGAACGAAACAGATCTGTCTGTGGATGACTATAGATATATATATACTCCCCTACCCCCATAGGGTCGAGTTCTCTAGCGAAGAAGTAATCGTGTTGCCATTAGCGCCTTTGCAAGTCTCTTCGTATTTGAATTGAGATCTCGTGGCCGTTGAACGGATGTATGTAAACAATAGTAATTGTGATTCATAACCGTTTAAAATGTACTTCGTAGCTAATATCTCCTCGTGGCTAAATGGTTAGAAGCTTTGGCTTGGCGTTTGAGTCAACCAGGTTTCGATCCCATCTACAGGGAGATACTGTCTAGCCACACTGATGAGTTCAGATAGAACGAAACAGATCTGTCTGTGGATGACTATATATATATATATATATATAAATAAGGTTCCTTCAGTAAAAAATGGGAATATTTTTGATAAGAGCAAAATAAAATTATTTTCAAAACTTTTTCCATGTAAACTCTGCATTGTTTGGTTTATAACAAAAATTATTTTAATCTTGCAAAAATATTTGTTTTGTGAATAATTAAACAGAGTGTTTCAGGCTTGAACAGAGGTCTGTCATCAAATGAAAACCATGTGAAGTTTACAGCAGAATGAGTGATGTGAATGAAGAAGCATGTTTTAGCGGGAAAAGTATTTACAGACAGGCTAGACATGTTGAAAAGACAGTTGCTGGAGAGGAAACATACTCTCCTGTAAAGTAAAATTTCTGGGCACAAAAGGATCCATCACAGTTGATTTCCTTGAAAAAAGAGTAAATGTAAACAGTGCTTCCTATTCCCAACTCCTTTGGCAAAATTCCCCATATTTATTGAATGACCCATGTATGCATGTACACAGAGGTAGAGAAATTGATGCTGAGTTCGATAAAGAAATATAACAAAAAAAATAGTAAATAAAACATTTGTTGCTTTTCTACAAATTTATATTAAATGATGTGAATTTTGCAATATGTAAATCTAATTAAGTAATTTATAAATACAGATAAGAAACATGTAAATAGATTCAAGTAATAAGTAATTATAATATCAGTGCTCTGAAATTATCACAATGCTACTTGTGTTTTAATTGGCTAAGGAATATGACATTATTATTTATAATAACTCTGTAAATGGTTCAATGACAAAAGCAGATAAATAAATCACTGGAGCTTCAAAAAATAAGTATTTTCTTAATATTAATGGTATATAACATGATATCTGAAAATAATGATTCAGCCATATTAGATATCTTGAAAACCAGTTGTGCAACCTTTTTATGTAACCTGGCAACCAATCCGAAGGGATCTGACTGCACATGCATAAGCAGACAGTTTCCTGTAGTGTTTATCAGTTAGCAGTGAGATACCACTGAGTGAGTGTTACTGTTTGTTCATTGTATGTAAACTGATCTGATGTATGCATTTACTGAACCCCTTAAACATGACCAGGATGTGAATCGAGGTCAATTTTTAAGAGGAGTAAAGCTGTTTTTTGTAAAGTAGGTTTCAGAGTTTTCCTTCTTTTAGATTGGTTGCCTAACCGATGCTAAAGAACCCTGTGTTTCCTATTGGTGAACTCACAGAACAACAATTGGCTTGCTTGCCATGCTCTGTTCAGATGTAAACAAACCAGACTGCTCCAATCACTTAAAAACGCTACGACCGGTTACGACTAGGAATAATTAAATCATTCGTAACCCCAACTAGCAATAACAGTGAAAAAAGAAACAATCCATCTGTTTACAATACTAACAGTGACAATCTTGTGAAAGTCATCTTTACCAAGATAAAGTGGATAACCTTCAGAAGCCTATTCCTGGCTAATGAAGTATTTTATTACTACTGATATTTTATATGGATGAACTTTCGATTCATACAGCCCTGTAGTGAGTCATCACTTTCGTTCCATATAAAGACAAGTATTTTCACAATCAGGCAGCTCACCTAAGACCAGAATTTATGATCTAAGGAGACCTCTGTGTCCGTGCTTTACTCTTCCTTAGAATCTGGTGATTTGTAAGCAATGATCCTATATCTTGTAGTTGCATCTGCCTTACATCTACATAGATTTGCAAGATGGTTCTTTAAAAGACCTTTAGAAGTCTCCAATCCTTGTGTTGGAGCATCTCGGACAGTTCTTATGAAGCAGACAGCCTAGAGGAACTGCGAAGAGGATAATAAGGCCATCTGGTCTTTAACATTTCGGTTGGTTCCTGTTTGTGCAGTGCTAAGACATGTTGGCCTTAGTCACAGGTTCCCCATTCATTCCTCGGCTCTGCAGCACTAAAACACAGTAGTCTTAGCCACTCATTTGTTCGTTCTTTGGCTCCGCAATGCTAAGACATGGTAGTCTTAGTCACTCATTAGTTTGTTCATTCCTCAGTTCTGTAGAGCTAAGACACAGCATTTTAGTCCACTCATTCAATCCTCATGACCAACTACCTTTAACGCCTACAACCACCTGCTTGGACCTCAACCATCAACATCTCACTCTCAACCATCAACATCTCACTGTCTTGACCATCATCATCCCACTGTCTCGACTATCAACTTTCAGTGGTCACAAATATTCCATCACCAATATGGCCTACGATCTGTAACTTACAGCAAAATAAGTTGTCATTTGTTATTATACTGTTATCTCACCTTTGTTCTCTTCATTGTCTTCCTGCTGTCAATATACTCATCCAACAACACAAAAATAATATGCAGGGTCGATGTTCTTATCAGTCCCACAATATGCTCTACCGCCACAAGATGTACTGATATTGAGGAAAACCAAACATCTTGTACACATAGTTGTGTTTGGAGTGGTTACTGGTGATGGTGAGGTTATGCCTCCATTGATTTTACCACATGTTCTCTGACTCAACATGGAGGCCTACTGTTATATTTTGACCCCCGCCCCAGCCCAAAAATGCTATTCCAAGGTGATACACCGGAAGGAAGTGACACATTCCAATGGCCAGTAATCGAAAGAGATCGCGTGGGCGGATTAAGGCTTATAATATGGGACTAAGTGAAGGTCCCATTGTGCCACTACGGTGATGCACCGGAAGAGAGTAACCTCTGACCTGCATGACAGTTATTTCTGCTTGATGACGATTAAACATTCGATTTCAAAGATCCAGTGGGCGATCGTGTGGGCGTTGAATTATTATATAATTGAGTTGAGTTGGGCCCCAAAGCAGTTGCCAGTAGAATTCCAGACAGCTAGAGACCAGATGTGGTAGGGAAGGCCACACTCGACCGAGGGGGCCCTCGGAAAGCCCTGATGGAGTAGACCCCAACATTAGGAGAACAAGAAAGACACAACGTGACGGTCATAACAGTGGGGTCAAAATATGAAGTTTATGTTCGGTCTCCAGCACCGTCTCACATGCAAACCTAGAACAACCCTTTGGAACCCTTGCAATAAATTGAGGGGTAAATATAATTGTAAAGAAGTCTTCCTGCTTCCTTTCTTCATGCATCTTTCTGTGTGCGTCTGTCATTACTATTATTGAGTCGTTATGATACGGTAAATGAGTATACAACACTACAACAAGTGCCAGGAAGGTATAGCGCTACTCTGGATTGAGAGGGTGGCTACTGGAAGACCCTTCATCTAGCTACAGGAGTCCGCACCATGCTACACATATTTCTGCAAGAAACTGAGAATTATTCTAAAGGTCTGACAGCTGTCATAGAAAATAAAAGAGAAACTTAATCTATTGTATTTCAAGATATTTTTGTGTAATTTTGGTAAATATATCTGATAAAGTGTGATGTGTTATTTTCATTTTCGCGTAATTTAGATGACAGTTTCTCCATCACAGCCTGTGTATATACATAAATATATATATATATATATATATATATATATATATATATGTGTGTGTGTGTGTCTATATACACAGTGGACACAATAAACCTGTTACTTAAGTTTCACTTATTGTGTCCATAATGCAAATACTTTTAAGTTTATACCCACTCTGCTATTATAGCATCAAACAGTCTTTTCATGCAATTTTTCTTATTTATTGTTCTTCTATCTCTATGTAATATATATATATATATATATATATTGAGAGAGAGAGAGAGAGAGAGAGAGAGAGAGAGAGAGAAAGAGAGAGAGAGAGAGATATTTTCTGAATTATACAATGTTAACCTTAAGATGATATTTTTCATTTACCTGTACTCACAATTACATAACAATACACAGGTTTTGCATTTTCTTTGAGAAAATTTACCATAGCTGTTTTATATATATATATATATATATATATATATATATATATATATATATATATATATATATATTTTACTGAAGTCCAAGCGACAGAAAGTCCCCTAAGGTTTCTAGAACTCTTCTCAGTATTCTAACTGATTTTAAGAGTGCTGTGGTCTGGATGATTGCAATTTTTGTTCAGATTATAATTTCCTTCACTCTCTTTTAAAGGCCTTCCTATTATTATCCTCATCATCACCATCATTAATTTTTTTTTATTTACTGCCTAGACAATAAACAATCTGTTAAAATATTACTAACATTGATCTTCATAATGAGTAATGCTACACAAAAGTATTTTGTCAAAAATATAATGAATTTTGGACTGATGCTTCATATTTATGTCTCAATGATGTAACATCTTATTCATACATGTATATTCAGTGCCTTCCTAAATTCATTCCATCCAAATTTCAAATGACTAAGATGAAGACATGTATGGATTAAAGATAGAGCAGACAGACATGAAGTGTCTGTCCTATCTAATCAAACATGTTCAAAAGAAAAAAATGCTGCCTATATATATATATATATATATATATATATATATATATATATATATATATATGTAAAGGTAAAGCTTAGATTAAAATTCAGTGTTACCAGAAAAGAAAGACAATATGGAAAATTAAATTCCAATGTTTTGCCACAACAGAAATGAACTTTTATTTAATAAAAACAAAGTCTACACATGATAGAAAGAGAAGCATACCATTTATATATATATATATATATATATATATATATATATATATATATATATATATATATATATATATATATCTGATGAAAATAAGTGGAAAAGTGAATAAATAGAAGTCTGAAAAATTCTTCTATTAATAAAGAATGAAATATTGCCATTAAACCCATTGTAAGTGTTTGATTTACCCACTTTTCCACTTATTTTCATCATCTTGTCAAATTTACCCAAACCTACCATTTCTCCATATATATATATATATATATATATATATATATATATATATATATATATATATATAGTGCTGTAGCTATGACACTGTACAAAGAGAAAGTTACCTTGATTCACTGAATATATATTCTTGCAATAGAGTGAGAACCAAACCACGAACCCCACAAAACATGCTCATTGGCAACTAATGTTCCCTTCAATTCTTTATATCCGTGCATTGCCAAATTTTTTTCTGGGTATCTATGAACTTGTTCAGTAGTCAGATGGGTATATGTGGGAAAATTTGTTGAAATAGAAGAGGTTCTTGGTAATAAAAAAAGTTAATAGTCACTGTTTTACCCATCTAATAAATGAGTCAGCTCATCAATGCATTCAGTGATCTTCAGAAACCAATGCTTTCAACATGATTTGACTATATTTCATCATCAAATTAGAAACTTCTTCTTTTGGATTTGCAGTGGCAAATAAGTCAATTAGCTGGTTGAAGTCTGTTTCTCATTTTCTATGCTTACAACAAAAAATCCTGAAAATCAATCTTATAACAATGTGACATAGTTGTTTTGGTTGGTTGGTTGATTGGTTTGTTAGGTTTTATAGCATATCAAGCTTTGTTGGTTATTTATTCATTTTTATTTAAATAATCAGTTCTATTCCAAACAATTCAGTTTAGAATGTGTACACAGTCTAATTGTCAAAAAAATTTCTATTTAAAACTTTTCAAGCAGTTATATATAATAATTCAGTTTATTGTAAGTACTGTTTCAATATCAAAAACAGTTCCATTTCAAATAATTCAGTTTAGCATAAGCACGCAGTTTAAATGTAAGTACGGTTTAATTTTTATTTAAGCAATTCAGTTTAATCAAACAAAGTATGCCATTAATTCTATTTAACCCATTGATAGGGCCCTATCAGGTGCTACCACACCGGGCCAGGGTGGGCCTGGGAGCAATGGCAATAAAAGGGTGCTCCGTATTCCTCAAGGCCCCAGCATTACTGGGACCTCACCACCAGACTGTTTAGTGCCATATCCAGGACACTCGTTGTGAGGGGGGGTCTTACCCCTCTGTAGAGGTGCAGTCAGTGTATTCTACAGCCCCAGTCAACTGGGCAATACACAGACTTAAATGTCAAACAGTTTTATTTCAGATAATTCAGTTTAGCATAAGTACCCAGTTTAAACATCAAAACAGTTCTATTTCGAGCAATTCTGTTTAGCATTAGTACGCAGTTTTAATGTCAAAACCGTACTATTTTAAACAATTCAGTATACACAGTTTAAATGTATAAAAACAGTAAATGCCAACCACCGTTTAGTTCTATTCAACCCATAGATAGGACCCTATCAGGTGCTTCCACTCTGGGCCTGAGTGGACCAGGGAGTGATGGCAATGAAGAGGTACTCCACATTCCCCAAAGCTGGAATCTCACCATCAGATTGTTTAGTGCCACATCCAGGACACTTGTTGGGGGGGGGGGTTCTAACCCTTCTGCAGAGGTGCAGTTGGTGTATTCTACAGCCACAGCCAAATGGGCAAATAGTTGTTTTGGACTTCTTTCATTTCTTAGGTTTTACCTCGATGCCTGCCAAATTGGTCTGGAATGTGCTTGGTTGGCCCAGTTTCAGCTAAAGCCTCATATGTATATATATATATATATATTTATATATATATATATATATATATATATATATATATATACGAGTATATACATATATTTTTTTTTTTTCTCTTTTTTTTCAAAATAAGAAACCAACAATCAGTCACATTATGATGAAAAATTTATTTCCATCCTGTTAAAAAGCATTGATATTAATCCATGCTCTAGAAATTAAAAGGACTTTTTTAGATCAACTCAAACATAAAAAATGGATGTTTCCTAATTCACAACCAGACTAGACACACACACACACACACACACACACACACACACACACACACACACACACACACACACACACACACACACACACACACACACAAAAAGAAAACTGTATTTCGCCTATATAAACCTAACCCAATACAGTCTAATGTATTAATTTATTTTGACATGTATAGAATAACATCCAGTTTCACCACACTTCAAATTTAACAGAGGAAAATTTATAGCTGCAAAAGAACAAATGCCTTACTATCCAAAATTATATAAAAAATTATCATTCAGAGATATCTTATTTTAGTACATCAAATTTTTATCATTTAAATGAAATAATTCTATCTGGACTAATGCTATTCATAGTAATTCCCCACCATTACCAAAAGAGATGATTTGTTTATAGTGGTGAGGTCCTGTGAAGAACAAGCAACACTTTTAGTATAATTTGGTAATAGGAGAATGATTCACTAATGTGCCATAGATTCTCTCAAACCAGCCCTGTCAGCTGGGGCTATAGAATACACCAACTGCATCTCTGCAGAGGGTTAAGACCCCACTAATGAGTGTCCTGGATATGACATTAAACAATCTGATTGTGAGACTCATATCTTGGAGTTTTGGGGAATGTAGAGTACCCTTTTATTGCCATCACTCCCAGATCTAGTCTGGCCCAGATAGGGTCCTATCTATGGATCAAATAGAACTATTTGACATTTAAACTGTGTGCAAACAAATGACTTATACTAAATTGAATTGTTAGAAATAGAACTGTTTGATCATTTTACTGTGTAAACAAATGACTGATGTTTAAGTGAATTATTTGTGATACATTGCAATACTTGGAATACTTGAAATTCTAACTGTTGCCTAAATTGAAATATTGCTATAACATAGTAATAACATAACTTGGAACATGTGTGCAAATGAACAAATAATGTTCAATAGAACAATTAATGTTAAGTATTGATATTTTTAACCACTTTACTGTCTGCAAACAAATGAATAATATTGAATATAATTATTAGTGTTAGTAATAATTGAAACCATTTGTGTACAAACAATGGCAATACTAGTGTGCAAACAAATTAGTTCTAACTTATTTAAAAATGAAATTACCTACAAATGATTAATAGTAGATAGAATTATTCAGGTAAGATAGAAATGCTTGAAACCCTTTAACTGTGTGCAAAAAATGAGCTCAGGCTTATTCAAAAATGTTATCAACAAAATGTGTTTACAAATCATATCTAATGTATAGATGTATATAAAGAGAATTTGGCATTAAATAGCCTACAATGGCAGATATATCATAAAACCCAACCTTACCAAACCCAACTAAACCATTCTCTCAAACAACAAATAAAAGAATAAGATTAATAGGTTTAATCATTTTATAATGAAAGATAAATAAATTCAGTATAAGAACAGAGGGAATAAAAAATTACTCTTTTTCTCTCTTTTTTTTCTCTCTCTCTTTCTCTCTCTCTATCTATCTATCTGTATGTATGTATATATATATATATCTTTCAAAGTATCCCATGTATATTTTTAAACCTTATAGTGGGTGCAGCAAAAATGCTTTACACATTTTAAACTGTCACTTGAGTGGTGCAAGTAAAAGGTAAGTGGTAATGGTAGCTCCATCTAGCTAATATTTTACCATTTCTTTTTTCAGATATAAGTTGGTGACCTTAGTCGAGGGTGACTCGAAAGCTCCCTTTTCAATAGCTACTACACTGAGATGTAGGAGAGGGCACTACTCCATTCCCTGGATTGCTCCACTTTACTCTTGATCCTTACTTTATAATACTGGGTGTTAAGCAAGGTGGAATCAAGTACCAATTTTTGAGTCTTTGGTATGACTTGATTTGGGATTGAACCCCAGTCTCCCAAACCATTGGCAAACACTCTACTCATTAAACCAATATTAGTGCACACCATGCATTTGTCTTTGAAATATCTTTTAATCATAACACATTGGGCTTCAAGTTTCTTGTATCAAAAATACAAGCATCAGATGAAAACAAGAGTGGTGTTTCATCTGATGATTTTATTTTTAATAAATGAAGCTTTAAGTAAAGAAACTGACATGAAGAGGTTAGATAACATTTTCTCTCTCTATATATATATATATATGCATATATATAAATTTTTGTAACACTCACATGTACATAATGTGACAATGAAAAAAAGGACTTAATAAATGCATAAGTATTTCATTTCAATTGAAATTAATTCATTAAACAAAAAGTCAATGAAGATTTTTACTCTCCATAACACTAGTCTTGCCTAGAACATTAACTGAGTCATTTTGAACCAAAAGTGTACTGGCCAAGCTATGACTGAAATCCTTCTTCTAACAGCATGGTACCTCTATATGGAAGTTTGCCATTTTCATTTATGAGTGGCTGGTGTTCAAACACTAGTGTCTCACTATTTATATATGACATATATACACTTTATATCTATATAATGCGCAATTGGATAAAACTGAAATGCTATTTACATAATTTTGTAATGTTATAAAAAACCTAAAAACTCTTTTAAAAAAACTCTTTACACATGCAAACAACCCCTGATGATGGCCTATGTGTTGTCCAAAAGTGCTCAGGACAATTTTGGTAAATTAATTTACCAATTCCAACCTAAGACACTTGAAAGGATCTTAATAAGATTATATAGACAAAATGTGTTTTTATTATCTAATCAAACATGCTTAAATGAAAGACTGCTGCCGAACCACACACACACACACACACATATATATGTATATACACACAAGTATATATATTCATACTTTATATATATATTTATTGTTTTATTTATTTCAGTTGTTTTCATTTATATCAACAAATCAAACATTATTTTTATTTAATTTTACCTCTAGATTAATATTCAGAAAATATCAGGCAAAAACAAATACTGGGATCTTTTTTTTGTTTTGATATTTTCTAAACACGAGGTTATCCTATAATTACTGAAATGTTGCTATCACATTTGATACATCTTGGGCAAACTATTTGATGGAATAAAAGCAATTAGTCCAAAACCATGATTTCTATCTCAACTCCAAGTTCCTTCTGTGGTCTACATCTATCCTACCTGTTATTTCTACATGGTTATTTTGCAATTCAAATGCAGAACTGCTAATTCACTCAATCATTCTCTCAGGGTAGTACTGACAGTAAAGTGAGCATTGTCAAACAGGTACTGTTAGTGATTGCAACATCTATAAAAACTATCATTATTATTCAATACTACTACACTGCAATTACAACAGACCGTGTACTTGCATTTATCACAGTTAGTTTGAATGCAATTGAGCAATTGGTTTAAAATGGATCTAATTGTTAAGACATGTCAATTTGCATTGTTCTCTTTTGTTTTGATCACTGAGATTCTTCATAAACATAGGTGAATTTTAAGCAGATGATTTAATATAATTATTCTTAAGTGTCAGTCATGGTTTTTAATACAGTGACACACACAAAAAAAATTATAACCTACAAAGGTTGATTTGGCATTAAATAAAAAACCAAACCAAACATAATTATTGAACTCATGGGATTTCTAAATAATTTCTATGATTGCTTCTAGATTCAAACTTCACCTGAAGCTAGTAAATACTTAAGACATACCATGTATAAAGAAAAAAAAGATATTTGATTGCACCTAAATTCATCAACAAATTCAACATTTTGGACACAAATCTATGAATCGTGTTCAATATTTTATAACTTATAATGTTTAATAGCTAGTCCCAGTTAGACATTATTCCATTAGATAGGAATACTAGAAAACATATCTGTGCTCAAATTATTTGTATAAGATCAGAATACTTGATATCATATAACTGTTTGGTTTTATTTCTTTGTTTCATATCAACTTTTGTTGGTTATTTAATGCCAAAGGCATCCTTCTAGAAGAATAGCAGTAATACTATTTCACCCATAACTGGGGGAGTAAAGGGATTCATGCCTTTCCTAAGAGTATCAGTCTGAAAATAAATATAATAGTGCAACTGCTGTTCAAACTCACTCACTTCAATGATACAGTTGAGTGCTTTAACCATTACGCCATGGAAGACCCTACAATAACTGCATGCAAGTAAATGATATAAGACAAAGTTTGATGGAATATTGAAAATATAATTATTATTATTTTCAAACATTTACATATGAATCAAATTTCAGCATTAAATATCTCAAAAAGAGCTTATAAGCCACCAAACAAACTAAACCAAATAAAATAACATATACAGGAAATCAAACCAAATAGTATATATATATATAATCAAACCATAGTAATCTTTCAATGGCTGTTTTTTTTTGTTTCATTTTGGGGTTTTTTTTCTCATCAACAGACGCCACCCTTATAGATGAGTAGTAGTAGTTTCCTGACTCAACAATTTGATCTTGGCTGTTCCTCTACTTAGTATCCCCTACAGCACATTGTTCACCCACTTTTTGATTCATCCACCTTGTTTCAAATAGACCATACTGCATTCCTTGGTTTACCATATTAAATGCTTGTATGACTTGTACCAGGACTATTGTGTGGTTGCATCACTTAGACTTCAACCAAACACGAGGGGAAAAATCTAGATGGGAACTACACAAGGATGCTATGTGTTGTTTAGAAAAAATCCTTGAAGCAGCACCCTATCAAACAGCAGCTGCATAGCCACTTACTGTCCATCTCACAAACCATTCAAGAAAGATGAGCAAGACATGTTTGGCACTGCTGGAGAAGTAAGGACAAACTCAAAGTGATATTCTCTTATGGACTCCTACACATGGACACACCAGTGTTGGCTGACCTGCAGAAACTTACTCCCAGCAGCTATTTGAAGACACTGGGTGCCATCTAGTGGACTAATAAAGAGCAATAATTGATGGGGAGAGATGGTGAGAAAGAGTCAAGGAAATCTATGCTCTTGATAATAATGATGTATACATATGTTGCAACTTTAATTTTTTTTATGTTCAAATGATTAAATATACATACATACACACACAAATTGTAATATAAAGAAAATGAAAACACTTCAATAGAAAAATTCATTATATTTAGAAAATATTTCTAGACATAGCTGTTCAAATTACAAAAGAGTAAATGATGTAGCCTCAGAATCAACTGTATGTCAAGACCAGGTGATTCTCCTTCATATTGGCCATCATGTTCACAATGGATGGTTTTCAAAAAGTTCTTCTTCTTATTATTAGGCCATTGGTTAGTCTCCTTCTCAACACCCCCACCCCAAAAAATAGTCTAGGAGATCCAAATCAGGAGATCTGGGACACCTCATTACCATTAGATTGTTTAGTGTCATATCCAGGACACTCGTTGGGGGAGTCTTACTCCTCTGCAGAGATGCAGATGCAGTCAGTGTATTCTGCAGCCATAGCCGACTGGGGCAAGTTTAATACTTTATGTCCTCCTCACCCATGTCTGATAATAGACTCTACCACACTCTGTTTTGAAATGACCTTCATTAAATTGCTTTGATCATGATGGATGATAATCTGGACCTGCGGAAATTTTCAAGCTGAAGAAGGCTGAAGGTTACAATAGTCAAAACGTGACTATCATCCTAAACAAGTACATCAGTGAATAAATAGGAAGAAATTCTAATTATATGTCAGAATGATTGCACACACACACACACTTGTAAAAACAATATTCCTATTCAAAATCAGCCTACAGGATGTGACAATAGGTCAACTAGCCCAGTCAACTAAAGCTGTAGAATACACTGACAACATCTCTGCTGAGAAGCAAGACCACCCCCAACAAGTATCCTGGATATGACACTAAACAAGTTGATTGTGTAACTCCAGAAATGATGAAGCTTTGGGGAATGAGGAGTACTCCTTCATTGCCATTGCTCCCAGGTCCGCTCTGACCTGGTATGGTACCACCTGAAAGGGTCTTATCTATGGGCCAAATAGAACTGTTTGACATTTAAACTGAGTGTAAACAAATGACTTATGCTAAATTAAATTGTTTGAAATAGTACTGTTTGACCATTTAACTGGGTGTAAACAAATGTCTGATGTCTAATTAAATTGTAAGTGATACATATCAATACTATATTATGATAAATTGAATAGTTAGAAATAGAACTGTTTGGTCATTTTACTATGTGTATCTACAAAATGTGTTTACAAATCAAATATTTGATATAAGATTTGGCATTAAATCACCAACAATGGTTGATATACCATAAAACTAAACCAAACTAAACCAAATTTAGAGAACTTTTCAAAGTGGAATAAACCTGGTTTTAATCTAGAATGTTTTTCTTCTCCTAGACAGGTTGCCTAATGTCAAAGAATCCAATTTGCCCTACTATTTACCCATAAGAGGACAGATGGATTCCTGTCTTTCCCAAGAGCATTAGTATGAAGAGAAACACAAACAGCCTTGTCCAAGGTTTGAACTTGGGTTGCCAATTCCATTAACAGAAGCAATAATTGTTACACTAAGTGCACTTCTACTACTCCATCATGAGCAGGATAGACTGCTAGTTGCCATACAACCTTACCCAGGTTTGTTCAAAAATCCAGGCGCAGATCCAGTCTCACTAAATTGACAAATACCATTATAGATTATAGCTCATTTGTTTCTCTTAATTCAGGCCAACACTCTTCTACAATTGCTAAATTCAAACCCTATTGAGCATGTAAAGGATATGTTGCAACTCCTAACAAATTACATGCAACCACATCTACTAAGACAAGGACTACTTTGGAATCCTGCCTATATATATATATATATATATATATATATGTATATATTTCCACTCGATGACTCCAGGTTTTGAGATTCTATGCCACATTATGTAGTTGCCATTATTCATGTGAAAGAAGAAACTAATATACAGTATTGCCCTGAAATAAATACATACCTGAAAATTTTTAAGTAAAAAAGCTAATTTTCTGAACCAAAAATTGTGGCATTTTATTATTTCTTGCATAATGTCATATATGTATTTATCCACGTGAAGCAGGATGCATGACAAGGTCAATTTTTAAGTGGAGTACAGTTGGTTTGAATTCATAGTTTTCCTTCCCTTAGACTGGTAGCCATACCAAGATTAAAATGTACAGTCTGCCCTCCAATTTACTTATAATTGGAGGGAGAATAGTTGGATTCATATTTTTCCAAAGAGTGTTAGAATGAGGTGAAAGGCACACAACCTTGTCTAGGAATTAAAATCACATCACCAAGTCCATTTCCTGCCATGATAACAATTACTCTACAAACACTTCAAGTTTTTATAGATATTTTTAAATGTCTGAATATATATTCCTATTTAAAATCAATCTATAACTTAAAGTAGATGTATGTATTCAAATATTTATGATTGTATACAAATATCATATATACCGAATACTCAGCAATGATGAACAAATTACTCTTGAGGTATTTTGATATTGGGATTGTGACTCAATAAAGAGGCCTTGTATCAAACTTGACAAATATCCCTAGAAATTTGGAAATACTTGTGCTTTGAAGGTCCACTGCTGTAATTGTACCATAGAACAATGGTTAACAAATATAGATGAGAGTCATCATCATCATCATCATCATATTGTGCCATGAGCACAGATTTCCTTGACTCTCCCTCTCCATTCGTCTCTATTATGCATTGCATTAGGCAGGTCCTCCAGACTACATCATGTGTCTATACAGAGCTGTTGTAGATAGGTTCTAGTTGGACGTCTAACACCAACTTGTTCATGGGAAGAAGTCTGCAGGAGAACGTCGCTTATGACCTTGCCCTTACTTCTCAAGCATTGTCCTGCATGTCTTGTTCATCTGATTTGAATGATTTTAGAGATGGAAGGTTGGTGACCATATAGCCGTTGTTTTGGGGGATGTTGCTTTAAGCATTCGGTTCAATATGGCTCATTGCATTCTTGTGCAATTGCTGTCTAGCTTTTTCTCCATGCACTTTGTCAGTGTCCATGTGGTGCATCTATATAATAATATGGACTTGACTGCTGCTTGGAAAAAATTACACTTTATTTTATCGGATAGGTCTGACTTCCATTTGATGGATAGCCTATTGATAGCTGACCATGCCTTTGATAATCATGTACTGACGTCATTTTCAGTAGATGAGATGCTGCTTCAGAGATAGTTTAATTTGTCCAGTAGTTTCAAGTAGCTATCTGTTAGGGTGGAGATGCTTCTTGTTTGATTACTTCTAGCCTATGGTCTCTCCAAAGAAACCTTCACAGCTATAATGATGCTCTATAAAAACACAAAAGTATAAGTATGCTCACCAGATGGATACACTGAATGAGTGTAATGAGGTAATGCCTAATTGGGTACCATACTCTTGTGTCTTTGTGCCAAACTAAGGTAAAATACACACAAAGTATATCTGTTGAAAGTAGGCTGTTATAGCTGACCATAATTTTGATCTTGAGTGTTTTTTTTATCATAGCTTTGTGCCTGATATTGCTTAACAAGCATGCATTAAGAGTACCTGTCATAAAGTGAAGGTGAGTTGGTTCATTTAGCAGGCTAGAAAGGGTGACCTCAATTCTAATTGTGTGTTTCACCACAGTAGTTTTGTACTTAACTTGATACACAGGCAAATAGATATACTGAATATGTGAATATATACATATATATATATATATATATATATCTTTTCTCTTGGTTGTGTTTATATGCCTGTTAGGTTGAAAATACAAATTTTTTCAAAAAATTCTGCCTGTAGACATATTGAAAAAGAATATTATATTTTAAAATAAATTAACAGCTTCTTTTATTTTATGAGCATAATTCCTGTCATAAATCATGGGATTATTTATATATAGATTGGCACTTTTAAAAACAGTCCTTTTTGAGAACACCATCAGATGCTTTGTTACTAATGTACTCTAGCATTCATGTTGAGTCTTGAGTGGAAAGATACAGTAAGTTCAACCAGTATGATGAACACCATTGAACTCAAGGTCACACTGAGACTATGGATCTCATTTGATGGTTTGTGTCAGGTGACCAAAATGGTTGTTGAGTTAGAAATAAGTTAGTGAGAAACTCTAAACTTGGTAAGTCATGCTCTCACTGATTCCCAATGTAGGCTGAGTGGGTAAGGATTAAAAATTGCTAATAGATAAAAGTAAAATGTGTATAGGAAGTTTTGGTTGTGTTGTGATTCCTCATCAACAAATAAGAACAAAGATGGCAATATAAAAGAGACATCAGAGCAATACAAGGTGATAAGATGACCCGTCAAAGTGAAGAACAAACTGAAGTGAGGCAAAGAGATGGGAGCTGACTGATTGTAATGTAATACCCATATGCATATTCATATACATCTCACTTATAGCATTAAACAATCACAAAGCAATGCCCTTATAACATAGATTGGTAGAGTAAGAATAATATACATTAACATATCTACACAGTTTCTACCATTTAAGATGGGACTATTTGTGAATGGACAGGAAATTTTGCTTGCCTGTGGTTTTGCAATGTTTGCATCAGATGTGTTGATAAGTAGAGAATGTAGAAGCATTAGGCAACTGAAATCCTTTCAAATCACACAGGTAAACAGAAGAAAGAGAGCATTGGGAGAAAAAAGAGGAAGAAAGAATAAATTGGAAAGAAAGAGGAATTTAAAAAGAGAGAATGAGAATAAAAAGGATGAAGAGAATGGAGAAAATCATTGGTCATCAGAAGAAAAAAGAGAAACTGAAAGAGAATAAATTGGGAAGTTTATAGAATTGCTCTCTCTCTCTCTCTCTCTCTCTCTCTCTCTTTCTCTCTATCTCTCTCTTGCTCACTCTCTCTTTTAAAAGTGTCGCTGGAGTAATACCAATGGTTACCATTGGTGAGTGAATTCTCATTGCTCAGTAGTGAGTATCATATCCAGGACACTCATTTGGGTGGTCTTACCCTTCTGCAGAGATGCAGTCATGTATTCTACTGCCCCAGCCAACTGGGCTAGAGACCAAGATGGTAATAAACTGCCAAAAGCCTGTCAGCTTTCAAAATTTGAGAGTATTTGGAATAGAGAATTATCTTATTATGCAGTAGTGAGACCTAGTTGCTAATAGATTGTCAAAATCTGCAAAGTTTTTGGCCTTCAATTAGCAACTTTGTCTCACTACTCAAGACTCAAGATTTAGAGAATTTAGAATTGAGAATATCTCATTACTATTATAAATCTCTTTTTACTTTTGTTTGTCGATTCTTCAAGTCCCTGAGGTACTACATCTACACAATCTTTAACACTTACAAGTCCTCTTTCTCCTTTTTTACTTGTAATATATCGTCTATCCACACCTCTTGAGTGCAATGCCTTGTTCATCATCATCAATTTTCATGTTTATTTTACTCCTTTTGAATTTTTTACATCAGTTTTAACTGATAGTCTTTCTCTGGAGTCTAAGTGACAGCAAGTCTTCTTAGGTCTCTCGAACTCTTTTGAGTATTCAAGCTAATCTCAATAAAAAAAAGAAAAAGAAAAGAAAGAGAAAAAGAAAGAGAAAGAAAGAAAAGAAGGAAGGAAAAGGAAAATGGAAGAAATAAGAGAAAAGAGGGTAGAAGAAAGGTAGGGTGAAGGCGAAAGAAGAGGATATATATATATATATATATATATATATATATATGATTTTTATGCAAATAGTTTGAAGGCAACTTAATTTTTGAATAAATTAGAGCTCATTTGTTTGCACACAGTTAAATGCTTTCAAATATTCCTATCTTGCACTAATAATTCTATTTAATATTAATCATTTGTTTGCACACAGTTAAATGGCTTTAAGCATTATTATGTAACACTAATTCTATTTATTAAATGCTTTCAAGTATTGCTATCTCAGTGCAATTGGCCCTCAACCACCCACTACAAGCACCTTTAAGATAAAATAGGGTTGGGTACTTGTCTGCCACTAGAACGATTTGAACAATCACTTAGGTGCTAAGGCTTAACATGACAAGCCAGTTGATCAGATTGGCCCTCTCCAACCACCCAGCAAAGGTCAAAGTGGAGATTTGCAGGTCACATGACCACTTTGGTTGCATGATCAGAGACTGCTCAATCACCAGTATCCCATCTTCAAGCATTATGGATTACCACCAATGGCTAACAAGTGGCTCCATTGTTTTTTTCCCCCCTTTGCAGAGGTGCAGTCAGCATATTTTACACCCCCAGCAGACAGGGTGGATAAAACAAGGGAAAGATAACTAGTATACATGCATGTAGAAATGTTAGAGATTGTTTCAACCTTGTATTTATATTGCAAATAGGATCCCCATCTAAAACCATAGAAAATCAATATTAGTAAAATCTGACAAATTGCCTAAATAGATGAAGGTTGTCTGAATACTAAGGAATAAAAATTATTCCTGAAAGCAATCTGACATCAACTTCATTCTGGCAACTCCAGAAATGGCACTGATGCTGAGTTGTATAGTCCTTTGCACTTCACTTAGATAACATTCATCATCATCATGTCGTGCCATTCATCGCCTCTGGCAGGTCTTCAGGGTTACATCCTGTGTCCTCACATAGCTGCTGTATGTAAGTTCGAGCTGGTCGTCCTGCTTTTGCTTGGCCATATGTGGGGGTCCATAGGAGTACATCACTTATGAGCTTGTCCTTGCTTCTCCAGCAGTGTCCTGCGTGTCTGGTTCGTCTAACTTGTATAGTTTTTGTGATGGAAGGCAAGTGGCCGTATAGTTGGTGTCTCGTGGGGTGTTGTCGCCAGGACTTGTTCAATATTGCTCTCAAGAGCCTATCGATAGCCGTCCATGCTTTCATCCTTAGATAACATTAGTGGCTTGGAATTCTATACAATCTTCCTTAGGTTAGTGCCATAAGGCAGGCACAGATTCATATATATATATACATATATATATACTCAAGCACATGAAATCTGTTAGATGTTGCCCATTCCTATTTGACGTGTTGTGGAGGCTGTATTTGTTGTTTCCGTTTTTCCCGATTTGGGCATTCATGTCTCCGCCAATGACTAACATGTTGTGTTTCGGGATGCTACGCACTAATGAGGATAACTCATCGTAGAAGGTGACTAGTTCATTTTCTTCACTAACATTGGTGGGGCTGTAGCATGAGATGATTGTTGCTCTGGGGTTTCCGTTAAATGTAGCTGCCATCATTCTAGGTTGTATTTTCTCAACGCTATTAAGCGTTTTTAGTGCTCTAGGTCCTATAAGTAATCCTACCCCTCCTACTGCGGCGTTGACAGAGTTTTTCCATGCGGATACAGTGGCGAGCGACCAGCCATTGCCAGTTTCGTGATATTTGATATCTTCTGTGTGCATGTATCTGTGTTCTTGTATGCATATTATGTCTATCTTATGTTCTTTGGCCGATGCGATTAGCTCTGGGAGTTGTCCTATTCTATTTAAGGTTCTTAGACAAATTCACGTACCTAGGAAGCAGCGTCGAATCAACCGAAAAGGACATCGAAACGAGGTTAACGAAAGCATGGACAGCTATCAATAGGCTATCGATTATATGGAAATCAGACCTAACCGATAAAATGAAACGCAGTTTCTTCCAGGCAGCGGTCACATCGATACTGCTATATGGATGCACTACATGGACGCTAACAAAACGGCTGGAGAAGAAACTAGATGGCAATTACACAAGAATGCTGCGTGCAATCCTGAACAAGTCCTGGCAGCAACACCCCACAAGACACCAACTGTACGGCCACCTGCCCCCTATCACGAAAACTATTCAAGTTAGACGAACCAGACATGCAGGACACTGCTGGAGAAGCAGAGATGAACTCATAAGAGATGTACTCTTATGGATCCCCACACATGGCCGCGCAAAAGCAGGACGACCAGCTCGAACGTACATTCAGCAGCTATGTGAGGATACAGGATGTTGTCCTGAAGACCTACCTAGGGCGATGAACGATAGGGAGGAGTGGCGAGAGAGGGTCAGGGATATCCGTGCTGCCAGCACGATATGATGATGATGATGATATATACTCAAAAAATGGTACTTGATGCTACCATGCTTAAGACTCAGTATTATAAGGTAAGGATCAAAAGTAAAGTGGAGCAATCCAGGGAAAGGAGTAGTGCTCTCCCCACACCTTGGTGTAGTAGCTATCGAAAAGGGAGCCTTTAGGTCACCCTCAACTATGGTCGCCAACTTTACTTCTATATATATATATATATATACAAAGTACCTTATTCCAACAGGACAATTTTGTTATTTTTTCTCTTAATGACCCAATCATCTACTGTAAAGGGATAAATAAAGAAAATAAAAAGGTAAAAAGTAAAGGCTAATTTTTAAAAGGTATTAGATACCATGTAAAAAGTAAAAGATACTACACACCTGATAAAAGGTAAATGGTCATAAGTAGAGTTATAATTGGTAATATGTATTATGGAATATATGAAGTAAATCAGTAATGAGTTAGTATGTATTTTGCAGAAAGTAATATGCAAAATGTAAGATCTAATTGCTCAAAGGTAAAAGATGAATAATGAGTTACTGGTAAAATCTGGTTGACACAAACCAAATCAACTAGCCTAGGTAAATCAAACCTTGGTAAGTCAAAACAGTCGTCAAATCGGAGTTCTTAAATGAATCAAGAGAAATATTTAAAACTGTAAAGAATGTTATTTATAGAATTATGCTTTGTCAAACCATTGTTTTTATGGATTGAATACAGAAAACATTAAAAAAAACTTCCTTTTTTTAAGTTAAAAATAATCCTAGACATGACTTTTCATATTCTGTGTGGAGACAATGTCTATGAGATTATATGATGATATTTCAAATACTGTATATTGAGGTTGTAAATGCAGTGGGCCCTTTACAAAGCTGCCAAGGGTGTGAACATAGTGAACCTGTTGTAAAGCAAACAAGTCACCTGCAGGGCTTCGTGCAATGCTGTGCTATGTAGAGTAAATTTGCTAGTAATCATAATTACTGACCATTTGTTCCCCTTTATCCTTGCCAAGTTTCTGACAACGTCTTTTATGCTTGCCAAATTGAAACCTATTTAAGCATGTACGGGATATCTTGTAACCCCTAATAAATTCCATGCAACCACATCCAACAAACACAACTCAGTCATGTACAGCCTTGGAACTCTGCCTGGATATATATATATATATATATGTGTGTGTGTGTGTGTGTGTGTTCGATTAAACAGGACAAACACTTTGTTTTTGTCAATTTTATAGAAGATTTGTTCAAGTCTTTGAATGAGTCATGTGACATCTGGATGAAATGAATTCAAAAAGGTGCTGTATTTTTCTCAACTACTTTTGGCTCCAGCAGAAGCCATCGTAGGGGGAATGAACCGTGAATTGACAAACACAAGGCAAGTCATATGCATTTATATAAAGAGAAGGAAGAAGTAAGAGGGGAATTGTTCAGGATTTTAACTTGACTCACCAATTCCATTTCCTTCATTGGTAATTCATTATGCCAAGAGCAGCTTTTTATCATATAACATTGTTATATACCATACCTATAAACATTAATGGGTGTGTCCCATTCCTTATCAGTAAGTTGGACACTGTTGTGAGGGGATGAAAATTTACTAACTAAGTAGTCACCACTAGCAGCAGTTACCTTCTTCACACCACTGGTAAGTATTGTATTTTGTTAATGTTATAAAAATTTCCATTTCATTCCAAACCTCCATTTTGGTTACTTCTCATTTAGTAACCTTTTTTGTTAGGATACAACAAACATATGATATCACACAGGGTGCGGAAGCAAAATTAGGATTTTTCTTGTATGATAAGAAACAATTCTATTATAAAACAAGACTAATTTTAATTTTTGAATATAAATAATAAAATAAGAAGACAGACTCAAAACAGTATATTTATTTGATATGGCTACCATTTTTTTCAATTATTGTATCAACACACCTTTGAAACAATTTGCCTTCCTTCAAAATAAATTCTTCAGACATTTTATTCCATTCCTCTTCAATAGCTGTCTTAAGCAAACCAATATTGGATTGGAAGTTGCATTTGTTTTGTTTTCTAAAATGCTTCAGATAGTGTAATCAAGGGGGGTTAAAGTCTGAGCTTTACAGAGGCCATAAAGAAACTTCAATTATTTCAGAAATTCTTTTTTGGCTTGGTTTTGATATTAAGCAAATCATAGATTCTTTGTTGTTTCTTTTCTTGCTCACTCATATTGGGCTGAATTTTAATGAAAAGTGCTTGAATAATAGAGCTAATTAAGAAAATTTAGATCCATCATATTTTTTTCCAAAAATTGGACTTATCAGACAAAAAATAGCATTCTAAAAATTATTCTATATTTTGCTTCCACACCCTGTATAATATCATATAATCAAAGAGGAGGATCCCTATGGTGTAGTGGCTAACATGATGGACTGTGACACATAGTAAATGAGTTCAAACTCCAGTCATGCTATTATGTTCCTGTTTGAATAAATACCCTAGAGAAAATTATGAAGCCCCTCATTCCCCCCAGCTATTGGTTAAATAGTACCACAACTGTTCTTCTATAAGGATGGCTTTGGCAGTAAATAACCCACAAAAGTTGAAATGCCATTAAACAAAGAAATTGACTCAAAAAATATAATCCAAATGGACATAATTAGATATTACTTATTTCCAAATTCTGCAGCATTAAAACTCTGTAATTAAATTATGAATATGTAGCTGTCTAAAAATAAGTACACCCTTTCATATATATTCATGCAAATCTATTTCTGCTTACAGAGGTACAAAATTGAATTGCTTGAAATAGCACTGTTTGATCATCTAACTGTATGTAAACAAATGACTGCTGTTTAGTTGAATTGTTAGTTATACATAGCAATACTTGGAACCATTTAACTTTGTTGACTTGTGCTAAATTGAATTGTTAGAAATAGAACTGTGAAATCATTTAGCTGTGTGTAAATAAATGACTGATGTTTGATTGAATTGTTTCTGATACATAGCAATACTTGAAACCATTTAACTTTGTTGACTTATTCTAAACTGAATTGTTAGAAATAAAACTGTTTGATCATTTAACTGTGTGTATCTAAAAAAATGTGTTTACAAATCATATATTTAGTATATATGTAAAAACATGATTTGGTATGAAATAAACAGCAATGGTTGATCTGCCAGAAAATCAAACCAAACCAAACCAAGTTCAAAATCTGCACAAGTTTGTTTGCATTTTACTTTGTACTAATGCCTTTGAGAATGGCATGAATCTATTTGTTCCCCCAACAACTAATGGTTAACTAGTAGGGAAGACTGTGTTCTTTAACATTGGTTAGGCAACTAGTCTAGGTGAAGAAAAACTTTGAATTCAAACCAGCTTTACTCAGCTTAAAAATTGATCAAGTGTCATATCCTGCTTGTGATGGAGGGGTTGGGTATATATATATATATATATATATATATATATATATATATATATATATATATATAACATTTGATTAGAGTGTGACCACTTGATTTTTTGCTCAGACTTGAGTAAGAAGTATTTTCATGTTTTTTCATGTTATATCAGGTCCAGATGAGCTTAGATAACAGCAAAGTAATTAGCGAGACACCAAGAAAAGTGATAGAAGCTGCAGCAGCATTGGTAAAAGCAGTTACAATAAAACTGCAGTAGCAGTAGTAATAGTAATCCAATCACATTAGTAGTATTAGTTGTAGTAGTACTACTACAACTAAAGATAATGGCAGTCAAAATACCAAGTATTAGCATGTGAAAGTAGGTGTGGGTGGCTGTTTGATGTACAGAGCCCTACTGACTTTAAGATAGTAATTGGTAATTGGTACAAACAAAAGCCTCTCTAATAAAATTATCGTTTAGTGACCAACTTAATTTGAGTCAGACAACTGATGGCCCACCCTGAGATGAAATAAAAATCACAATTGAACCCATTCTTTGTATTGCTGATGCTGTTATGACAAAGTTTCAAATGATCATGCCACAGCCTTCTTCAGATGTACAATCCAAAAGGAAAATATATTTTGCATATTAGTGAGAAATTGTCAATGATCAGGAATGAACATAAGAATAAAGCTATTATAGGTATAATGTAAATGCATGGTTAAAGACTTTATGATAGAAATGCATTAATAATTTTAAAAAGGGATTGTCAGTGGTCAGGAATAGAGGACAAATTAGTGACTGAACGGGGCTAATATGTGCAAAATGGATGAAAGGGATTGTCAGTGGTTAGAAAATAATGTGGATGTAACAAAATTTTTACTTTTTCTTGTTCCTGAGCAGAAAATGTTATTTCCCAATTGCTTATACCTGAAGTAAATGGAAAAGACCTATTTTTCTCTTGAAACTGTTATGTAAGTTTATTGTTAAGAATTTCACTCTAAAGACTTATTCAAAATCAGGAAGAAATTGATTGTCAGTGGTTCAGAAATAATGTGGGTGTTACTATTATATGTATAATAAAAATGTATTGCTAATGATTCTACAATAGAAAAGTATTACAAAACTATTTGAGTATAGAAAATCATTTCTAATGATTTTCTATACTGGCATTTTGAACACCAGGAAAAAAAAGACTGTCAATGGTCATGAAATAAAGGAAACATTAATGCTAGAAAAGAGCTATTATATATATATTGTAATTTTATTTCCATATAATTTCTTGTTTTAACTGTAATTACATATATTCTTTTTTTTTCTTACAAAAAATCAACGAAATTCTCTAACAACTGCAATGTTTATGCCCAACCTTAATCAATAGAAAAAGAGAAATTCCTCTCCATGGCAATGTTTGATTGTATGTTTCATAAATGACTCTACAGAAATTAAACAAACTGAGCTTCAAAACTCTACCTCACCCAGTTTACTCATTTTCTCCAACCAATCAGAACTTTTTCAAACATCTTGACATGTCTCAGAGGGAGAAGGTCTTATCAATGGTCATGAATTAAGGCAAATATTAATGACAAAATAAATGTGTTTACTCATTTAAAAGGAATAATGGCCATTTTCAATTGGTTTGTTTTGGTTTCTTTGATGGCATATCAACCTTTATGTGTTATTTAACGCCAAAGCCATCTTTCTAAAAGAACAGTAGTAGTACTATTTAACCCATAGCTGGGAGGATAAGAGGGTTCATCTATTTCACAAGGGTACTTATCTGAAAGTGAACATAATAGTGTGACTACGAGGACACCCCACCATTTTCTTTAATTTTACAACATAACCAATCAAAAAATAACAAATACTAATATGTGTAAATTCCCCGGTTTTTACAGTAGAAAATAGGTTAATTACTAAATTTGATCATTGAGTGCACAAAAGCAAAAATAACATATACTCTCCATAGATAGTGTGTATCACACACTGTTATTATAATGAGAATTGTTCACCCTGGAGTCTGAGTGAAAGCAAGTCTCCTCAGGTATCTTGGACTCTTCTGAGTATTCAAGTCAATCTTAGCAATGTTGTGGCCTTTATTGGTCTTGATTCTTATAGTTTATATCAGGGTTTTCAGTTCTTTTTCATTTTTGGCAAATATATTTCTAACATCCATATAGATTAAGTAGTGTACCTTTTAATTTGACTTTGTAAATATGTCATCTCCTCTGCAATTCCAAATTATATAATTCAATGGCATTATTGCTATAACAAATAGTTGTGGAAAGAGTGAGTCTCTTTGGAAAATGCCTCTGAATTTTCCTCTCTGTTAAGGTTTGTCCTCCTGTTGCTAATTTCACTTTCCAGTTTTCCGTGGATTTTGTGAAGTTTATGACTTTGTTGAATATTTCAAACATTTTCAAACATTTGATTATCCTAGTTTTGGGGACCATATCATATGATCTTTTTGTTGGCAATTGATGCCACGGCTACATTTTTCTGCCTTGTTTTTACCTCCTTGGATATGTTGATCAATATATTATAGGTCAACTGTTCCTCTTGTTCCCTTGCTTCATCTTTTCTGTTTTTCTTGAAATAGTCCACACCATTCAAGTGAACAATGTATTTCTTCTCTTAACAGTGCAATTAAGATTTTCCACATCAAAGGTAAACACATCATTGGCCTGTAAATACTGGGAGTAGTTCTTTTATGAAGTCTTTCTGGAGAGTGTAGTTTTTCCTATTGCCATCTCATTGGGTGTTCTTATTTCTTATAGGAATTTACTCAGAGGCTGAGATGATTTGCTGTGAATGGATGGGAATTTTCTGAACCAGAATCCATGTATGCCATCACGGTCAGGTGTTTTCCAGTTTGGTACTTTCTTGCGTATTCTTCTGAATGATTTATTTTTGCCACTGAGTTTTCTTCGAGTCCTTGCAATTCTTTTTTCATATCATTTATCTATTCAGCCTTCTCTTATGTTTCTATAACTTACTCCAGAAATATTTTGTGTCCTTTGGATTCAGTTGTTCATTTGGTTTTTTTGCTTTCTCCACTGACTTGCCAGTAGAATTTTTTTTATTTGTTCTTTTCAAAGGTCCTGCTTAGTTTATATTGCTTGATCCTGTCCTGGTATCTTTTGCCAATATTTTTTGGCTTATTTCTTATAGTTGTGTTGTCAGTCTTATCTGTTGTTGTCTTTTTTGAGTCTTTTCATTCCATTGTGTTGTGTATTTTTCCTTCCTTAGAATTTTAACTTGTTCTTGTAGTTATTTCATTTGTCCTTCCAGCCTTATTTCCTATCCAGCTTTTGTATTTATGCTTAAGTTTCCAACGGTGTTGCCAGTTTTGTCACTGACTACTTTTGATCCTGCATAACTTACATTGTTTAATTCAGTACTATTGTCCATTGGGATAATTATTGAACAAATAATATTTATTACAAGAAGTAACTGAATAAAAAATATGTACAGTTGCATACAGCAAGGACAGGATGTGGTTGGTTGGTTGGTTGGTTTTGAAGAATGTCAGTCTTTGTTATCTCACACTGAATTCACTTAAACAATTATGTTCTCCAGTTGTATATGCTATACAAAAATATATCTTTACAATCATTTTAAACTGATAAACACTTCCTTATCACAAACAGATCCATATGACCCATAGGTTGGAGCCTAACAGGTACAACCACAATGAGTCAGAGTGGACCGGGAATAATAGCAATGAAGGCAAACATTTGTAAGCAATTATAGCTTCAAGTAATTATTCTTAATACTAATAATTTATACACAATTACATGATTTCAAGTAAGTATTTTTATTGATATTCATAATAATAGTAATTTGTTTGCACACAGTTATATGGTTTTAAGTATTCCTATCTAATACTAATAATCTATACACAATTATATAGTTTTAAGTATTCTAATTATAATTAGCACATAATTCTATAGTTTCAAGTATCATTGATAATTAACAAATAATAACAAATACCAACGAATAGTAAATAACGAATTGTAATGAGTAGTAACGAATAATAATCCTTTGTAAAAATATTATTGCTTCAAGTAATTATTCTTGATACAAATAATTTTCACACAATTTATAGCTTCAAATATATTTAATAACAATAATAAAAATAATGATCATAATAATAATGATAATAATAATAATAGTGAATAAGTACACTTACCTGAGTCCATTTGTACATTCCGTCAAGGCCATCACTCATTATCTAGGCTATCACTTATGTGTATTCTTGCACTAACTTGACTATGTTCTTGCCTTCACTCAAGTGACATAGTTCCCTATGTCACTCACTTGAGAAACATGTTTCACTCATTCTTATGAAAGAGTACATTTACTCGGGTGTATTCTTGCACTCATATGAGTGAGATCTTTACCTCTTTGCCCTGGTATGAGAAGAAGTTTTGGAGAAAACTTCTGAATTCTCTCATTCAAGTGTTCTCATATTTTCTTGGGTGTATTTCCATTTCATTTCCAACCTCATTATTTCTCATTCAGTAACCTTTTGGCTAGGTTAAAACACCATCACAACAGGCTCAAAGGATTAAAATGAGTGTGAAGACACATTTTTGGACTGCATATATAATTGAAGACCATAATTGTTAAAGTGACTTTGGTATGAAATAACCCAAGAAGGACTGACATGTTGTAAAACAAACCAACAAACCAACCTGCCAACCCACCACCCTACCTTGCCATCAGTAATTATACATCATATTGAGATATACTGGAATGATGAGGCCAAAGATATCATCTTTGGCAAAGATATACATCCAGTCCCATAAACTTTGTCTTCAGCTGTCAGCTAGGTTACACTCTCCTTTGATCTTGTCCATCCATTTGGATCAGATGAGTTTCATGAAAATTGCTTATTAAATCATTTGTTTGCTGTGTTTATTTTTTCATCTATTTATTTTTTCTTGTAGAAATATATTTTTTTTTATGTCTGGTCTGAATTTCAGTGAAAAGTAATTTTTATCATTCTACTCTGATGTACTCAGACTAGTATATTGTCAGGGCTTAAAATATGCTAATCATATCCTCTGAATAGGGGTAAGAACCTGGCTAACAAAAAATGTGATAAGACACTAAATTGCATCTGATGATGAGGCTCTAGTTCTGGAGTTCAGGGGAGGGTGGAGTACCCCTTCATTGACATTACTTTCAGGTCCACTCTAACTCAATGTGATAGTACCAGTAAGGGTCCTATCTCTGGGCCAAGTAGAACCATTATAAAATTATTGCATAGTAATACTTGATATCATATAAGTGTGTAAATTAATTTCCATACTAGTGTATGAATGCACCACTTGGACACTGACTAAGTGCAAAGAGAAAAAGATCGATGGCAATTCTACAAGGATGCTATGAGCAATATTAAACAAATCCTGAGAGGAACATCCCCCAAAACAGCAGCTGTATGGCCACCTACTACTCATCTTGAAGACCATCCAAATTAGACAAACAAGACATGTGGGACACTGCTGGAGGAGTAAAGATGAACTCATGTTCTCCAATGGACCCCTTCTCATGGATCCACAAATACAGAATGGCAAGCTAGAACTTATCTACAACAGCTCTGTATGCACACAGGATGTAGCCTGGAAGACCTGCTGGAAGTTATGGATGATAGAAACAAATAGCGAGAGAGAGTTAGGGAAATCCATGTGAGCCACATAAGATGATGATTATTATTATTTGTTACTTGAAAGTATATAATTGCTTGCAAATTATTGGTGGTAGATAAGAATACTTGATGCCATATAACTGTGGACTGATTAGTTGTGTTGGATAGAATTATTGATATTACATGACTGTGTGTAAACACATGATTATGAGGAATGTAAGAATAGTTAATTAAAGATATATTTGTTTACTAAGTGTAATTATTATCATTAGTCAATAGAAGCCATATAACTGCGTGCAAACAAATTTTTATTATGATCAAATAGAAATAATAACTTGAAACCATGTAATTGTCTATGAATTATTAGCATTTTATAGAAATACATGATATCATATAATTGTGTACAAATTATTTGTATTTGATAGGAATATTTGAAACCATACAACTGTGTACAAATTATTAGTATTGAGAGGAATATTTGAAACTTTATAACTATGTACAAATTATTAGTATTTGATAAGAATACTTGAAACCATACAACTGTGTACAAATCATTAGTATTTGATAGGAATATTTGAAACCATATGACTGTGCATAAGAACCAACTTTCAAAAAAATGTAAACATGAATATAACTGTACATGATTCCCTAACCTCTTGACATGAAATAACCCCAGACAGGTTGACATGCCATTAAAATCAATCAGTCATGTGGTCGTCAGAGTCATAATGTTTTAGCTGTTGTATCTGTCTGTCTATTTTTTTTTCAGTTATCTGTCATGGTTCATAATATCGAAATTTTGGAACTGAAACTTTTCTTTAATCCATGAGCATAGATTATTCTCATTCTGATGTCCATGGTTTGAGGATATATAACATTAGTTTTTTCTTTTTGTAGTGTTGTTTATCTGTCTCTTAAACAGAACTCGAGTTTATTGCACTGCCAAACCCAGAGATTGAACACACAACTAGATACACTTAAACTACACACACACACATATATGTTATAAAATAGCCGTGGGATTTCGGTTCATGCCTTTGAGTTTAGTTAGGCTGAGAACCTTTCGGCTCAGCACATGGGTTAGTTAGGTGCAACATTGAAGCGCGGGCGGATGGAGGTGTCACTCAGATGTCATAATAGTCCGAAACGAACCGAGGTGACAGGGTGCGGGTGACGTCACGCACCGGAAGCGCGCGGAGGTTTGTGTGAGAATTTGAAGAGAGAAAGAGTGGGGTACTAGACCCCAAAACGAGAAGGATCGACTTTTGGAGCTCGCAGGCGCGAGGAGAACGTGCGCCCAATGTGGGCCGCTCGAGTTGGGGGCCAAATGAATAAGACAGGATAGAAGATTGTGTCTCTCCTCCTTACGTCGAAACCTTTAACTCAAAATTAATAAAAAGGTTTCGTACCTGAACAAGAAGTCGTTACGTGTTTTCGAATTCCGAGATTCCTATGTTCTATCGTTATGAACATTATATGTCCATTTCGCACATAGCGTTAATTGTGAATATGGTACATATGCATGTATATATTTCCTTATTCTTTAAAAAAATTTTCCAGATCTATTGCCAATGTAACACATAAAAATCCCACAGAATGTTACATTGTCAGATGATTGTGAAAATATGAAACTGTTAATAGCAATATATGGTTTTGATTTCTGTGTTAGACTGCCTATATATCATGTTGGGAATTTGTTGACTTAAACCCTTAAAATTAAAGGAGACATACCTTTTTCTTTCTGGCAAGTGCAGTTAATTTAGAAATGAGATAACTTCCAGTCAAATAACGAAGCAATACATCAGGACTGCTATCAACACACGAGGTGTTTAATTTATTTTATAACAACAACAGCTAAAAAAAAAAAAAAGTCTAAGGGCAGGTAACTCACCCCTACAAAAAATGGTTTTGGGCAGATAACCTCTGGCCCGACTGTTATTTCTGACTAAAGTGAATTTCAACACTCCTCCTCATTTGCAGTCAGACTTGTTTAAGAATTTTTCAAACACCTAACATTTCTCTGAGCTTCACAAATTGTGAGCTCAGAAGTGCTTTTGTCACAATATTCAAGTTGAATAGCTTTCTTTTCAACTTGTTCACGGATATAATGGAACTTAATATCAATGTGTTTTGCTCGTCCATGATATTGTGGATTTTTCGCCATGCATATTGTGGATTGGTTATCCTCATATATGAGTGTTGATTTAACTGAGGCTTCATTGAGATCATTTTGAAGACGTTTCATCCATACAGCTTCTTGTGCTGCACTTGCCATTGCCATGTATTCTGCTTCAGCTGTAGATAATGCCACACATGATTGTTTTTTTGCTTCCCCAACTGACAGCAGCTCCACTCAATTTAAATACGTAGCCTGAAGTTGACCTACGGTCATCCAGATCACCAGCCCAGTCTGCATCAGAATATCCAACGAAATCTGTCACTTTCTCCTTGTCATACGACAACCCATAGTTCCGTGTACCATTTAGATAACGCATGATGAGTTTAATGGACTTCCAGTGTTCCATAGTAGGCTTGGAACAAAATCTGGTTACATTACTGACAGCATAGGCAATATCGGGCCTTGTTCTTGTTGAAAGATATAATAGCCTTCCGATTGCCGACTGATACAATTCTTGATTGAATAACTTGCTGTCCTCAGTGGCTTTGGTTAGCTTTGTACCATTATCAATTGGTGTTTCTGTAGATTTAGAATTTTCCATTTGAAATCTTTTCAAGACTTCTGCTGTATATACTGGTTGTCCGATCCAGATCTTTCCTGACCCTGCATAAGCAATTTTAACACCAAAGAAGTAATCGAGTTTTCCCATATCCTTGATGTCAAAACTTTCTGTGATGCTTTTAATGAATTCTTGGATACATATCGAAGACTTGCTTGCCAGAATAATATCATCAACATAAACAGCTGCTATGAAGATCTCTCCTCCTGAAGTTAGTGTGTAGATACAAGGATAATTTTCTAACTGTTTGAAATGCATCTTCTTCTGTTGACTGTTAAGGGTTTCATTCCAACATCTTGGCGACTGTTTCAAACCATATAGGCTTCGATTCAGTTTACAGACAAGATGCTCTTTGCATTTGACTTCAAATCATTCCGGCTGCTTCATATAGATGTCTTCATTTAACTCACCATTCAAAAATGCCGTGGTTATGTCCAAATGGTGTAGTTTGAGGTCATGTTTAGCTGTCAATGCTATAACAGCTCGAACTGATTCAAACCTTACAACTGAACAAAAGGTCTCATCGTAGTCAACTCCATGTTTTTGGAAGAAAACATTGAGCTACGAGTCGAGCTTTGTGCTGTTTCATGTTTCCACCACTATCATATTTTCTTTTGAACACCCACTTACTTCCAATAGCTTTTCGTCCACAGGGTAATTCAGCAAGATCCTATACTTTATTAGTATTTAGTGAATTTATTTCACTTTCCATTGCTTTCATCCATTCTCTTTTCTCAGGACTGGAAAGTGCTTCTTTTACTGTTAATGGGTCATCCAACCCGTGAGCAATGTATACCCATTCATCATACTGATCAGGAGCTTTTTTAATCCTTGGTGATCTTTGGGGTTCTGTGGCCTCACGTGAATTCTCATCATCATCACAGCTGATGTTTTCACATTCAACCTCCACTAAACGTTGATTTTCAACTTCTGCAGTCCCCTGTTCGCTTATGGATGCTGTTTCATTAAATATGACATCTCTGCAATGGAAGACTTTCGATGTATCTGTATCAAAGAGTCTATACCCTTTAACACCAATGCCATATCCAAGGAAGATGCTCTTCTTTGCTTTAGGATCCATTTTAGATCTTTCATCCTTTGGTATATGAGCATAAGCACTACATCCAAAAATGCGTAAATGATTAACATTTGGTTTGTAGCCTTTCCACACTTCATATGGTGTCATTGCTTTTACGGCAGTTGTTGGGCTACGGTTTCGAACATATGAAGCTGTCGATAGGGCCACTGCCCAAAATTTCTTAGGCAGCTTCGAATCTGACAACATTGCTCGTACAGTTTCCACCAACGTCCGATTCGTTCTCTCAGCTACTCCATTTTGCTCTGGTGTTTTAGGATTAGTGCGCTCATGGCGAATACCATTCTTTTTTAAGTAATCTTCAAACTCTTTTGAAGTGTATTCACTGCCATTATCAGAGCGTAGTGTCTTGATTTTTTCACTCTTGGATTTCTCCATGGATTTTTTAAAAACTTCGCTTTTGTTTTTAAGAATTTATATCCATTCATATCTTGATTTATCATCGATAAATGTGACAAAATATTCTGCTCCACTGAGTGATTTTGCCTCTAATCTTCCACAAACATCACTGTGCACAATTTCGAGCAGTTTTGTGGCTCGCCTACCGCCAGATTTTGGAAATGAAGAATGGTGATGTTTTCCATCCACACATGGCTCACAAAATTTTATGTCCTTTGTTACATCATAGTCAAGTCCATTTACTAGTTGATCTGTTGCTAGCTTCTGTAAATTCTTCATTCCAAGATGACCAAAACGTCGATGTCAAATCTCCTCCTTTGCGTCACCACTCGAGCATATAGTTGCGGTGTGGGTTGTTCCCTGTTCATCAATACAGTTCAAGTAGTACATGTTGCCAACTTTTGAACCTGTATCTACTACATTCCGTTTTTCATCCAGAAGATGACGATGTAGCAGCCACAGATCTATTTCCTTTCGCGAATCAATGCTCCCAGTAAGAGAATCGGTCACTCACTGACCAATCAACTGGCAGAGCGCATTGATTCCTTCTCCCTCTCAGGAACTATTTTTCTGGTCCCTTTTCTGTAGAACAGACAACAGCAGAGAGAGTCTGGAGCTAGCAGAAGAAACATATCTCTCCCACATGACTGCACTGATTCCACTTGGAACACTTCGCTCACTGCTAGCTTTAAACACGCTTCCTACGAACCCAGGACCAGCATACAGCCCAGCGACGCAAAGAGACACTTTCTCACTCTCACTCCTTCACGCCTGCTACTGAAATAAACCTTACTTTGTTGTGTTGTTAAAAGAAGTTTCGTTATTCATTTGTGTTGCCTAAAAAATATAGTGTTAGGGAAATTAACCAATTCCCCTTTAACCCTACAACAACATGACTGTGAATGTAAACGATTTTCCTGATCTGGTAGCCTTAGATACCCTAAGCAAGTTGTAAGATAACTTGGGAACATATAGTGTCTCAAATAATTTACATCTTTTTTGTTTTTCGTCAGACACTCTCACATTTAAATCAACAGTCCCTATCCCAAATGCTTTAACTGAGTGTCCATCACCGAGGGTTATATCCTCTGCTTTATCTAATTTTTTCATATTGATAAACTTATCAATATCATGACACATATGACATGTCGCTTCTGAGTCCAAGATCCATGAGCTCTTTTCATTATTATTGGTTGTTAATGCATGGTGAGCAAACAATCTAACAACATGTTCGTTTTTAGAACAACTAGGCTCCACTTTCGTTTTCTTCGTTAAGAAAGCTTTCTTCTTTGGATAGTCCCTTTTTACACTTGCTTTAGAGTCTTCTCCGAGTAGACGACAGTTACGTTTCAGATGTACAAATTTACCACATTGAAAACATTTTGGTCCCTTTTTGTTGATATGGTGTTTTGATGTCATGGCTTTTGACTCAGCACCACCATTTTTTCTCTCATTCTATTTTCCTTGTATAGCAGTCGTTCCGTGACTAAAGCCCATTTAGGTACATCTTGACTTGCTTCAAGTGCTGTCACTAACATATCATAAGATTCGGGAAGGCTAGCCAGGAGATGTACTACTCTATCTTCCTCATTAAGGGAATTGCCGATAATAGATAATTCATCGAATGTTTCTATCATCAATTTTATATAATTATGAACAGAATCACCTTCCTTCAATTTAAGAGAATATAATCTCCTCCTTAATGCTACTTTGTTAGCCCACGTCTTCTTCTGAAACTGGTCAGCTAATTTTTTCCCTACTACTCCCGAATCGTCTGGATCTCCTATTAGGTAAAAAGTGACGGTTCTAGAGAGAGTACAATCGTCGCCAATGCGCGGTCTTTGTGCGATAAATACTTCGCATGTAATCCCATTTCTGTTCTAGAATCGGGAACAATTTCTGTTCCATTAACGATGTTCCAAACACCATCTCTTATTAATGCCATTTTACATTGTACCTTCCAAGTCGCATAATTTGTCCCATTCAGCGGTACAAGATTAATAGGTTTTGTCTCCGTCGCTATGTTCAAGAATATGTCAATTAAAAATAATATAAAAGATATTTAAATCATAAACGACACAAAAACTTCTTCCGAGAACGACAAATTAAAGATGGCGGGAAAATGCACTCGACGTGACACGCGTTTCTGGGCTCCATAACCTTTTGTTGGGGATTTGTTGACTTAAACCCTTAAAATTAAAGGAGACATACATTTTTCTTTCTGGCAAGTGCAGTTAATTTAGAAATGAGATAACTTCTAGTCAAATAACGAAGCAACACATCAGGACTGCTATCAACACACGAGGTGTTTAATTTATTTTATAACAACAACAACAACTAAAAAAACCCAAAAGTCTAAGGGGAGGTAACTCACCCCTACAAAAAATGGTTTCGGGCAGATAACCTCTGGTCCGAGTGTTATTTCTGACTAAAGTGAATTTCAACATATCAGTGGTGTTTATTCCTAAGAAGCAAGGAATGCATTGTTTACTCTATGAAAATATTCAAGTCAAGTTTTTAAAAAACTTTATTAATTTTCACATGTTATTAATTTCAGTTGAATCATAATACACTTTACAGCGACTTAATTAATTTATACCTATTGTAATGAACACTTAAAACTTGTAATCAGACATTTGTCTTAGAAAATCTTTATCTCTGATATTTAATATAAAACTTGCTGTAGCTTCTTTCCAATAAACATTTTTCTTCTATAACTTAGTAATAATTGTTTATGTTCTCTGTCATTTCTAATAAGTATTTTTGTACAATAAATTTGTGCAATATTTTTTGTTTTATAATTTATTCGACAAAATATTTTTTGCTCTATAAAATTCTTTATCCTTAGTTCTTTTTAGGCAAATTTACAGTTGAGTAGAACAAGTTTTTAAGATATTTACAACAATTCCTATGAACAAAACTATGATTAAAAATTTCTGATAGTTTAAAATTCTGTTCTCTTATATTAAATGCAATTATTTTTTTTATTCAACTATATATAGATTTTTTTTCTATCTGAAATGAAAGTCATAGACTTATACTGTGTTTGTGTGTTTCAATATATATATATATATATATATATATATATATATATATATATATGTCTTGGTGTGTAAATATATGTATATATATATATATATATATAGTGTATCACAAAAGTGAGTACACCTCTCACATTTCTGCAGATATTTAAGTATATCTCTCCATGGGACAACACTGACCAAATGACACTTTGACACAATGAAAAGTAGTCTGTATGCAGCTTATACAACAGAGTTAATTTATTTTCCCCTCAAAATAACTCAAAATATAACAATTAAAAGCTAAACAAAAGTGAGTACATCCCCTAGGGAAAGTTGTCAATATTAACATATACCATGTCAACTGTCAATATTTTCTGTGGCCACCATCATTATCCAGAACTGCCTTTACTCTCCTGGGCATGGAGTTTACCAGAGCTTCACAGGTAGCCACTGGAATGCTCTTCCACTCCTCCGTGATGACATCACGGAGCTGGCAGATATTTGAGACTTTGTAAACTTCCACCTTCCGCTTGAGGATCCCCCAAAGATGTTCTATTGGGTTCAAGTCTGGAGATGCTTGGCCAGTCCACCACCTTTACCCTCAGCCTCTTCAGTAAAGCAATGGTCATCTTGGAGGTGTGTTTGGGGTCATTGTCATGCTGGAACACTGCCCTGCTACCCAGTTTCTGGAGGGAGGGGATCATACTCTGCTGCAGTATTTCATTGTACATTTTGGAGTTCATGTTTCCCTCAATGAAATATAACTCTCCAACACCTGCAGCACTCATGCAGCCTTAGACCATGACATTCCCACCACCATGCTTGACTGTAGGCATGACACACTTATCTTTGTACTCCTCTCCTGGTCGCCGCCACACATGCTTGAAGCTATCAGAACCAAACAAATTAATCTTCATCTCATCAGACCATAGGACATAGTTCCAGTAATCCATGTGCTTTGTTGACATGTCTTCAGTAAACTGTTTGGAGGCTTACTTGTGTATCGTCTTCAGAAGAGGCTTCCTCCTGGGGTGACAGCCATGCACACCAATTTGATGTAAAGTGCAGCTTATGGTCTGAGCATTAACAGGCTGACACCCCACCTCTTCAATCTCTGCAACAATGCTGACAGCAATCCTACGCCGATCTTTCAAAGAAAGCATTTGGATGTAACACTCAGCATGTGCACTCAGCTTCTTTGGATGACCTACCCGAGGCCTGTTCTGAGTTGACCCCACACTTTTAAAACACTGGATGATCTTAGCCACTGTCCTGTAGCTCAGTTTCAGGGTGTTGACAATCTTCTTGTAGCCTTGGCCATCTTAATGTAATGCAACAATGTCTTTTAATATACTCAGAGAGTTCTTTGCCATGTATTGCCTTATTGGAACTTTCAGTGACCAGTATGAGAGAGTGTGAGAGCTGCACTACAAATTTGAACACACCTGCTCCCTATGCACATGGGCCGAGTAACACTAATAAGTCACATGACATTTTGGAGGGAAAATTACAAGCAGCACTCAATTTGGACATTTAGGGTGTAGTTTCTTAGGGGTGTACTCACTTTTGTTGGCAGGGGTTTAGCTTTTAATGGTTATATTTTGAGTTATTTCGAGGGGAAAATAAATTAACTCTTTTATATAAGCTGCATACAGACTACTTTTCATTGTGTCAAAGTATCATTTTGTCAGTGTTGTCCATGAAGAGATATACTTAAATATCTGCAGAAATGTGAGGAGTATACTCACTTTTATGATACACTATATATATATATATATATATGCACATGCAAACACTCTTGTACACACATACATGTACACATACATTCATACAAACATATATAATCAAAAGTTTTTTATAACATTTAATTCAATATATTTTCATATCATAGAATCTGGTAATTTCTATTTAAAAAATTCATTCTTTAATATCTGATGTTATTTTATATATGCGAGGATCATTAAATAAGTTTCCAGACTTTTTTCGTATGGGCACTTTTATTGATAGTACACACATGAAACTCTAGTCCCCTTTGAAGTAATCTCCTCCGGTTGCAATGCACTTGTTGTACCATTCCAACAACTTCTGGAAGGCCCCATAGAAGTCCTCTTGTGTGAGCATGTCAATGACCTTCATCACAGCCTCTTTCATCTCCTCAATTGTTTCATAACGACAGCCTCTGAGCTTAGGGAATAAGCAAAAGTCACAGGGAGCAAGGTCTGGACTGTAGGGAGGCTGAGGAACTGTCCTGATGCCCATCTTGCTCAAATAGTCTGTAACAAGGATGGAGTTGTGGACTGGTGCATTGTCCAGATGGAAATGCCACTGACCTGATTTGAAGAGTGCTAGCCTCTTCCGACGGAATCTCTTCCTGAACCTCAACATAGTAACCTTAACCCTAACCCTAAGCCTTTGGCTAATCAACTGTGGTGTATTGACTTCCTTACTCCTGCCACACCTCTCATCATTCCTCATAGACTCCCTGCCTTCCTCAAATCTCTTATGCCACTCAAAAACTGATGCTCGATTTATGCTAGATGCTCCAAAAGCAGTCTGAAGCATTCCATACGTTGTTTTTGAGGCATTTTTTCCAAGTTTAAAACAGAATTTTATTGCATATCGTTCTTCTAAAGTGTCTTCACATCTAGATTGCATTTTTGAAAATCACCAGCTGTGACAATGATGTTTTAGTAGGGTGTATTCCAATTGCTGCTGTAGCTGTTCATTTGAACTTGAAATCATAGAAATTGGTCAGTCATCTCATAAGATGTATAGCCATAACATACTGAATTTTCAAGAGTCTATGACAATTGTAAATGCCTGTACCAAAATGTCTGGAAACCTATTGAATGCACCACATACTTTATCTACCAATGTATTAATTTATAAAATTTCTTCTCTCTTGTTCATATCAATTTCACCTTTCACCTATCCATTTATGTATGTATTCACCAAATCCTCTGCATTAGTAGGAAGTGACACAAAGTAAATTTTTTTTAAAGTGGAGTTTAACAGGTTAAAATTAAGAGTTTTCCTTCTCCTAGACTAGTTAGCATACCAAGGTTAAAGAGCCTAGTCTACCCTACTATTTGTCCATAGCTGGAGGGAGAATGGTTGGATGCATAACTTACCCAAGGATATTAGTACTGTGTGAAATCTAAACAGCCTCATCCAGGATTTGAATTTGGGTTCCTCTATCCATTTCCCATGTCAGTAACCATTACACCATGGGCACCTCCTATCTATCTATCTATCTATCTATCTATCTATCTATCTATTTTGCATAATGCCCCCATTTCTGTCAAGCATAAGTGGCAGATGTACCAGATATTTCTAAAGTATGATTGACAGCTGATTGGTCAAAGCAGAAATTGTAAATTTGTTAACTGTTATATGTTCTATTCCCACCTGACACCCATCAATTGTGACTTTGTGTCAGACTAAACTAAGTTTACTCTATTACTGCAAACAAAAAAAAAGAAAATGTACAACTGCAAACACATTAGCAATGAGTATAAATTATCAAATTATTTTTACATAGTATAATTACTGAAATGAATTTCATCCTCACTGAATGTTCTTTATTTGTTGCCTTATTTTAGATTAAGTGAAGCCTTATAAAAAACAATAGTGATTAACATATTGATGTTGCTAAACATGTCTACTGAGTGTTCTACACTTATGACCTTGTACCAGACAAAGCTAGATTTAGTCGATACCTTTATAAATTTTTTAGAATTTAAAAATAAAATTTGAAAACATTTTAATGGTAGGAGACACTGTCATTTGATGTTACTAATGTATATATGAATGATTTATTAGTATATGTACATATACTAATGAATGTTTATTACTTCTGTTTTATTATTGGAAGTTTTGGTTCAACTAGGGAAGAAAAGATAAAATGACTCTAATTTATATAAAATGGTACCTCCCAGACACACACATCCCAAAAATATATGAAAGAAAAAAATGAAAGGTTTTGTTATTCAATAGGGAATTGTCTTCAAAACCTTCAAAGTTGAATATCTAATTTTATCTGTTGCTGTAGAGATACGCGGTGCATACGATAAGTTTCCAGACTTTTTTTGTATGGGCATTTAAAATTGTCATAGACTCTTGAAAATTCAGTATGTTATTGCTATACATCTTATGAGATGACTGACCAATTTTCAAGATTTCAGGCTCAAATAAACAGCTACAGCAGCAATTGGAATACACCCTACTAAAGCCTGATTATCACAGCTGGTGATTTTCAAAAATGCTATCTAGTTGTGAAGACACTTTAAAAGAACGATATGCAATAAAATTCTGTTTTAAACTTGGAAAAAATGCCACAGAAACAACATATGGAATGCTTCAGACTACTTTTGGAGCATCTTGCATGAATCGAGCATCGGTTTTTGAGTGGCATAAGAGATTTAAGGAAGGCAGGGAGTTTGTCAGGGATGATGAGAGGTGTGGTAGGAGTAAGGAAGTCAATACACCACAGTTGATTGGCCAAAGGCTTAGGGTTAGGGTTACTATGTTGAGGTTTTAAGGGAGTTCTGGAAGAGATTCCGTTGGAAGAGGCCGGCACTCTTCAAATCGGGTCAGTGACAGGGTTCCACCAGGACAATGCACCAGTCCACAACTCCATCCTTGTTACAGACTATTTGAGCAAGATGGGCATCAAGACAGTTCCTCAGCCTCCCTACAGTCCAGACCTTGCTCCCTGTGACTTTTGCTTATTCCCTAAGCTCAGAGGCTGTCGTTATGAGACAACTGAGGAGATGAAAGAGGCTGTGATGAAGGTCATTGACACGCTCACACAATAGGACTTCTATGGGGCCTTCCAGAAGTTGTTGGAATGGTACAACAAGTGCATTGCAACCGGAGGAGATTACTTCAAAGGGGACTAGAGTTTCATGTGTGTACTATCAATAAAAGTGCCAATACGAAAAATCTGGAAACTTATTTGATGATCCTCAAAGTTGTATATTTTCAACTATTACTATCAAATACTGATAATTATGTGGTTTCAAGTAATCATTTCAATTTAATGATACTCTCTTGTTTGCACAGTTATATGGTTTCAAGTAACATGTAATAATAATAATCTTTGGTAAACAATTATAGTTTGCCTAATCAGCTGGGGCTGTTGAATATACTGACTGCACCTCTGCAGAGGGGTAAGACCCCCACCAACGAGTGTCTTGGATATGACACTAAACAAGCTGATGGTGAGATTTCATTGATGCTGGGACTTTGGGGAATGTGTAGCACCCCTTCATTGTCATTGTTCCCAGGTCATTCTAGCCTGGAATGGTAGCTCTTAATAGGGCTTTATCTATGGGTTAAATAGAACTAGACTGCATACTTATGCTAAACTGAATTGTTTGAATTAAAACTGTCTGACAAAACTGAATAGCTTAAAATAGAAATGTTTTTGACAATTAAACTGTGTACTTATGCTAAACTAAATTGTTTGAAATGGAACTGTTTTTGACACTGAAATTCTACTTATGCTAAACTGAGTTGTTTGATATAGAACTGTTTTGATATTTAAATGTGTCTAAACAAAATCTATACTTATACTAAACTGAATTAGCTCTCTTTGACTAAACTAAATCGCTTGAAATAGAAATGTTTTTAACAATTAAGCTGTGTACTCATGCTAAACTGAATTGTTTGAAATAGAACTGATTATTGGTATAAAAATGGATTTGCTATTAAATAACCTACAAAGGTTGATATGCCATGAAACCCAAACAACCAACAACCAACCAACAATTATAGCTTCAAGTAACTATTCTCAATACAAATAATTTACAATTACATGGTATCAAGTATTCCTATCTAATACTAATAATTTCTGACAAATCTATCTCATCAATTGATAGGAACCTAAAAGATCTATTTGACCAATAGACAGGACCCTAAAATGTGCTACCACTCTGGGTTCAAGTGGACCTGGGAAAAATAATAATGAAGGGGTGACTCCACATTTCCCGGAACTGGAGCCTTCTCACCAGATGCAGTTTTGTATCATACCCAGGACATCCCTTTGGAAGTGGGTAAGACCCGAAAAAGGTTATGGGACTATAAGATCACAATATAACTGCAATATTGAATTCTCCCAAATCATTATCATCAGTATCCCTTCCCTCCCTAATCTCCACATCATGTACCTTGCATTCCTTCTTGAATTTGATCTACAGATAAAAATCAAAGCCTGTTGAAATACTTAATTAAATATTTTGCCAGCATCAAGGTGACCAACCAGTGCTCATTGATTTACCATATGACAGTAATTTCTCAGTAGTCACCTCTAAACAAGTAGAGGCTGTGGTAGTATCAGTAATGTTTCTATGAATATCACCAGCAGTACCAACAACTGTACTGTAATAATAACAGTTACAACAATTGTAGGCTGAGTCTAAGTACTGATATAATAGCATCAGTAGTTGTAATTATTGTTGTTGTAATAGTAGTAGTAGTAGTAGTAGCAGCAGCAGCAGCAGCACTCATCGAACCAAATCGAATTTTCTCCTACATAACGCAAGCTGGGAAATGTCCATCATACGGGTTCTTTTAGAACAGAAAGAGAGAGAGGGAGAGTGTTTAAAGGGAAAACAAAGGCTGAGAGCAGGAGAGAGAGAGTATAAGAGAAAAATAGAGTCTGAGAGAGAGAGAGAGAGAGAGTGTATAAAAGGACAACACATGCTGAGAGAGAGAGGGAGAGGGAGAGTGTATGAGGAAAACAGAGACAGTGAAAGAGAGAAAGAGTGAGGGAGAGTGATAGTGTATAAGAGGCAAACAGAGGCAGTGAGAGAGAGAGACAGAGTGACAGAGAGAGACAGAGAGAGAGGGTGTGTATTTCTTCTCTATCGTTTGACAAAGCCTACCCATCTTGCTATTACCTTACCTTGTATACACCTTTCTTCATAACTCAATATTAGATTTTCTACATAGCTGAAAACGCAAGATGCGGGGGTGGAGATAACAAGTACAGTAAAGGAAAAAGAGAGAGAGAGAAAGAAAGGAGGAACGATAAAGAAAAAGACAAAGCAGAAGAAAATGAAAGAAAAGAAGGGAAAAAATAGTGGAGAGAGGGCACGCGTTTACTATAGAGGGGGAAGATGTCAGGCTAGAAGGGAGGTATTGAAGAGCTGAGCATGTGATCTGTTTGGAAGATGAGTGGAGGGGGTTGACAGAAACTGTTGGGATGTGGGGAGGAGGATAAAGAGATTGAAGGGGGTTGGCTCAAGTATTAGAGGAGAAAACTGAAAACCAAGAGGTTTGAGGTCCCTTTCCAAATGTCATGCTGGCTAGGTTTAAGACCAAAAAAGCCTAAGAGAAGGACATCTCTTATCTTTAATAAAAACTGCAGCTTTTCTTTTACTAAAATATCTCCAGTATTCTTGTTTAAGTAGCACATATAATTTCATTTGCAAATAAATTTTCTTATTATTTTGATATTTACTTAAAGAAAAATTTAATGCTAATCAACATTTGAATAATCATAAAATTAAAACAAGCCATTGTCTATTAAGTGACATGGTAATAACAATAGATGTCTCTCTTAGTTCATGTCTATCTATCTATTTATCTATCTTAACCTGTTTATATCCATCTATTTATTTATCTATCTATGTATCAATCTCAGCCTATGCATATCTATCTATCTATCTATCTATCTATCTTAATCTTTTTATATTTATCTATCACAGTCAGTTCATGTCTATATATCAATCTCTCACTTTGCACATTCATAACTATTTATATAGCTTGCTAGATACCTTAATCTCTTCATGTTTATCTAGCTATTTATCCATCTTCACCTGTTTCTATCTATCTATCTATCTATCTTAATATGTTCATATCTATCAATATAGACAGAGTCAATTTAAGATTCCCTAAATTAGAAAAAATATCTTTGTATGTGGCTTTCCTAGGGAAAATGTTTTGAAGGAGATAAAGATGATTTGTAATTAAGTTGATAATAAAATTCATTTATTCAATCAGTCTCATTACTTGATAAACATTCTATTTTAGCTTGGTCATATCTATCTATCTATCTATCTCAGTTTGTTCAGATGTTCATATGGAATTATGCATCTGATGGGGAGGCTCGAGTTCTAGTTCTCTGGGGAGTGTGGAATCACTCTTTTTCTTCCATTACTCCCAATTTCACTGTGATCTGGAGTGATAGTAGCTGTTAGGGTCTCACCTATTGGTCAAATACAACTGTTTCAGATGATGTATTAAATGATTTTAAACTACGTTACATTGGTTCTTAAAACATGGATATTGTAACTGAATATGGAGTGTTTACCTGTTTAAAATGATTGTGAATGACATTTAACTGCTGGCAAATTATTCGTATTAAATTGAAATACTTTAAATCCTAATTGTGTACAAATTGTTTCTATTAGATAAGAATAGTTAATTAAACAGATTCAAGAGTAAGTCAAAAGTTTTGCAATATTTTGTTACATGCTAGTTTGCAGTACATACATCACATGACTGAAGCAGTTCTAGCTGTTGTGAGTACCTGCTTTGGTTGGTCATATCATGGTAGTGGATATTTTAACAAGTTATGTATTACTTCACTCCATAAGTAATTTGAAAGCTGCACAAATGAACATTCAATGTATATATTTACCGAATCACTCTGCATGAACAAGATGCAACACAAGGTAAATTTTCAAGTAGAGTTTAACAGGTTTTAACACCGAGTTTTTCTTCTCTTAAACTGGTCGCCATACCAAGGTTAAAGAGCTGAGTCTGGCCTTCTATTTCCCCATAGCTGGGAGGAAAAATGTCCAATTCATACCTTTCTCAAGAGTATTAGCACAATGTGAAATGTAAACAGCCTTGTCAAGGATTTGATTTTGGGTTTCCATGTCTATTTCCTATACCGTCAAACATTACATCACATCCAACATTGTCTAATTCAAGAACTTATGGTTTACGAATTTGAATCGAGTCATAACAATACAGTGGAAACCAAAAACATTTGTTGTGCAGCAAAACGGAAAGGCACAGTTAATCATAGTAGAGTAATCAAAAGATTCAAAAAGTTTTGCCTGGGTTGCAAGAACCTTGATGATCAGGCAAGGTTAGATAGGCCTAAAATAATGGATTCCAAAGTTTTAGACTCATTTGGGGCAAGAAATACGCAAAGAGTATCAAGCAAGCTCAGTATCTCATAGTCCAGTGTAGTTGGTCATTTCATGTTACGGAAATATTGCAAAACTTTTAACTCACTAAGTATAATGGTTAGACAATCATTACTAAATTGGAATTTACTTGAGCCTATATAACAGAGTGAAAATTTTATGGATTAATTGTTACTTGAAGTGATAATTGTTTACAACTGGCTATTGTTTACTAGAAAAAGTTACTTGACATCATATAATAGCTTGCAAGAAAGACTGATGTTAGCTTTAAATAAGATTTAAGATGGTATGAAATTTACCAATCCATCAAAATATATTAAATGAATGATCTATCTATCTGATATAGTGGAAGATCCTGAAACCCCATGTGAATGGATTACTCAGTCTATAAAAGACGCGAGTAAGCGGTAACCAAGTAGTAAAGCGAGAGTACCCACTTTGGCATTCAAGATACAATCGAGTGTCCATATATTATTTGTACGTTGTACTTTCGAACGATAAACTTGTTATACTAACTCTTCGTGTACAACAATTACAACAACAGTTTGTACAGCAACAAGAAAATTTTCCAGAAACAACAGACAGATGTGCAAAAACAAATTGTAAAACAAGCAGGACATTTTGCAAAAAATATTGTTAAAACAAGGCGAACGGGAAAAAGGTTCGAGCACTTTTGCTGCAGAGGGCATAGCAAACTCGCTGTCAGAATTATTTATAAACCTGAGGAAGGAATAACTTTTCCTGGGTACTTCAAAAGTTACGAAACAATTTTTGCAAAAAGGTGTCAATCATGGTCCGATGAAAAAAAATATTATGTTAGTACTACAAAAGTTAGGCGCTCATGAAAACACGAAATATACGAATTACATATTGTCGAATAAACCGGAAGAGATGTCGTTTGAAGAAACTATAGAAACTCTATCCAAAATGTATGGAGAACGGGAGAGTTTGTTTCATACCAGGTATAAATGTTTGAACATAATTAAAGAAGACGATGAAGATTTTGTAGTATACGCCAGGAAAGTAAATGTCCAGTGTGAACGGTTCAAACTTAAAGACCTTAAGGAGGATATGTTTAAGTGTTTAATATTTGTACATGGCTTGACATCAAATAAGGATAAAGTGATTCGGTCGAAGATATTGACAATGTAAGAACAAGATACGGAGATAACATTGGAAAAAGTATCGGAAGAATGCCAGAAATTAATTAATATCAGACGGGATAACATATGTATTAAAGAAAAAATGTTTCCCGAATAAAGTCAAACGTGACAATAAAGAAAGAAAGGAAAGTGAACCTTGAGAAAGAAGAGTAAAAGAACACTATGAGGGAAAAATTTATTGCAAAGCATGTGGAAGTTCGAATCATACTACAAGTAGATGTTATTTTAGGAACAAGATTTGTTTCGAATGTGCTCAGACAGGGCATAAGGCTTCTATGTGCAGTAAGAGAAATTATCAGAAGCCTAAAAAGATAAATGCAGTTTTATCGAAAGTTACGAGAAATAACGGGAAAAGAAAATACGTAGACATGAAAGTTAATGATCGAAATATTACTTGTTTGCTGAATATAGGGAGTGACATTTCTACAATTGACGAAACTACCTGGAAAAAGATAGGCAAACCTAAATTACGAAATACAAGCAAAATAGCAAGAGGTATTTCGGGAAGCAAGCTAAAATTCAAAGGAGAATTTGATGCTAAAGTAACACTCGACGGATAAACGAAGATCTGTCATAGCAGGGAAAAATGCAAATTTATTCGGCATTGACTTAATAGTTTTATTTGATTTATGGGAAAAGCCGATAAACGCGTTTTGTAGGAAATTAAATGAGTCGAGTATGGGAAAATCAAAGCAAACTGATAACTTTGAATAAGTTAAAAAGCGAATTTATTAAAGTTTTTGCGGACGAACTTGGTTATTGTACGAAAACTGAAGTGAGATTCGAACTCAAAGACAACGTAAAACCAGTATTCAAGCCAAAAAGAAAAGTCCCGTTTTCATCGTTAGAAACGATAGACAAAGAGTTACAGAGATTAGAAGAAAATGAGTAATTAAAAAAGTAGATTACTCTGAATGGGCATCACCTACAGTCTACGTGAAAAAGAAAAACAATAAAATAAGGGTCTGCGCGGATTTCTCAACCGGACTGAATGAATGTCTAAGGGATCACACATATCCACTTCTCACACCGAAGGATATATTTTCAAAGTTGAATGGAGGCAAAGTATTCTCGAAAATTAATTTGTCAGAAGCTTATCTGCAAGTCAAAGTAGAAGAAGAATGTACAAAGTATCTAACCATTCACACACATAGAGGTTTATATCGACTAAGATGGTTGCCTTTCGGTTTGAAAGTAGCACTGAGTCTATTACAGTAAATTATGGATTCGATGCTTTCTGGTCTGGAATATGCAATGGGATACTTTGACGATATATTGATTAAGAGCGAAATTTTCGAGGAACACAAAAGTCACGTCCGAGAAGTTTTTAAAAGAATTGAGTTATACGGATTTAAGGTCGAACTTGAAAAGTGCGAATTTTGTATGAACAAAATAAAATATTTGGGTCAGATAATCGATCGTGAAGGAAGAAGACCGAACCCCAAAAGAACAGAAGCCATAAAAAATATCCCTGTTCCGGATAACGTAACTAAACTACAATCATTTCTTGGTTTAGCAAACTATTACAATTTATATATTCCTAAGATGCAAGAACTGAGAGGGCCATTGAACAAGTTATTGAGTAAAAATAAAAAGTGGTGCTGGACTAAAGAATGCGATAATGCATTTAATAAAATGAAGGAGTGCTTATTATCGGATTTAGCTTTAGCCCTCTACAATCCGAAAAAGGAATTAATTGCAGCTTCAGACGCAATGTGATTATGGCATAAGGGCCGTCCTGCTACACAAATTTGAGGATATAGTAACAAAGCCTATAGCTCATGCTTCAAGATCTTTACTACCTGCGGAGATAAATTATAATCAAATTGAGAAGGAGGGACGTGCAATAACGTATACTGCAAAAAAATTTCATAGATTTATTCACGGGAGAAAATTCGTTCTACAAACCGACCATAAACCGTTATTGTCGATTTTTGGTTCGAAAAACGGTGTTCCTACTCATTCTGCAAATAGGTAACAAAGATGGAGTGTGATTTTATTAAATTACAACTTCAAAATACAATATATGCCGTCCAAGAAAATCGCACACGCGGATGGTCTTTCGAGACTAATCCCGGATAACGCTGAACTGTTGGAAGAAACAGTGATTGCAGCACTGAAGCAAGAACAAGAACTAAAGGAAGTATTTGGAAATGGATATTATTTGGTGATCGTAGATAGCTACTCTAAATAGCCGGAAGTTTTCAAATATAAACACCCAATAGCTACAAATACGATAAGAGCGCTGAACGAAGTGTTTAGTCGGCTGGGAGTCCATAATACCATAGTAAGTGACAATGGAACGACGTTCACTGGAAGTGAATTTAAAGTTTATTGTGATTCGTTAGCAATCGAACACATAACACCGACGTATAATCCTCGATCAAACGGACAGACAGAGAGGTTTGTCCATACCTTTAAACGAGCATTAAAAAGCCAAAGGGTTCTGTTACAAGACGAGATCTTGCCTTGATTTGAAAAAACAAAAAGAAAGAAAAGAAGAAAAGAAAAAAAAACGGAAGTTAACACTTCGAGTTCTCAACTCAAAATGAAAAGTTAGTCGCTCACGCATGGGCTCCGCGCAGAACTTCCGTTTGCGATAAATTAACAAAAAAATACATTAATAAATATCCAATCGGAACGCTTCCCGCGGGGCACAAAAATTGCCGTTTCTGAGCCTACAGAAAATGTATAAATAGACGGACCAAATAATCATCAGTCAGACTCTTTCCTACACCACGGACTTGTTCCTTCACACGACCCGTGTTAAGGATTCTACGCACCGTCCGGCGCCTGTCATCCGATACATCAAACGATCGCCACAGCTACCAACGTCGTCCTAATTCCGAGAAACCCATCCCTTCACCACGAGACAAGTACAGTACATGAACTTTGTAACTACTACCACTGAATTCATTCCTCAACTGTAAACATATTTCTCCATTCTACTCTCTGTACTTAATCTATTTATAAAAATTTTCTATAACATCATTACTGTGTTATTGTGAGTATCTATACGTTCTTTGTTTTGCAACCATACGCATTTCTCGCCCACAACTCAGAATATAACAGTTCGAAACCGAATAGAAAAACATTAAGACTTTTCTGATGGTTTACTGAATAACGCCCAATCAGAGTATAAAGGGAAATTTATCGCCTACCGAGATCATGTATGCAAGGAAAATACGTTCAGTATTCCACGGGTTGTTGCCAAATAGAAAGAACTATACGAAAATAAAGACGAACTATAAATCGTATAAAGAAGGGGATAAAGTCTTCTCTAGGAACTATCGGGCTGGAAAATGTTTTTGGGAGGATGGTATTGTAATTAGAAGAATCGGGAGAGTTATCTACATAATTCAAGGATCAAAGTTCGTCTGTAAAAGGCATATTAATCAATTGAGACCCCGATACATAGAAACCGTCCAAAATAATGAAGAAATACCAATGGTGGTATTGTATGACTCTTTTCAAATAAAACCACCCATGAACGTTGGAATGCTGATAGAGGCAACAACGAAACAAAAAACTACTGATTCTTCTAAATGTGAAAGTATACGGACTGAGAGGATAATTAGTTGTAGAAAAGGAAGAGGACTAAACACCTACGTCTAAATCCTAACAGAACGAAATACTGAAAGCAAAATTCGATGAAGAATCTAGCTCGGTGGAAGGTGATATAGTGGAAGACCCTAAAACCCCATGTGAATGGATTACTCAGTCTATAAAAGACGCGAGTAAGCGGTAACCAAGTAGTAAAGCGAGAGTACCCACTTTGGCATTCAAGATACAATCGAGTGTCCATATATTATTTGTACGTTGTACTTTCGAACGATAAACTTGTTATACTAACTCTTCGTGTGGAGTCTTATTTATACTGATTATATTCCCCCAGGGATATATCACTATCTATCTATCTATCTATCTATGTCTGTTCAGATCTATGAACCTAAATCTGTTCCTCCATTCATGTCTATCGATCTATCTATCTATGTCTGTTCATATCTATTAACCTAAAACTGTTCATCCATAGTTATATATTTCTCAATCTATATATTCATATCTATAAAACTAAAACTGTTCATCCATTTATAACTAATTTCTATCTATCTATGTCCATTCATATCAATAAATCGAAAACTGTCCATCCATTCATATCTATCTATCTATGAACCTAAAACTGTTCCTCCATTAATATCTCTCTATCTATCTATGTCCATTCATATCTATAAGCCTTAATCTATTCATTCATTCATATGTATCAGTCTATCTATCTATATTGTGAACCTAAATCGGTTCATCTATCTATCTATCTATGCTCATATATGTAAACATTAAACTGTTCAACATTTCATATTTATCTATCTATCTACGAGGATCATTAAATAAGTTTCCAGACTTTTTTCGTATGGGCACTTTTATTGATAATACACACATGAAACTCTAGTCTCCTTCGAAGTAATCTCCCCCGGCTGCAATGCACTTGTGCCGTTCCAACAACTGCTGGAAGGCCCTATGAAAGTCTTCTTGTGTGAGCGTGTCAATGACCTTTGTCACAGCCTCTTTCATCTCCTCAATTGTCTTGATTCGGCGCGCAATTTAATTCGACATATAATTTCACCCAACCAGGATAACTTATCCTATTCAACCCGGACTTCCTTTCCGGGCAGCAGAAATTGGGTAAGCTGCCAAACACAGTCTCTTTGGCTGAACAACGCCGTCCAGTGCAGACGTCTCACTAGCGGTTCTTCAATAGCAGCAACAGCATGGAAATATGAGGGAACCTATCTAATTTATGGATTCCTTGCGTCTATTTCTCTCAGACCAAGGAATCTCAGTTGAATATGAATTAGATACATTCAATACGCTACACACAGGAACAACTTTATGTTACCCCCAAAATTGGCTATGTCGATGCGATGTCTACTTCCGCTCTCAGCACCTAGCTTTCCTTTCACCTCTGGGCAACCTTAATGGAGACACACACACCTATCCCCAAATCCACCAGACGCACAAAACCCACGGTGACTCTAAAGTTTATTTCCTCCAACGGCAAACAAGACTTTCGCTAAACTACGGCGAACACAATCCCTCGCACGTCCGACGATACACGCTGCTTTCTCAACTCTATCGTATCTACATTTCGTCTCTTTACTCACAATCTTTCCTACGAGACTTGCAGCACGAACGCACACTACATTTTCCATGCTGCGAATAAAAACTATTCCTAAAAACATTTCAACCTCGACATCTTGAACCTTCACCTTTTATATACCTTACAAACCTAGCGAGGAAACAACACAACGTAAACACACATGCACGTTAACACTTCTCCTCGCTAACAATAACAAATATTCCTACACGCTAAAGTCTCATAACGACAGCCTCTGAGCTTAGGGAATAAGCAAAAGTCACAGGGAGCAAGGTCTGGACTACAGAGAGGCTGAGGAACTGTCTTGATGCCCATCTTTCTCAAATAGTCAGTGACAAGGATGGAGTTGTGGACTGGTGCATTGTCCTGGTGGAACCCTGTCACTGACCCAATTTGAAGAGTGCTGGCCTCTTCCAACGGAATATCTTCCTGAACTCCCTTAAAACCTCAACATAGTAACCCTAACCCTAAGCCTTTGGCTAATCAACTGTGGTGTATTGACTTCCTTACTCCTGCCACACCTCTCATCATCTCTCATAGACTCCCTGCCTTCCTCAAATCTCTTATGCCACTCAAAAACCGATGCTCAATTCATGCAAGATACTCCAAAAGCAATCTAAAGCATTCCATTCGTTGTTTCTGTGGCATTTTTTCCAAAGTTTAAAACAAAATTTTATTGCGTATTGTTCTTCTAAAGTGTCCTCACGTCCAGATTGCATTTTTGAAATTCACCGGCTGTGATAATCAGGCTTTAGCAGGGTGTATTCCAATTCCTGCTGTAGCAGTTCATTTGAGTCTGAAATCCTAAAAATTGGTCAGTCATCTCATACGATGTATAGCAATAACATACTGAATTTTTAAGAGTTTACAACAATTCTAAATGCCTGTACAAAAAAAGGCTGGAAACCTATTGAATGCACCACATATCTATCTATGTCTGTTCATATTTTATAAACCTAGAAATATTCATGCAATTATATATCTCTCTCTATCTATCTATGACCATTCACATCTATAAAACTAAAAATTTTCATCCATTCCTATCTATCTATCTGTTCTTATCTTCAAACCTAAAACTGTTCATCCATTCATATCTATTTCTCTATCTATGTCTATTCATATCTATAAACCAACGATTATTCATTCATTCATTCATATCTATCTATTTATCTATATCCATTCATGTCTATGTCTATTCTTTTGAACCTAAAACTTCATCCATTAATATCTATCTATGTCTTCATAGCTTTGAATCTGAAACTGTTTATCTATCTATCTATCTATCTATCTGTCTGTCCATATCTATAAAACTTTTTATCCATTAATTCATATCTCTCTATCTGTGTCCGTTTATATATATATATATATATATATATATATATATATATATATATATATATATATAACATAAAACTGTTCATCTATCTATGTTTGTTCTTATCTCCAAACCTAAAACTGTTCCACCATTCATAGCTATCTCTCTATCAAGCTGTCTCTGTTCATATCTATGAACCTAAAACTGTTCACTCATTCATGTCTATCTCTCTCTATCTGTCATTTCATATCTATGAACTCAAAACTCTTCATCCATTCATATCTACCTATCTATCTATGTCTTTTCTTATCTACAAACCTAAAACTGTTTATCCATTCATAACTCTTTCTGTCTATATCTGTTCATATTTGTGAATGTAAAACTGTTCCTCCATTAATATCTATCTATCTATCTATGTCCATTCACATCTATAAACCAAAAACTGTTCATCAATTCATATCTGTCAATTTCTCTCTCTCTATCCCAGTCTGTTCATATCTATCTATCTATCTATCTATGTCCATTCACATCTATAAACCTAAAACTGTTCATCCATTCATATCTATCTATCGATCTATATCTGTTCATATCTATAAACCAAAACCTGTTCATCTGTTCATATCTATCTATCAAATAATTAGGGATTTTAGTTGATTATTTTAGTTATAAATTGTTTACTGGCTGGACTTATGGTTTTAATTTGGTGTTTTTTTTTTCGACTTGACATTTGGGGTGAATAAACCTTGTTTGCTATAGACATGTCACTATAAGTTTTTAGGATGAAGCATGATAAAAGCATTAGTTGGGTAATAGCTAAATGGACATATACAAGAAAGGAATTTGAGGCAGTAAGAGAGTGAGAGAGAGGTTATAAAAACAATAAGGAAAAAATGAATGAGGAGGTCAACAGAAGGTAACCCCCAAATCCAAGCCATGGTTTTACCAGACTGGTGCCTAAGTTAAAAATAGAAAGGTGGAGATTGGCTAAAACAAATTCAAATGGGAAGTTGTTAAAGTTGGTGCAGGATAGAAAACAGGGGGGGAGTCTTTTCCAGACCGGTCACAAAGATGAGAAGATGGGCTGAAAAGTTGGCACCTATTTTGGGTGTGGTCCACAAAGGAGCCAACCTATACTAGCACACTAAACTAGGCAGTCGTGAAGAAGCCTTAGTATAAAAAGAATAATTTAAACCTCTGGCATTCCCTTTCAAAATGTGGTGTGATGATATGGAGAAGAAGTTGGGTCAATTAGATCAGGCATGCCAATCGGAGGAGAGGAAAGAGACTAGATGGAACCCAGAGCAGTCACGCAGAAACAACTGGGATGAGAAGCATAATAACAAGGTCTGTGTGTCTCTCTCATCAAATGACAATTTATTCTCTTTGTCTATCTAAATCAGTTGATGTATTTCTCACTCTCTCTCTTTTTGGTGACTACTATAAAAGGGTAGTAGCAAATAAACTTTCGTATTAAACCAACAAACAGATGGTGTTTTGTATTTGTATCTATTTTCATTATGGTGAGGTTACTCCAGGGTTCAACTGAAACCTAAAGAGTAGCACTAGACCCATTGTCTATTTGGGGCCATGCCATTACAAATCAGTTCATATGTATCTCCTCTCTCTCTCTCTCTCTCTCTCTCTCTCATTTATATACATATATATGCATTAATTTATCTCTGTTCATATCTATCTGAATTGGTTCATTTGCTTTTATTTATCTATCAGCATTAATCTCTCCCTCTTCTTCTACATACACACACACATATATATATATATATATATATATATATATATGCTTTTATTTATATATCTATTGATGTATGAGGGTCATTCAATAAATAAGGTGAGTTTTGCATTAGGAGTTGGCAAAAAGAAGCACTGTTTACAGTTAAACTTTTTCCAAAAAAAGAACAGTGATGCTTTTTTTTCATGTTCCAGAAGACTGTCAGTATGACCTTCTTTACTGATTACCTCACATAGAACTTTTTCTTTACCAGAGAGTCAATATATTTCCACTCCATTGAATGTCAAGCCTACTTGTAAACATTTTTTGATTAAAAGATGCTCTTCTGTATACATCACCCATTCTTTGGTAAATTTCACATGATTTGCCCTTCTCCGTCACTAAAAATTTGATAACAGACCTCTGTTCAAGGTGAAGTATTGTTTAATTTGTTATAAACTAATCACAAACAATGCAGAGTTTATATTTATGAAAAAATTCTGAAAAAAAAACTTGCTTTATTAAAAGAATTCCCTTTGTTTATATAATGAACTTCATATATATATATATATATATATATATATATATATATGAAGTTCATTGTATAAACAAAGGAGATTTTTTAAAATTATTATACACATATATATGTGTGTTTGTGTGTAGCAATTTGTTTCTATCTGTCTATCTCTCTATCTATTGATCTATCATTGATTTATCTATTGATCTGACTTTGTTCATCAGTTCATCTTTTTCTCTTTCTCTCACCCTCTCTCACATATATATTCATATATTTGCAATTAATTTATTTCTCTAAGTGCATTTATCTACTTATATTTCTCTTTGTATGTACACGCAAACACACGCACACATGCATGCACACACACACACACTCATATTTATACATTATTCTATCTATCTCTACAGGGACAGATAATATTAAATATTCAACTTTGAAAGTTTTGAAGACAATCCCTTGCTGAATAACAAAACCTTTCATTTTTTTTCTTTTATATATTTTTTAGGGTGTATGTGTGTGGGAGGTTCACCATTTTACATAAATTAGTCCTTTTATCTTTTCTTCTCTAGTTGAAACAAAACTTCCAATAATAAGTAATAAGCATTCATTAGTATATGTACTTATACTAATAAATCATTGATATATATATATTAGTAACTTACATCAAATGACTCTGTTTCTCCTACTAATAAAATGATTACAAATTTTATTTTTAAATTCTAAAAAACATTTTAGAAGACAAGAAATTTTTATGACATATTCCTCTGATTATGCAACGCAATCTATAAATGAAACTCAATAGAGAAATGGACAAAAGGTTGCATCTTTCCCTTCCCTATGAAAGCCGACCTTAAATCATTAAGAACTACAAAGGCATAACCCTAACTGTTATAGCAGCTAAGGTTAATAATACCCTGCTTCTCAATCGTATCTGACCCAAAATTGAGAATATTATCAGGAAAAATCAGGACAGCTTTCGAAGGAATCACTCCACAATCTTACAGATAATCTGTTGGATCATTAAAGGAATACAAGGAAAAAATCTTGAGGCAACACTACTATTTGTAGATTTCTCCAAGGCATTCAATTCCATGAGGGAAGATGGAGCAAATGATACTTGCATATGGTCTTCCCAAAGAAACTGTTACAGTTATAATGATACTTTTCAAAAACATGAAAGCAATGGTTTGCTCATCTGATGGAAACAGACTTCTTCAACATTGTCTCTGTAATCTTAAAAGGCAATACATTAGCACCATATTTGTGTACACTCTTCCTAGATTATGTACTTTGAATATCCATAAATCTAAGAAAAGAGATGGTTTCACATTGAAAAAAAAGAAGCAAACAGTATTCCTCAAAAACTATGACAGATACAGACTACACAGATGACCTAGTAAGTAAAGTTGGTGACCTTAGTCGAGGGTGACCCGAAGGCTCCCTTTTCCATAGCTACTACACCGAAATGTAGGGGAGGGCACTACTTCTTTCCCTGGATTGCTTCACTTTACTCTTGATCCATACCATCTAATGCTGAATGTTAAGCAAGGCTGTACCAAGTATCATTGGTATGACTCGACCTGGGATTGAACCCTGGTCTCTCATACTCATGAGGCCAATACACCAGCACAAGCCAAATCATTACTGCATAGCCTTGAGCAAGCAGCAGGAGGTATTGGTTTTACTATTTTTTACATAAATTCTCATAAAACAGTGCTTGTGTTTTAAACAAGAAGGAGCCATCTCTACTCTCAGTGGCAAGCCTCTACAGTAAGTAGACCAGTTCATGTACTTTGGCAGCAACATCTCATCTACCAAAAGTAATGTCAACATTTGCTTAGCAATGGTGTAGAATGCTATTTACTGGCTACCAAGCATATGAAAATCTAATAAAAGTCAATGAAATTCCTTCCAAGCTTTAACAGTGTCTTTGCTATTATATGAATGCACCACATAGACACTAACAAATCCTATTGAGAAAAAGCTTGATGGGAATCACACAAGAATATTTCCTGCAGTCTTGAACAAATCCTGGAAGCAGCACCCCCACAAAACAGCTTCTATACAGCCACTTGCCTCCCATCTCAAAAACTATCCAAGTAAAACAAATAAGACATTCAGGGAACTATTTGACACTTGAACTGTGTACCTATGCTAAATTGAATTGCTTGGAAGTTAATTGTTAAATCATTTAACTGTGTGTAGATAAATGAGTTATGTCCCATTGAATTGTTAGTGACATAGCAATACTTGGAACGAATTAACCGTTTGCAAACAAATGATTAATATTGAATAGAATTATAAGTGTTAGCAATGATTGAAACCATTTAACTGTGTAGAAACAATAGCAATACTAGTATGCAAACAAATTAGTTCTAACTCATTTAAAAATGAAACAACCAACAAACTAATCTCTTACATGCCATTTATATCTATTTAAATGCATGCAAACAATTGACTGTTAAATTGTTACTGTTACACAGCAATACTTGAAACTAACTGTTGGGGAAAGAATGTTATTTAGAGAATGCTTACAAATGATATATTTAATATATTTGTATAAACAGTATGTGACATTAAATTATCGACAAAAGTTGATATGCTATCCAACCAAACCAAACAAATTCACCAATTGATTCTCACATCTTACTTCTCTTTGAAATATATATATATATATATATATATATATATATATGTATTCATCATTCCCTCTGCACAGACAGAATGTGATAAAAGGTCAATTTTTAAGTGGAATTTAACAGGTCTGAATACAGAGTTTTCCTTCTCCTTGACTGATTGCCAAACCAGGGCTAAAGAATTCAGTCTGTCTAACTATTTACCCATAGCTGAAGTGAGAACAATTGGACTCATACCTTTTTCAAGGGTGTTAGTGCTATATGAAATGTAATCAGCCTTGTTCAGGATTTGAACTCATGTCTCTGTGTCTATTTCCAACAAAAACATATATAAGATAGGATAAAAACTCATAACTCAAAGTTTATGCTGTCAATCATCTGGTGAACTAATATTCAACACCTTTTCCTTCAAGATTTATATCAAAACTTAATTTTTCCATGTTATGATTATGATTTATTACTAACTTGGCTCATAAGTCTGTTTTAAAATATCTATATGTTTAGAAATAAACCTGATGATCAACAGTATAAAACTCTGTCTTGTGAATTATTATCCTGATTTATTTTATTTTATACCTAATGTAATTGTGATATTGCTCTGGATTTTTTTGCATCAAGCACTGGAATGATTTTCATGATTAAAAAGCTTTTTATACCAAATTTTAATAATAATTGTTTATATATATTTACACACAGCAGTGGGCACGAAGATCAGGATGATGTTAAGAAAAATTCTTGACTTTTTATTTAAAAACTTCATAAAACATTTTATCTAGGAAAAATAAGGATATCAAGGCAAATTATATAATTCCAAAATATAAAGCTCAATAAACTGATTTTGATTAAGTTTGAAGAATGATTATATAACATTAAAAAAAAAAAGATGATCAAAAACATCAGAATGATGAAATAAATCTGTAAAATCTAATGAATATTTTGTTTTATTAAAAAAATTTTTAGGGCAAGAATATAAAATAGGGCATTTTACTAAATTACACAGGCTCTTCACTGGCTCTTGCATCGTAAACATGGCAAAAAAGATCTGTGAAATCATTGGAATTTAGAAAACAGGTATTCAAGTTACGTAATGAAGATAAACTCTCGATTGAAGATATTTCAATGACTGGGGAAATCTAAAAAGGTTATTCATAGTATTTTAAGAAAACTTGTGGAAACTGGGTCATGTGAAGCCAAGAAACCATTTGATAGGCCAAGGAAAACAACTGCAAGGGAAAGCAGATGGATTGGTAATGAATCAAAAAAGGATCAATTTGCGACAGCAACTGCTAGCTCTAAAAGAGGTAATGCTAACCTTGGCATTAAGATATCAAGGCACACTATTTCCGGAAGACTTATTGAAATAAATTTGAACAATCAAGTAGCTTCTACAAAGCCTTACATTTTTAAAAAGAACAAAATGAGCCAATGGAAATTTGCCACTGAACATGTCATATAGACTGAAGAACAGTGGGATTGTGTTCCTTTCAGTGATGAGTCAAGGTTTAACCTGTTCGGTTGGGGTTGGGATGGGAGAAAATTTGTTTGCCACAGTCCTAAGGAACAATATTCACCTTAATGCACTAAAAGCAGCATTAAATCTGGAAGAGACAGTGTGATGGTGTTTGGTATGATTTCTGCTGCTGGTACAGAACCTCTTGTTAGGCTACACAGTAAAATTAACACAACTGTGTACAAAGAGATATTGCAATTAAACAACCAATTGTATTTATGCAAGATGACGCTCCATGTAACACAGTGAAGACTGTTAAGACATTTCTTTCTGAGGAGGATGTTAATGTTATGGAGTGGCCTGCTCAAAGCTCAGACATTAATCCTATTGAGATTGTTTGGAAGTTATTAAATGAAAGAGCTAAGGAAAAGAGTCCAAGAAACGTTGAAGAACTATGGACTAATTTGAAAGTAGAATGGGAGAAAATATCTGTTGATTAATGCAAGACATTAATTTGCTCATGTAGCAAAAGATGTCAAGCTGTTATTAAAAGTAAAGATCTACACATCAAGTACTAATGAATTATGAACACTATTTTCATATAGATATGATGGATCCATTATAATAGTATGATTTTGTTAATCGTTCTAAGGTTTTTGATCATCTATTTTTTTCAACTGTTATATATTTATTCTTAAACCTCTATCAAAATAAGTTTACTGAGCTTTATACTTTGGAATTATATAATTTACCTTTATATCCTTATTTTTCCTTGATAAAATGTTCTACAAAGCTTTAAAATAAAAAGTTCTTTTACATTTAGACTTCTTCTTAACACCGTTCCGATCTTTATGCTCACTACTATATATATATATATATATATATACAGGGTGCAGAAGCCAAATATGGAATTAATTTTTTAAAGTTTTTTAGTCAAATTTGTTTAATTTTTTTAAAAAATGCAATAGATCTAAATTTTTACTAAAATTCAGCCCAATATGAGTGAGCAAGAAAAGAAGTGACAAAGAATCTATGATTTGCTTAATGCTGAAACCAAGCCAAATTTTCTTTGTGACCATATACAAAGCAAAGAAAAATTTTTCTCAGAAAAAGAGCTGTTTATGGAAAAGGAGGAGAGGAGGATTGAACAAAAAATTTAAAAAAGGCTTTTTAACTTCTCTCTCTGTGGCAATTAAGAAGGTCCCCCACACCTCAATAAGAAAGCACACTTATGAATTGAAAGTCCATGAGATAACTGTGTGGACACCAATTAAACAAAATTTACACCCAGACCGTAACCCCCTGATTACACTATATGAGGTGTTTTAGAAAACAAAACCAATGCAAGAATAAAATGTCTGAAGAATTTATTTTGAAAGCATGTAAATTGTTTCAAAGGCATCTTGATACAATAATAGAAAAAATGGTGGCCCTATTGAGTAAATTTACTATTTTGTGTCTATCTTGTGATTTTGTTGTTTATTTTTTAAAATTAAAACTAACCTTGTTTTATAATAGAGTTGTTTATAATTATGCTAGAATATTGCTAATTTTGTTTCAACACTTTCTCTCTCTCTCTCCCTCTCCCTCTCCCTCTTTATATATATATATATAATGTATGGGACATAAAAAAAAACGACTGAAAAAAATTAACCATCTTTTATTATTGCTACCTTCTGTGGCTTAGATACACATCGGAAGTGATTATTTTCCTTGATTATTGTCAAAGTTCCCTTAGTTGTTGCAAAAAAAGTCAATTTTCAGAAAAGAAAATTCTCAGGAATGCTAATAAAATAGAAAATTTCTAAAAATTTTCTTTTCCTTGATTTCATATCTTAATTTAAGATTAGTCCTTTCTTAATGTTTAGTAAACAGTAGTTCAAGTTTGAAAAAGGACAAATTGTGGCATACAATGATCAAGGACTGTCCCTTTGCTATATTGCAAAGAAATTGAATTGCTATTATTCATCAATCATGTCAGATGTCTTGGTTTATTTTGTCCAATACACACCACCCACCTCCCTTTAATATACATAAATATAAAAATGCACACACACTAACACAGGTTTAAAGATATATATATTAGGCATATTTAGTAGCAATGTTTCTTTTCAGCATATTCTTTTTAACAATCTTTATTTAATTTTTTAGTTTTTGTCTGACAAGATTTCTTCTATTTAGTTAATTTGTTATATTCTCATGTGCCGTATCATAATGACACAATGATAAAGACAGACGTAGGAAGACTTCTTTAACAAAATATTTACCTCTCACTTTATTGCAAGGGTTTGAAAAGGGTTATTCAAGGTTTGCGTGTGAGAGGGAGCTGGAGACTGAACAGAAACTGTAATATTTTGACCCCAAACTTATGGCCGTCAACGTTGTGTCTTTCTCGTTCTCCAGATGCTCAACTGGAGGCCCTGGGGTCCACTCTGCTGGGTGCTGGCTTTCTTTACTGCATCTTATCAGCAACTTCTCTGGTCCCCAAACTCCATCGGGGTTCCCGAGGGCCCCTTCGGCTGGGTGTGGCTTTCCTTACCACATCTCGTCTATCTCTGTCTCCAACTCTACTGCAACTGCCCGTCGAACTCAACTGTAACTGCGACTCGAACTGGCTTGACTTCTGAGTTATATAATAGTTCAACGCCCACTCGATTTTTGAAATCGCATGTTTAATCGTCATCAAGTGGAAATAACTGTCATGCAGTTCAGAGGTCACTCTCTTCCGGTGTGTCAGTCTATGAAAGTATCATGGGATTTTTTAGCTTGTCCCATTTTGTTAGCCAGTTTCCGCCCACGTGATTTCCTCTCCTAACTGCCATTGGAATGTGTCACTTCCTTTCGGTGCATCACCTTGAATGGCATTTTGGGCCGGGTTGAAGGTCAAAATATAACAAATTTATTAATAAACATTATGTAAGGTTTTCTCCCCTAGTGCATTTTCAAGACTGTGATTAGAGTGTTGTTTTTTCTTTAAAATCCAGTGAAACTTTTGTTTTTTAATATCTGAAATATTTTCATCCTGTGTATTGAGAAATGTTGAATATGCTGTAGTTTTTCTATTGTGTTTTCTCATGTGAGAATTTAAAAATTTTGATCTGCATATGTTCATGACAGAGGAAATGTTGGAGCCAGTGAAATGAATATGCTTTCAAGTAGATATTTCTATTTAACCATAATAAGTTGTTTGTATACAATAGTATGGTTTCAAGTATTCTAATCAAATATTAATAATTACATGATTTCAAGTAACTATTTCTATTTGATAATAATCATTTGTATCTACACAGTTATGTGGTTTCAAGTATTCCTATCTAATATCAATATTTTGCAAGCAATAATATGGTTTTAAGTACCTAATAATAATAATAATCCTTAGTAAATAATAATAGCTTCAAGTAACTGTTCTTGATACAATTAATTTGCTTAAAGTTAGATGGTATTGAGCATTCCTATTTGATGCAAATAATTCTTAAGCAAATCTATTTGACCCAGAGATGGAACCTTAACAAGTACTACTAGTCTGGGCCAAAGTGGACTTGGGAGTAATGATAAGGAGGGTTACTCAAGACTCTTCAGAGCTCCAGAATTGGAGCCTCACCATTTGATGCAGTTTAGTGTCATACCTAGAAAACCTCCTTTGTTGGGAGTGTCCTGCCTCTCTACTAAGGCATTAAACATAAGTTATTTGTCTATTCACAGTTAAATGATCAAACAGTTCAAGTTCAAACAATTCAATTTAGCATAATTTATTTCTTTGCACTCAGTTTAAATGTCAAATAGTTTTATTTAACCCATAGATAGGACCCTTTCAGATGCTACCACTCTGGGTCAGAGTGGACATTAGAGCAATGTCAGTGAAGGGATTCTCCACATTTCACAAAGCTCTAGCATTATTGGAGCCTTGCCATCAGATTGTTTAATGCCATATCTTGGACACTTGTTGTGGGAGGTCTTGCCCCTCTTCAGAGATGCAGTCAGTGTATTCTACAGTCCCAGCCAACAGTGTTCTATTGAAAGAGATAAATGTTCAATGAATATATGAATTCTCTTAAAGAATAAATTAATTCCCACTTCAATCTGAAACTGAATGATCATTTTGTAAGAGGTCTTCATTCATTCTCATACTGAATGCTATTTTATTTATCGTAGATTTTTAATCTATTGTAAGTGATCTCAAAATTTGCATCAGTAAAGTATGGTCTGTTATTGACAGCATAATGATCATACAGCAATCTAATCTCTCTGAAAAAATAAAGTAGGAGTACTTTCAAGCAGTAGCCATGTTAGTACTATTGTATGGTTACACTACTTAGATTCTAACAAAATGCAGGAAAAAAAAACGTTTGGTGGCAACTACTCAAGGATTCTGCATGCTGTTTTAAAAAAATTCTGGAAACAGCACTTTACAAAACAGCCGCTGTACGACCACTTACTTCCCATCTCGTAAACCATCTAAGTAAGATGAGTAAGACGTGCTCTCTGCTAGAGAAATTAAAGATAAACTCAAAAGGTACGTGGTACATTCAATAGGTTTCCAGATTTTTTGTACAGACATTTAGAATTGTTGTAGACTCTTGAAAATTCACTATGTTATTGCTATACATATTATGAGATGACTGACCAATTTTTATGATTTCAGGTTAAATTGAACAGCTACAGCAGCAATTGGAATACACCCTACTAAAGCCTGATTATCACAGCTGGTGATTTTCAAAAATGCAATCTGGACGTGAGGACACTTTAGAAGAACGATATGCAATAAAATTCTGTTTTAAACTTGGAAAAAATGCCACAGAAACAAGGTATGGGATGCTTCAGACTACTTTTGGAGCATCTTGCATGAATCGAGCATCAGTTTTTATTATCATAAGAGATTCAAGGAAGGCAGGGAATCTGTGAAGGATGATGAGAGGTGTGGCAGGAGTAAGGAAGTCAATACACCAGAGTTGATTGGCCAAAGGCTTAGGGTTACTATGTTGAGGTTTTAAGGGAGTTTAGGAAGAGATTCCGTCGGAAGAGGCCAGCACTCTTCAAATCGGGTCAGTGACAGGGTTCCACCAGGACAATGCACCAGTCCACAACTCCATCCTTGTCACAGACTATTTGAGTAAGATGGACATCAAAACAGTTCTTTAGCCTCCCTATAGCCCAGACCTTGCTCCCTGTGACTTTTGCTTATTCCCTAAGCTCAGATGCTATTGTTATGAGACAATTGAGATGAAAGAGACTGTGACGAAGGACATTGACACGCTCGCACAAGAGGATTTCCATGGGGCCTTCCAGATGTTGTTGGAACGAAACGACAAGTGCATTGCAGCCAAAGGAGATTACTTCGAAGGGGACTAGAGTTTCATGTGTCTGCTATCAATAAAACTGTCCATACGAAAAAGGCTGGAAACTTATTCTATGATCCTCGTACATTCTCCTATGGACTCCTGCACATTAACACAACAATATTAGCCAACTAGCAAAAATTTACATTCATCTACTATACAGACACTAGATGCCATCAGGAGAATTTACCAAGAGTAATAGCCGATAGAAACGAATGGTGAGAGAGGGTCAGCACACCTTGGTGATGATGATGATGATGATGTCTAATCGTGCTTGTAATCTCTATTCTATACGATATGTTTATGTAATCGACAACTATTTTTTAATGTTGTTTTGACTTGGGTTGCCATGCATTTTATCTTAATTGATGAGAATTTTTATCACACTATTGTCAGATAAATGACGAGTTAAATTATGTAGAGATGTGCACAGTATAGATCGATCCGACTTCCCACTAAGTCAGATTTGACATGAAATCACTTTAAAGTGGGAGCCATCCACAAACTGAGACTCACGTGGCCGTCACAAAAAATGTTGATTCTCTCAGCGTTCCTCTTTTGAGGTGCCTCAGGCGCCAAGTTATAAACTTAGCCTTGGTGAGTAGGATTACCTAAGGGGAAGACCTATCAACTTACAATGGCCCACTAGGCTCAAATGGCAGGTGAGCTTTACCAAAGACACAGTAAAACAATTATTATCATAGAAAATGGAATTGAAGTGTTTAAATCCTAGACGAGGCTGTTTGCATTTCATTTCATAGTAATGCCTTTTTGAAAGGTATGATTCTGTCTCTTATCCCAGCTTGTAGGTTAAAACAAAGTTCCTTAGCCTTTAATGATATAACCAGTCTAGGAGAAGAAAAACTCTGAATTTGAAGGTTGAGGAGCATCGTTTGGGGATTCTTTTTTGACTGAAACACCTTCTTTCTGTTATCAATTCATCCAAAAAGTGTGACTTGTCTTACACAAGACTTCACAATGATTAACAATATTTCTTGTCTAATCAGCAGTCTAGTAGTTCACATCTTTAATGAACTTTTTTGACAGTTAATTTTGGTTATAGGTGGTTGGTCAATCAGAGTTAATCTCATTGCAATATAAACTGGTTGGTTTATATGGAGAGTTTCCGGTGTTCTGAAAGGATTGTGCAGTAAGTGGATTGACACAGCATAGCAGCAAGATATTTTCCCAAGTGATCTGCAAGGAAGTGTGTGTGTGTGTGAGAGAGAGAGAGAGAGGGGGGGAGGGGGCATATAGGTGATGAAGAAGTTAATGGCTTTGTAGTGGGTGTGCAAAAGAAGAAAAAGACTTACTCGAAAAAAAATTGACCCTGTGTCACTTCCTACCTGTGGCAGAGGCAAATACACACACACACACACACACACACACACACACACACACACACACACACATATGTCCTACCTTGGAAGTGAATGGAGTAAAATCGTAGCCTTTCACTTGATCAAAACAAGGTTTTTTTTACTGTCGTTCATGTGGTACGTCTTTGCATTGAAACCCTTCCTTTGGAGGTTTAAAGAGAAACCGGCCCAGAAAAGAATAAATCTGTTAGGCACCTCATCTTTTTATGTTAGCTAACAAGAGAAAAAGATCCTCCCCTGCAAAAAAAAAAAAAAAAAAAAAAATACAGCGTGTAGAATCGAAGGCCTTCCCGTCTTATCCATCCTCTTTCACGTCATCAACATCCACATCCGGTACCACTCCAGCAAAAACACAAATCTAATTGTATTTATTTAACCCTTCTGTACGAGCAGGATGCGACACAAGGTCAAATTTTATGGGGAGTTTAAAGGATTTCAATATATAGTTTTCCTTCTCTTAGACTTGTTGACATACCAAGGCTAAAGAATCAAGTCTGCCTTACTATTTACCCATAGATGGAGGGAGAATAGTTGGATTCATACCTTTCCAAAGGGTATCAGTGCTATATTAAATGCAAACAAATTCGTCTAGGATTTGAACTTGGGTCGTCGTGTCCATTTCCTACGACGGTAACCATTACAGCAGAAAATAAATTTCTTCCCTTGGATTGTAGGCGTGTCTTTGGGCATCACATGTCACAAATCGTTCTCCCCACTGATAAATCCTCAGCCTTTTTATAAGTTCGTAATTTGCATTCATACTTCTCACCGTCCACATCAGACATCTTACGTTCAACCAATATTCTCCGCTGCTCGTCGAATTTCGAGCAAAAATTGGCTACGTCGACGCGAAGTGCCGCATAGACAGGCAATATTTCTTCAAACTTCACGTTTCTAGAGCGCGTGATGAAGACGCTGCCTAGTTTCTTGATGGCATCGATACCAAAGAGAAGGTAGGAATCCAAAGGCTTCCCTTGCATTACCAGCACGTCGATTGAGCCAGCGTTGGTGCCTTTGGTGCGAATTTTAACAGTGTCGACTCTGTTACAAGCCTGCATGTCTCCGGTTATTGTGAAAACCTTCAGGTCCGGCTTTGACCTCGACCGACACAGTTTTGTACTCAGTGTGGAACGTGAGCCACCGGACACAAAGATGAGCACGGTGCTCGTCGACGTCGACTGAGACGAATGTTAGTGTCATGTTTACATCTTGCCCAGGAAAAAGACTGGTCCCGACGTCTCGTATTCGACCTCGTTTCCCAAGCAATCTCTGCCCAAATGACTGATTATGTTGCAACAGTAACAGCGCGCACGAGCCGTTTGGCTCCTTCGCAAACAGTCCCTTGGCAAATGGTTGGGTCTATTGCATCTATAATGAGTATCCCTTCCAGATATGCTCGCGTTTGAAGTCGATGATTTATCTGGCTGGGTCGCACAATAGCTATGATCGGTTCCTCCATTGCGGACTCCTTCATTATTGCCCGGCTAAGACCAGCAGCTCTTTCAGAGAAAGAGTATCCATCCCAGATGATGATCGCAGGTGCCTCTTTACGTAGGAAAACACATGTCATTGCATAGTCCGGTACTTCTCAGAAAAGAACCGGTAGTTTACACAAATTCGTTAAAGAAACATCGTCTCACCCGAGTGCAACTTACGCACTTCGTGACGTAATGGCTGGAGTGCTAGACTGAGGCCACAAAGTAAGCGAGTGTTGCGGAACCGATAAGCGTGTCGACTCCGCAAATAGATTAAGTTAAATGCGTGCGAGTGTAGTGTCAGCCAGTGACAATGAAGGAAACAAAAGGCAGGATAATAGATACAACAAAAGTGATGATTTTATTGCCGGAATTACAAGCGCGTATGTAAATGTCCGTGGTGGTTGTATGTAGTCTTTAGCTAGGATGGGTTACGTCGTTAGCTGGTATAGTCGCGTTGTAGATGTTCGCAGCTGGACGTTCGACGAGGGTAGCTGGCGTAGGTCGAGTCGTGGATATACAGCTGGATGTTTGATGCTGGTAAGCTGAGATTCGGTCGGGTCGTTGGATACCGTTGGACAGTCGTCGCGGGCAGCTGAGATCGGTCGAGTCGTGGCGGAAAGCCGAAGTTGGTCGCTGGTAAATCGATGTCCCGGTTTTGAAATTTCGTTGGTATGGTCGAGTCGTGGTTGTTAGCTCGTAACAGCGAGTCGTTACGTGAGCTAGTTGTTGCAATGCTTGTGTAGTCCGTAACAGCGAGTCGTTACGTGGACTAGATGCTGCATTGCTAGGGTAGTCCGTAACAGCGAGTCGTTACGTGGACTAGGTATTGCGTTGCTGGAGCAGTCAGAAACAGCGAGTCGTTACGTGGACTGCATTGCAGGAGCGTCGTGGTCGGTAGATCGATATCCCGGTTTTGACAGTACGTTGGGTTAACCGGGGATGTGTCGATCTGGTTTCTGGCTCGTACAGTGGGTCGTACGTGAGCCAGTTGTTGCAATGGTAGGACAGTCCGTAACAGCAAGTCGTTACGTGGACTGCGTGATACCTTGCAAGAGCGTCGAGGTCGAGTTCGGTTATGGCAACTTGGTCATGTAGTGTCGGGCGAGCTAGTGACTAAGACTGAGCCATGTCTTAGTATTATGGACCAAGTGAAAAGTCTGAGGCCGTGGTTAAGGTTTGCCAGGCCTTAGTACAGACTAGATCGAGCGAACGAGTCGAGAGAAGCTAAGGCTTTGTCGTGCCCCCTAGCCGTGCGGACGTATCGGACGGGAGCGAAGGCTTTGCCGTGTCAAAGCCGTGCGGACGATGACTATGGCTGGTTCTCGCCAAAGCCGTGCTGACGATGGCTATGGCTGGGTCGCGCCAAAGCCATGCAGACGATGACTATGGCTGGTTCGCGCCAAAGCCGTGCGGACGATGGCTATGGTTGGGTCGCGCCAAAGCCGTGCGAACGATGACTATGGCTGGGTCGCGCCAAAGCCGTGCACAAACGAGCGGACAGGCCAGGAGGCCGAGGCTAAGATGGGCGTTATCTTAGCGCAGCGCAGATATCGAAGCGGTAGCTAAAGGCTGGACCGTGCCATTAGGACTATCGGACTATCGGAACCGAGCGAGGGTTAAGACCGGCTGGTCTTAGAATCCGTCTTCGTGTTTGCCTCCAGGCCGTCTATTTCGACTGGTCATTACTGACCGCCAGAGATGCACCGACCCGCAGAAGGTGACCTCTCATAGCCCTTAAAAAGGACCGTAAAAAAGGTTGTTGAATCCACCACTAGGAGTGGCGGTGAGGTGGGTGCAACCACGATAACGTAGGACCCGAGCCTCGTGGAGCCGAGTGGCCCCTGAGAGCGTCCGCGTAGACCTCTGTATTTATCGTTGCGTCCCACCAACGCACGAATATGGCACAAGGCCGTTTTTAAGGTGGACCCGGTCGCAGAGCCGAAGCCCACACGCGTCCAGCAAGGCCAAAAATACCTTCGGCCCAGTCGGCATTCCTCTTTTTGGGGCGCCTCCGGCGCCAGGCAATAAACCCAACCCCCCGAAGGGGGTATAAGACTGGGGGGATGGCCCCCTGAGGCCGGAGGAAATCTCCAGTGCCGAGGCACACCCGGCAGAACCGCCCAGAGGTTAGACGGCCTACCGAATTCAACCCAAGAACTGGAGAGGAAAGGCCACACACAAACGCCCATAAGCGTTCGCGGGGACCTCTGTATTTATCGAAGCGTCCCACCAACGCACGAATATGGCACAAGGCCGTTTTTAAGGTGGACCCGGTCGCAGGGCCGAAGCCCACACGCGTCCGGCAAGGCCAAAAATACCTTCGGCCCCGTCGGCATTCCCCTTTTTGGGGCGCCTCAGGCGCCAGGCAATAACCCCCCCCCGAAGGGGATATAAGCCTGGGGGGATGGCCCCCTGAGGCCGGAGGAAATCTCCAGTGCCGAGACACACCCGGCAGAACCGCCCAGAGGTTAGACGGCCTACCGAATGCAACCCAAGAACTGGAGAGGAAAGGCCACACACAAACGCCCTAGAGCGTCCGCGGGGACCTCTATATTTATCGTTGCGTCCCACCAACGCACGAATATGGCACAAGGCCGTTTTTAAGGTGGGCCCGGTCGCAGGGCCGAAGCCCACACGCGTCCGGCCAGGCCAAAAATACCTTCGGCCCCGTCGGCATTCCCCTTTTTAGGGCGCCTCAGGCACCAGGCAATAAACCCAGCCCCCCCGAAGGGGATATAAGCCTGGGGGGATGGCCCCCTGAGGCCGGAGGAACTCTCCAGTGCCGAGGCACACCCGGCAGAACCGTCCAGAGATAAAACGGCCTACCGAATGCAACCCAACAACTGGAGAGGAAAAAAAAGTCCGCGGGGACCTCTGAATTTTCGTCGCCCAAAGCCTTTTTATATGGAAGAAAGGGAACTTCACTTCTGTCGCGCCACGTGGATAGAAAGTTCTTCTACAAAAAATGGACGCAGAAAATAAGTATTTCTTTAGCCCAGTATAGGCTAGCGAAAAGTATTACTTCTATTTTTATAGAATTATTTCTGGCAGAAGTGTTTTGCAAATGTTGATAAATATTAATTTATCCCTTTCTTAGCTGTAACGGCCGGTTAAAATCGAAAAAAGGCTTCATCATTTCCGGCCGCGCCCGGATGTTATTTCTCTAGGGCGAAATGTAATCCGATCTGTTGACGTTCGTAGGACGGTCGCGGCACGAGTTCGAACTTCAGTCGTGCCATTACGTTTTCTTTGGGACTAATGCCTTTGGGAAAGTTATGAGCTCCCTTATCCCCGCCCTAGCTGTGTTAAATAGTATCACAGTTGTTCTACGAGGATGGCTTTAGCATTAAATAACCCACGGAGGTTGGTACGCTATTAAACCAAACCAACGCACTTCAAACTGATCATATGCCATGAAGTAGTCAGTGGAAAAAGCAGTGAATAGTACATCCTTTATTTGGGCTATGTCTGTCTTCTCCTCTCTTGACAGTCACTGGTACACCGTGAACGCTCTCCTTGTCACTCAAAGGGGAATGACACGATTAAGCCGCTGCACCCCAGATAAGTCGCAGCTCCATCTTCTCGATCCAATCTACCACAATCCTGGGAGCGACAAACTTAGGGGTCAACTTGAGGTCGAACTTGCCATTCGCCATATTTGCCAAAATAGCTTGTAATAGATTTGTGTAATTCAATTCAGGGCTTCTATTCCTTGCTTATCTTTCTTTTACCTCTCCACGCCGCCTGTCTCTGAATCTCTTTATTTAACACAATTGCATTTATGTCAAAATAAACTTGTACCTCAAAGGTCCATTTATTTGCTATAAGTATAATATACAAGTGATGTTCAGGCATGAAGCCCAGAGTTTTTATGGAGGTTGTCATAAATAAAGATTTACATACAATGAGACTCGAACTCACTTGTGAAGTTTTGCTATTATAGCTTGCTAACCATTACACCATCCGAGGTGCCTGATAATTGTAAAAGTAGGAATTTACAGAAAAATCTACAGCCGTTTTTAATTTCTTAATTTGCATTCCTGCCTCTAACTGCCTATATAAGACACCTTCCGTTCACGTGTGCGCTATTTGAATATTGCATATAGCGGACAAAACATGCCAAACATCTTCGCAACTGCTAAGTGAGTAGAACTTTCGTCACAATATAGTTTCAAAGAACTATTCCTATTTCTTAATTTGTTTTTACACAATGACACACTATCAAGTATTTTTTATATCTAATAATGATAATTTATGCACTATAATATAGTTTGTTTTATTTAACGCCATTGCTAATCCAATGCCAAAATTTTATATTTTGGTAAATGTTGGATTAAAATTTTTCTATTTATATTTTCAACGTTCCATTGTAATAATCTTTTTTTAAATCACATTCTTTATTTTTCAACAATAATCAATTGGGCGTTTGAGAAATATGCTCAATTCAATAAATATACTAGGTTTTAGGTTTTAAATTACAATAACCAACATGCGAAAAGTTAACAAAATTATCCGAATGCTATTCGCTATAAAGAACAATTCTACCTAAATTTCCCAGTAGACTTTATATCTGCCTTGCCCAAGAATTTATTTAGTAGTAACTGTCAGGCTTGGCAAAGGGGAAGAGAAACGTATAAAAATAAAGGAGATAAAAAAGGGGAATGGGAATGCTAACTTTCGTTGCCTGAAAGAGAAGCATGTCTATATTTCTTAAAAATAAAAACAACCAATTCCCACAAACTAATTTATTTCAGGAGAAATAATACATTTTACAAAATCCGGCTTTGCATATTTTCCCTATGCTTGTCGAAAACATTGAAGTTAAGGTAACAAAAATAACATACATTCAAGTAACGACAATATTATAACCAAAAGGAAGAAGGTATAAAAATATGATGACTGACTGGCACGAAGCAATGCTGTCAACAACCTACTAACACTTTAACTTTTGTTAATGATAAAATACCATTCTTTGGTATGTTATGTCAAAGTTCCTTTTGAATCCTGTTTTTAGGGTTTGTTCTTTTTCTCGGCGTCTCCTCGTATAGAACCAACCAAGACAACCACGTTCTTCTAGTTTCCTGTGTAGACTTATTGAAAACGAAGTTTTCTATTTCTTCAAGTGAACTTTGAGTAAACCACCGCTTCCTCCTCCTGGAGATGAATATATTTCTGTTTCAACTCGAATTTTCTATTGTTGAGTCTACGGAGGCATTTACTGAATCTATTTAGTCAACAAAATTGGACACCAGTAACAATAATAACATTAGAAAAAATGTGAAGGCAAAGATAAAATAAAATAAAATAAGGGGAGAGAGATTCATTCAAAGTAGTTTATTATGACAAAAAGAAGGTCACTCCAGTTAGTTGCATATGTGTCCCAATTTAAATATGACAAGCAACCCATAAATATAAAAAGAAGTAAAAAAATTTACAAAAATCTTTCACTTACTGCTACACTCACAAAACAGGGAAAAAGTCACTACTTCTTCCCTCCAGCTAAACAAGGGTTCACACATGTATCTTTTCTCCGTTGTTTTTTCTTAGAGACCAAGTCCCTAAAAATGTTCTTTTTTTCCTTTTATTGTCAGCCAATCAGATCAAAGTTCCTCTGCCATACAGATTTTCACCAAAAACAAAAAAAAAAGAAAGAAAAATACAAAATAGGCCCCGAATTGACGCAGAAATGTTGGAGCTCCATTCAATAAACCCATTTACCGATAGAATTTCCACAAATCTAATGACCAAGCCAACGCTTCTCTTGTCGGCAAAAGATATAATAGTTGCGCCTCCACTCCTTAGACTCAACTTTCTTTTGAAGGGGACAGCATACCAAAACCACAACTAGCCTGCAGTAGGCTTATGGTTTCAACAAGTAACAAAAAAAAACCCTGTAAGGAAAAGAGGCTTAGCCTAAGCGACTAATAGGCCTATTTTCGCAAGTCTTCATGCTTAAGGAAAAACTGCCTAAAGTCGAAAGCGAATAAACAAGAGCTCACAAAGCAAAAAGAATGAGCATGGCAGAGCCTTCTGCTCAAGTCTGAAAAAAAAAAAAAGAAAAAGAAAAGAGAGATCCCTGGGTTGATCTCACTTAAATAACAATATAGGCGGTGGGTAACGGGGCAACTTCAAAACAGCCAATCATATTCGAGCAGACATTAACTGCCGAATTTACAATTTCCGACATATGTACATACACATGGCTTTTAAGCTTTACTGTCTAATACAAATAATTTATACATAATTATATGTTTTCAAGTAACTATTCATATTTGATAATAATCACTTGTTTGCACTCACATGTTTTCAAACATTCATATCCAATATTAATAATTTTCAAACAGTACTATTTGACCTACAGATGAAACCCGAGCAGGTATTACTTCTTCGGATATGAGTGTACCCGGGAGTAATGAAAGGGCGACTTTATGGGCTTCTCTTGTAGAATTTTTTTTTCTTGTTGAGCCTATTATAAAAGTTATAGTGCATGGACTGCTCGTTTCTAGGGTCAAAATTTGTCCAGAGAGTCGACACTGCTTAAATGTGGCACAAAGCCGTATCAACAGAGTACCTAATGAGACTCGAACTCACTCATGCAGGTTTGCTAGTCTAGCTTCTTAGCTATTACACCACCAGAGGCGCTCAGTAAATCGACACTGTAGCGAAGAATTCTTCCTTTTGATACCAAAAAGTTAAACTTTTGGCGGAAATAGAATTGTAAAATATTTATTTTATTTTCGTATTTTATTATCTTATTTTTTATTTTATCTTGATCTTATTAATCTATTAACCCCACCACCACCACAACTTCTTCAGAGATCCAGTATAAAAATCTATTTCTAAGAAAAAAATCAAACTGACCACGTGCGGCACTTGATTTGGCCACAGTGGAAAAGGGAGAAGTAATCCCAGACAATACAGCACCAAAAAACTACCCCACTACTATAGTACGAATTCGGGGACCAAACTGTAAAGGTAGGTAAAAATGGCAAACCATTTGCTGATTGTCTTGCCTCGTCTGATAGCTCTTTAACAAAATTATGCTGTAAAGAGAAGATTACTGAATGTCAGCAAACTCTGGATCATCTCTAGGGTTTACTACAAGGATAGCATGAAGATTGTAGTTGTTGGGGAATTAAACATAGTGGTCACTCTTTTGGGGATTCATGGGCAGAGCTTCCGATTATCACATGACCGTTGGTCAAGTGACATTTCAAGAAGCAAGTTCTATCATTTTTTGGTATCAGAACCCTCTCTTTTGTCTCTGCTCTTCAAGCAGCACATGCATGTATGCTATCCTAAGTGAACCTTTTCCCTACACCAGAAGAAATTTAAGCTTTTAACCACTGCTTTGCAGCACTTCTAGTTCTGTAGAACAGCTTCTGTACCTTTTTATAGTTTGGGACCTTTGTCATGCTTTATTATTGTCTGTAGTATATATATGTATAAAATATATGTCTCTTTTGTGTAAATGGACTTTGTTTTCCCTTATTGAAATATTCTGTGTTAGAGTATCTTTTAGATAGTCTAACACATTATAGGAAAAAGCTGGGAGTAGTCTCAATGAATACCATACACACCATAAATACCTATGTAGTGAATTATGCATTACAAATTCATAAAAAAAATGTAGTTTAATATTGTAGAAGAGGAATTTTCCAGGTACTGTGATGAAAAGGTTAATGTTAAAATGAATTATGGATAAAATAAGCAAATGACAAAATAAACAGTTTAAAATGCAACAGATGTCTTTTTATGCATTATTTCTTTAGCATTCTTTTTAAATGCTTGCTTTAGTGTCAGTTTTGAAACCATTGTGAAAGTTTCAGGATGCTAATTTTGGTTTGTTTTTCTTCTGAGGCTACTGAGCTACAGTATTTATCCAGGGTTTGACTCAAGGTTTTTTTTATAGAGGGGATTTAGGGGATGGGGAGGTCTCACACAAGTCTCAGCTCATGCCCTGCTAATCAATGCTGGTCATTGGAGCACTAGGAGCAATGTGAATTCTGCTATCCTTTGCTAAGTATCCTGGCACAAAATCAGGTGACCTTGCTGGTCATAGATTCACTAGATCCCAAGGACAGCCTAGTTGGCTGGGGCTATAGAATATATTGACTGCATCTCTGCAGAGGGGTAAGACTCCTACCCCAACAAATATCCTGGATTAAAGAATCTGATGGTGAGGCTCCAGTAATGTTAGAGCTTTGGGGAATGTGGACTATCCTTTGATTGCCATTGCTCTCAGATCCACTTTGACCTGGAGTCGGTGTGTTGTATTGTCATCTGCTGATTCACGCAGAAATATACATATATATGCCGGATACATACCAATGCAATGATAAAGACACAGTAATAAACGACGCAAGGTAAGATGCAGGAAGGACTTCTTTAACAATATTTTACCTCTCACTTTATTGCAAGTGTTCGAAAGGGTTGTTCAAGGGTTGCATGTGAGAGGGAGCTGGAGACTGAACATAAGCTGTAATATCTTGACCCCACTGTTATGACCGCCACATTGTGTCTTGTTCTCCTGATGCTGGGGTCCACTCCATCGGGATTTCCAAGGCCCCCCTCGGTCGGGTGTGGCTTTCCCTACCACATCTGGTCTCTAGCTGTCTGGAATTCTACTGGCAACTGCTTCTTGGACTCAAACTCAACTGAGTTAAATAATAATTCAACGCCCACATGATCGCCCACTGGATCTTTGAAATCGAATGTTTAATCATCATCAAGCGGAAATAACTGTCATGCAGTTCAGAGGTCATTCTCTTCCGGTACATCAATCTGTATTGGCAAAGTGGGACCTTCACCTTGTCCCATATTATAAGCCTTAATCCGCCCACACGATCTCTTTCGATTACTGGCCATTGGAATGTGTCATTTCCTTCCGGTGCATCACCTTGGAATAGCATTTTTTGGGGGCCGGGTCGAAGGTCAAAACATAACAGGTGCACCTGATAAGGTCCTCTCTATGGGTCAAATAGAACTGTTTAATATTTAAACTGAGTGCAAACAAATGATGGACATTAAATTGGATTGTTAGAAATAAAACTGTTTGATCATTTAACTGTGTTTAAACAAATGACTATTTTTTTACTGAATTGTTTGTGATGAATAGCAATACTTATATATATATATATATATGTGTATATATATATATATGTATAAACCTGATTTGGTATTAAACAACCTACAATGGTTGATATGCTATAAACCAAACCAAACTAAACTAGACCTGAAGGCCTAGTGTAATGTGAAACTATGCTTGTCATAGTTTGTACTCCTGACACATATGCCTGGTGGCCTGGTGCTAGACCAGAACAGCAAATTAATGCTGTGGGTCTGAGGTATATACTGAGGCTGCAGGGCTGCTACTAATAAGTGCTGGGAATTTTGCTCAATCTATACTCACAAGTTTTTTGGTGGTAAAAAGGGAAAAATTCTTTTTCAAAATCATGACTCATACGGCCATATTTCTATTTTGAGATTTTGTGGCACACACGAGTTAGGGACTGTTACAATATATTGATAGTCTCTCACACACCCAGTTGTTGTCATGTAGATCAATTTATTAGGTGTTGATTTGGAGGGGGCATGCAAGAATTCAATTGTAGGGCTTGGTCTGATGAAGGAGAAGAGTCACTGCATTAGTAAGTTTGTAAGATCTTTGGACTAATTTTTTTAGTTTACCCATTTTCAGTTTTAATTTTGCCAATTGGATAATAGAGAGTCAAGTGAGAATGTTTTTGTTGTATTTATTATTTTACTTTTACAATTGCTCACACCCGTTCTGATTATTTGACTTGCTTTTTCTGTCGTATCAGTTTGTGGTGGAGGGTGGGAGCCTCTACAAACAATCATTTCAACATTTTATTATTGTAAATATTTTTCATGTCACACATCGTTGGATTTCTTTTATGAATAAAATCCATCATCCCCCACCTTCACAGTATTTGTATCAATGGGATTAGTTTAGAATTTCTAAGTGAGTGATGTGTTATGGTGACAGCATGTATCTAGCCATCCGCTCTGCCATGTGTTAGATGTGATACAAGGTTAATTTTGTAGAAGGGTTATGGTTTGTTTGAATTTAGTTTTCCTTCTTATTGACTGGTCACCTTAGCTAGAGTAAGAAACCTAGTTTGCCCTACTATTTACCAATAGCTAGGGAGGAGGAGGAGAACAGATGGATTTATCCCTTTCCTGAAGGCATTTATGAGAAGTGAAATGCAAACAGCCTTATCTTGTGTTTAAACTTGGATCATCAATTCCATTTCCTTTGATGATATCTGTTATGCTAAATGTGCCTCTAAACTTTCAAATTACAGACACCAAGTTTTAATGAGTCTGAAAGTTTTGTTGTAGAAAAAAATATTGGGTCTATGAATGAGATAACTTACATTGATGATAAGATTGTGACGATAAGCACCTACCCACAAAATTATTGGCCTGATGCACAATTTTTGTATGTATGTACAAAATAAAAACAGAAAGGAAGAAATGTTGACTGTATCCATACCTTCTAGCTGAGATAACAAGGAAGTAGTAGAATATAGTTAAGCAAGATAGCGACCAAGTTTTTCCTTCTTTCCATTCTCATTTTATAAGCCAGAGAATTAAGAACTTTGGCATAAAAAAATAAAATTCTGGAGTTGATCCCCTACATCAATTGTTATTGATTGATTTTTATGGCATGTCAAGGTGTCAGTGGTTATTTTATACTTTTAGGTTGGGGATCTTGTTTGTTGTACATAAATATTTATATTTTTTGTGTTACATCTAAAGATTTTTTTTTTGGCACTTAGTCTTATCAAATGTGAATAATTTTCAAATCCATATACTTGACCCATAGATGTGACTCTAACAGATATTACCACTGAATTGATGCTGGTATAACAGTTTCTAAATTTTCCTGAAGAGTTTCCATCTACACTGATATAAAAAATGTTGAGCCAAAAACCTATCATTGGGTTTTCCTTGGTGGCACTGTCCAATGAAAACATCCAAGTTCATAAAATTGATCTAATCACCAGACGTTTTTGTTACAATAAAATTTCCCAATAAGGAAAGCTCTTCAATTGTTAAATGCATGCTAAAATATTGAATTTTTTATTCTGGGACACCAGGCTATTTTTTGCCAGACAACAGAAGAGAGTGCAATAATCAAAAGTTTAGAGAGATGATTAAAAATTTGAATATGGTTATTAGGGCAACAGCTGCTCAGTCTCCCTGGAGAAATTGACTGTACATCATAATGCTACTCTTGTGGATATGGTAACAAAAACAACAGCTGATCTTCAATGTGATTTTGATGCTGCACTTGGATGTGTTCTATAAGTGCAGAGAATGTATTACACTAAGGGTCCTCAAACTTTTCAACCTCAGGACCCCATAGCTTAACTTAGGATTCATGGCTGCAATCTTAGATTAGACAGAAAAAATACTGCCAAATTCACAAAGTAACAATCATAATTTATTAATGACATTGATATTGTTTGCAATTTTAACTGCATGTCAACCCATTTGATGTTATTTTATGCCTTGAGATTAGGAAATCATATTCATTGAACTTTCATATTTAATTTTTTTGTGTAATTATTTCTAAAGAGTTTTTTGTACACAGTCCTATCAAATACAAAATTTTTTTAAACAGATCCATTTGACCAGTAGCCAGGACCCATCAGTTATTTCAACTCCGGGTCAGAGTGAACTTGTGAGTAATGGCAATGAAGATCTCCAAAACTGGAGCCTCACCACCAGATGCAATGTAGGGTCCTAATCAGGACTCCACCTTTTTGAGAGGAAGAGTCTAACATATCTGTACTCTAAGTTCCAATTATAGGGTGTAGGGTTAAATGAAAATGGCTGACAGAAAGAGCACATCAGAGAAGTGATAATTTGACAATTGCATACTCTTAGCATGCTTCATTTTGGGGAACAATAGTTCACAGCAGTATGTAGTGCCAAATAGGGTGACTACTTGCTGAGTGTATATGATAAGGTTTGGGAATCAACGACATGAAAGCACTTATAGAAATCAAAAATGTGACAAGTAAGAAATATGGACTTGAGATTTTCTGAACACTGAAGATAAATAAGTTCCTTTTGCAGTTGTAATGGTATTTCTTCACAATCAACATCAAAAGACAAAGAGAAAAATCAGAAAGTTGGGGGTTGGGGCCATATGGATGAGTTTCGAGAGTAGCATGTGGCTGGCTGATTGGCTAGCAGTGTGTTGGATACCCCTGCATTACACAGTATGAATGTTTATAGCTCAAATAACTGGTGTTTGGTAGGAGTCCAAACATCCATAACAGACCTCCTGATTACCAGTTATTGATAACAGTTTGGGTAGGGAGGATATTTAGTCCATTTTTGGAATTAGTATGTCCATTGATAGACTTACACTGAAGAAACATTGCCCAGTGGGCTGTGGGGGCAGTAGAATACACCGACTGCTTCTCTACAGAGGGATAAGACCCTCTCAATGTGTGTCCTGGATTTGACACTAAACAATCTGATGGTGAGGTTCCAGTGATGCCAGAGCTTTGGGAAAATAGGAGTAACCCTTCATTGCCATCACTCCAGGTCCACTCTGGCCCAGAGTGGTAGCAGCTAATAGGGCCCTATCTATGGATCAAATAGAACTAAACTGCATACTTATGCTAAACTAAATTGCTTGAAATAGAACTGTTTTGACATTTAACTGTGTGTAAACAAAAACTATACTTATACTAAACTAAATTGTTTGAATTAGAGCTGTTTGACTAAACTGAATTGCTTGAAACAGAAATTTTTTTGACAATTAAACTGTGTACTTATGCTAGACTGAATTGTTTGAAACAGAACTGTTTATTTGTATAAAAATAGATTTGGCATTAAATGACCGACAAAGGTTGATATGCCATAAAACCCAAACAAACAAACTGAATAAACTAAAAAAAAAAAAATTATTCATATAAACATGTTGTAACACAGTGAATTTTGAAGACCATCAGAAGTAGTTATGGTGGATTTTAGAAGACTAGAGAAAATACACTGTGAATGCATAATAGCTTTTGAATGGTCCATGTAGAAAGAAGCATATTGTTTATCACAAAAATTTCTGCTACAAAACCAGTATTTTAAAATGTCAATCAAAAGAACTTGTCAAACACTAGAATTATTCTGTGACAGACAAAATTTGGTCATTGTTTTGAAAAAAAGGATTTAAAATTTGGCAGATGAAAGAAAGTGAAATCATGAAAACAAAATGTTATCATTTCAAGGTTGTTGCTATGAAAGGGAATTTTAGAGTGTTTGATTATGAAGCAAAGTGTAACATATCAAAGCTAACTGACTAATCAAAACAATTTCTGAAGCTAAATTTAGTTCAGGAATTCAGTGTGGAATTTACTATAGGCTTTTGAAATAGCCTCTCCACCCCTTCCTTGACCTAGCAGTGAAAATACATAAATTAAACTAAAAAAGAGAAATGAAAGGAGATTGATGGGAAGACTGGTTGAGGTCTGACAAAATAAGTTGCAGTCAGACAGAATTAGTGAGACCCAGGAGATGAGACTGAAATTATACACTGACTGAATTTGAGAGTGACTGAGAGCAGCCGGAAAATAGCTCTACCCCATTCTGAGCTTCATTTCATTGAACCGCCTGAGTGGAATATAGAAAAATGAGCTAATACCTGTCAGTCTCTAAAAGAATTGTATTATGTAAAAAAACTGTGGAATAACATTTTCTTTAATATTCACTAAACACAATTATAGTCGCAAAGCTGTGTTGTTTTGTTTATGGTCATTGATTATCTGTTTTTTTTTCTTATGTAATTGTGCTGAGGCATCTTTCTAATTAGTGAAATGGTTAGATGTTAATTCGTTATCCAGATTTTAAATCACAATGAGGGCAGATAGTGAATTATTCCTGGTTATTCAAGAAATTTCCTGGTCCTACAACGACGGTAAAACTCCTAGAATAACCTCCATATCTGGCAACACTCCAGCATTGTCCAGTCACAATATAAGACATTTTATACATGCATATAAAAATATAAGAAATATTACAACACTGAACAAATGTGTCCCAACAGATAAAATGAGCACATTGTTCCATGGATAAACAGTGCATAAAAAAGGGTGCAAAAATGGTGAAAGTTTTGTTTGTCTTGTATTGTCAGTTCAATGGTAAGATGAAATAAAGTACTTTGCCAGAATAGGAGACAGTCAATTCAGTTCAACAAATATCAGTGAAAAGCAATTGTCTACTTTGCTCCAAGAGTAAAGACCAAAGAACATGGACCAAAAGGGTTCCAAATTCTCATGTGACCAATGGACATGCCCACAAATCTAAGGGAAGACATTTATTGTCACCCTACAGCCCTAATGTTACTTTTAGAATGGATAACTAACAGGGACTGCTGAGGTTCAAAACATCACCTAAACTCAGATAAAGAATTTAGTATAAACTTGTCAATGATGAAAGTGATGATTGAAAGAACATTAAAGAGATCAATCATGTTGGTAAAGCTAAAGGGAGAAATAAGTTGTATATAAATATTGTTCTTGATGGAGATTTCTCCTTTTTTCTTGGATTTTTAAAAGTAGTACTTCATTGAAAGCCAGAAGAAAAGGATTTATTATGATTGATTTTTAATGGTATGTCAATCCATCTAGAGTTATTTTATTCCTGAAGGTTAAGGAATCTTGTTCATGCTGCCTTTATATTTGGATTTTTGTGTCAGTGTTAAGATTTTTTTGCAAATGTTAAATATTCTTATCTAAAACAAATAATTTGCACATAGTTATATGGTTTCAAATGACTAATCATAATAATAATCTTTGGTAAACAACTATAGCTTTAAGTAATTATTCTTAAAACAAATAATTTAGTAATATGGCATCATGTATTCCTAATAAATATGAATGATTTTTAAATTGATCTATTGGACGTATAGATGGGACCCTAACAGATATTACCACTCCAGGTCAGATTAGACGAGGAAGTAATGGCAATGAAGGGGTCCTCCATACTCTCCAGATCTTCAGAACTAGAGCCTCACTATCAGATGCAGTTTAGTGTTATACCCAAGACACTTTTTTTGGAGGGTTAGGGGCTTAGCTCTCTGCTGTGGATACAGTCTGCATTTTCTATGCCCTGTTGGTTACCAGTGGGTTCCAGAATGAACATGCTAATAGTCAGTTTAGATTCACCATCTTGTTCTTGGGAGGGTTTCATGATAGCTCTTACCATTATAGTATCCAGTGGTTGGTCCTTTATTTTGAGATTATTGTAATTTCTTGTAGAATTTGAGGCAGATGTTATAATTGTACTGATTAAAGTGATGAAATTCAAAGATTTGTTCAAGAAATGAGACATCAAAGCATTCCTGACTTAGTACTCTTCATAGTAAATTTTGCATGTCAAGATTATTGAAAATTTGATCAAGCAATTTTTAACAAAGTAAAAACAGTAGGAAAATCTGTCTTGTGTATTTATCCCCACTATGGTACTAAAATGAGATACATCTTTAGTTTAATGCGAGGACTCTGCAGAAAGCAAGCCTCTTATGAGGCAGTGCCAAAAATAACCCAGCTCTGTATTCCTCTTTTGGGTAGCTTCAAGAGCCCAGTAATAAATCCAGCCTTTACTCCTTTTAGACAAAGATGTAGGAGCCACCTGGGGATAGGCCATTCTGGAGCTGAGGCCATTAATTTTTACACCACCCAAGATGTGAATGTGTCAAGAAAACCTGTCATATGCCAGCACAAGGCATACATTGTTTGAATGGATCTAATGAAAGATGTGTGTGAGGGTTTGTTGTTTTTTGCCTCATGGATTTTAAACATGCAGTGGAAAACAGTTAGTCAGCAGTATATCTTACTGATGGTTAAGTAGGAACTTCTGGCCTCGTTCACTTTCTTGTCTACTTACCAAGTCAATGAGAGAGTAGAAGGAAGGAATATTGAAGATAGACAAACAAGATGAAATAAAATTAGGAAACTAATATTTACAAATCTGTGGGAGACATGCATAATAGTTATCATCAATAGAAATAGCACAGACTTTAAATCCTGGATAATGCTGTTTGAATTTCATTTTATGTTTAGGCCATTGGGAAAGATTTCAATCCATCTGTTCTTTCCCCAGATATGAATAAATAGGTCAGATTGGATTTTTAGCCTTTGTTTAGTGAACAGTCAAGAAAGAAAACTGAATTCAAACCAGCTATACAACATTTAAAAAATTGACCTTGTGTCACATTCTGTCCAAAGTAGAAGGGTTTGGTAAATATAAACAAATATTTGTAACAATAATAAACAGAAATTTGCAGTACAAAATGTGGCAATAATTAAAAAGGAATATTTGGGATATTAAATGGATGGTCCCTTAGGTGTGCATATATTAAAGATGAGTGCAAGAGTCTTTGTAATGAAAGTCTTTTGTATGCATGTGTGAGGATTTTTCCTTTTTAGTAATAGAAAAACATAACTACCTACTTGATTTGGTGAGAATCTTGATTTTCATTTCGTCAGGGTTGTCAAAGAATGAATGTCAGACAAAGATATTTGGTAAATGGTAGCAATTGACAAAGTGCTGGATTGACCAACTGATATTAAAGGTTTCTTAGCTATTTTATATGGAACAGCTAGGTTCCAAGGTGAACATAATCTTAAACTTTTATCTCTCAATTATTATTTGCTACAAAATTCAGTTTTTCTTGTCATTTGACTGCTCCAAACTATGTCTGTATGACTGCTAGTTTGAATTAGATCTATTGGCATACTGTATTAACCTTGGGTTTATTTTTGGCTTTTATTAAATGTTTGACATATTTTATTTTTATTAGTAGAGGGATTGTTTGGAAACCATTTGTTGAGAAATGTTTTCAGGTGTCCAGAAAAGTGTTTGAATTGCTTTATTTATTTTTGCTGGTATTGTCTTTCAAACCTTTTGAGATCCTTTGTTTCCATTGTGGACAGGTCACAAAGTCTTATTATATTTTGCTGTGCTAGATATTAATCCTATGCTATCTGTTAATATAGTTTTCCATAGTCTCAACATTTAATGTTATTTTGCATATTTCCCCTTTTTTTGCTAATGCTGTCTGATGAGTGTCAGCTGAAAAAGATTTCAGGATTTTTAAAATAAATGAATGTTTCTGTATTTGCTCAAAATGTTTAACTAAAAAAGATTGGAAAAATTATTGTTTAGAAAAAGAGAATAAATCAAATGAATTTTTGACATTTATGTCCAAGTCTTGCTGTGTCTTCATTCTGAATCTTGACCTTTTAGGATAAGGACATCAAGAATCTTTAGACGTTTTTGCAATTAATATTGTATAATATCATTAATGAGTATGAAACTTTGGCCCAACCAGATAAAAATATATAAAAATCTCTCTCTCTCTCTCTCTCTCTCTCTCTCTCTCTCTCTCATATGTATACATATATATATATATATATATATATATGTGTGTGTGTGTGTGTGTGTGTGTGTGTGTGTGTGTGTGTGTGTGTGTGTGTGTAATCTTAGTAGTGTGTCCTGAATAATAGGCTATGATAAGTAAATAACACTTATGATCCATGACAAAAGTGAATATCTTTTTATAAATTTAAGATATAAATAAGTATTTGTATTTACAATTATTAACCTCCAAGCATAACTTTTAAAACAAAATTTAAAAAAACCTTATACTTTAATTTTATTTGCATTCTCAAATTATTTAGATTAAGAAAATCATTCAAGAATTATGATAAGTAATGAATTCAACTGAAAGAAATAAAATTTAATTAAAATTTAGGAAACTATTTGCTGCAAATAAAAAGTATCAAAAACACTATGAGAATAGGTGCACTTTCTCCAAATCAGTGGCAGCTGAATGCTTTTTGGCCTTGCCAACTATAGTCTACAAGCAAATTTATCCATATCTTGTTGGGAAGTCTCATATCATTTTCTTGTGGAAATATTTTACAACAAACTGAATTTTTCATATTTCAGATGTAGATTTTCAAAGATGAAGTTTCAAGTATCCATTATAAAAGGTATGAATTCAAAAAGTCTTCATAAAATAATTTGATATGATTGAAATAAATAATGGGATAAACTTCATTGAAAAAATATTTTTACCTTTGTCCTGAATAATTCTATAGGGTAAATTATACATATCTTGCTTATTAGGAATACCCACATCTGATGTGTGTGTGTGTGTGTGTGTGTGTGTGTGTGTGTGTGTGTGTGATATATATATTCATAATGTAATGGTTACCAGGAAATGGACACAGTGACCTAAGTTCAAATCCTGGACAAAATTGCATTTCACATAGTGCTAATACCCTTGGAAAAGGTATTAATCCAATTATTCTCCCTCAAGCTATGGGTAAATAGTAGGCCAACTGGGCTGTAGGAGAAGGAAAACTCTGAACTTAGCTTAAAAAATTGACCTTGTATTGCTTCCTGTTCATGTGGAGGTGTTGATATATATATATATATATATATATATATATATATATATGAGCAAGAAAAAACAAAATATTCAGAGTATATGTTTTACATATATGATAATGTGCTAACATAATATTTAAAAAACATTTTTTTTAATAAGCCATCTTCCAAAAGATTGTTTATTAAAATTTTAAAAACTTCACATTGGCATATTAACAAATATAAAACAACATTCACTCAATATTTTTTTCTTATTTTATATTCACATACAGTCAAGTTTATTTACATATCTTGCTCTCTCTATTACACACTAGTGTGTGTGTGTGTGAGTAAATTTTCATCTGACTGTATCCTCTCTTCCATTGTCAATATATGAAACTTTTTGTAATGAGTTTAAGTGTGTGTGTGTGTGTGTGTGAATATATATATATATATATATATATATATATATATATAGTGTGTGTGTGTGTGTGTGTGTGTGTGTGTGTGTGTGTGTGTGTGTGTGTGTGTGTGTGTGTGAATAAGAAAGGGTTGTCAATACAGAAAATTGAATTGATATGTTTCACGATAAGACTAGCTTCATCAGAAATGAAATATTGATTAGCAAAAAATATGTCAAGGGAAAAGAAGAAAGATACTTTTTATTGTATTTTAATTTTTTTCTTCATAAAATGAAGCAAACGAGTTCGTATAATAAGGTCCAAAAGTTAATCCTTTCAGATGTAAAGAATAAACAGAATAAAATAAGTGTCAAACTTTTCTTCTCCTTGTTATGTGTAAACTTTGTTTTATCATATTTTTTCCTTTTCTTATATCAGATTTTATTCCAAACCTTTTGATGAACAGACAAGGTAAATGAAAATATTTACAACTGATACATTTTTGTGGAATGTTTCGAAACATGGGAATGATGTGATAAAAGGTTAATCTTTAAGTGGAGAACAGCTGGTTTGAATTCAGAGATTTCCTTCACCAATATCAGTTTCCTAATCAAAGCTAAAAAAAAAAAAACAGTCTGTCTTACTATTTACCCCTAGATGGAAGAACAACATAGATTAATGCCTTTCCCAAGGGCATTAGCACAAAATGGAATGCAATTGATTGTCTTAGTCTATCAATATGAAACAGTTTACCTTTGATTGTTCATTTTTACTTTCATTCTCTGAAGAATTTTTCTTCTTCTTCTTCTTCTTCTTCTTCTTCTTATTATTATTATTATTATTATTATTATTATTATTATTATTATTTACTCCTTTAGAGTTTTTCACATCAGGGGTAGCTGATGGGCTTTCACTGGAGTCTCCTCAAGTCTCTCAGGACTCTTCTCAGTATTCTGGCTGTTCTCAGTAATACTGTCGTTTGGATGGTCTCCACTCAGATGCCAACTTCCAAGTCCTCCAGTCTCTTTAATAATCCTTTAATTAGTGTACCAAAAGCACCAATCACAAATGGTATAATTGTCTCCTTCATGTTCCATAGTCTTTTCAATTCTCTAGCTAGGTTGAGGTATTTATTCTTCTTTTCACATTCTTACAGTTTTATTCTGTGGTCAGCTGCAACAGCAAAGTCGACAATTTTACAAATTCTCTTTTTTTGTTGATTATTATAAGGTCTGGTTTTCTGGCCAAGGTTAGGAGATGCGTCTGTACGTCAAAGTCCCGTAGGAGTTTATGTGTGTCATTCTCTAGGACAGCTGCTGGGTTGTACATATACCATTTGTTCATATGGTCAAATCTGAATTTCTTGCACATCTCTCAGTGGATCACCATGCTCACTCAGTCATGTCTAGTCTTATACTTCCTCTGTGCTAATTTGCTGCATTCATTTATTATGTGATTGATGGTTTCATTTCTGTCACCACAGAGTCTACATTTGCTATTTTGTTGCATCTTATCTATTCTCATTTTGATACGATTGGTTCTTATGGTGTTGTTTTATGCTGCTATTCGGAGAGATTCTGTTTCTCTCTTAAAGTTTCCTTTTCTTAGACAGGTCCAAGTTTTCTGGTGTGAGATGTTTATTAGTCATTTAAAATACCCATAGAGTTGTTTTTCTTCCCATTTCTATTTTCTAGTTATTGTCATTCTGTTATCCATCGTGTTGTCTGTATTGTTTCTGATGACTATTATTATTATTATTATTATCATTATTATTCTAAGAAGCATAGCAATTATTTTGGCAAAATTAAGATTATTTGATCAATCTAAAGGACATCAAAATTATGAAATGAGATATTCTCAGTAAAGTTTTTATTTTAGATAGTCTGTCTGACAAAAAATATGAAATTAACACTCTCAGAGAAAGTTCCCTTAGGTTTTTTTTTGGGGGGGGGGCAGTAAATTAATAACAAATAAGATGCAAAAAACTTTTTTAATAGCTGAACATTGTGGCTTTATACTCCGCTTATCATTGATAGTGTTACATCTTGCTTATGCTAAGGGGTACATAAATATATACATTGTGGCTTTATACTCCGCTTATCATTGACCTTGTATTGCATCCTGCTCATGCAGACGAGTACATAAATATATACATTGTGGCTTTATACTCTGCTTATCATTGACCTTGTGTTACATCCTGCTCATGTAGAGGATTACATAAATATATACATTGTGGCATCATAAGAATATACCATAAACAAACAAAATTAGATTATATAAATTGCTAGTATGATTTTTTTTTCCGAACCACTCAGGAAAATATTTGGGATTAACCCATTGTTGAGGAAAAAAATATGGAATGATTTTGTAATTTGTATTCCTAAAAGAAATGCAAGCAGAAGTTTAAATATACAAATTTGTTTTCCATTATAACAGAAGCTTGAATATACAAATTGGTCTTTAGATAAAACAGAAGTTTAAATATGCAAATTGGTCTTCCATTAAAAGAGAAGCTTAGATATGCCAATTAGTTTTCAGTTGAAACAAAACCTTAGATATGCAAAGTGGTTTTCAGTTAAGATAGAAGTTTGAATATGCAAATTGGTCTTCAGATAAACTAGAAACTTAAATATGCTAATCGGTCTCAAGTTAAAACAGAAGCTTAAATATGCAAATTGGTCTTCAGTTAAACAGAAGCTCAAATATGCATATTGGTCTTCAGTTAAAAGAGAAGCTCAAATATGCAAACAAATTGGTTTTCAGTTAAAAGAGAAGCTTAAATATCCAAATTGGTCTTCAGTTAAAAACAAACCACAACAGTTAGTTGGGCATATCTCCTTGAAAGGCAACATATGGCTCCAAACAAAAGAACAGTGAACAGAAAAAATAGTAAAGACAGCAAAAATCTTTCAAAAAGGTAATGCACAGTGATGTGTAATGAAATATGTTGGTTATTCCCAGTCAGCTGTGTCTAAAATTTGGTGCAAATATAAAAGAAATGAAGTGGTTGAAAAAGGAAAACTTACTGGTAGACCTCAAAAGACATCAAAGTGTCAGGATAGAAAAAACCTAAAACAAAATAGTTTGAAAATAGAAAATGTACAACAAACCAAATGAAAAATGAATAGGTCAAAGGAGTCAATGGTTGTGAAAGAATAGTGAAGAACTCAGAAATGATACATTTTTGAGAAAGTTTTATTTTAGATATCAGTCCATTCTAAAATTTGATTAACTTGAAATGCAAAGGGATTAAAAACTAACATTTTCCCAGTATCCATACATTCAAGAACAAAGCAATGATTCTTTACTGTTTAGCTTTACACTTTGAAACCTAAATTGGATCAGATCATTTAATTTTGGGTTACATTTAGGAGGATCTGCTGGTTGGAATATTAAATGAAAAGTAAAACTGTAATTGAATATGTAGAGAAGAGGAAAATCTCATATTTTGTTTTGGCGCGCTATTTAATTCAACACTGAATTTCACCCAATCAGGATGACATATCCTATTCAGCCCGGACCTTCATTTCCGGCTAGCAAAACGGGTGAGCGGCCAAACACACTCTCTTCGGCTTGAGACGGCAACCAGAACGAACGTGTCTCTGGTCGCCCCTGCTTAGCGATGCTTTTTAGCTAAACAAGCCACCCAGTGTGGACATATCACTGTGGCTTTAACCCTAGCAGCAGCAACATGGACACTCGGCGAGGGAACCTTCTGATTTATGGATTCCTTGCGTCTAATATATTTTAGACCAAGGAATCCCAGTTGAATATGAATTAGATACGTTCAGCATGCCTTCCACAAGCACCACAAAAATTTACTATGTCGATCCGAGCACCACTTCGCTCTCGACACACCTAGCTCTCATTTCACCTCTGGTCACATTAATGGAGATAACGCCTACTCTCCACAAATACCAGACACACAAAACTACACGGTGGCCTTGAATACTTCCCTCACACGTCCAACGACACGCTGCCATCCAACATCCCGCTAAGCTATCGCGTCTCCAAAACCAACAAGCCTAAATACCGCAAGTCTTGCAGCACCAAGAACAAACCGCCTCAAAGCTGCAAATAAAGTATTTTCGTTTGTTGTGTATTGTTAAAGAATAGTTTCATAATTCATTTATGTTGCCTTAAAATCTATAGTGTTCGGGAAAATAACTAATTCCCTCAACAACCGCAATAAATATATCCCTTTGTTAAAGAATATATGAAACTAATAGAAACTATCATTTGCTTATATATAAAATGTGACTATATATATATATATATATATATAGTCATCCACAGACTGTTTTATTGTATCATAACTCTTCAGGGTGGCTAGACACACTGGATGCTTCAAGCTGGGATTGAAACCCGATTAACTTTATATTAGACCGGAGGTGTGCTTAGTATAATGGTTATTGTCATAGGAAAGGGAATCAGCAACTGGAGTTCAAATCCTGGCTGATTGCTATTCACTTTACACTAATGCCTTGGGAAAGACATTAATCCATCTCTTCTCCCTGCTATGGGGAAAATTGTAAGGCAAAGAGAGTTCTTTAACTTTGGTTTAACAACCAGAATAGAAGGAATATCTGTATTCAAACCAGGTTTTCCTCGTAACAAATTGACCTTGTGTCACATCTTTCCAATGACTGAGGGGTTGGGTAATATATATATATATATATATATATATATATATATATATATATACATGATCTCTCTTCAGTCTAGTAAGAAATTCTGTTATGGTAACAGGAAGTATTACTCAGCACTACCAAAAATAAAAGGGAGAGAAAATATGAATAAATTATTCTCTTAAATGTATAAATTGACACAACTGTTTGTCTATAGGTTTCAAGATAGTGGCATCAGTCGTGTTGTTGGGTTGAGAATGCAGGAGCATTGGTTAACTGAAATCTTTTCAAATCACTCGAGTATGTATTTGCCTCCACCACAAGCAGGATATGACACAAGATCAATTTTTATAGGGAGTGTGTATTTACCTAACCCCTCCGCCACAGATAGGATGTGGCTTAAAGTCAATTTCTAAGGAGAGTTTGTATTTATCTAATGCCTCCACCATGGGTAGGATGTGACACAAGGCCAATTTTTAAGGGGAGTTTGTATTTACCCAACCCCTCTTCCACAGGTAGGATGTGAAACAAGGTCAGTTTTTTTAAGAATAAAATTTAAAATTTAACAATACTTGAAACCATTCAATTTTGTTGACTTATGCTAAATTGAATTGTTTGAAATAAAACTGTCTTTTCATTTAACTGTGTGTAAAGAAATGACTGATGTTTAATTGAATTGTTAGTGTTAAATAGTAATACTTGAAAACATTTAACTGCATGCAAACAAATGATTAATGATAAACAGAATTATTCCTATGAGATAGAAATAAGCAAAACCATTTAACTAGGCGCAAAAAAAATGAACTCAGGCTCGTTTAAAAATGTTATCAACAAAATGTGTTTAGAAATCATATTTGATATATGTGTATAAAAAGGATTTGACATTAAATAATCTACAATGGTTGATATGCCATAAAGCCAAACCAAACTAATCAGGTTGCAAGAACTTTAGTTATCAGGCCAAGTCAGGAAGGCCTAAAAGCGTGCATTCCAATGCCATACTCCAAGTGATAGATACAAACCCAGTAAGTAGTAGTAAGAGAGTATCAGGTGAGTTTGGTATCTGATAGTCCAGTGAAGTTGGTCACCTTCACAACCTCAGTAAAAGTATTCAGAGATTCTGAATTGAGTCTCTTGTTACTAAGATATTGAAAAACTTTTGATTCTTTTAGAAAAAGTGGATGTTTCTTTCAGAGTACTCCATTTGTGTGTGTGTATTTTCACTATTTCCTTTCATTTTATTTTTGCTGCTTTTTATTGCAATGCAAGGAATAAGAAACCCGAATGAAGTTGGAATGTTTTGCTCTTCTCTTAAATTTAGAAAGTTAAATCAGTTTTTTTTTTGGGTGGGGGTAGCAAAAAAAATGTGAATTAAATTCAAATTTATTTTCACAGAGTTCATTTTATTGATGCAAAAGTAATATCTTTCCAATTTCAAGTATCATTAAGAACAGATTATATGAAGCTTGTTATTTGTAACTGATGGCTTGTCTGATTGAAGAGAAGCTATATTTCATGTAAGTAGTAACATTAATGAAGATATGTGCTGATTTAATTGTCATTTGCTTTTATGGTTATAAGAATGTGACTTTTCTTGATATTTTATATCAAGTCTACCATATAATATGTGGGGTGCTCCAAAAGTAATGACTAAGCAGATTGTATAAAATAGTCATTTATGATGAATGTGCCAAAAGTAATGCCTTCAATTTATTTATTCCAAAACTACAACAGATACAATGAGAACAATAATACCAATGAATAGAGCAAGTTTTCAGCTACAAAGCACTGTTTACCATCTTGCTATTACCATAATAAGTGATAAAAAAAATAACAAGAAAGGCAGTCAAGTGCTCTTGAGGTTACTTTTGAAGTGACAGGACACTCAGAAACTGCTTATATCCAATTGTAGGGAAACTATATTTCATGTAATTAGTATCATTAATGAAGATAGGTATTCCTTTAATAGTCATTTGCTTTTATTGTTATAAGAATATGATAGTGTGTGATATTTTTTACTAAGTATACTATACAATAAGGTTAGAAACCCCCATAGTGTCTAAAGTGAAGTCCCCATAGTGGCTAAAGTGCTGAATCTCAGTGTAAGGAAGTTCAAACTCCAGTCATGCAATTACATTTACTTTCAGATGAATACCCTTGAGAAAAGTATTGAACCCCCTTATTCCCCCCCTAGCTATTGGTTATATAGTATCACTGCTATTCTACAAATATGGCATTGGCATTTAATAACCCACAAAAGTCAATATGCCTTTAAACAAAGAAAACAACTCTATTATTAAGCCAAGTGCTCCAAAAGTAATGCCTTCTATTCATTTCCATGGAAACTAGAAAAGATACAGAGAACACAATAATACCATTAGATGGAGCCACCAAGCACTATAGTCACCATCATAAATAAAGCAAAAAATAAAGAAAGAAATAAAAATAAAAAAAAAAGCAATCAAATTCTCTTGCTCCCCCCCACCTTGTAGCTATGGGACCCTAAGAAAGAAGAAGCTATATTTCATGTAAATTAATGAAGATATGTGTTGATTTAATTATCACTTGCTTTTATAGTAATGATAATGTGACTGCAGTTGAATATGGTTATGATTACAATGAAACTCATGATCAGAAATATTTATGGTTTCAACTTCCTAATGTCTTCAGATCTGCACTGAATGACTTTGCAAACAGCTTATATCTTCATGAACCTAATGTTCTTTACACTAAACATCATATCATTTGATTATCAAGAATCCTAAATACAAATGAAAGACTGGAAATGCTATTATTTCTTGTAGATTTAAAAAAAAATATTATCTTCTCATTTATTGCTTTTAACAGTTTCAGCTGATATTTACTGAGTGGGTCAAAAGTAACTGGGAAGTCAATGATGTAAAAAAAAAAACATCTTCATACAATTGTTAACTTTGACAAGTTACTCTAGCTTTTTTTCTTTTTATAAAAAAAATGCAAAAACCAGTGGCTTATGTTGGTTAGTGTCACATGGTGTCCTCTCTTGCTGAATTCATCTATTTTAGGCAATTGACATCCATCTCTCTATCTCAGGCTGCTGACTGGCCCAATCAACTGGGGCTGTAGAATACATTGACTGCATCTCTGTAGAGGGGTAAGACTCCCCCAATGAGTGTGCTGGATATGATACTAAACAATATGTTAGTTGGGTGCCAGTAATGCTGGAGCTTTGGGGAACGTGGAGCACCCCTTCATTGTCATAGCTCCCAGGTCCACTCGAGCATAGAGGGTCCTATCTATGGGTCAAGTAGAACTGTTTGACATTTAAACTGAGAGCAAACAAATCACTTATGCTAAACTGAATTGTTTGAAATAAAACTGAATTGCTTGAAATAAAACTGTTTGATCATTTAACTGTGAGTGAACAAATGACTGATGTTTAATTGAAGTGTTAAATAGCATAACTTGAAAACATGTAACTATGTGCAAACAAATGATTAATTGTAAACAGAATTATTTGTATTAGATAGAAATCAGTGAAACGGTTAAACTGTGTACAAAAAATGAGTTCAGGCTCATTTTAAAATGTTATTTATAAAATGTGTTTAGAAATCATATATTCAATACATATATATATATATATATATATATATATATATATATATATATATATATATAAAGGATTTGGCATTAAATAACCAACAATGGTTGATATGCCATAAAACCAAACCAAACCATGTATCTCAGGCTATACATATTTTTCTCTCAGTGGTAAATGGTGGTTATTGTCACATAGTGTTCATCTTGCTCACTCTATCCATCTATGAGATACTGGGTATTGTCATAGGATGTGATACACATTTTAATTTTCTATACAGGACAAAAAAAAATTGAACAGGGAACCTTGTGACCTTGTGCCAGGCTTATGCTAAATTTTATTAATATAATAGACAGTGCTTATAATCTTAGGGAGCCTTACCACAGAACAATGAACAGCACATTAGTCTCCTGTATGATTACTGTTATAGTATGTTTGAATCTCATTGGGGATTCCACAATTGTAGTCTTTGCCAAAATTAACTCAGCCTAGAAAGTATTAAGGATATTGCTTATTTAGAATCTTGCTATGGAGTAACAGTAAGTTAATCTCATGGACCATTACTGCGAGAGAGAGTTTGAATCTTACTGGAAGTTCCACAATTGTGGCCTTATGTCAGCTTAAGCTAAAATTAACCCATACCTATAGTATATATTCATAGACAAGGAATTTGTCAGCTGTTCTTGTAAACTATTTCTAATGTTGTTGGTTACTCCACACATTTAACCTTGTGCTGTACTAAGTTAAGCTTATCAAATTTCAGTATAACTATTTATTATTTTGGATATTTTTGGTTGTAAATGTCCAATTCCTATGCTGCCAAACAGATTAGATAATGTCTTAAAATCTGGAAATACCATCTTGCAATCTGAAATGCTCTAATACAAATGAAGTAATCAATTGGATAAAAAAGGATATGGAATTTGTCTTTGACAGTTGTAATAAATGATATGATGTGTAGATTCCCTGGAGAACTATTCTGTGTGTGGAAGTTAGTATCAAGCTTTGAAAGAATGACTGATGGAGGGAGCATGACATTGGAATTAGGGCAGCAGAATGTGTATTAGCCGTGTTCTTGTTTTAATTTTCCAATATGGTGATTGTTTTGTATCTATTATTTGTTCTTTAATTGAAATTTTCTTCTGCATAGATAATGAAGATAGTTGAAGAAATGAAAAGATAAAAATTAGAATGCAAAAATGTATGTTCAAGAACAATGTTTAATAATTGAAAAATTTCATTTGATATTAAAAAAAATGCACTTTGTATTTAATTTTTTTTTTTTTTTTGTTGGGTTACTGGAAATCTTGAGCGTGGGGTTAAATTCTGGCAATGTATTTCTTATGGGGGAGTTATTAATGATAACCAACAACATATTTCTTGATGGAAAACAATTAAAGAAAACAATTTAAAAAAAGGTAACATTGAAATATAATGTTTTAACCCACAGATTCAATGTTTCATTTTTGTTTTTTCTCTCTTATGTCATCTTTCCCCTCTTTTGCTTTTTTCCCCATTTTCTGTGGGAGGTGTGCTTAGTGAATTGTCTGTTACTTACCATGTGGTAGTTTCAGGATTTGAAAGTAAAAGTGAAAATTCACATATGGCTCCTCTGCAATGTTTTCTCAAAAACAAAAAGAAACCACCAAGGAAAGTGGTTTTAATTTACCTGATGCAAAATATATAGTTTACCCTTAGCAAAATAGACAAGTTACCCTATGTATTGAAAAAAAATCCCTTACATGTTGAGATGCCAACTCACTAGTGTAACAGTCTAACAAGCAAATGTTTAATAAGTGATTACTCTTCTATATTTTTTATAGTTTAATCTATATATGAACAATATTTTCCTGCCTTTTTTTCCAATCTTTCCTTTGTTTCTTTCATTGCTCTCTTTAAAGTATAATCTAACTAGAAGCCATTTTCTCACCCACACCATATAATCTATTTCTTATTTTATTCCTTTTTATTTTTTGATTTTTTCTTTTTTAATTATGAGACCATTTGGGATCCCTTCTCTTCCACCAGAGCCATGAGTTACTATATTTTTCTACCTTTGATAGTTCCTTGATCAGCTGACAAAGGTCCTGTCTGTGGATTCCAATATTTTTTATGAACTTTATGGTAGGACTATCTGTAATCCCCCAATAGCTGTTATTTGTTGGACAAATGTTCATCTTCTAGCCTTGCTTCCACAAGCTTCAAATATTTGAGCTCCTTCCTTTCAAAAGTTACCCAGTCAGAAGGGGCTGTAGAATACACCAAATGCTTCTCTGCAGAGGAGTAAGACCCCCCACAATGAGTGTCCAAGATATGACACTAAACAATCTGATGGTGAAGTTCCAATAAGATAGGAGCTTTGGGGAATATGGAGAACCCCTTCATTACCAACGCTCCCAGGTTCACTCTGGCCCAGAGTGGTAGCACCTGATAAGGGTCCTATCTATGGGTTAAATAGAACTAAACCATGGTTTGAGTTTACCATTTTTTGCGCTTAAACTGCATATTAATGCTAAATTGAATCGTTTAAGATAGAACTGTTTTGACATTTAAACTGTGTACTAAACTGAATTATCTGAAATAAAACTCTGTGTATTGCCCAGTCAGCTGGAGCTGTAGAATACACTGACTGCACCTCTGAAGAGTGGTAAGACCCCCCCCCACTGAGTGTCCTGATATGACACTAAACAATCTGATGGTGAGGTTCCAAGGATGCTGGAGCTTTGAGGAATGCAGAGCACTCCTTCATTGCCATTGCTCCCATGTCCACTCTGGCTCAGAATGCCAGCACCTGATAGGGCCCTATCTATGGGTTAAATAGAACTAACTGCATACTTATGCTAAACTGAATTGTTTAAATTAGAACTGTTTGACTAAACTGAATAGCTTGAAATAGAAATGTATTTGACAATTACACTGTACTTACATTTAAACTGCGAGCTTATGCTAAACTGAATTGTTTGAAATGGAACTGTTTTTGACATTGAAACTCTACTTACACTAAATTGAATTGTTTAATATAGAACTGTTTTGACATTTAACTGTGTGTAAACAAAATCAGTTCTTATACTAAACTGAATTAGCTGAATTAGAACTGTTTGAATTAACTGAATAGCTTGAAATAGAAATGTTTTTCACAATTAAACTGTGTACTTATGCTAAACTGAACTGTTTAAAATAGAACTATTTGCATGAAAATGGATTTGGTGTTAAATAACCTGCAGAGAAGCAATCGGTGTATGCCATAAAACCCAAACAACCAACCAACCAACCGACATTTCAAAAGTTTCCTGAACAGTTGTCCCAAGAGGTGATTAACTCAACTAAGTATACCCAGAAATACAGGAGCAGATCTGTCTCAAGTTGGTAATGGCTGACTCTGATGGTATTACAAGCCATTAGTCCACATCCACCAGCCAGATAATCAAACCTTGTACCTGAAGAAATGTTAGTTTCTTTATCCTTCTCATACAAATGTAATTAACCAGTTTGTATTGACTTCCTTAGGCAAAACCTTGACAGATGTTCTCTTAATTCCCAGGGCTGCAGCCAGAGATCTTAATACTTGTGACTACAAGCATATCATCCTTGAGAAAAGCTTATTTTGTTGCTGGTAAGGAAGTGGGATTATCCAAATATGATGTTGTGTCATGCATTATCTAAACATGCATGGGAATAAAGCACATAATGGGCAAACATCCATTAAAAAATGGGATATTTTGGAAAAAGCCCAAGTTTATGAAGGAGGTGTCTATAACTGCAGATTGTGTCTGGAAGAAAAATTAAGCGGTCAAGAACAAGACTGAAATGAATTAGTAAAAAAAAAAAAAAACCCAAGCAAATCAATATTCATGTGTAGACATGTAAATTAATTTCTCTTTTGACATTTACTACCTGAACAAGATTAGTATCAGTTAATTCTACTCTACTTTAGACTTCCAGAAGAAAAATTGTCTTTCATTTGAATGTTACATTATTTTTTGTGTGTTTTTGTAATGTGAACTAACATCTTAACTTGACTATTCACTTTTTTCACACTTTAATCAGAAGATTGAGTTAAATAAATGAAACTTGAGTAACATATTAGAGTATCTCTAATTCTACTATCTATGTATTTTATATTAACTTTGCTATAATAGCATAGAACACTCTTAAGCAAATACTTTACTGATTTGCAGTTCTAATATATATCAGGATATGATATTTCTTGATAATTATTTTGAATGTTCAAAATATTTTGGTAAGAGCTTTAGAGTTTGTAGGGCATTATATATATATGTGTGTGTGTGTGTGTATATATATTTATATATGTATACCAGGGGGCAAAGAATGATTTGGGGACCAGAGTATACAGTCTGTTATGCAGGCTATTGGCCAAAATGGAGACAAAAAAGGAGAGTCTTACTCTGCAATCACTGAAAAATTATTTGCCTCACCCACCATCCATGAAGATGATGCGAAAATATACTTCCACTAAGTGACCCTGCTTTAGACTTGATAACCATCTCCACTAGACTTGATGTTCCCCAACCCCATCAGTAATACCCTGAAATTGATAAAATCTACAAATAATGAGTTATTAAAAATCTATTTGTAAATCAATTCAATTCTTCGTTTCATTTTTGGCAAATTCATCGACCCCTTTGCTGTAAAAAATAACCGTACCACATTCTACTTTCATCTTCTTTAAAAGGTCTTTATTTTTGGAAATGTAAACCAAATGAGTATATTGCTCTTCACCAGGGAAACACCTCATATAATCATGTAAATGCTTTAGTAAAGAAAACAATCTCTCACCAGAAAAAGAATTGGCAGGTATGGTCAGAATCAGATGTAGTAATTTGGTTACTTCTGCCAGAGCTTGGTTTAGTTCGAGTTCCAGTATTATTACATCCTTGGATATTTGATGCTTCCCTTTTAAAATCGGCAGCATAAACTGATTTCAGCTAGGATTCCAGTCCATCCAAATCCAATTGTTTTTAATATACATCTAAAGTTAAATCCATGGGAAATTTTTTTCAAAAGCATCAAAAAACTTCTGATTTAACAATTCAACAAATCTGAACTTACCCATTGTTTTAAATTTTGCTCAACATTAAGATACACTTTATCCAAAATGCTGTCCAGAACAGAATAATACAATTTTATTTCATCTAAATCTATCTGATTATAAGTCTTTTCAATAGGTGAGTCTTTGATTTCAGACTCACAAGACAATGAAAATATAATCACGACAGTATATATATATATATATATATATATTGGCAACATTTCTTCATTAATACATATTTCAAATTGCAGTATTGATCTTATAATGTTCGGCGGCAATTGGTTGATAAATCTTCCATAATTGATTATTTCCTAAGTACTTTCTGCCCAACATTGGGCCATCATCAGGAGAGGATGTATTACAAAAGTGATGTAACTTTTGTATGTACATTACTACTTTGTAAGAAGAGCATCTGTACTGTTGTATTGTGTAACGTTTACTTTTTGAATTTGTTTCTATAAATAGTGTCAGTAGCAAAAGACATTTAAGTACTTTAGCACTGGTTTCAAAATTAATTCAGTTAAGTTTAGGTTGTATGTTCCTAATATGCAGTACCTCGAGAATCTGTAGTTTTTGCTTGTTATTTTGATGTTATATATATATATTTATATATATATTTTTAAAAGTTTTTATTGGTCCAATGACAGAAAAAAAGTAAATAATTTTAAAACAAATAGGCCCATAAGAGAATTTTTTTTTAAAGTTATTTATTTTTCTTCTACAGGTCTTTGTGGCATTTTGTTTAGTCTTCAGGAAGTAAATGGTTTATTCTGGTGTTCTCTTTGTTTTATATAGTGGTGACTGTTTTGATAAGGTGGTGGTTCTTTTTAATTCCAGGATTTGTATCCATGAATATACTGTTCAAGTTAATGATCCATGACAAATTTTCGTTTCTCTCTTTCTCTTTTTTTTCTTTTTCTTTTTACATGAGTGTAATCTGTGTGTTTGTGTGTCTATGTGGGTGTTCGTGTCCATATATGTGTATATACTATCGTTGTTGTTGTTTTTTGTTTTGTTTTATGCTTTATTACTCTTCTTCCCCTAAATAATCAATAATAGTTAATATGACATAAAGTTTAGCTGACAACTAATCCTTCTCCCTGAGTGATTGTGTGTGTATGCGTGAGTGGGGGAGGTTGTTTTTTCTCCTTTAGTAATCTTTTCCCTTCTATAATCTATAATAGTTGATATGCCATAAAGTTCAACAGACTACTAATTTTCCTCCCAGTGTGTTTGTGTCTGTGTGTTTATGTCTGTCTCTGTGGGTATATTAAGTTCTCTTTAATGTGGGTTTGAAATTTTCTATAATTTTTTTTTTAATTTGGAGTAATGTGTAGTTACCATTTTGGTATATTGGCATTATTTTCAACATTTCATTGCTACATTCGTAAAGGCGTTTTGAAACATAGTTTTCAGGTAACTTAATATTACTTTTATAACGGTATATTCTGTTATTTAGAGCTTGTGTTGACCCTATGTATACTTTTTTACTCTTTTTACATTCGATTACATAGTCTACGTTTTTTGAATTGCAACTTAATTTTTTTATTATTATGAATGTCGTTTGGGGTTTTTAGAAGGTATAGGATTTTCTTTTAAGTTATATTACGTATTACACATCTTTTATTCTTGCATTTTGTGACTCCATGAGTTGTGTGTTTCCCAAATGTAGAACAGGTGAATACTTTCAGATAATTTTGGGGTTTTCTCTTGCTTTTAATAAATTTTGTTGTGTCTAGTATTTATTAGATTCTGTCGTTGTTTTTAAGTTCCTCGAGATATTTTATTATTTCTGTGAATAGTTTTGGGTGGTTTTTATTGTACGTTGGGACATATGCCAAGGGTTCTTTATTGCTATGTTTTTTGGGGTTCGTAGTTCCTTTAATGGCATTTTTTCTCTTAATTCGAATCCCTTATTTTCATGTGTTGTTGGGTATCTCTTCTGGTGGAGGGTTACTGTAGTTTGAAAGTTGATTTCACTAACGTCACTGACTCAGACAATCCTGTTGCACATGTCTGCCTACGCAACACACATTTTTCGAACTAACTCCCGTTCCCTCCACGGCTCTTTTTATACACCTGGCATAGTCTCATTTGCATAAGAGCGCCGAAATTCTGTGTTACTTCAGGCGAGATAATCAAATACAAAAGCGACTGTGTGTCGCCATTTTAGTTTTTTTTTTTTTTTTTTTTTTTTTGTTAAGCAACTGAACCGTACAAAACGCGGCCACACGCTAGTCAGGTAAGTCACGATTTTCCCTACAGTTACGCGTAATTCTTTTAAGCAAGTTTTTCCGATGTTTTTATTAATGACTGTGGTGCATATCTACGTATTAGAATGTTAGGTACAGATTTTATGCAGTTTGGTGGGGGTGAAGTGGAGGTATTGTTTGGTGTCAGTGGGTTTGTGGTCTGTGATAATTTGGTCAATTTCGTTTTAAATGATGATATCTAAAAATAGTAGTTCTTTAAAGCTGTGTTCCAGAGTAAATCTTATTTTGGGGTGTAGGCTTTTGAGTAAGTTGTGTAAATCGTTAACGTCGAACCATGGGCTTTTCCAGAATATGAAACAATCATCTAAGAATCTTTTCCATGATTTAGTAAATTTTGTTTTTATATTTTTGTATTTTTACCTATGATTTCAAATAAATTTTTTTCTAAACATGCTAAGTGTACGTTGGTGCCCTTTTAGTTCCGATAGCTGTTCCTTGGGTCTGGATGTAATTTACATTATTGAACAGGAAAGAGTTATTATTTAGTTTAAGTTCTATACTATCTGGGATAATATTTTTGTTAAATCTTGAGTGTAATATACATATTTTTGTAACACTCATATGTGCTTAAAAAGAAGAAATAAATTGACAGATAACTTAATAAAAGCATAAGTATTTCATTCAAGTGAAATAACACATTGATAGAAAATAAAATAAACAAAAGATTGTTACTATCCGTAGCATTGCCGGCCAACCTGTTACTGAAAGTCTTTTTTTGTGTGCTGAAGTCAATGGGGTTTCCGTTTAGCGGAGTTATAGCATGCATTCATCAATAATTCTTTGAATCTGGCTCCTTTAAATATATTATACCCAATACTGCACATTACTTCGGGTACATCGACGACATACTACTTATCTATCCACAAGATCTTGATTTACATAGCATCACCGACAGACTGAACAATGTCGAACCTTCTATAAAGTTCACATATGAACTTAAATACAACTGCACCCTACCTTTTCTGAACATTTTACTTATTTGGAATATTAACAAAGTAGAATTTAAGGTTTACCATAAACCCACCTGTAAAAACGACCACATACACTTTTATTCACACCACAACAATAATACAAAAAGAGGTATCATCATGGGTTTTTTTTCAGAGCTCTACGTATTTACTCCTCTAAATATTTAAATGATGAATTCATACACATAGAAAACTCTTTCCTTAACCTTCTATACTCCAAATCCTTATACACTTTGCTAAATCTAAAGCCAACAAAATCCACAATAAGAATCAATCTGATAAAACTAGCCCCCCACCCACTAGATTCATAACTTCGCCAAACAATTCTTCCTCTCACAGCATAATAAACAACTTTAATAAACTCAATATCAAAACTACTTCTTTACCCTCGAAAACGATCCGCGAATTTGTACACTCTGTCATGACATGAGTTACCTTCCCTTGGAAGAAGGAGTTACTTCCCTTGATTCAATAAAAAAGGGGCTTCGTCAGTATAACGTCGTCGCGCCTGCAAGCTAAAACATGTCTCTTCGTTGTCTCTCGCTTTTCTTATATACCTGTTGCAGAGGCTCGATAAATATACCGGTCCCTGCAAACTTTTTGAAATATAAGTGATTGACAACGAACCAGGCAAGAATGACAAAACAAGGATGTTGCTTCGAAAGGCCAAACTTTATTATGGCGAATCGTAAATCGGAAAAGCATACGGCGAACGGTCGCTACGGCCGAATGGTGATCGTTAGAGCAGGATCTAGTCGCTAGTTCAGAACTGGTAGCTGCTGGTATCTGCTGGTGCAGGAAAGTGGTCACTGGTTCAGGACTGATAGTTGCTGGTGCAGAACTGGTGGCTGCTGGATATCTGCTGGTGCAGGAAGGTGATCGCTGGTGCAGGAAGGCGGTCGCTGTTGCAGGACTGGTAGCTGCTGGTGCAGAACTGGTAATTGCTGCTGTAGGGAAGTGGTCGCAGGTGCAGGGCTGGTAGCTGCTGGTGCAGAACCAGTAGCTGCTGGAGCAGGAGGGTGGTCGCCATTGCAGGAAGGTGGACGCTGGAGCAGGGCTGGTAGCTGCTGGTACAGAACTGGTAGCTGCTGGTACAGGAAGGTGGTCTCCAGTGCAGGACTGGTTGCTGTTTCTGCAAGGAAGTGGTCGCCGGTGCAGGAGTGGTAGTTGCTGCTGCAGGGAAGTGGTCGACGGTGCAAGAAGATAGCTGCTGGTGCCGTGTCAAAGTGTATTAGGTTAGACGTTCTGAATTAGTCCTGAAAAGGAATGTTAGGTTGAGAGGCTAGTAGTTGTGTCTTGGAGGTGTTTGGATAGACTTTCTGAGTAGCTCTGAAAAGGGCTTTTAAGCTGAGAGGCTGGCAATGTTCCTGCGTCGTCTGCGGCTGGAATATGGACGTCGGCTTTAGGGGAAGCCTTGAGCAGTCCTCGTGGGCAGCTGCTGCTGATTAGGCTTTGGTCGTAGAACGACCAGGGGAGAATCTGATTTCTCCCGCATCCTTGGCCGACGCCCAGCCAAACTGATTTGACCCGGTTTGACACCGCTGCTTTTATACCTACTGTGCACTACTACGCTATGTGGTCTAAGTAGAATGACCTTGCTTATTATTACAATATAATAGTGAGAAACTTCATTCTACTTCGACCATGTGTTTTTTATTACTACCTATTTTGTCCATTAGTTGAGGACTGTCCTTAGAAAGACAGGCTGAATTTAATATTTAAAAAAAAGACGTCCTGTGCGGAAGGATTTGGTTCCTTACGACTCGTTCCTAAATACTATTGGCTGACGACATCAGTGACTCATCACTTTTTGGAAAAGGATTTGTTTGTTTTGGTTTTGTTTGGTTTATGAGTAGTCGGTTGACTACGATATACCTACTAACAAATACTATATCACACTCTAGCTCTCAACGCAACATATTTTCAGACACCGGTGTTTATTGTATCCCTTGTAAGAATTTTAAACATAAATATATTGGTGAAGCATCTCGGAACCTTCACGTCGCTTGAAAGAACACAAAAAAGACATAAGCATTGGTAACAATGCATTACTTCTACACATTTCTCAATCTAATCACAACTTCGATTTCAGTTCTGCAAAGATGTTCGTTTACATTCTTAATAAAAGTCCAAGACGAATTTTCGAAGCCGCTGCTGTTTCACTCTTTAATTCCCTAAATACTCGTCCTGGCTTTTATAGTATTTCTCCTTGCTTGAGCAAATCCATTTGAAATAGCTACAATATATTCCATCTTTAGTTAATATATTCCACATATATCATAATTCTATGCTTTCTTTTTCTTTTTGTCTTTCTTTTTCTTCCTTTTGATTCGAAATCTTTCTCGATAAACAAACGGAACATAAATTCTATACAATATTTCTAATGAGTCAAATGACGTAATTTAAAACAACAAACGCTGATTCACTAATTAAACGGCCAACTTTTTCTTGTTATCCCCTAGAGGAATTTCCAGGGACGGCTGAGTTACTACTGAATTCGGCATTGGGTCCCTGCGTCAAGCCGTTGGCATCCTCACCCCTGAGGATTTCCGGACCGTAGTCGACACTGAGTAAGGTAAGTGGGTCTGATGACTTTAAACGTTGCCACTTTGAGTGAGAGGGGATAGAGGGATTCGAGCAAGTGCGCGCTTGCTTGCTGAACTCAAGAACCTCTGTGTTTAAGTTGCCGCAGTGCAAGAGACTCACTTCATTTGCGCTGTGGACTGTCGGGTACTGGAGAACGACTTTAACGTTTTCTCAGCATACGGTAGCCGCACCAGCATTGGGGTCTCTTTGCTAGTTGGACGCAGCCTTGATGCTGATGTTAACGTTGTTTTTGCAGGTGACGGGGGCCGACTAGTTGTGGCCGATATTGTCGTTAAAAGTTTCGGGTTCCGGCTGGTTGTGGTTTACGCGCCCAATATCGCTGCGGAGAGGACTTCCTTTTTACGTCGGTTGGCGCCGTTCCTGGACGATTCGAAGCGGCTAGTCTTAATGTGTGATTGGAATAAGATCCTTGATCCCAAGATAGATGAGGTCGGGTTGGGAGCTAGTGGGTTGAGAAGGTGTGAAAGCAGCTTTGTCGGCCTTGTGGCTCGCCTCGACTTGGTCGACAGGTTTCGTCTGGATCACCCAGGGAAGGTGATGCAGACGTGTCTAGATAGCTCGCCCTCTGCTAAAGTAGGTTCCTACTTGGACAGAGTGTTAGAAGAGCTGATGGCGATTTCGTAAGTTGTCCCTCGTTCCACTTGATAGCGTGGACTGACCATAAACTTGTTAGGGTCAGTCTATAGTTACCTAATAGGAGATTATTGGAGATACGGGACTTCCGGGACCGGCTGGAATCCCTAATTAAGCGGGCGTTAGTGGGGGCGGTTACCGGGAATAGGTGGTGGGTTTCTCTTACACATAGGATTAGAGATTTAGCCACCAAGTACGGTCGACAGCTCAACCTAGATAAGACCAGGAAGGCGAAATCTATAGAAGATAGACTTTCTCGGACGGTGACTGGGGGGACTCTCTAACAGTAGAACTAGCTAAGAGGGATCTTGAGCGTGAGACTAGCGAGCGCTATAAGGGATTCGTAGTTATATCTAGGTTAAAAAGTGTTCTCAACGAAGCTGTGAAATCCAATGCGTCTGCGCGTGAGGAAGAATTACGAAGATTTCCTGATCGGTATATCGATTCCGTCAAGTCCCCGGATAGGTGCAAACGAATCGCGAGATACGTGATGCCTTTCGGCCGCACTTTCGTGATCGCTTTGCCCGCTGTCCTGATCTGCCGCTTCAGGAGTTTCGCAGCTATCTTGCCGACTTTCCCTGCATCCTCGGGGTGTGGTTCGGGCCCGACCTCCAACTGAAGCGAAATTGGTCGGAAGTACAAGTTAAGGTGAATGCTCAGGTGGGAATCTGGCATTCAAGAAGGTTGTCTTTAAAGGGCAAAGCGGAGGCGTACGCCGAGTACGTCTTCCCCTTGATCCTTCACCGATTGGCTGTATATTCCTCTGCCTAAGGCACATCGGCTGGCGCTTCAACGATCCCTCTAGATTGCTTTGGGGAGGCCGAAGGCCTATGGTCCGTAGACAGATCTGCATCCAACATACGCACAACGGGGGTCCAGATATGCCTGATCTGGAGAGCCACTGGCTTGCTGAAAGACTCTCATACTTGGGCCGATCCTTGACGGGGGACGCAGTGTGGAGACAAAAGGCGAGTCAGACTTTTCCTCGCCTCAAGTCAGACCCAAAGGCTGAAGGTCGACGTAAACTGATGAGCGAATCACCATTTGTTCGCGAGTGCCGAGCGGCACTTCGTAACCTTCCTAGGTCCAGTGACATTTCACGGCCTCGAAAAGAGCTATATCGGGAGCTAGTGGTGGATTCTGCTTCCGACCCTCTTAGCGAGCGTCACGGCTGGACAGCGTCGGAGATCCGCTCCCACTGGAATTAGGCGTCAGGATCGAGTTTCTTGAACAACTCCGAGTTCTCGCACACCTGGTGACTTGCACGGAACGCGTTGCCCCTTCTCGACTTAAACTTCAGAGTGGGCCTGGTAGACATGCCTGATTGTGCTCCCTGCGGCAGTGGTTTAGAAGAAACGACTGGGCACGCCTTCTACTACAGCGAGCGATTCCGCCCGTTCTAGGATTACGTCGGGGAGTGGACGGCTCGCATCGAACCCAAGCAGCTCGTGCTGCTCGTCGTAGACAACGTTTTACCTCCGTTTCAGGGTGAGAAGCGTGTGGTGTTTCTTGTGATCCTATCTGATGTCAGAATGGTGATTTGGACGACGCGAAAGGAGGGATTGTATGACGATGCAAACTTTTCTCATCGTGATCTAGTTTTATATTTTAGGCATCAGCTTAGGGTCAAAATCAGATGCGATAGAAAACGCTTGGATCGCATAACATTCAACAAAAGGTAGGTGAATGCAGCGAGTCTGGTCGTAAGAAAGGGGGCAACGTTGGAGTCATCCTTCCCTCCTCTTCCTGCCCATGGTGTCAACGGTACGGGTCCTTCGGGACCCCATCCCGGGTAAGTAGGCAAAAGTTTTTCCCTCCTTGAAACCTAGTTAGCCGTATGTTGTGAGTCATTGTCCCCGTCATCTAGTTGTTAGTCTCCAAAATTTTCCCATCCCTACTGCTTTTGTACCTCAACCCTTACTCCAGCCCGCTTTTGTTAAAGATCTTGGAATTTCATGGGTATAAAAATCATATTATCTGCTTTTAACTGTCCATACCGCACCCAATCCTCTCTTTCTTTTGCCCCATTAGATTAGGAACCCCTACCCACTTAGGGTAGGTCCGGCTTGTTTTCGGTGTTTTCAGGCACCGGAAAACAGTCGGCCTCCATTTCGAAGACGGGGGGATCTGAGGGTAACCAAACGGAGGATTTTTTTCCTTGTTTGTATTTCGGGGTTTTTCTCCCATCCACATCATATAACATCTTTTGTTAATAAATCATCAATTGTAAATAAAATCATACATTACATTCGGGGTTTTAAGTTGGACTTTTCACAGAGCAAACGTGGTATGGTATTTTGGTGCTTGCAGCCTGCATGGTTATGTATGATTGTCTATATATTGTACTGTTGAATGGGTCGGCGAATGTGACTAGCTAGGATCCTTTAGTATATATAGACCACTCCCTCCCCCCCTTCCCCAACAAAACTCCAAGGCCTTGTGCCTTCCCTATTGTAAAAATTAGGGAATAAAGCCAATTTTTTCTTGTTATACAAATTTTCCCTATGTTTTTGTATTTGGCATTTTTAAACATCCATCGTTGATTTAACATCACTAATATCATTCCTCATAGTCCTGATGATGGTTCACTAGAACCGAAACGCTATAGTATCGACTTTTCTTCTCAATAAATCTTTCCTTCTACTTGGATTAACTTGTTATCAATTTCTCGTTATATATTGTCGGATTACACTCCATTTTTTTACTTCAATTCAGTCTGACTGTTGTTCGACTATTTGTTTTTTTCGACTACTATCCACCCTAACACGGCACTGTTATTTATATTACCTGGAGGCTAACCAATTCCATCCACAAGCTATTGGCGTTCAATCACCAGTGTCTCACTTTATTCCAATATGACACCTCTCTTTTGAGATGACTTCCTCTGGACTTTGTATCGGGTGGTTATATTGTTTCGAACTTTCATTAAACCCTGTTGAAAAAATCAGCACAAACTAGGATTTTATCATTTCCTTTTTTCAACGTTAACTGTCGGTGATGCCCATTCAGAATTGCCTATTTTTTTATATCATTCGTAATTTTCTTGCCTGTCCAATTCCTTATTACTTGGTTCTTACGCAGCAAAAGGTACCCTCCTTTTTGGTTTAAAAACCAGAGTTATGTTGTCTTTTACTTCAAATTTAGCTCTTGTTTTTTGCACCTCACCAGACCTTCTTAGAAGACTGTTGGGAATTTTTTAGTTGCCGCAATAACACCCGTGCTATTAATATTTAGTGGTTTTAATGGTTTGTTTCCATAACACTATAAATTAATTGACAATACAAATAAAAAACGAAACTTCTTTTGAAAATACAAAGAAAGGTTTATTATAGTAGCAGAAGTAAACGAGTCAGAGTGAGAAAAGGTTCTTTTTGGTGTCGCTGGATAGTATGTTGGTCCTTGAGTTTGTAGGAAGTGTGTGTCACTGTAGCAAGTAGCTCGTGTGACTGACCGCAAGCCTGGTTCTTCTGTGTGTCTAGTATCAGCGTGTCTTCAGTGAAGTTCTTCCGTGTGAAATGTCCGTAGCAGAGGATGCGAGAGAGGCCTGTCTTGGCTGCTAACTAGTTGCTCTCTGACTTGTGACTTCCAAAAAGGGATAGAAAAAATAGTTCTAGAGTGGAAGAAGGAATCAATGCTCCTGATTGGTCAGTGAGTGGCCGAATCGCTGGGCGGGAGCATTGATTCGCGAGAGGAAATAGATCTGTGACTGCTATAAATATTTGTTTTGTAGCAGAAGAAGTTAATTGGGAGGTCCTGTAGATCAAATAATTCAATCTGTTCCAAATAAATAAGATGTATTCTTTTAAACAAACACAACCGCTTTTTTAGTTTTACCAACTAAAGAAATGTTGCAGGTGAATTCGCCCCAAAAGTTCAATTTTTTTTACTGGAAACACCATGAGCATTTTTTTTAATTACTAGACTGGGTTTACCCATTATTCTCCATGTCTGTTCATTGATGATTGTGATATCAGATTTTGTATTTCGTCAAAGTTTTATTTTAACATTGTTGGGAAACTAAACATAGTGGTCTCCCTTTTGGGGAGTTCTGGGCGAAGCTTCAGACAATCACGTGACCGTTGGTCATGTAACATTTCGAGAAGCGAGTTCTAAACCTTTTTGGTAGCAGAAATCAGTCGAAGAGGACCTCTCTCTTTCGTCTCCACTTTTCAAGCAGCATGTGCGTACAGATTATCCCATCTGAACCATTTCAGTTACCTAACTTGATTTACCTCTTTTTAACACCCCGTATGCTCTCATATAATAACTTTTAATTATTTCCATACACATGAGAGCCCAATCCAAAAAGAGTTTAAAGTCCAAATAAAAGTCTTTTGAATCTCTCTTGCTTTAATTTTGTCATAGGTTTTGTCATTATGTCAGCAATCATATCTGTGGTTGGACAATAAATAATTTATATTTTCTTCTTGTGTAATGCATCTCTGATGAAATGATATTTTATATCGATATGTTTACACCTCTGTCTATTTACAGGGTCCTTAGATAGAGCGATTGCATCTTGGTTATCTCCAAGTATTTTTGCAGGTTCAAGTCTCTGTTAAGGGCCCATTCCATTTAATAGCTGAATTAGATATAAACTCTCTTGTGTTGTTTTAGCTAGAGCTATGTGCTCAGATTCACAGGTGAACAGTGCAACTGTAGTTTGCTTCTTTGACTTCCATGAGATAGGCGAGCTTTCTTTGTTTAAATGAAAACAAAATCCTGTTGTACTACGTCGATCATTCTGATCAGACGACCAATCTGCGTCGCTGTAAGCTGAGATCCTTAACTCCTCACTTTTCTGGTAACGCAGTTCGTAATGGGATGTAGCTCTTAAATACTTTAGGATGTTTTGCTGCTACCCAATGCTGTTGACGTGACTCTAATAGATTGTGGCGATTTAGGAATTAACAGAAAAAACTCCCAACCGGATATTGACTCGTCGGCTGCCAGATACAAAATGTATAAATGCGTCGCCACGCATAAGGCTCCACGCATCCATCCGGTTAAAATCAGAAAAAAGAAAAATAATAAAATGTAAAGTAGCCAATGAGAAGCGGTCGCGCCAAAATTAGAAGGATTTTCGAGTAGGGAATTTGGAGCCGGTGAAGAGAGATAAATACTCAGGTTTTCTGTGAACCGACCTCTTTTCGGGTAGTGACGTCGAACCGACAACACCGATTTTACTATCTGGTGTTTTGGGCACCACGCTATGTCTTTAGACGTAGCGTTGGTTAGTCCATTCACCAGGTAAATAAAGGAAAGTATGAAAGAAAAGTTTTTCGTCTTTTATCTGTTTTTATCTTTTCCTTTTTGTATATTTCTTATGGACCTTCTTTGGGCAAGGCATTACACCGACCAGTCAACGTGGGGTAAAGCAAAATAACCAAAATATGGAGTCAGATATCTTACGGCAACACAGCCTTGCCCTTAGCCACTGACTACCTAAAAACCTTTCAACCCCACAAGATACTGTGATAATTTACCTACAACATAACTCAAATCTGGTCTAGTAGATGTCATTAGGTAGATTAGGCTACCAATAATTTCACGGTATTTTCTTGAATCAACAGGGTCACTGTTGTTACTGAGATCCATATGTATTTGTTTGGTTCATTTTAACACATCCTTGTGTTATGTTAAAATCTATCCCGATGAAATGGTTGAGTTTTCCCAGATCTTTCATTTTAAATTCTGACATCAACATTTTCTTGACATTACTAAGGGAGATAACTTTGTCAGCTGCGATGATTAAATCGTCAACCCAGGATATGATTAATAATTTCTCATTTTGTTTCATATAAACACAGCGGTCTGCTGAATTTTGTATAAAATCATTACGGATGAGGCATTCATGTAACATTTTGTTCCAGTTTCTGCCTGATTGCTTCAGCCCATATAGAGATTTGTTTAGCCTATAGACAAATTTATTTGTTTTAAATCCTTCAAGCTGCTCCACAAAAATCTCATAGTCAATTGGTGCATGCAAATACGCCGTTTTTACATCCATCTGGTGGACAATCAGATCATATTGCACCACCATTTGCATCAAGATGCATATTGAGGTGATGTTTGCAGTAGGGGAGAAGGTTTCTCCATAGTCTATACCCTTTTCTGGCTAAATCCTCGAGCAACAAATCTTGCTTTATATCTTTTGGATCAATCAGAGTTTTCCTTGGTGGTATAGACCCATTTACTACCTACTGTCTTTTTGCCTTCAGGTAAATTTTTCAATTCAAAAACATTATTTTCCCTTAGGGATTCCAGTTCTTCATGCATCGTCTCAACCCAGCAGTGTGCATTTGAGGAGTCTATTGCTTCTCTATAGGTTCTTGGAATATTGCATGTGGCTTTATAACAATAGTCGAAGTTAATCAATGCATGGTCACTATCATCCTCAGAATTTGTAATGTAGTCATTTAGGTGTTCAGGAGGTTTTCTTTCCCTTCTGGGGTAATGTTGAAGCTTACTATCTTCCTCGGTCTGTGCATTATCCTGTGTCTCTGTTGTCTTGATTTGTGGGTCTGGGGTTGTGGCTGATGGGTTGTTTTGTACATACTTCTTTTGGGGGAAGTAATCATCATCATCATCATCAGTTGGATAGGTCTGAGTCTGCTGATTCGTCACATTGCTAATAAATTTTAATAGCCTGTGTTTGAGAACTCTGTTATCCTCAGGATAAAAGACTAAATATGCAGGACTGTTTCTGTCATACCCAACGAATATCCCTTTTTCACACTTCGGATCTAGCTTCTTCTTTAAGTTTTTGTATGCATAACATGTTGACCCGAAGATGTTCATCTTTGATCGATTAGGTTTCCTTCCTGCTATCATATAGTAGGGAGTTTGTTTTAGACGGTTGTTAAAACATCTGTTTCTGATTACTGCAGCTGTAATTACAGCGTAGGTCCATAAACTTTTAGGCAAGTTGTTTTTAATGACCATGCATCTAGCCATTTCAAATAGGGTTCGCCAATTTCTTTCTGCTGTCCCAGTTTGGTGTGGTGAATAAGGCGCAGAAGTTTCGTGTCGAATACTATTATCACAGAGTAATCTCTGAAAATCATTCGACTTGAATTCTGATCCGTTATCGGATCTTCGGGATTTTATCCTTCCATTGGGCGGGGGGGGGCAGTATCAGCGATAAATTTCTTTGTGGCAGATACAGTGTCTTTCTGGGTTTTAAAAAAATACTCAAATATTGCACCGGAAAAATCATCAGTAAATGTGATTGCATATCTGTGCCCGTTTATGTCTGCTGGTTCTATAGGGCCCACTAAGTCAGTGTGTATTAATTCAAAGTTAGATGCTGCACGTCTGTCAGGTTGTCTATTTCTGCTCAGAGAAAATTTTCCCTGGATACAGATTTCACAGTTCTTGTTTAGGGTGCCTATTTTTTCTTTAGTTTTCATTCCTTTAATCACATTTGGCAATTTTCTAATGTCATCGTAGTTGCAATGACCAAGTATCCTATGCCAAGTAATTATATCATAGCAGCCCTGGCAACTATCTTCCGATTTGTTCGTTGTAGACGTTAAATGATATAGCCTGTAGTGGAGGAATATATTAAATTTTGTTCCATTTCTATGAATCAGCTCATTCTTGTTTTTCTTAGATGTTATAGCCGTGGCAGACTTGACAGAAAATATATCCTGTGGGTAGGAGGGTATAAATAATGCCCCTTTTAATGACTGATTCCTTGTTTCTGTTCGCATTCACCAGGAATATCTCAGCGTCACCTCGTTTTAAAGCGACCCCATTCGTCTTGGTACCATCAGCCAGTTCTATAAAATGGTTATCAGGTTGGAATGAGTTATTAAAATTTTTGAATCTCTCAATATCCTTTATAAAATGTGAGGTAGCCCCCGTATCAAGCATAATTCTCTTGCTTTCAACGGTTCTATGTGGTCGGTCATTTATTTTAAAAACAAATGAACTATCTGCTGCTGCTGCTGCTGCTGCTGCTTTGATAGTATCTCGCTTTTTATAGTGGCATGACTCTCTCACATGGGTCTGACTTTTGCAGTCGTTACACCACTTTTTATTTTTATTGAGATTGTTTGGGCATATTTTTGTTACATACCCTTTTCCATTAGACTTAAAACATGAAACTTCGTTACTCATTTTTGAAAATGAATTGGTTAATTTCATAACATTGTCATCATTTGAGTTTTGATGATATTTATCCGTATCCTCAAAACTTCGTTGCGTTTTGAATTCGGACAACGTTAGCTCCTTACTGCTATGAGTCACATTTATCGAAAAAGGATTAAATGTGCTAGGTAGTCCTTTTAGAACCATGGCGATTATTAAACCATCGCTTAATGTTTCTCCGGCATTTCTTAGTGTCGTTACTGTTGCTTCAGTTCTAATGATATAGTCGGTAACACCTTCATTCTGTTCCCTTTTTAGTAACGTTAACTGGGTATATAAAGAAATAATTCTTGGTTTTCCCTTACCTGCGTAATGGTCACGCAATATCCTCAGAGCTTCTCTTCCATTGTCCGAGGCTTCTCTCATGATAAGGGACAGGCTTCTGTCATCCAGGAATTGTATCAGTTCGTTATATGCTTCCTCATTCCTTTCCGTATCTGTTTCGTTTCCGTTAAGGTTTTTACCCAATATGGTGCCCTTTAAACCCAGCGTGTGGAGGTATCCTAAAAACTTCGTTTCCCAAATTTCATATTTGGTCTCATCTCCGTCAAATAATAACCTGCTCCACCGGCTTCCATTATCTCTTCTCCTGGGCCCATAACCTGTTGAAGTTACCATGTCTTAAGATAAAGATATGTAAAGCGAAATTAGACGAAGGAAAATAAAACACGTGTGCTTCTTGAAAAGGAGAATAGAAGATTAATTTTATTTTACAAAAAGAGGAGTTACACAAAACAACTGCTTCAATTATCTAACTTGATTTACCTCTTTTTAACACATGTATCTACAATGTTCACATAAATTCTATGTTTTTCCTTTCTTTGTTTATTCAATGAGTAGCTTTGTGTCCAACCCTATTACCTTCGTAGCATTTTTTATTCTTGAAAAAACAATTTCATTTAAAATGCTTATCTTCACAACTGCGGCACATTTAAGATTTAAGGGGATCTGTCGTCTTTTTTAATGTTTTATTACGAATTGGAAAACCACTTTAGACTTTTTTCTTAAAGGGTCGGACGTTATACTCATGGGAAATGTTTCTTTTCTATATACTTATGGTATCACGTTTTATATTTATAATGCGAAGACACTCCTCCACTATCTTCGGTAGAATTAATTTAGGGTCCATTTCCAATTTAGCAAATATCAATGAATTTATTTCCGTGTCCTTATTAGCACTTAAACCTTATATTAATTATAGGCATTTAAACATGTCTAGTGTTAACTCATTTGATTTAGATTTCTCGCACGCTTGGTTCATTACTTCTGCATGACTGATAAAATCTTAATATTATCCAGAGGCCCGCTACCTACACCCACTGACGATCGGTGTTCAATCACCACTGTCTCACTATATTCCTATATGACAGATACATAAACACACACACATACTCATATATATATGTGTGTATATATGCAAATTCATATGTACATATATATAACCATGCATATATATATATATATATAAGTAAGCATACATGTATATAAATATGCATGTATATTGATATATTTGCGCATATATATATATATATATAAATGCGTAGATACAGATGTATATAAATACATATGCATATATATACATGTATATAAATATATATGGGTTTATATCAATACGAATAATTACATATATACATGTGTGTATATAGGTATATAGATATATATGTGTATATATATGTGTGTATATATACACGTGTGTATATATGTGTGTGTGTATATATATATATATATATAGATATATGTGTGTATATATATACATGTGTATATATACGTGTATATATATATATATATATATTCGATTAAACATCATAGACATTTTTCTATATATTTTTGTGTTATTCCTTTCAATTTGCCATATCGGATTTATGGTATCTGGCGGAAATTGGTTAATAAACGTTCCATAATTAATTGGTTCCCTTATACTTTTCTGTCCGATCTTGGGCCATCATCAGGCGAATGTATATTGCAAAAGTGATGTGAACTTTGCATGTACATTACTACCATTGAGTGTTGAGCATTTATTATTTATACAGCTGTGTTATTGTAGCGTTTATTTTTAAATTTGTTTCTATAAATATCAGCAGTAGCTAAAGACATTTGATATATGACCGAAAGAGATCTCTTTCTAACTTATCGTACACACAAAATAATGATTGCAACTAGCTCCCGCGAGAGCATTTACCGGGTGTTATCGGTGCTGAGACTTTCTTCAAAATGGAAAAAATGTGTTTCTGCGCATAGGATCAGCGCATAGCGAAATGTTGATGAAGTTTGTCAAAAAATGAAAATAATTAAAAGTTTTTTTCAGCCAATCTGTGACCTTCGAGGTAAAAAACAAAGAAAACCCAATCTGATCCGATCAGCAGAGAAAAACGATATAAAAGACAAATTCTCGACAGCAGGGCCAGACCAAAAGAAGGCAGACAGAGAGAGAGAGAGAGAGAGAGAGAGAGAGAGAGAGAGAGAGAGAGGCGAAGCTCGAAACCACGCATCACCCACATTGACTTTCCTCTTCTCCACTTTGAAGGAACCGTCTGAACCCGTAAATCACCTAACACCCCTCTCCTCTCCGTACTCGTAACATCTGATTGACCGCGTGCGCGTAAGTCAAACAATCTAACTATTATTAAGACTAGGACATTTTTTCTACTTTTTAATTCCATATCAACACATTTTTACAAACCCAGCTATTTGAACTTTTTACTCATTTGTTTCAATACAATTGTTAAAATTTCTGATGTCACAATAGTCCGAGACAAAAGGGGGTGACAGGGTGCGGGTGACGTCACGCACCAGAAGCACGCGGAGGTTGGTGAAAATCTGAAGAAAGTTAGAGAGTTGAAATTAGACGCCGGACGGAGACGGTCGACTTTTGGGCTCGCAGCAGCGAGACGATTTTGCGCGCCGTGGGTGCCGCACGAGATAGGGGCCAAATGAATAAGACGGCATAGCGAGATTGTGTCTCTCCTCCTTATGTCGAAACCTTTGACTCAAAGTTAATAAAAATGTTTCGTACCTGAACAAGAAGTCGTTACGTGTTTTTCGAATTTCGAGATTCCTATGTTCTTTATATGTTCTATCGTTATGAACATTATATGTCTATTTCGCACATGGCATTAATTGTGGCTATGTAACACTGTGTTTATTTCTTTCCTTGCAAACATATGCTGATATTACGCATTTAATTACATTAGTACTGGATTCAAAATTAATTCAACTAAGTTTGGGTTGTTTATTTCTGATATGCAGCATCTCGAGAATCTGTTATTTTGTTGCTCGATTGTCGGGTTGGGGTGTCTCTTTGTGTCTGTTCATAGACCCTTACAGATTCTCTCTCTCTCTCTCTCTCTCTCTCTCTCTCTCTCTCTCTCTCTCTCTCTCTCTCTCTCTTGCTACTGTATGCAGTCTGAACATTGAGCAATAGATGATTATTAATTGTTGACGAAGAATTCTTCTTGTTTTTGAGCTCCCAACACCTAGGCAACTTTGTTCCAACTGATCACCCCAACCGTCAGAAGTTCCGGATGGATTGTGTCATTCCTTGTCCGTGGATCTTTCAAACACAGCGTGGGCACAGACAAGATTGATAAACGATCTATCCGAAAATGCATTTGGCACCGTTACCAGGATTCGACCTTGAAAATCTGCGACACAGCCAGACGCATGATTCGGCTCTAAAAACTCACGGCGCAGACATAAACAGGATTCGACCCTGAAAATCCACGGCCAAGCGATGGTACTATGAAAAGATATTAAGTACATTGTGGTCAGTTGGCGAACTGTAGTATTACATTTGGTGCTGTGACCAGCATAGTACCATATTTGGTGCCGTGATCAGGATTTTTCAATCTTTCAAAAATAGCTTGCAGGTGCTGGAGATGTCCACTAACACTGAGCGAGAAAACCAATATGTCATTCAAATATACCTTGCAGAACTGCTCTAATCCTGCTAACACAACGATCATTAGTTTTTGAAAAACCCCAGGCACATTAGCAAACTCGGATGGAATCACTCTTGATTGGAAAAGCCCGGTTTGGCATGCAAATATAGCTTTTTCTCGAGCAGCTTTATCAAGAGCCACCTGCCAGTATCCCGACCTCAAATCAAGAGTTGAAAAATAGGTTTCTTTGCCCAACAGAGTAAGGATATCATCGATTAATGGTAATGGGTATACCTGGGGCTTATTGATATTATTGTTCCCTATCTTTTTTGTCCACCGCCACTATCGGAAAACTCTAAGGAGATTTAGAGCGTTCTATTACTCCGCATTCTAACATGTCTTTTACTGCGTCCTCTACTAGTTTCTGTTAATGGATTGGGGTTCGGTAAGGCCTTAATCTTATAGGAGGGTGGTCCTCTGTGTCTATCCTCATTTGGATCGTCTGCGTTCGCTCCAATTCCTTATCCGTGTTTGCGACAACATCCCAATTTTTATATATCAAATGTTCTATTTTTCTTCTATGTTCTTGTGGTACACTTATCTCATCTGGATTGATTATAGTCTTGCTATAATGGTATGGTCGGGTTTCAATATTTTTCACCTGTCTCTTGGTTTTGATATTAAGCACTGTCCCCAACTGTACACCTTTTGGCACATTCACCGTCTTATTACTCAATTTGGCTAACTACGGGTATTTGGCTCCTGTCATCTAAGTAAATATATATGTATGTATGTGTATATATGTATAATTGAATATGTATATGCATATATCTACGTATATATATATATATATATATATATATACATGTCTATATATATATGTATATATATGAATATATGTGTACATATATATGTATACAGAAAGTATATGTATACATATATGTATTTGTATATATAAGGTGTAGCGCCCTCCCCAACTCCTCAGTGAAGCAGCTATTGAAAAGTGAGCCTTTGAGTCACCCTCGACTAAGGTCGCCAACTTTTTATACATATATGCACATATATATATATATATATAATATATATATATATATATATATATATATATATACCTTTCCTATAATTTTAGCTTTAAATAGGCACAAGAACTTATTGAAACCCATAAAAATAACAATGGAATAAAATCTTCACTTGATGTGGAAAATTTATTTACAAATGTTCCAGTTCTAGAAACAATCAATATGATTATAAATTATCTTTTTCACCCCCACAACGCTTCTCACACTCAAAATCAACTTCAATTGTTGTAAATACTTTTACTCTGTACTACTGAGGTACCATTTTACAATGCCCAGGGAAATATATACATGAAAAAGAATGGATTCGCGACGGGGTCAGTTTTGGGACCTTTTTTCTAAAATTTTTACATGTCGAACCTTGAAAATAAGGTTTTTAATCCCATTAATAAACCTATTTATTTAGGGTACGTTGAAGACGTACTCTTTCTCACTAATAGCACTGATGAAATCAATATAATGCAAGAGACTTTTCAAAATAACTTCGTTCTTAACTTCACACTAGAACTCAATATTAACAATAAAATCCCATTTTTCCATGTCTTAAGAGACACAAGCAAATCTGTCACCTCCACATAAAAAACCGACCAACATTAATCCCTGCACCTTCAATTTCCATAGTGAATGCCCCTTCCATTATAAAAGAACCATCATAATACACTTATTTCCAGAGCTAAACTACGATCTTCCTCTCGAACTATCTTCCTTAATAAACTTAAAAATACAAAACAAACACTTATTAACAGTGGCGTTTCCCAACTCCATTGTTGATACAGAAATTAAACATCTCATGAATAAAACTGAACAACATAACATAGACAATACTCTAAAACATAAACAATCAATAAACCTTTACTACAAAAAAAACAATTTCATAATAATTATAAGATAGATGAACATATATTAAAAAACCTTATGCAAAAAAATGTTCTGCCAACTAATCCTAACAAAAAAATAAGATTTATCATTGACTTCCACAAATTTAAAACTTCCAAACTAATTATTTCCAATAACTCTTTCCTCTCCATTCAACTTATTGATTGTACAAACGTCGTATATGTGTTCAAATGTCCCTTGGGAGACTGTGTTTCCAACGAAAATAATACTTACATAGGTCTTACCATTAGGACACTTTCAAGACATCACACTATGCACCTTAGTGATTCTAGCTCCATAGCACTACATCTTAAAAGCCACTCAATTTCCAAATCCAGATTTCGATAAATTCTAGTTGAAAACACCGCTGTAATAGCCCACAAAATTAATAAGCTACATATTAAATAAAAAAAAAACTAGAATTAATAGAATTAACTTTTAAAATAACGACAATGTTTTGAAATACCTTTAGTCCTTTTTTCTTTTTTTTTAGATATTCTATTTTTTCTTGGTAATATTCTATTTCCGTGAATAGCATTGTTTTAAATTTGTTCGATGTCATTGGCATCTGTTTTATCCAACATTGCATTTACGTAATTTTGTAATGCATGAAAATATCAAAAAACTCTTTAAAAAAACACTTTTTGCACATGCAAACAACCCCTGATGATGGTCAATGAAAGGTGCAAAAGCGCCCGGGAAATTCATCTACTAATTCCAAACAATAACCAAGACTCTTATCAGGAAACTTGAAAGGAAGTTAATAAATTATTAAAGAAATTAAAGGGGAATAAAATTTACAATATAAAGAAATTTTAAGAATAGAATTTGCAATATAAGTGACGAAACCTTTCTGGTGGCTTAAGTTTTCGTGCCTTCATTTCAGACTCCGAATTTGTACCAAGGGTCTGAATAGTAATTCTCGACAAAAAGAGGAAGGTAGCTTTTTGGTGCCGTATTGTCTGGGATTCCTTCTCCCTTTTCCACTCTGGCCAAATCAAGGGCTGCACGTGGTCGGCTTGTTTTTTTAGAAATAAATTTTTATATATTCCCAGCAACAGAGAAAATGCAATTTCATTACATTGTGAATACATATTTATCTATTTTTATTTATTTTTTTATTTTATTTATTTATTTATTTATTTATTTATTTTTGTAATATGTATATTCATCATCAGCGGGCTTTTTTTCTCTTTCTTGAACATGCCTTTCTTTTTGGGTGTAGTGAAGGTTGAAAAGTTGTTTTATTGAATTTAAGTAGTCAGGTTCAGGTGAGAGATGAGAGTCATGAGTTAGAGTTAACTCTAATGGATAAAGATGTTTTATCAAGTGTTTTTGTGTTAATTCATCTTCCCTTTTCACGTCAACTGAACGTATTTTGTCTTCTCCTTGGAAAAGCTTAACTACTCTCCTAAGTTGCCAATAAGGTCTGAGCTTGACAGGATTTTTTATTAGAACTACATCATCAATTTTATCTTCTCTGAATTGTTGGTTTCATAAAAGTCCTTGCAGTTTTCTCTTTAGCTGAGAAAGTATTATCATACTACATTTCTCAGAACTTTAACAACATTTTATCCCCAATTTCGACGGTTTTTATTAATACGTCTCTTGAAGGTGGACCAGTCTCCCATGTGTTTTGAACATTAGGTTTTAGTATGAGTTCACTGTTAACATTAGGGCGCAAGAAACAATTAGGGGTTATTCGTTGTAGATTACTCTTATAGGAACATCTGTTGCAGAGCCGATAAGCACGTCGACCCCGCAAATGATTTAAGGTGAGCGTACGAGTAATGACAGCCAAAATAACTATGAAGGAAACAAAGGTGAGATGACAGTATAACAAATACGATAATTTATTCGTCGAGTTTACAAGAACGTAAATAAGTTCGTGAACAGTTATTGGTGTCAGCTAGATGGTTTGTAACTGGTATGGTCGAAGTCGTAGAGTGGCAGCTAGATGATCGATGCGAGTAACTGATATTGGTCGGAGTCATAGAGAGGCAGCTAGATGTTCGATGCGAGTAGCTGGTGGTAAGTGAGGTTAAGGCTATGCCGCACCTTATCTGTGCAGACGTATCGGAAAGTGAGGCTAAGGCTATCCCGCGCCTTAGCTGTGTGGACGTATCGGTAAGTATGGCTAAGGCTTTTCCGTGCCCTAGCCGTGCGGACGTATCGGGAAGTGAGGCTAAGGTTTTGCCATGCCATAGCTCTGCACTATCGAGCAAATGGACTGGGAGGCCGTGGCTAAGATTGTCGGTATCTTAGCGCTGCGCAGATAGGGAACCGATAACTTAGGCTAACTCCATGCCTTAGCGCTGCGCAGCCAAGCAAACGAACGGACAGTGGAATCGACCGAGTTGGTTAAGACCGGGTAGTCTTAGAGTCCTCTTCGTGTTTGCCTCCAGGCCGTCTGCTTCGACCTGTGCCTAAGAACCGTCAGAGATACTCAAACCCGCAGAAAGGGCCTCTAGTGGTCCTAAAAGGACCTTTATCGCATATCTATGTGATGTAAGGCGAATGCAGCCACGAGAACTAGGATTCAGCCTTGAGCGAGCTCCTGAGAGCTTCGTAAAACGACCTCTGAAATTTTTGACCCCGGAGCTTGTTTATAAAAAGGGAAATGTATGTCACTCTGCTGGGCTGCGTAGAAATAAAGTTCGTCTATTAAAAATAGACAGGGAAATACAGTTCTTCTTTAGCCTGGGATAGGCTACAGAAGATAATCCACTCTATTTTAATAGAATTACCTTTGACAGACGGTTTCTGTAAAGGTTGTTAAACTAAATTTTTTCCCTTTTTTAGTTGTAACGGCAGGTCAGGGTCATGTCGGGTTTCATCATTTCCTGTAATAGCCGGATGTCGTGTTTCTATGGGTAATCCGATCTGTTTACGTTTGTGAACAGGGCGCGACACATCTATATGTAAGGGGCGTAGTATTAATAACATTTTGTATGTCTGAGAGTAGGGTCAAAAGTTCGAGATATTCTCTTTTGGAACGCTCAAAAGTTTTATTAAAAAAAAGGATTTTAAATCAAATTTGCCAAATTTTAGTCTTTCTACAGTTTCGGTATATAACGAAATAAATTTTTCAGTAGAATTACTATAGTATCAACATAAAGGTTACTTAGTGTTATTTCTGTACAGGAATCAGTTGGGAATCGTTCAGCTTGATGTTTTAAAATAAAGTTTGGAATAAAGGTGCTTGCATTGAATCCGAAGATTAAGGTAGTGTATTGAAAGCATATTAATTCATTTCCAGCCTTGAGGAGGATGCAGAATCTGTTCTTATGCTTTTCGGGGTCCTGCCTAATCATCAAGAAGGCTTTCCTGATGTCCATTAACATTACATGGTCATTTATTTTACAAAGAAGCAGAAGTCTTAGCATGTCGCTTAAAAGGTTAATTCTCTGGTAAGCTGCTTCATTAAGAGAATAGCTCTCCTTATTTTTTTAACGAACCATTGAAAACTGGTTTTATCTTCGTTGTTATTTGAGCATCAAACTTTATCTCAGGTTCGTGTGAGACCCTGGTGTAATCATAAAATTCAGAAGGATTTATTGTTCAGCGAAGATAATGTTTTCTTGCGCGTGTTGTTTCCTCGCTAAGTGTGTAAGGTATATAAAGGAGAGAAGTTCCAAGATGTCGAAATGTTTTATATGAAGGTTTTTAATGGCAGCGTGGAATAAAGGGTTTACGTTTATGCTGCAAGTCTCGTAGGAAGGAAAGAAGTAAGGAAACGAAATGAAGTTATCATAAAGTTGAGAAAGAATTTTAGCAGCTAAATGCTTGAGCGAAAAGTGCATCGTTAGGTTAAGGCATCGTTGAATGTGTTGAGGGAGATATGTTCGTCATAGTGTAGCAAAAGTCGCGTTTGCTGTTTGAGGACAGAAACGATTGTAGTCACTGTGAGTTTGTGGTTCTGGTTGTTTCGGGGAGAAGAGTGAATGTCTCCAGAAAATGTTGCCCAGAGATGAAGTAGCTAGGCATCGGAGCGGAATTTTTGCATCGCAGTCGACATAGCCAATACTGGAGGTGACTAAAAGTTGTTCCTGTGTGAGGCGTATTGAATTCATCTAATTCATATTCAACTGGGAACCCGTGGTCTAAGAGAATAGACGCAAGGGGTCCATAAATTAGACGGCTTTCCCCATTGTGTTGGCGCTGCTGCTGCTATTGAAGAGTAGACAGTAAGACGTCTGTCCTGAACGAAGAAGTTCTGCGAAAAGAAAAAAGTGTTTGACGGCTTCCCCAATTTATGCTGCCCGGAAAGATGATCCGGAATGAATAGGATAAGTCATCCTGATTGGGTGAAATTATACGTTGACCCTAACGGTCGAATCAAATTACGCGTCAAACAAAAATACGAAATTCTTTCTGTCACAATAGTATTTTTTTCTCTTATTAACTCATTCTCCTGTTGGTAAAAAAAGTCTTTTATTAAGTTTTTACTTTCAAGGTGATTATTAATTTTTCAAGTATTTCAAATGCTACGAGATAATTAGAAGGGACTTTTTTAAATTTCATTTTCATGCCATGGTAGATCCACATAGTACGCATTGTTTTTGTTGTGGATGGATTTTTCAAATTTTTTTATTTTAGCTTTGTCATAGTCACTGACAGATTTATCTTCATTAAGAGAAGATCCCAAATTATTAACATCAAATATTTTTTGTAAATTTCTCTCTCCCAAACATTCATCAAACAACTCACCTATAGGATGTGAATAAGTCTTTTTGGGGTTCAATACGAAATTCTAGCGAGAGGTAGGGCAATGGGAATAATTGGACGTTATTGTATGATAATTGTTTTCAGGAGGTTCTACACTTTTTCTTCCCACAGGTTTTATTTGATTTTCATGGAGAAAGCGTTGGCTATTTTCAAAGGGAGCAATACTACAGGGAAACATCCAAGCAGACTTTTTCATGTAGTTCATAATTTTTACATTTTTCATGAATTGCATTACGTCTACTCCCACAAGACTGTGGACGTGAATTACTTTCTCATGACTGTTAGCAAAGGTTAAATTGTAGTTTAGGTCCCTCAGGATGAGTAAAACATTTTTGTAGTTGTCGAACTTAAATTTAATGCCGAAGTCATCGTCAACTAAGACAGGTAACGGTAATTTTTTTTCTTTATTCGCTTCGATTTCCAAAGTAATTTTATTTAATTATTTAACCATAGAATTTTGAAACGTATTTATTTTGAATTCTACTGGAGCAGTGCCGCGACCTGCCTACAAACATAAACAGATCAGATTACTCATTCGCCATAGAAAAATTACATCCGGGTACGACCGGAGATGGCAAAGCCCTTTTTCGACTCTAACCGGGCGCTACAGCTAAGAAAGGGATAAATTATTATTTATAAGCATTTGCAAAACACTTCTGCCAGAAATAATTCGATAAAAATGGAATTAATTATCTTCGCGAGCCCATACCAGGCTAAAGAAGTACTTATTTTCTACATCCATTTCTTATAGAAGGGCTTTCTATTTACGTGGCGCAACAGAAGTGGTGTTGCCTTTCTTTCATATGAAAAAGGCTTCGGTGGCGAAATATTCAGAGGTCCTCGCGGACGCTCTCAGGAGCCACTCGGGTCCACGAGGTCGAATCCTACGTTATCGTGGTTGCATTCACCTCACCGCCACTTCTAGTGGCAGATTCACCCCTGTCTTTTCCATCACATTGATATGCGCTAAAGGTCCTTTTAAGGACCATAAGAGGTCCCCTTCTGCGGGTTAGAGTATATCTGACGGTCCTTAACGACCAGTCGAAATAGACGGCGCGGAGGCAAACACGAAGAAGACTCACTAAGACCACCTGGTCTTAATCATCGCTCGGTTCCGCTCGTCTGTTTGACTGTGCAGCGCTAAAGGCACGGGTTAGCCTTTAGCTACCGCTTCGCTATTTGCACAGCGCTAAGATAACGCCAATCTTAGCCTCGGCCTCCTGGCCTGTTCGCTTGACAGTGTAGAGCTTTGGCGCGCAATGCCTTAGCAATCGTCTCGATACGTTCGCATAGCTTTGGCGCACAAGTCTTTGCTACCGTCCGATACGTTCGCACAGCTTTGGCGCGCAAGCCATAGCTACCGCCCCGACTCGTCCACACAGCTTTGGCGCGACAAAGCCATAGCTACCGTCAATGATAGGCCTGCTCAGCTAGAGGCACGACAAAGCCCTAGCTTCACCGATCCGCTCCCTCGATTTCGTATGTGTTAAGGCTTGGCAAAACTTAGCCACGGTTTCCCCGTCCGTTCACTTGGTCCGTAGTACTTAGTCACCAAGTCGCTCGACTCTACATGACCAAGCTGCCAACACCGACTTCGACCTCGACGCTTCAGCAATACAGCATCCAGTCTACGTAACGACTCGCTGTTACGGACTGCCCTAGCATTGCAGCATCTGGCCCACGTACGACTCGCAGTACGGGCTAGCAACCAGATCGACACACCCCGGTTAATCCAACGTACTGTCAAAAACTGGGACATCGATCTACCAGCCACGACCGACCTCAGCTTCCTGCAACGATCGTCCAGCTGCATTCAACGACTCGACCGACTTCAGCTTACCCGCATCAAACATCTAGCTGTATCTCCACGACTCGACCTACGCCAGCTACCCGCATCGAACATCCAGCTGCGCACGTCTACGACTCGACCATGCCAGCTATCAACATCACCCATCTAGCTGAAGACCAAATACAACCGCCACGGACTTTACACACGTCTGTAAATTCCGACTATAAAATCGTCACTTTTGTTGTATCTGTTATCTTGCCTTTGTTCCCTTCATTGTCTTTGGCTGTCATTACTCGCACGCATTAAACTTAATTCATTTGCGGGATCGACATGCATATCGGCTCCGCCACAGCAGGATCAGATTCATTACAACCTAATCAATTAATGACACGTTTATAGAAATAAGATCTCTGACTTCCAGTTTCAAATGAACAGTTGAACTTTGGGGTTTCTTTGCCTTTGGTTATAGTAACACTGACTATAAGCAAATTATGTAGTGGGTCTGGTAATTTCAAATTAGTATATACCGTCGAAAAGGTAGCGGAGTTATCTTTCTTAGTTTTGTGTTCGCATAAGGGAGTATAGAATAGACATTTTTTAGCATTAAAATAATCAACAAAAACATACATAAGAACATTCTAGAAATTTTGGATCAAAACCGCATTAGCATTAAAGTTACATTTTTATATTTTTCAACCAATCAGCTAAAAACATAGAATAAGAACATTCTAGAAAAACAGGATCAGAAACTAATGTTGAAAAAAAAATAGTAGAAAGGCGATACTTAAAGTGCAGACAGCAATCGGGGTTGCAAAAAAGAATTGCTCTTTAAGCGACCCGCCCAACAAGGTTTAGTAACAGAACTATCTAAAATTCTGGAGTAGAAAAAATAAAGGCCAGGTCTCCTTGATAACACAATTTAGACTGAACCAGAAAGAGGTGACAGAACCTGAATATATAGGTTGTAAACACCTCTCACCCCTCCTACTCTCAATTCTGACCATAAATATCAGAAGCTGATAGACATTCATGTTGGCCACAATATCCCCCGAAACAGAGCCCGCAAGTCGTAAGTAACACTCTCTCTAACTCATTTCTTTTTCCACACTAATTAACAGAAAATATTTAGGCAAAAATACGAATCTGATTGGTCAAGAAATGTCTACACGCTTAAATTTTAGAAAATATAAAACTATTTTTTGATCCACTACGAAAGTATAAATAACGCAGAACTAAATCAACCAGGTCAGTTGTCGGTCATTTAATTCATTTCTTCCACGGCCAAAAACTCATTCCGTCTCCTACCCAAAAATATTTTTCACTAGAGGTCATAAACCCAGCAGCAGAGCCGCAATTAAGATTCAAAGGGGAAGACTTGCGAACTTTCTTTCATCAATGCGATACGCTGTCGCCAAAATCTTTAGAAAAAACACAGTGCGGACTTAATGTAAGTAAAGACAATTATTTTTATCCAACTTACTTCGGCCAACCATGGAACCATTTATTTAATAGACTTTATTAACATTTAAACACACACACACACGTGTGAACAATCTTATTTTCATCTAACTGGCCATAACTTTTTTTTATAAAGGCCACTCGCACATTATGTTTCTCATTTATTTTCATTCCTGTTTTGTTATGAATATTAAATTGTTTGTTTCTTAATGTTCATTGTTGTCATATTCCATTTGTTTTACGTGCTTATAAAAATTTGTATTGTATTTGTGGTGGAACTAATCGTGACGTAATACCCGTAAAATACGGACGAGAACTCATTCCCACTCGCTACCTGTGCCCACTACAGGAGTGACATGTCTATTCGTTTTACATTGGTCACATTGAAAGGGTAATTTATAAAAATTTCCTAGACAGCTTTCGCTTTTGTGTCGTGCGCTAGAACATAGAATGCAAAGATTCAATTCTCTACACCTAGTTTTTCTGGATGCGACATTTGGATACTCACTACATTTAACTATCACTTATTACACAGTTTGCAGTAGGGAGTTTTTTTTTACATACGTTCGTAGCAAAGTTTTCTTAAGTAGAAACAGGAATTTTTTGTCTACAACGGATTTATTTTTATTTTTCAAAGGTCGGAATTTTTTCAAGGGATGAGGAGATTCAGATATTTTTTAGTCATATTTTTCCCGCTAAATTTTGTGCATTGTATATACCTTTGTGAACTTTCTACGGTTGAAGAATTTTTTTTTCTAATTTATCATCTGTAGGAATACTGCTAATATTAACTTTCTCTAAAGCATGCAACATATCTCACATTTTAGAGGTGACCTTCATATAATAAGTGCTTTCTTCAATTTCATTTTGTTTTAGACCACTTTCTTTTGAATAGAGTACCTTGTAGCTCGAGTCCGCAATATTTATATCTAATTTGTTAATTTCACTTAACCATTCATTAATTATCGAGTTTTTTGTTATTAGCTATAACGTGTAGCATAGTATTTATTCTTCTCTAGTGACTTTCTCTTGCCTCTTTTAAAGTCTTAACGTCTTTTATTGGTTTCAATTTTTCCATATGGGAAGTTTAAGTTTCCTTAATTAATTTGTGTTTAACCTAACACCTATCTCCCAGACAAGTTAACAATATACTGTTCTTACTGCTTAAACCAGGTATCCGAACGTTATAGATAAAATTTGCAATATAAAAAGAAAGGTTTGAAAGAGATAAAATATGCAATATAAAAGAATTTGAAGGAATAAAAATTGATATGAAGTGAGTGACACTAAAGCTAAGTTTAATATTTAACTGGGTAATGTTTTTAAGTTGAAACAGCAAATTTTAACAGTAAGTTCCGTAGCTTTCTAGTTCTGATACTGATTCGAAAAGATAACATAGACAATAAAGTTTTTAAAAAGGAATTTTATACAAAAGAAACAAGAAAGAAAGGGATAGAAAAGATAAGTGTTGCAAATTTTAGTGCAATTTGCTGGAACTTACCTGAAAGAATGTACCAAAAACAAAGTTCATTGAATTTGAGTATTTATCTTTTTTTTTTTTTGTTTTGTAGAAATGTTTCAGAGATCATTAAATTACGAGTCTTCTTTAATGTTCTTTTCAGCAGAATTCTCGGTTGAATTTTCTTTCAGTTGTTTAACTTGGAAGAATTTCAGTAGTCGACTTTCATTTAATTTTACTTTTATTTTTTGGGAAGCTCCGTTCAAGAAGCGTGTGACGGAACCTTTCTGGTGGCTTAAGTTTTCGTGCCTTCAGTTCGGTTCCCGAATTCGTACCGAGGGTCTGAATAGTAGTTTTCGACAAAAAAGAGGGAGGTATCGTTTTGGTGTCTTATTTTCTGGGGTTCCTTCTCCCTTTTCCACTCTGGCCAAATCAAGAGCTGCACGTGGTCGACTTGATTTTTTTCTTAGAAATGAATTTTCATATTATATAAACAAAATGAGACTTTACTATTTAATCAAATATGCTTAAATAAAAGACTGCTGCGCAAGCACACACACACACACACACACATATATATATATATGTATATTTACAAGTATGTATATATGTGTATGTGTATATATATGTATATGTATATACATAGATGTGTAAATATAGAGTAACGTGTATAAAGATCAGATCGATGTAAAGAAAAAATCTAAATGTAAAATAACTTGTTATTTTAAAGCTTCATAGAACATTTTATCAAGGAAAATAAGGGTATAAAGCTAAATCATGTAATTCCAAAAAGTTTTTTTCACATTTAGACTTTTCCTCAACATCGTTCTGATCTTTATGCTTGCTACTGTATATATCCACACATCTATATATATATATATATATATATATATATATATTGGCAGCATTTCTTCATTGATACATATTTGATTGAACATTATAGACAGTTTTAGTCTACATATTTTTTGTTTATCCTTTCGGGTTGCTGTATCGATCTTATGATATTCGGCGGGAATTAGTTGATAAATCTTCTATAATTAGTTTTTTCTGCCTAATCTTGAGCTATCATCCGAAGAGGATGTATTACAATAGTGATGAAACTTCTGTATGTACATTACTACTTTGTAAGAATGAGCGTTTGTACTGTTGTACTATGTAGTGTTTACTTTTCAAATTTGTTTCTATAAATAGCGTCAGTTTCTAAAGACATTTATGTATATTAGCACTGGTTTCAAAATTATTTCTATTAAGTTTGGGTTGTATATTCCTAATATGTAGTGCCTCGAGAATCTGTAATTTTTGCTTTTTATTTTTTGTAGATGTTGTGCTATTGAACTGGTATCAGAAAGGTTCATTGTATGTCTTCTCGATAAGGTAGTTGAGGTTAAACCGACGTTTATATTGTCATTTTCAGAGATACAATCTCCTTAAAGAACATTTAAATTGATATATCACACTGCTTTAAAAAAAAAAAACTCTAATCGAGGGAGATGAATTATTTTTAATGACTAAGTTGACGGTTTTAAATTTATTATAATATATGATAAGTTTTTTTTATTAGGATCAGTGGGAAGTATGTTTCTTTGAATCAATTTTTAAAATATATTTTCAACTAATTTATAATTCTAGTGTATTTGGTTGCGGTAAAAAGTCTGATAAATGCTTGTTTACTGGGTTGAGTGTTGCAGTATTTATTTCGTTCGCTAACATCTTTAATTATACATTTAATTTGTTTTTCAACAATATAGGTAGGGAACCTATTATTGATGAGAGTTTGTTTTATTTTTTTTTTTATTTCTTTATGAAATATTGTTTTGGAAGAGAGGATTAGTTTTGCACGGGATATTAGGTTATTAATAATTGCTTTTTTTATATCGGAAGGGGCATTCCCTTTTAAAGTTGAGGGTACAGGAGTTGTTATTAGAGGGGTTTTTTGTAAGTTGAGGTGGTGAAGTTATTATAATTATTGTTAGTATCAATGAGAACATCTAAAAAGTAAATTTTATTGTTTTTGTATGGTTCATGAGTAAAGTTAAGAACTGAATATTTTTGGAAAGTGTCTGGCTGTATGTTGATTTCATTAATATCATTAACAAGAATAAGTATATCATTAACATATCTTAGGTATATTGAAGGTTTTCTAATGATAGTAAATGTTTTATTTTCGAGGTCAGACATGTAGAAATTACTGAAGATCGAGGCCAGGACAGACCTCATAGATACCCCATCTATTTGAACGTAAATTACCAAGATGGTTATGAAATGGAACATAGTAGTGTATGTTAGGAATATTTTCTGAAGTATATGAGGGTTGATTTTAAGAGGTGGAAGATTGTTTTAGATGTTATAGTAAAATACATCAAATCTCTTCTGATTCATCCACTTAACTCTTTACACACCTAACAACTAAAACACACAAAACACAGACCCACAGACATCGACACTGTAGAAGAAAATAACAGCTACCAGATGTTGACCCAACAACGGCCAGTGTCAAATTGAGAAAATCATGGCTTCTGCGCATAGGCTCTGCGCGCGCATGGTCTATCCAAAATCCCCAGAAAATTCTCAGTTATAAAAAAAAGTCTATTTTTCAACCAATCATTTTTTTTCCACAAGTAGTATTTTCTGGAGCCGGTGTTTAAAATCGGGAACACATAAATAGGCCAAACAGAGGTCACACGCCAGTTGAATCGCCGGCCATCCAAAGAGCGTCACCCGACAACACTGTCCGACCAGATCAAAGCAACTGCTTGTCGCCGAATAGACGAACCCCCGTCAGCCAGCCAGATATTTCATCCGCTTGTTTATTTTATCAATTCAATAAACAAAATAAACTAAATCTTCTCATCAGTCTTATTTTTCTTCCAACCATACGCTTGTATATAACATAGATATTATTTATAATATCAATTGTTTCATTGACGGGTTCATTACTGAATAGATTTTCTACATCCAGTGAGGCTAATATACCATTATTGGATTTAATTGTATGAAGAGCTTGAATTAATTCGTCTGTAGATTTTATGTTATATTTACTAGGTAAGTATGGTATAATTTGTTTTATTGTTATTGTGAGTTCATAAATCGGTGTAGGTATTTGTGATATAATTGGGCGCCGAAGATGATAAGGTTTATGTATTTTTACGGTTCTGTGAAGATAGCTGATTATTTTGGGTAGTTTTGTGCTATTACGTCCAGCATTATTAACAGTGATTAGTTTATCAATTTTTGATTTTAGTTGGTTAGTGGGATTCTTATTTAATTTTTTGAATTTGGTGTGGTCATCGAGAATATTTTGTAGTTTTGAATGGCAGTCTGCTTCATTGAATACTACAAAAATGTTTGTTTTATCAGCTTTTTATGGTGATGTTTGAGTGGATGCGTAATTCTTTAGCGGCAATTTTTAGTTGATGAGTTAGTAATGTAGGTTGTGTTTTGTTATATCTATTTTTGATGGCTTCAGCCTTAAGGAGATCACGGAATTCAAGTTTGATTGAAATTACCTTTTTATCCCCGAGTTTTAAAATATTCTGGTATAAAATTTCAGTTTCTGTATTGTTGTTTGATGCTAGTGTATACTTGAAATAAATGGCAGTTGGGTCCCTAGTTGAGAAAATCTTTTTGTTTTTGAGTTAAATTACAGTCCGAAAGATTGATATATTTATCAATATTGTAGAGAAGAGGAAAATCTCGTATTTTGGTTTGGCGCTCAATTTATTTCGACACTTAATTTCAACCAATCAGGATGACTAATCCTATTCAGCCCGGACCTTCATTTCCGCCCATCAAAGCTTGTTAGCCGCCAAACTCAGTCTCTTTGGCTTGAGAAGGCGACCAGAACAAACGTTCCTCTGGCCGTCCCTACTTAGCGATGCTCTTTAGATAGACAAGCCGCCCAGTGTGGACATGTCACTGCGGCTTTAACATAGCAACACCAGCAGCAGCAACATGGACACTCGAGAGAACCATCTAATTTATGGATTTCCTACGAGGAATCCCCGTTGAACATAAATTAGAAACATACAACATGGCTTGCACAGGCCCAACTTTGTGTCACCCCAAAAATTGGCTATGTCGATCTGAGCGTAACTCCGCTCTCAACCACATGGAGACAACGCAGACTCTCCCCCAAATACCAGATACAAAACTACACGGTGACTCTAAACACAATACCTCACACGCCCCGCAACACACGCTGCCATCTCAACATTCCGCTACGCCATTTCGTCTCCAACACTAACAAGCCTAAACTCCACGAGTCTTGCAGCACCAAAAGCAAATCCAATATTCCATGCTGCAAATAAAAAAATATAGTGTTAGAGAAATTAACAATTTCCCGAAATGCTATAATATTATTTGGAAGTAGTAAATAACCTTTGTAAAGGTTGTTGAGCTTTTTTGAAGAGTAAGTTTGTGTTCGTAATCACTTTTTTAATGATTACGGAAAGTCTGTTATCTAGTTCGTGGAGTTGTGCAGGTGTGATGGAGCTTTCGAGTTTTTCTCGTATTTTCTGTGATTCAAGATTTAGTGTATTGATGTTATCCTTACTGAGTGTAATTTGTCTCTTCACTAGATCACGTCTGTATTCCAAAGTGCTGCTATATTTATGAGCTGCAGGATCATGGAGTTTAAAATATGTATATTTTGGCAGCATTTCTTCATTGATACATATTTGAACATTATAGACATTTTTTGTCTACATATTTTTCTTGTTAATCCTTTCGAGTTGCCGTATCGGTCTTGTGATATTCGGCGGGAATTGGTTGATAAACCTTCCATAATTAGTTTTTTCCCATAGTACTTTCTGCCCAACTTTGGTCCATCATCAGGGTGGATGTATTACAAAAGTGATGTAACTTTTCAAATTTGAAAAGTAAACGTTACATAATAAACCAGAATAAACGCTCATTCGTACAAAGTAGTAACGTTCATACAAAAGTTACATCACTTTGGTAATACATCTTTCCCTGATAATGGCCCAAGGTTGGGCAGAATGTACATGGGAAAAAACTAATTATGGAAGGTTTATCAATTAATTCTACCCGAATATCATAAGATCGATTCGGCAACTTGAAAGGATTAACAAAAAACTATGTCGACAAAAAATGTCTACAGTGTTCAATCAAATATGTATCAATACATACATACATATTAGGGTAGGTTGATTTTTCACTTTTTTTTAAATATCAAAAAGAATAATGCACTGAAAGTTGTGTATATACCCTATTAAATACTCATACCAAAAATTAGATCTGAATCTTCAACCGTTTTTTGCTAATTTGGCATGAAAGATTTTGAATAAACACGTACTGAAAAGTCCTCGATTTTGCCAGATTTGGCCTAAATATTGATGTAAAAACCAAACAATTTCAGTATTTAAATTAGGAAATCTTATTTTATTTTATGGAAATATAATAAATAAATTATAACAAAACTTCAAATTGAAAATTGAACCCCTACCCCACCCTGCTTTACCTGTGTCGAATCTAAAATGCTATTATCCAAGCAGTAATATTCGAATATATTGAAAAAAAACTTTTTCCTGATATGAATTGAAATACAACAAATAAACAAATATGGAAAAACAAATAATTGTTTAATAATTTTTAATATATGGAATCAAATAGTTCCATATATGAGCCCTTAGATGAAAACGCTGGTCTCAATTGTTGGCACAAAACTTTTGCAAGTATGTGCTAGTGCCTTACTTCAAAGCCATACACAGATTGAGAAGTCTCCGTTACTAACTTAACTGCCCGTTCTACACCTTGGGAATGTGAAGGAAAATCTGGCAAGTTAATCTTTTCACCAGTTAACAATGAATTCTGTAATTCATCGTCAGAAAAGTCTAGTGTGAGTGATGGCTCACAGACTCCATTTACTGACAAATCAATTAAATCAGTCCAGTGTACAACTTTAAAGTTGATATTGGGATCTTTTAAAATCTTTTCTTGACTGGCTTCCCTCTTCTGAAAGAATATAAAAAATAATTTGAGTTTAATTTTTAAATGCAATTTGTTCTGCTTTAATAATATTTGGTGAAATCAGATGTAATCTTTAAAATGTTTCAATAAATTGGCACAAGTACTTCAACCAGTTTTGTATGAATAAATATAAATGTACCTAATGGCCAAAATTCTTTTTATACCCTCTTCTCTCACTTCAGGTTCATCAAATTTCACCAGTGAAAATAAAACATTCTCCAGAAGTAATGCCTAGGCATTATACTGGAAGTTTTTTAATGTAATCCTTTGAACCTCAATTGGTTTCTTTCGTATCCTGTCAATCATATTGTAAATATAAATTTGCTGGTGATAGAACTTGTTACTTTTTTTTTTATATCAAACCAACAAATACCATAAACATTCACAATAAAATTTATCAACTATATAGTTTGGTCGAAAGATTCTGTGGATATGCCCCACGAGTCTATAGGCACATGAGCCTGATGGCCAAAGTTAACCACCTTGCCTGGTTTAATGGACCAATTTTCCACGATGCAAATCTAGGGTCCACCTTACCTCTAGAAATACCAACTGTATATTCATAGAGTATTCTTTGGTCACTACTAAGGCTATCCATATCTTTCATTCCAGAATGAAACTCCAGGGGATTCTCAACAGCTGAAAAAGATTTTGGGGGTAAATTATGGCAATCATTTGCACATAATTTACCCAATTGACCATTGAATGTAGTGTGGCTTTTTGTGGTGCCATCTAAATGTTTGAATAGAGCTCTAAATGGAAGTTCATTTTGATGTAAGGAGCAACCAATTGTGTGAAGATTTTTTTTTTCTAAAAGTGTAACTAGTCCACCTTCACAGCCTGTATTTGCATTCGTGTTGTCAACAAGGACAGCCTTAATAGTGTACCAGTTGCACCAATATCAGGAAGAACCATGTGAGTCAAATATATACTCTCATTTGGTGTCTCCTTTGTGATTGTCAAGTGGCATTAGGTCCTTTGGCTTTTTTCAGAATTTTACTTCCATTTTCCTCCACTGATTCCTTGTAGTGTAGTGTATCTTTTTCCTCCCATCAATTCCTATACAAAGAAGATTCTCCACATTTTCATTTTGCTTTTCATAGGCATTTGTTTTCACTTTAGCCTTTGCTCTATTTTACATTTATCCATATAGATATTCTTTATATCTATATTAGGGATAAAAAGGCCAATAGCCTTCAAATCCAAGAGCAAGGCATGGGCAAGGCTGGCTCCAAGATTAGAAAATATATCACCACTAACTAACTCAAGAGTATACCTTGGAATTTTTGTGAGGTTATAAAGCACTTGGAGAGGACTATCTAGCTGTTTATAATCCTCTGTTTCATCACTTGGAGAAGATGAGTTAGAATGGGAAGAATTACCCTGAACATATAATGTTGAAGCTATTGGTGGGGATATCTTCATACTTTTTTGTTGGCTTTTTTGTCAGAGGACAAGTGCAGATGATGTGCTTAGTCTGGCAATTTTTTTTTTTTTTTTGGTGCATTTGACATTAATATTGTCACAACTTAAAATTGGCAGGTTGCACGAACATGATGATATATCAAAAAATGTATCCAACTTTTCCTTCCAGAATTTTCTTTGGGCAGCAGGTAGATGTTTCCTACTTATTTGCTTTGCCTTCTGAAAGCATAAAATTTTCAGCTTGTTGACAACACTAATTTCATTTAACAAAGGCAAACGAGGGTTGACAGCCTTCCAAATATCTATCACGTTATAGCGGGGAGAGGTGAAATGGTTAATTATTTAGCGCTATATTTTTTAAGGCAACAAATGAATTACGAAACTATTCTTTATACAACACACAACAACGAAAGTTTTTATTTGCAGCTTTGAGGCGGTTTGTTCTTGGTGCTGCAAGACTCGTGGTGGTTAGGCTTGTTGGATGTTTGAGACGAAATGGTTTAGCGGGATGTTGAGATGGCAGCGTGTTGTTGGACGTGCGAGGGAAGTATTCAAGGTCACCGTGTAGTTTTGTGTGTCTGGTAATTGGGGAGAGTAGGCGTTATCTCCATTAATGTGGACCAGAGGTGAAATGGGAGCTAGTGTGTCGAGAGCGGGATTACGCTCAGATCGACATAGCCAATTTTGGGGTGACATAAAGTTGTGCCTGTGCGAGGCATATTGAATGTATCTAATTCATATTCAACTGGGATTCCTTGGTCTAAAATATATTAGACGCAAAGAATCCATAAATTAGATGGTTCCCTCATTGAGTGTCCATGTTGCTGCTGCTAGGGTTAAAGCCACAGTGAGATGTCCCACTGGGTGGCTTGTTTAGCTAAAAAGCATCGCTAAGCAGGGACGACCAGAGACACGTCTGTTCTGGTCGCCGTCTCAAGCTGAAGAGAGAGGTTTTGGCCGCTCACCCGTTTTGCTAGCCGGAAATGAAGGTCCGGGCTGAATAGGATAAGTCATCCTGATTGGGTGAAATTCAGTGTTGAATTAAATTGCGCGCCAAAACAAAATACGAGATTTTTCTCTTCTCTACAACGTCCTTTGCTATTAATTTAGAAATACCTAAACAAGAAAGGTGGGGATAAGTGTTCATTAAAAAATAGCTGTATTGAGTTATTTGTCGACAAGTTCCTGTCTCAGTTTTATCCAATGGTGATGGTAAACCTGAAAATTTAATTGCACCTTTATTTCGAGTGGAAACTCCAGTGTTTTTTCCTGCAATTTTTAATCAAAATATCTGTAAAAAGAATATATATATATATATATATATATATATATATATATATATATATATATATATATATATATATATATTGTCTGAAAATACACGAAGATGTTTTTAAAAAATTGTAAATAAATTTCGAAATTCATTTAAAAAAAGTAATAATGTTTACTTACTAAACAACAGTATTGTACTGTTTAGTTCCAAAATTAACTCGTAAACCGACTTTTCACTTAAAAAAACTATAAATTTTAAAATATGAATAAATTACAATGATTATAAAATGTTTAAATATTTTAATAGTATGTCTACTTTGCGAAATATATAAATTTGCTTTAATTATAAGGGTAAAAAACATAAACAAACCGAAGTACGACGGAGAGATATTTACCACCGGTGAAAGCCGAAAAAATATCCGGTAAATAAAACGAGGTTTAGTAAGTCGTTATTTGTATTTTAAACTATATATTTTAATGTATTTTATTTTTGTTTTTGGTCATTTAATTAAACATAATATGAAAATGGATAATAAACTTAAAAATATCAATTATTTAATAAATTTTATAATTTAATTTTCCTTTAGTCTCAGTTATAATTTTCTGGATACAGGTTTCTGGCGTCACCGATATCACGACTGAAATCACAAAATATTATGTCTTTTAATGCGATTTCGCAAAAAAATACAAAATTTTGGAAAAAAATATTTCGTGGGATAATTTCTGATGTTATTTTGCAACTTTCACCGCGTCATTCTTTTTACAGTTCCAAAATCGACCTACCCTAATATATATATACCTCTCTCTCTATAGATATATTTGTAGATTCCATGGTGCAATATGATAAAAGGTTCTATTCCATAGTCTTTATAGTTTAGCAGGTGCAATGTGATAAAATGTTCTATTCCATAATCTTCGTATATTACCAGATGCAATATGATTAAAGGTTCTATTCTGTAGTCCTTGTAGTTTAGAGGGTGCAATATGATACAAGGTTCTATTTCGTCTTCGTAGATTATCTGGTGCAATACGATAAACGGTTCTATTCCATAATCTCCTTAGATTACCTGGTGCAATATGATATATCGTTCTATTCAACTCTCTCAACTGATTACCAGGTTCAATTTGATAAATGTTTTTATTCCAAAGTCTTTGTAGATTACGAGATACAATATGATAAAAGGTTCTATTCGATAGTTTTCGTAGACGGCCAGGTGCAATACGAAACAAGGTTCTATCTCATCGTCCTCATTGATAATTGTTTGAATGCGGAGAAAAGAAAGATATGAGGAACACATAAAGGGTTGATAGAAAAACATATATTCAAGTAACAAAAACAAGATACAAGTGAACCTGGTTAAACAGTAGTTAGTTGATAGGAAGCTGAGAGTCCAGTAGGGTAGTGACTATCCGTCCACTACGCTAATGGTATCACACTAGTGAACTTTATTTGTCCTCCGACCCAGCACCGGGCAAGTACGGTAAAAGGCCTTTTTTAAAGTGGGTCCAGACGCGGGGTCGTAGCCCAGATGCTTCCGGCAAGATCCAAAAATACATTCGGCCTCGTCGGCATTCCCCCAATGGGGGTGACTCAGACGCCAGGAAACAAAAACAGCAAACAATAGATAAAACAATTGGTGAACTCTGTCTGACGCTCTCGTTGGCGTGTATTTATGGAGGAGGGCGATTCCATTATGTAGGGAGTACGAAAATTACCAGGTGCAATATGATAAATGTTCTATTCCATAGACTTTGTAGACTACCGGGTGCAATAATATAAAGTTTGCTATTCCATAGTTTTTGTAGATTACCAGGTGCAATATGATAAAGTGATCTATTCCATAATCTCCATAGACTACCAGGTGCAATATGATAAAGTGATCTATTCCATAATCTCCATAGACTACCAGGTGCAATATGATAAAGTGATCTATTCCATAATCTCCATAGACTACCAGGTGCAATATGATAAAGTGATCTATTCCATAATCTCCATAGACTACCAGGTGCAATATGATAAAGTGATCTATTCCATAATCTCCATAGACTACCAGGTGCAATATGATAAAGTGATCTATTCCATAATCTCCATAGACTACCAGGTGCAATATGATAAAGTGATCTATTCCATAATCTCCATAGACTACCAGGTGCAATATGATAAAGTGATCTATTCCATAATCTCCATAGACTACCAGGTGCAATATGATAAAGTGATCTATTCCATAATCTCCATAGACTACCAGGTGCAATATGATAAAGTGATCTATTCCATAATCTCCATAGACTACCAGGTGCAATATGATAAAGTGATCTATTCCATAATCTCCATAGACTACCAGGTGAAATATGATAAAGTGATCTATTCCATAATCTCCATAGACTACCAGGTGCAATGTGATAAAGTTTTCTGTTCAATACTCTCTGTAGATTGTCAGTTGCAATTTGATAAAATATTTGGTTCAAAAAGGGTTCTGCTCAATACTTTCTGTAGATTACCAGGTGGAATGTGATAAAGAGTTCCTTTCTATAATCTTTCTAGATTACCATCTGATAAAGGGTTCTATCCCATAATCTTTGTAGATTACCAGTGAAATATGATAATAGGTTCTATTCCCTAATCTTCGTATTTTACCCGGTGCTGTATGATAAATGGTTCTGTTCAATACTCTCTATAGATTACCAGGTGGAACATGATCCTATTTACCAAACCCCTCCGCTCGGGCAGGATATGACACAAGGTCAATTTTTAAGCGGAGTTTAACAGGTATGAATTCAGAGTTTTCCTTCTCCTAGACTAGTTGCCTCACCAAGTTGCATCACTGTCCTACTATTTACCCATAGGAGAATAATTGGATTCATACCTTTCCCAAGGGTATTAGTGCTATGTGAAATACAATCAGTCAGGTCCAGGATTGGAACTCGTGTCGCCGTGTCCATATCCTGCGACGATAACCATTACACCACGGGCACCTCCCGACGATAACCATTACACCACGGGCAACATGATAAAGGGTTCTATTCCATTATCTTTGTAGATTACCAGGTGAAATATAATAAAAGGTTCTATTCTAGAGTCTAAGTAGATTACCATCTGCAATATGGTATATGTTCTATTCCATAGTTTTTGTAGATTACCAGGTGCATTATTAAGAGGCGTTCTAGTCCATAATCTTCGTAGATTATCAGTTTAAATACGACAAAGTGTTCTGTTCCATAGTCTTTGTAGATAGCAGGGTGCAATATGGTAAAAGATTCTATGCGATAGTTTTTGTAGATTACCCGGTGCAATATGATAAATGCTCTATTCCATAAATTCCGTAGATTACCTGGTGCAATATGTTAATTTCTTCTTTTCAATGCTTTCTATAGATTACCTGGTGCAATATCATAAAGCGTTCATTTCCATAATCTCCGTAGATTACCTGGTGCAATATGATAATTTGTTCAGTTTAATACTCTCTATAGAATACCTGGTGCAATATGATAAAGAGTACTATTCCAAAGTCTTTGTAGATTAGCCGGTGCAATATGATGAAGCATTATATTCCATAGTTTTTGTAAATTCGTGGCAGCAATATGATAAAGGGTTCTCTTCCATTGTTTTGTAGATGAGCAGATGCTATATGATAAAGTATTCTATTCCATATTTTCCGTACATTACCAAGTGCAATATGATAAATTTTTCTGTTCAATACTCTCTATAGATTGCCAAGTGTAATTTGATAACGTATTCGGTTCAATACTCTCTGTAGATTACTTGGTGCAATATGATAAAGGGTTCTATTCCATTATCTCCGTCCACTACCTGGTGCAATATGATTATGCATTCTTTTTAATAATCACTGTACATTGCTAGGTGCAATATGATAAAGGGTTCTATTCCATAGTCTTCGTAGATTATCAGGTGCAATATGATAAAGGTTCTATTCCACTGTCTTTGTAGATTACCAGATGAAATATAATAAAGGGTTCTATACCATAGTTTTTGTAGATTACCTGGTGCAATAGGATAAAACCTTCTATTCCATAATCTCCGTAGATTACCAGGTGCGATATAATAAATGGTTCTATTCAATACTCTTAGTAGATTTTCAGGTGCAATTTGACAATGCATTCGTTTCAATACATTCTGTAGATATTTAGGTACAATATAATAAATGGTTCTGCTCAATATTCTCTGTAGATTACCAGGAACAATATGATAAAAAGTACTATTCCATAGTCTTCGTAGATTTCCAGGTGCAATATGATAAATTGTTCTATTCCCTAGTCTTTGAGATTACAAGGTGTAATATGATAAACGTTTCTATTTCATAGTCTTTGTAGATTCCTAGGTGCAATATGATAAAGGATTCTATTCCATAATATCCGTAGATTACCTGGTGCAATATGATAATTTGTTCTGTTCAATACTTTCTATTGATAACCAGGTGCATTATGAAAAAGGGTTCTTTTCCAAAGTTTTTGTAGATTATCAGGTACTATATGATAAAAGGTTTTAGTCCATAATCTAAGTAGATTACCATGTGCAATATGATAAAAGGCTCAATTACATAGTTTTTGTAGATTATCAGGTGCAATATAATAAAGAGTTTTTTTTCTCCATAATCTTTGTATATAACCTGTTACAATATCATAAAGGGTTCTATTCTATAATCTTCGTAGATTACCTGGTGCAATATGATTAGTGTTGCGGACCCGGAAAGGGTCACTAATGAAAACGCAAACACGGATATTAGATAACAGATTATATCACACAAGAAAGATAGAGTTACATAGAAAAGGTAAGAAGTCTCGTACTGTTCGGATAACACTGATATTGATCTGCCTCTCTAGCAGCGAAATCTCTCAGAACTAATTACGGTGAGAAGAGTCCATTATGGTGAGATTGGTAAGGCTCCCACAACAATTAGTTGCTCTGTTCAATAGTCTCTATAGATTACCAGTTGCAATATGATGTGTGATTCTATTCCATAGTCTTTGTATATTACCAGTTGCAATTTGATAAAAGCTTCCATTCCATAGTCCATGTAGAAATTCTATTAATTGCCATTTAGGAACATTGGAACCACTTTAAAGTCTATTGCTTTAAATTTGTGAAATCCCTCCCTGAAAGAATTAGGACTGTCATAAATACTTGTGGAAAGGCAACTTTTAACAATTTTTTTTTCAAGTGGTTTGATATTTTCTTCAACGTTGGGCTATTTCATTACACTTTTTCTGCATGACTTGAAAAAAATTACACCAATAATTCAAATAGTTTAAAGTAGTTTAGTTTAAGTGTGTCTTATGAAGCCAAATCAGCAATTAAAGAAAAATATTTTGCATATCATCTGTAATTAGTAAAAGATATATATCAAAAATCTGTTCTACTTAACAATGTTTATGTTAAAGAGTGTCCCAAAAGTCCCTTTGTGATATAGAAATGAAATCTTTATGAAAGATATTGAAAACAATGAACATACACACCTGTCACACAGGATACCGGGGTTCAAATCTCTGCCTAGGCGGTCACATTATTTTAACTGGCCCATTGGCATGATGGTTAGAGGGTTCACCAATGGTCCATGAGACCACGGTTTAATCCCAGGTCTAGTCATACTAAAGACTAAAAAAAATGTACTTGATGCCACCTTGCTTAAGACAGCATTATATGGTATGGATCAAGGGTAAGTGGAGCAATTCAGGGAAAGAAGTAGCTCCCTCCTCTACCCTTCATTGTAGTTGCTATTGGAAAGGAGCCTTTTGGTCGCTCTCAACAACAGTCGGCCAACTTACTTAAGGAGCAAAATGTTTCAAAATTGAAGCAATTTTTCTGCAGGTATGAAAATAATCTTAAATGATTGACACACAGATATTAAATTCTAAATCCTCAGGTAATTTTTGGGATACCCTGTAAAAATCTTTTTTAAACTAAAAATTTACACCAATCTGTTATGAAGAATAATTATGATAAAAAATAAATCCATCTCACAGAAAATAGATTTACCAGTTTAACCACTGTACTGGTGGGGCTTATAATACACCAACTGCATACCCTGCAGAAAGGTAAAGACTATCTCTAAAAATATTAGGATCATTAAATAAGTTTCCAGACTTTTTTCGTATGGGCACTTTTATTGACAGTACACACATGAAACTCTAGTCGCCTTCGAAGTAATCTCCTCCGGCTGCAATGCACTTGTACCGTTCCAATAACTTCTGGAAGGCCCCATGGTAGTCCTCTTGTATGAGCGTGTCAATGACCTTCGTCACAGCCTCTTTCATTTCCTCAAGTGTCTCATAACGACAGCCTCTGAGCTTAGGGAATAAGCAAAAGTCACAGGAAGCAAGGTCTGGACTGAAGGAAGGCTGAGGAACTGTCCTGATGCCCATCATGCTCAAATAGTCTGTAACAAGGATGGAGTTGTCGACTGGTGCATTGTCCTGGTGGAACCCTGCCACTGACCCAATTTGAAGAGTGCTGGCCTCTTCCGACGGAATCTCTTCCAGAACTCCCTTAAAACCTCAACGTAGTAACCCTAACCCTAAGCCTATGGTCAATCAACTGTGGTGTATTGACTTCCTTACTCTTGCCACACCTCTCATCATCCCTGACAAACTCCCTGCCTTCCTTAAATCTCTTATGCCACTCAAAAACCGATGCTCGATTCACGCAAGATTCTCCAAAAGCAGTCTGAAGCATTCTCTATGTTGTTTCTGTGGCATTTTTTCCAAGTTTAAAACAGAATTTTATTGCATATCGTTCTTCTAAAGTGTCAGATTGCATTTTTGAAAATCACCAGCTGTGACAATCAGGCTTTAATCGGGTGTATTCCAATTCCTACTGTAGCAGTTCATTTGAACCTGAAATCATAAGAATTGGTCAGTCATCTCATAAGATGTATAGCAATAACATACTGAAATTTCAAGAGTCTCCGACAATTTTAAATGCCTGTACAAAAAAGTCTGGAAACTTATTGAATGCCCCACATAGATGAGCTGGGTATGACATCCAATGCTGAGGCTACCATTCTGGGCTTTGTTTTTTTGTGGGGGTTGTTAAATTTCATATCAATCTTTGTGGGTTATTTAATGCAAAAGCCATTCTTGTAAAAGAACCCCATAGCTGAAGGGTATAAGAGGAGTCATACATTTACCAAGGTTATTAGTCCAAAAGTGAATGTAATAGCATGGTTAGAGTTTGCTAACAATAATATTGCAGTCCAGTATTTCAGCCACTATTCCATCTCTTCCACCCCAGAACTTTTAGGGGTGTGAAGTTACTCCTTTATTACTATTACTCCCAGGTTCACTGTCACTCAGAATGGTCATATCTGTTAGGGTCCATCTATGGGTCTAATGGATCTGTTTGAAAATTATTAGTATTAGATAGGAATACTTGAAATCATATCTGTGCAAATTATTTGTTTTACGAATAGTTGAACTTATAAATGTTTACAAAGAATTATTATCATTAGTTACTTAAAAACATTCCTTAAATGGCATCATACCAGTTGACTTTTTAAGCCTGAAAAATCTCTACAAAACTAGTCATTGACCTATATGGCAAGGCTAAAATCCAAACCTTTATCACAGTAGTCAGCCAGTGAAACATTACTCCTAACAATCAATATATACTACTTACTCCAGTCATCATCCTCATCATCAGTCATGCTGCCAACACGGATCTCCCTCTCTTGCCACCTGTTTCTATTGTGCATCACTCCCAGTAGGTTTTCCAGACTATATTCTGTATCAGTACAGAGCTGTTGTATATAGGTTCTAGCTGGTCATCCTGCCTTTGCTCGTCCATGTAAAAGGGTTCACAGGAGTATATTGCTTATGAGTTTGTCCTTACTTCTCCTGCAGTGTTGTCTAATTTTGATAGTTTTCATGATGGGTGGTTGGTGGCTGTACAGCTGCTGTTTTGTTGGTTGTGTCCTCCAGGACTTGTTCATTACAGCTCACAGCATTCTTGTGTAATTGCCATCAAGCTTTTTCTCCATACGCTTAGTTAGCGTCTATGTAGTGCATCCATATAGCAGTATCAACATGACCACTGATTGGAAAAAACTGCATTTTATTTTATTGGTCAGGTATGACTTCTATATGACTGATAGCTTATTGATAGCTGTCAATGCCTTTGCTAGTCACGTGTTGATGTCTTTCTTGGTAGATGAGACACTGCTTCCCAGGTATATGAACTTGTCCACTAGTTTCAAAGGCCTACCCTTTAGTGTGGAGATGTCACCTCTTTGATTAAAGCACATGTATTCCATCTTGTCTGCATTGACATGGAGGCCTATGTCACCAACTGCTCATTCCAGACTATATAGCAGGGTTTCAGCTTGGGCAGGTGTATTTGCCAGAAGCGCTATATCATCAGCGTAGTCCATGTCCGTAATTGTTTGTACAGGGCATCTTCTGCTTCTTTCCTTTGTCAGCTTAAAACCGTTATCTTTTATTTATTTATATTTTATCAATAGACATTCTTAGCAAATAGTCTAGGCAGATGATAAATAGGTATGCCTCTCCTTATAGCACACCTGCTACAATGTCAAAGTAGTCTGTCTCCATCCGGTGAGTGAACTTTTACTTGCGTGTTTTTATATAGCATCATTATGGCTGTGATGGTTTCTTTGGGGAGTCTGTCGGTGAGAAGTATTTGCTCCATCTTCCTTCTGTGTATGAAGTCAAATGCATTGGAGAAGTTAATGAATAATATTGTTGCATCAAGGTTTTTGCACATACACCTTCTAGAATTTGACAGATAGTCAAAATTTGTGATGTTGTGAATCGATTTCCCTGAAAGCCATTTTGGTTTTTCCCAAGTATTTTCTCAATTTTCGGTTCTATGCAGTTGTATGGTTGTGGTAGACTAAATATTTCTGACTTATGTTTGGTGAACATATTTAACAAATTCATACAGAGATTCGTATAAAATGATAAAACTGTAATGTAAATTAAGTATTATGTTAATGCGATATCACATACCATTTCCAACACCTGATGTACTCACTGATTATGGAGCAATAGATTGGGAATTCATGTGAATATAAGTTCTAATGTGTAAGATTTGTGTGCTTCATCTATTCTACCAGTAGCCTACTAAATATTTGGGGGTCTATCCCAGAATTCTGAGGTAAAAATCTTTGACTTAGATGCCAGATCAGCTTGTATGCCATAATTAACAGGAATTGCTTGTAAACTGAAACAAAAAAATGACTTTGGTATTAAATAACCCAACAAAAGTTGACATAGCATAAAACTTATCAACCAACATTGTTTTCTAATGGATATAACATGTTTGTCAAAAACCATTTACTCATTACTGGTGGGAGGAGAGATGGATTCATACCTTTCCCAGTGGGAATATGAAAATTATTGGCATTAGATAGGTATATTTAAAACCATATATCCATGTTCAATTTATTTTTATGAGATAAGAATATTTGAAACCATATAAGTGTATGCAAATTATTTGTATTAAGATTTTACTTGAAGCAAAAATTGTTTCCTGAGGATTATTATTATTAGTTACTTGAAATCATGTTACTGTGTGCAAGCAACTGTTTATTATTACTAATATTATTATAATCATAACTATTAAATAGGAATAGTTACTTGAAAACATACAACTGTGGGGAAGTTGTGATGGCATAGTGGCTAATTTACTCTACTGTGACATTGTAGTAAGCAAGTTCAAACTCCAGTTATGCTATTATGTTCACTTTTGGACTAGAAGAATTAGGGTCATTGAGAGGAAGGCCCCAAAATGGTGCACATTCTCTCCAGATGATCTTAATACTATTTATGGAAGAAAAAAAACAAGTTTAAAACCTTCATTACACAAAGAAAATCCCATTGTGTAGAATTATTCAGTGAAATGATAATGGCATGAATAGCATCTGACTGTCCACTCGCTTTTTGGTGAGTATCAATTACTTAATAAGTAATTTCTTTCTGTTCACTTTTAGACAAATGTCTTATTCCCCCCCCCCCCAGCTATAAGTTAAATAACACCACCACTGTCCTACAAAGATAGCTTTGGCATTAAATGATCTACAAAGGTTGATATGCCATTAAGAAAAGAAACCAGAGCAAATTATTTGTATCAATGATTATGAATTACTTGAAACCATATAATTACTCATATTGGATAAGAATTCTTGAAACCATATCACTGTATCCAAATTATAGTTACTTGAAACTATAGTTGTTTATGAATAATTATCATTATTTACTTGAAACCATATAACTCCTTTAAAAAAAAAGAGACCAACTTCAACTTCAAATAACACAGCAAGGGGTAATATGCTTTAAAACCAGCCATCCAATGAATTGCCCAATTTGTGGTCTTGTGTTAAACTATACTAAATGTATGCTGATGGCAACCTAAGTTCAAACCCTGGATTAGGCTGTTTGCATTTCTCATTGTTCTCATACCCTTCCGAAAGGTATAAATCTAACAATTTTCCCTTTAGCTATGGGTAAAATAGTAGGGCAGACTAAACTTTTTAGCTTTGATATGGCAGCCGGTCTCAAAGAAAGAAATATTTGAATTCTAATTAGCTGAAAAATTGACCCTTTGTTGTATTCTGCTTATGGCGGAGAGGTTTGGTAACAACATACTTTATGGGCTCCTTGCCTAAATTCTTAACGAGCTTGTCTTGTCGACCGTTATTACTATTATGGAATTTGATTTTCACTGACTGCTGGACACTTGTTGCCCTGTGCCAGATGAAGCCAAACTTAATAAATAGATAAAATAATATTGCAACGCTGACTACTTATTTATCCCTATGACCTTTTTGTATCATGATCTCCATCTCCACCCCCTAAAACTACCTGGGTTTTTGGCAAGCATAAACACTACTTACAGCAAATCCACTGCCCCCCTCATTGTGTCTGTGATAATCTTGTAAAAAAATAAATAAAAAGAGAGAATGAGAAGAAATCAATAATGATTGATGACTCCAGGTTTTTGTGTACGTGATAAACTTAGCTACTCTCCACAACTGACAGCTTTAGGAGTTGACGTAGCGTAATTTTTCCACTTTTTTTTCATACTCATTCCGAATAGTTTGCAGCCATTTATGGTTACTTATAGGCACCAGGTTTCTTCTTGAACATTTCTATCCAAAGTGTATTTAGGGTATTGGTCATAAAACTATACTTCAATCCACCTTGGGTGTACTATGATGGTTACTTACAGGCACCAGGTTTATTCTTGCATATTTCTATACAGAATGTATTTAGGGTATCAGTCATAAAACTATACTTCAATCCTCATTGGGTGTACTATGATGGTTACTTACAGGCACCAGGTTTCTTGCATATTTCTAAACAAAATTTATTTACAGTATAGGTTAATGAACCATTCTTCAATCCTCATTGGGTGTACAATTATCAGGATAAATTTATTTAACTCCTTATCTACATAGTGCACAGATTTCAAACGTACTACCATAAACGGGTGTGCTGGCTGAAAAGCATACTCTACATCCTTTTCATGCCAGAACATTAGAAACAGCATGATATTTCAAATCATTTCGAACAGGTATAGTAGACATGTTTGTCCCAGGTTTTTCACCATTGAACAAAAAAAAAAATGAATTGACTTGTGATTGATAATTAAGGGGTTAAGTATCTACACTTAGTGTTCCTTGTATGTAAGGTTTCAAACATCAGAAATTCTTTGTTCCATATTTCATCTATACTGTGATGCACACATTGTGTAATGGTTATCATCTTAGGAAATGGACTCTGTGAACCAAGTTCAAATCCTAGATGAGGCTATTTTCATTTTTTACTAATACCCTTGTGAAAGACATGAATCTATTTGTTCTCTCACCAGCTATATGTAAATAGTAGGGAAGAGTGGGCTCTTTGACCTTGGTATGGCAACTGGTCTACAAGAAGGAAAACTTTGAATTCATATCAGCTTTACTCTCCTTGAAAAAAAATTGATCTTGTATTATATCCTGCTAATTGTGGAGACATTGGATAAATACATACATTAATACAGCCCAGTCAGCTGGAACTGTAGAATACACAGACTCCATCTCTACAGAGGGGTAAGACCCTTCCAATGAGTGTCCTGCATATGACATTTAACAATCTAATGGCAAGGCTCCTGCCTTGGAGATATGGGGAATGTGGGGTATCTCTTCATTATCATAGCTCCCTGGTCCACTCTGGGCTGGAGTAGTAGGACCTGATAGGATCCTTTCTATGGGTCAAATAGAACAAACTATATGTACAAACAAATGACATGTTAAATTGTTATTGTTAAATAAAAATACTTGAAACTATTCAACCCTGTGCAAAAAAGAGATCAGCCTTGTTTAAGAATGTTATCTACTAAATGTGTTTACAAATCATATATAAATTTAATATATATATATATATAAAGAGGATTTGGAATTAAATAACCTACAAGGGTTGATATGCCATAAAACCCAACCAAACTAAATCATATTTATTTAATATATATATATATATATATATATATATATATATAAAGAGGATTCTGCATTAAATAACCTACAAGGGTTGATATACCATAAAACCCAACTCAACCACATCATATATATCTGATATATATGTATAAAGGGGATTTGACATTAAATAACCTACAATGGTGAATAAATACCATATATTGCATCGGAGTACTAATTAATGTGCTGTTCTCTCAATCGTCATTGGGGCACCATAATTGTGCCTTGTGCTAATGTAAATTTGGTAAATATCTGCTAAGTAGATATTTACTACCTGTCACAAAGAAATAATTCTTAAAACACTCAACTACTGTGACCTTGTGCCAGACTTTTTAAATGTCTACTTAGCATGCCTTTCATAAAGCAGAGCAAACTTTTCTTGCAATGTAATTTGTTCAATCTTCATTGGGTGCCATTCTAAGTTTTGTCAAATATTGTGACAGAAAAATATCTATTGTAGAAGAGGGATATTCTTTGAGAGGAATGTTGAAATGTTTAGTGTTTGTTGACTTCAACCTTGCTGTTTAGTGTTGGAGTTGTTGCCATTCTCAGAGAAAGGCTGTATACTTCTTTTGTTGTGGAATGACCATAAGTGTGGAAGGAAACTCAGAAAAGGAGCACAAAAAATCTTTTTCCCAAGTTCAAAAAGATTTTTGTACCAGAAGTGAGAGTGTCCATCAGGTGGAGTAGCTAATATGCTGGAGTGAGACATTATAGCAAGCGAGTTTGAATTCCAGTCATGCTATTACATTTCCTTTTGGACTAATACCCTTGTTTTCAAAGATTTCTTTGGCATTAAATAACCCATAAAGTTTGATAAGTCATTAAACAAATAGACCAAGCCAAATACAAGAAGAAATTAAATTAGATCAAAATTTGATTGAAAAATTTACTCTGAAATGTTGAAAATATGCCTTAATTAAAAAACAAAAACTGATATTGTTTTATTTGGAAAGCTTAAATTTGTTTTGTTTTATTATTTTATTTCTTAAATAAAAATATACTTTGATAGTTAACTTTCTCGATATGCTTAGACAGGTAGAAAATTTTCTGAGTTTTCAAAGTTTTCCGGGAATTGTTTATTGCATAACAATTATTATTGCAGGAAATGGAATTGGTGACCTGAGTTCAAATCCTGGACATGGTTTGCATTTCAGTTCACACAAAGGCCTTTGGGAAAACCATGAATCCATCCATTCTCCCTCCATTTATGGGTTATAGAAGGGCAAATTGGATTGTTTAATCTTTGTTGGGCAACCAGTCCAGGAGAAGGAAAACTCTGAATTCAACCCAACTTTACTCAGCTAAAAAATTGATTGTCACATCCTTTCTGTCATAGAGGGGTTGGGTAAATACAAAAATTCTTCATCAAACAGTTTTGTTTTGTATACAATGCAACAAATTGAATTTTCCACCCAGTTTGCTAGGCTTGTAGAATATGCTGACAGCTCCTCTGCAGAGGGGTAAGGCCCATCTACCCAACCCTACCAATGAGGCCACTTGTTGGCCATGAGTGACAACCCATAATACTTGAGGATGGGATCCTGATGGTTGGTAGCCCATTCAGTTGGGGCTGTGGAATACACTGACTGCTTCTCTGCAGAAGGATAAGACTCCACCAATGAGTGACCTGATATAATACAAAACAATCTGATAGTGAGGCTCCAGTAATGCTGGAGCTTTGGAGAATGCAGTGTACCTCTTCATTGCTATCACTCCTAGGTCCAATCTGACCTGAAGTGGTAACACCGTAAAGGGTCCTCCTATCTATGGGACAAATAGAGCTAAGCTGTGTGCTTATGTAAAACTAAATTGTTTGAAGTAGAACTGTTTTTACATTTAATGGTGTGTAAATAAACGACTGATCTTTAATTGAATTGTTAGTTTTACATAGCAATACTTGAAACCATCTAACTTTCTTGACTAAAGTGAATAGCTTGAAATAGAACTGTTTTTTATATTTAAACTGTGTACTTAGGCTAAACTGAATTGTTTGAAATAGAACTGTTTATATGTATAAAATGAATTTGACATTTAATAACTTACAATGGTTGTTATGCCATAAAACCAAACCAAACCAAACCAAACCAAGCCTGGTGGTTGAGCAGTTCATTATCCAGCAACAGAAGTGGTCAAGTGACTTGCAACATTCTACTTTGGCACTTACTGGGCTAGATGACCAAAGGATTATAAAGGATTTATACAAGAACTAATCATTAACACAGATTAACTAATATTAACACAGATAACAATGCTTTACCTAGAAGACACATAGATGCTTTGAAAGGTTTATTCAGGAATAACATCATCACCATTATATTATCTGATTAAGGTGGAAGTGTCGTCGTTGTGGACACTACACATCACAATAACAAAATAATGAAATTATTTGAAAATGAAAACACTTATGAACAAATTTCTCTATAAACCTTGCCTTCCTATGACTGCTAGATGAACAAAATAGCATATAAATGGCACAGCAACATCCAACTCTCTGTCTGTCTCTCTCTCCCTCTCCATTGCAATCTTGATAACAAGAAGCACACATGAGTGTGTGTATTTCCCAATAGGGAGACTTTCACCCCAACCAACCTAGTTTCATGTACTGTACCATGCTTTGGCATAAGCCATCACACAACAACTTACATTGTTTAAGGACTCTTGAATTAGACCAAAAGACTTTTCAACAGTATGACAGGAATTTTTCTCTACAATGTACTCTTTTAGTATTTCCTGTCATTCTTGTATCCATTCTGTTAAGTTTGCTCAGGCAGTAAATATGTTTTTAATTCATTGTGAATTGTTTACCAATGTTTAGCAAAAGGAACTATTAAACCATAATACATTTCTTCTGCTCGAAGTGTTTGAATTGTGTTCTTCACACTCAAATAATTGTGGTGGTTAAGTTATGATATGACAATATTCCAAGACAGACCTTCAAGTTGGCAATAACAAAGCTCACTCAATTCGATTCCCACAGGGACCTCACATGGTTTTCCTTGAATTTCTTGAATCTGCTCCATTTAAATTTATAATACCTGTTATATAGATGAGTAGTCAAAGGCAACCCAAAGGCTCTCTTTTCAATAGCTACTACACCAAAATGTTGGGAAGAGTGCTACTCCTTTCCCTGGATTACTCCACTTATCCTAGATACATACCTTATAATGCTGAGTGTTAAGTATCAAGTACCATTTTTTGAGTCATTGGTATGACTAGACCAGGGATTGAACCCCAGTCTTCTGGGCCATTGTTGAACACTTTATATTACTCATATATCCAGATTAGATTAAACAAAATTGAACTATTAGATTTTATTTACAAGCTAGAAACTAACAACACCTTACCTTTCTTGGATATTTTACTAATATATAATAATAACAAACTAGAATTAAAAGTTCATCATAAATCCAATTATAGAAATAACTGAATATATTTTTACTCACATCATAACATAAAAATAAAAAGGGGAATAATCATAGGTTTTTACTTTTGAGGTCTTACGATTTACACCCCCAAATTTTTAAATTATGAATTTGACGATGTAAAAATTTCCTTTACCCTTCAGAATCCTTAATCCTTTATTCAATTTGTTAAAATGGAATTAATCCCAATTTTTGAATGATGAATTTGACTTAATAGAAAAATCCTTCACTCAACTTCAATATTTTAAATCCTTTATACAATGTGTTAAAATGGAAGTTCTCAAAATTTACTAATGTAAATCTTTTCCAAAAATTCTGAACAATAATTTTTTCAATAATAATTTATTAAATAGATATATCATTTTTGCCAACAATTCAACCACAAACATCATTTAAAAAAACTTAGACAAATTTTTAATCAAAATAGGCACTAAATCTTCAAAATCAATTAAAAATTTTATCAATAATAAGGATAACAATACCCACATTTACACTATCCAAAATCTGGATCAATAAAAAAAATATATCAGTAATGTTCAAAATTGAATTTACAAACACAAAACAGACTTGATTAACAAATAATGATATGATCAGATAGAATTTAGAAACTAATCACAACTTGAATTTTAAAGATTCCCCAATGTTAGTTTATATACATAATAAAAAATACTTGAAATTTGTTGAATCTAGCATCATTTCTAATTACAATACAATTAAACAAAGACTCAGCCTTTTCAACTTATCTCCTTATTTAGTCAAATTAGAGTTAAAAAGCTACAAAATCCCTTATTTGAAATAGTTTGGTTTCATTGATTATATATATATATATATATATATATATACTTAGATAGCTTGAGAGAAAGAAGCAAATTGACATTGCAAGAGGTAGAAGACAGAAATAGCTGTATGTGACATTGCATAAATAATTATCCCAGAACAAGAGTCCATTTTATGCGCATGTGACGTCGAGTGCAGTTTGGCACTTGACTCTCCGCAAAATAAGTCCCAGTCAAACCAGCAAATAATGTGGAGGTTAATTTGGGGCTAGACTGATCTCAGATCCTAGTAAGTGGGTACCAATTCACTTTCACATACACCACCAAGTCCTTTGTCTTCCTACCCCCTCAGATAGCGGAAAAATGGACTTTGAGGTAAGAAAATATTAACTGTAGTCAAATTTCCAAAATTCCTTGAGATGTTTAAGAGGCAATAAGACATTTAGCGAGAATTAGTGAAAGCGATATGACACTGAAACAAATACGTGCAAAAGAAGACGAATCGAGAGAGGAAATAACACAACCAAAAGATTTCAACACAAGGGTGCATTTAAAATACAACAAAATTTTAATAGGTGATGACCAAACAAATAGTGATAAGATTTAAGAAACAGTTCCTTTTTCTTTTCTCTTTTCATTTTAAAATACTGACAATATAAAGCCAAGAGGAAGTATCAACCATAAATGTCTCTCAACAGTCCTTTTCTTCTTTCTCTTTTTTCTTTCTTTCTTTTTCTTTTACTTGAGAAAATGTCTAAGTCACAAGACTGAAGCATGTAACAAAGTTCATGCACTAATTTACTATTGATGAAACAGAATCTTTTCAGTTTCTCTCTTTCTTTTTTGTATACATGTAACTTTCCAATATTTAGGAATTTGTTGAAGGAAAACAGTTTAAGTTGTACTTATCTTTGACAAGTTTCAAAGCTCAGATTTCTTTCTCTCTTTTTACAGGCGAGTGATCTCTTGGAGCGGGTTGACCTCAGAGATCTGTCTCTGTCGCTGGCTTTTTCTAAACTCTGTTCTACTCTTTTTACAGGTGACTTTCCCCAGAGTCAGCTGAGATCAGCATGTTTCTCCCGCTAACTTCTGTCCAAAACTGAAGATTCTTTTCCAAATTTCTCTAATGGAAAATGGCATTTTGGCGCCAAGGGTCTGTGGGCCAATCATTCAACTTTTACTTCACCCACTATCCCGTCAGGTCATGCTACTCGAGTGACCTGGATTCCTTTCTTTGTTCAACAGGCTACAGGTCACAGAGTGCGAGTAGCTGATCTCCTTTCATATACCATTTTAACGGTCAGTCTTAGTGCCTGTTGATTCAAATACAGAAGGGTAAGGGAATTGACCTCCCCTTCCTTCTCTCTGTAGCATACCATGTTACACTGTGATATGAAATGGTTGAAATTGGTGGATATAAACTGAATGAGATAGATGTGAACATAGATTGGCTGATGTGATATGAAAACTTTTTCTTTTTTAGGAAACGTTTTTAAAATAAATGTTCAAACACTAATTACATGACACTGTTTTGAAACAGAATGCTACTAACAGAAATGATCAAAACTTTCTCATTTTTTCATTTCATTCAACAAATTCAAAATAAATAAAATTCTGAAGATAGAACATCACATATTTAAACACTTTGATGAAGGTTTAATATAAGAAGCTGAAACATTTAAAGGTGACAAATAATTCAACTATTAATAAAATCATCCTTTGAAAACCTTATTCTTTTTCATATTGGTGTGGTTTGGTTTTGTGATATATTAACCATTGTAGATCATTCAATGCCAAATCCTTTTTGTACATAGATATAAAATATATGATTTCTAAAGAAATAATTCAATTATCAATAAAATCATCCTTTGAATACCTTTTTTTTTTCATATTTGCCCATTTTCATAAGTATGTAGAGACAGGATTTTGCATTAAATAACCCATGAGGGTTAATATGCCATTAAAGTAAATAACCAAACCTAACCAAGAACAATTCTAAGCATTACCCAATCCCCAATATAAATCAACCTGAAGCTGAATATTTGCTCTGTCTAATTGTGTTTCCTGTATCTGCTGTAGTTTCCATGGAAATAAATGAGAGGCATTATTTTTAGAGCAACTCTTTTTCCTCTTTCAGTCTTTCAAAAAGAAATGAATGAATCAATTTCTTAGATCAGTGGTTCCCTCACTTAGCAAACTCATGGTTCTTCAAATATGAAAATAGAACACTCAGCACTCCCTAATCTTGATACTGTCTGAAATTTCCCATGTAAAGTCATTACTTTAAAACAAACACCCTTTATTTAATTAAGTAAAATAACAAAGTTTATTATTTTTAGGTTATTTTGTTATTTCATTTTAATTTATTGACAACAGGTTTGTTAATTAAGATTTGATCCCAGATGCTCATTTCCTGGAATCATATATTCTGGAGCCAAAAGCATTAGTCACAAAACACACTGAGATTGTTCCTTTTTATTATTGTCTACTTACAGGAACCCAAAGTACGAGTCATCATACCACCAAAATTTCTTATTTCCTAGCAGCTTTGCCAGTGCTTGTCTCTAAATCATTACTATATCAATTATTTACACTTTCCTTTTTCAAAACTTGTCCATTTTTATTCAGAAAAAAAAAGATAGATCAAGTCAATTTTCAGTGTACCATTGTGGTACTAAAGAGATTTTTCAACCCTGTTGTGACCCCACCGTGGTAAAAAGAGAACAAACGCTTGACTCTGTTTAACTACTCAAAGGTTTATTTACTACTAGGTAGCAAGTATTGCTGGAAAAAAAAAAGACTGTATAGAAACTAAGACAACGGTGCCAGATAGATAAAAATAAGCATCATAGTGTGTTGGGAAAGATAGGGCAGACACAGACTTTGAATTTTTTCCTGATTCTAACATGCTTGTCCACTGGGTCATGTAGTCTAACAGCCCCTTTGGAACTCACTCCAAAATTAGGGCTCGTAAACTTTTGTCTCCTTACATCTTTGTGCCTGGTGTACTACTGACGTATTTTACTTATCACTTCTTGCCATCAATTCCTGAAAGGACATGAGTCATCCTCTCACTTCTGTGTGTCATGTCAGTGGGAGGAACATCAGCTTCAGCTCACCCCACACATGTACACAATCTATAGACCTCTAGTCCTCCCTAGTCCTTTTTAATTTCCACGAGTGCCTTGGCCTTGCTATTTGGAGACTACTATCTGCTTCATTTATTCATCTGTTCATTCAATTTCAATTTTCTATGAGCCATTCAATTACATTACATTAGAACAACATCAACTAAGGCATTGTGGGTTACTAGCCTGTAAATAGACAGTAAAATGTTTGTATGAATTCAAAACTTATGAGATTATTACTTTGAGGAAATTTGAATATGATACTAGACTAAATGGAGTCACAAAAGTGGCCAGTTGTAGCTAATGTTTTTTCATAAACAGGGGATAATTTTGTGATTTTTTTCAACATTCTTGCCAGTAGTTGGCAATACTCTTTGATGTTGTTGTGCAGTTTTGGGGTCCACTGCCTCTGATGTTTATTATGATCTGTTATTATATAATGTCTGGTTGTTGTTAGATAAGGTCTAGCAGTTTCTTTTAATGCAATAATAATTGGAAATCATGTATTTGGACCATAAGGAGACATAATCAAAGGAATTATGCCAACTTGTAAGGAAAAAAGTACCCTGACTTTCGTAATGATCAGTACTCATTGATTTAGATCCATACAGTGGAAGTTATATTCCAATGCAAAATCATTTTTCTCTAAAGATTTTGGTTTCAAATCAATATTTGATCTGAACAACAATATATTTTTCATATAAAAAATATTGGAAATCACTGAAACATTTCAAAATCCCTTTCATTGTCTTGTTATACTGACTTTTTTTCCCATAAAGAAAAAAACTTTATCATACATTGATTTACTCTAATAACCTGCTCAGTTGGCCTAGCATAGACATGAATACAAAATGGGGGCATTTAATCAAGAAAAGACATTTGACTTAAAACTTTAAAATTCCATCACCTGATTACACTGAAGATACAGCCCAGTTGGCTGGGGCTGTATAATACACTGACTCCATCTCAACTAAGGGGTAAGATCCCCTCAATGAGTGTCCTTGATAGGAAACTAAACAATCTGATGGTGAAGCTGTAGTCCTGGAGCTTTGGAGACTGTGGAGTATCCCTTCATTGCCATGACTCACCAGTCTACTCTCCCTCAGGGTGGTAGCACCTGATACAGTCCTATCTATGGGTTAAATAGAACTGCTTGAGTGTATAACTGTATAAACAAATAACTGATGTTAAATTATTAGTCTCCAATAGAAGTACTTGAAACCATTTAACTGTGTTTAACATTTAAATTGTGTGTAAACAATTGACTGATTTTTAATTGAGTTATTAGTGATACATAGGAATACTTAGTAAAATTTAACTCTGTGTAAACAAATGAATAATGTTGAATAGAATTACTAGTGTTGAATAGCAATACTTGAAACTTTGTAACTGTGTCCCTAAATGGAATTATTAGTATTACATAGCAATACTTGAATTAGTGTTAGATAGTGATAATTGAAACTATTTAACTTTTTATAAACAATAGCAATACTTAATTGTGAGCAAACAAATTAACTCTGACTCATTTAAAAATAAAATTACTTTTAAACTATTCACTTACAAATGATATTCAAATGTATGCAAACAACTTACTGATGTTAGATTAAATTGTTACTATTACATTGTTGAATATTTCAATTTTTGCTCTGTGCAAACAAATGTTTAATAATAAATAGAATTATTTGTGTTAGAGAGAAGTACTTGAAACCATTTAACTGTGTGTAAAAAAATGATCTAAGGCTTGTGTAAAAAATAATCTACAAAATGTGTCCACAAATCATACATTTAATATCTATATGTATTAACAGGATTTGGCATAAAATTACCGACAAGGGTTGCTATGCTATAAACCTCAACCTACTACATTGAGTATAATACAAAGAGTTGTCTACCCCTAGCTATCACCTAAATTGTACAAAGAATAGTACAAGATTCCAGTTAAGTTATCAGTTTCAAGAAACACATGAAGAGGGCAGAAATATTGTGACCTGAAAAGACACAATGAAGTCATTAGTGTTTAATAATGACTCAAAAAACTCTTTAAGTTGATTTGTATGATTCATGTCATAAGTATACACATGTCTGTATGTGCATATAATGAAATTCATAATTTCATGTCCTTTCCAGAACTTGAGTGATCATGGCACCCCACAGCTTTCTTCATCAGTAAACTACGTGTTACCATTACTGTTCTTAGGAGAGATCTATACTGGTTGCCCACCAAATCTGGAGAGCCTAATTAACCTTAGTATTTTATCCATATATTTTGTAGAGAACCCAACTTATCATGGGGAAATATCCAACAGACCCCCTTTTTCAGGAGGAGCAGCCAGCGAGAGGATTATCTTGAGGAGAAGCAAATCGATGTCAATCCTTGTTATGTATTTTCTTAGGGTCTCTTTCAAAGATTGCTAGAAAAGTGGAATCCAAGTCACTCATCATAAAGGAATAAAGCTATATTTCATTTTGAGGACTTCATCATCTCCCTGCCTGATCTGGACCATTTTCTTCTAGCGTCTTCAATTCCATCTTTCAGTTTGAATCATCTTCCCTCATTAGTTTCTACTCTCAAACTAAATCTGCCAACCAAAACATATAGAAATTACAGCATCTCCTAAGTTATCAGTTTGTGCTGCTTATAGATACATATATTTAGGTGCTTATAGATACATATATTTAGGTGCTATAATGCATACGCATGTAGGTCTATATGAGTATGTATACATATAGGCAAAGCATATATGTAATTATATACATGTGGATATGAGCATATCTGCATGGGTATGTATGAGCATTAATATAGCATTTATATATATGGGGGAGTCCCTGAAGTGTAGTGGCTAATGTCCTGGATTACAATATTGTATCATGTAAGTTGAAACTCCTGTCATTATTACATTCACTCTCAGAAAAATACCCTTGGAAAAGGAATGGACCCCTTATCCCTCTAGCTATGAATTAAATCGTATGACTGCTTTTATTCCTCAAGAATAGATTTGGCATTAAATAACCCACAAAGGTTGATAGGCCATTAAACAAAGAAACCAAACCAAACCAGTATATGTATGCATGTTCATGGATGTGTCTATATGGAAATGTGTTTATAGTTGTATCAAAAGGATAGCTAAATAAGTTAGAGAGGTTGGTTGACTTTTATAGATAATAAACTCAATGGGGGCAAAAGAGCAAATTTTTTTCATGTCATTAATAAACAGAAGTCTTCATCACTAATGTATTCAGAGGTCCATAGAAAAGGATATCCATTTTTTTAAGGTAATTTAGTTCTGAGAAGTCCACATGTGAAAGGTTATTTTCCTTTCAAGGAAATGCAGGAATAAAACTACTCAGTAATAAAATCTGGATGTGAAATGAGGTTAGATAATAACTAGCCAAACTTCTTAGGAAGGTGAAAAATAGAGAAACCTAATGGAAAGAAATGACCTCAAAAATAATTGTTGACAAGTGGGACAAAACAACTGGAAGAAATAAATCAAAAGATATTGTTTGTTTATTTGGGTTGTATGGCATATCAACCTTTGTAGGTTATTTAATGCTAAATCCATTTTTATACAAATAAACAGTTCTATTTTAAACAGTTCAGTTTAGTATAAGTACACAGTTTAATTGTCAAAAACATTTCTGTTTCAAGCTATTCAGTTTAGTTAAACAGTTCTAATTCAAACAATTCAGTTTAGTATAAAGTAGAGGTGGGGGTCTTACCTCTCTGCTGAGATGCAGTTGGTGTATCCTTCAGCCCCAGCTGATTGGGCAATTTTATTTTATTGTTGAAATATAATGTGTGTGTGTATGTGTGTGTGAGTATATATATATATATATATATAGTGAGAGAGAAATCTAATAAGAGAGGACACGAAACTACTTCTGCCCATAGTTGAAAGACTGACAAAAGGCCAGCTGAAATGGAGGTCTTGCGTGGAAAAACAAGTTTGAGAACCCCTTTTAGGTTTATCCAGATAATAATTATAAAGAACTCAGAATAATCATTAAGGACTTAGAAAAGAGAGTCAGGGAACTGGAAATTTGAGGAAGAATTGAAATTGTCCATACTACAGCACTGCTCAAATCAGCAAAAATACTTAGAGTTCTAGTGAGTTGAGGTGACTTGTTGGCACTCAAACCTCAGTGAAAACCACCAGTTACTTACTCCTGGAGTGAAAAACTCTTAGCAGACCGTAGAGTAAAAATAAAAGAAAATGAAAAATAAACAAATACTTGGATCTTGCCTGAGAGCTGAAAAAGTTGTGGAGCATGAAGGTGATGGTGATAGTAATTGTAGTTGGTGCACTTGGAAATCAGAGGAAGAATTATGACTATCTAGATCACAATACTGTTAAAATCAGTTAAAATACTGAGAAGAGTCCTGGAGACCTGAGGAGACTTGCTGTAACTCAAACTTCTGGTAAAAACTACTTGTTAAACCTGAGGGGACAAACTCACAAGGAATGAAATTATATATACAGATTGATAGATAGATCATATTACTATTATGAATGCAACTAGGAATTAATTATCTATGTATTTTCTATTCATATAGAAGGGCATTTACATCAGGATTTTTCCATTTCCTTCAGAAGAAAATAATATTTGCTATATAAAACTAGGTAAAGATGACCATATTTGTAAATGTCTTCATCAAAAAAAGAAAATAGAATATAGTCAAATAAAGATAAAGACCATGTTGAGAAAATTAAAGAAAGAAAAATTGCCAAACTGTTATTTGATTTGTTTGCCTACAAATAACTCAGCACTCAACAGTGAAATGTTGTTATCTAAGACTAAAGATTCGAATGGAAGTTAAATAAATTCTATTGGACAAGATATAAATTGAGTTAAGGCAGCAGATATAATTTTTCCACTGAAAATAGATGCAGTAGTATTGATGCTGAATTAATAGCAAACTGAATGTTCCATCATTTATTGCTTTGCTTGTCCATATTACACTGGAAAATGTTAGATTTGTTATTCATTTGTGCCTCTCTCTCTCTATCTTATTCCATTTCCCATAATGCCTCATTCAACATGGCAAAACATTTGTTCCTCTCTCTTTATTTTATTCAATTTCCCATCATGCCTCCTTCAACATGGCAAAGCATTTGTTAATTTGCACATGATTATTTCTTTTTTTAAAGGAGAATAAAACATCTCATTTCATATCTTATTTTGAAATCATTGAAAAAAACGTTTGTTTGCTTCTGTGAATATAAATGCATAGCTTAGCTGTAGACCAATGGACTGAAGGCCAGCCTTTGTACAATGCATAATATGAGAGGTTCTCCAAAAGTAATGTCTACAATTTATTTCTGTAGAAACTGCAATAGATACAGGCAGTATAGTAATATATAAAACCCTTATAAAACCTCATAGAGAATATTGAGCTCAGGCCTGGTTTCCAGTGTCTAGACATAGAAATTAGTGTGTAATATTAAGATTAGAGGGCATATAAAGAAGAGTAACAAAATTAATAACTAGAGTAAAAGATTACAGTTACTGGGAGAGAGTAGAAGAATTAGGATTAACTACTTTACTAGAAAGAAGAATAAGAGGGGATTTAATTGAAACCTTCAAAATAATAGATAGAATTTTTGATTATGGTAGACATATTTTTAATATTTCTTTTTGAACTGGAAATTTACTGTCCAGGCAGATTTAACCAGTTGGATTTTTTGGCTTATAGACTAAAACATTTTAGGAAAAAAATTGCCTGATCAGATCAAAAACATCAATAGCATAAAAAAATTGAATGTTTTTAGAAAAATGAAATTAAGAGGACATTTTTGGAAACTATCAAATTAATTACTTTACAGAATTTGATCTGCAAATTGACATTATATTAATATTGTATGTGTTCTGTGCAATTTTTTGTCTTATCTTTTTAAAGATTAATATGAGCAGATAGTAAAAAGGGGAGATGCCCAAGGAGTATAAAAAACAAAAAAACTTAATTGAATTGAGTAAATTATCAGTTACAAAAGACTATTTTTCCACATAATAACCACCATTGGCTATACAGGGAGGACAATAACACACCTGCATAGAGCAAGTTTTCAGCTAGAAAACATCATTTTTTTCACATCGTTCCCACCATTGGCTATACATTTTCACAGATGATGAATAAGAACCTGTATGCTGAGCTGGTCAAAGTCTGCACCAATGGATGTGATCAACTTTTGCATGGCAGTACCATTATTAGGAAAATGTGCTACCCATAAAGTCTATCTTTCCATAGCTCTTTTTGAATAGATGAACTGATTGAGACATGCTTCATTTTGGAGTCTGACAGCTGTATCATCACTGCTGAAATACACTACCCATCACCTCACTGTGCTCACAGCCACTCCTTAATCTGTATAAATGCACCTCTTCTTTCTATGCAATTCATACTGCTGCTCAGCTCCTTTTTGTTAGAAGGCAAGAAAAAGTGTGTGTGTGGGCATGGGTTATTGATAGAAAGGTTTAACTTTTACTGCCATACCACCAACATTTGTGATGTCATTACTTTCTCTTTAACTTGACCCCTTGAATAGCACTGGACCTCACTGTCCAGTTTAAGCTATAATCAGGCATCCATGCCTGGACCCATGCTTGGGTCCATGTCCAGCTTGGCTCACCAGGCCCACATTGCTCTAAGTGGACCGATGACCAGCTCAGTCCAGCAAGGCTCAAGCCTCGGCTCGTGCACCATCTTCCCCTCCCTTAAACCCCCACTTTAATCGACCCTTGGGTCATTGACCTAGTGTTAAGTCCTGTCTGGTGGGAGGCAGAGACAAATATCACTCTCTCTTTAACTGTGCTCATATCCAATGATAGGGCATAATAATCACAATGAAATTTTCAAATAATTTTCAAATTTCAAAACTAATTTTCAGTGTCTGTTTTCGTTACAATTGGATCAATAATTTCATTGTCAATTTTGAAAAGAAAATGACATTTTTTAATCTATAAAGTGTGTAAAATATGTTAAATAAATAATTATTTTCAAAAACTTAGTTTCCTTATTTTTTTTTTTACAATCAGATATCTTAATCACACACACACACACACACACACACACACACACACACACACACACACACACACACACACACATGCATACTTACACAAAAATATATATATATACAAACCCACATAAACATAAAGATGGGTGACCACTGCCTCTTTTCATGGCAGTAGCAAAAGATAGTTTTGGAATAAATTTAACTGTCAACCTTGTTATATGATAAGCTTTTTTCCCAGGGAGAAGTTGATAATTTGATCCTATGAACAAGTGGTATATGCACAACCCAGAATCCGTTCTGGAGAATGAGACACACTAACTTATCTAGGATTTTGAAATACAAATGGATCACCAAATTTCAGTCAGACGACCACACCTAGTGATAGTCAACAAAAAAACAGAATCTGCTAAATAGTGAACTTTGCCATCCTGGCAGACGACTGAAAATAAAAGAAAGCAAAAAAAGAGCTAAGTACCTTGACCTTGCCATAAAACTAAAAAAAACTATGGAACATGAAGGTGACGGTTATACCAATTGTGCTTGGTACACTTAGTACAATCCCTAAAGTACTGATAAAGAGACTAGAAAACTGGAAATAAGAGGACAAGTAGAGACCATCTAGATGATAGCATTATCAATATTGGCCAGAATATTGAGAAAAGTCCTGGAGACTTGAGGAGACTTGCTGTCACTCAAATGGAGTACAAGACTAGGCGTGAGTGGGTGGGAAAGGTGATCCAGGGGATTTGTGCAAAAGACTGAATTTTGACCATACTACCAAATGGTATATGTACAAACAGAATATGTCCAAGAGAATAAGACACATAAAATTCTGTGAGATTTTGAGATACAAATGAATCACCTGATTATTGCCAGAAGACCAGACTTAGTGATAATAAACAAAAAAAGGAAGATTTTGCTGTTCAATGAACCACAGAGTGAAAATAAAAGAAAGGGAGAAGATAAATACTTGGACATTGCTAGAGAACAAAAGAAGCTGTGCAACATGCAGTTGATGGTGATACCAATTGTGGTTGGTGCTTGGAACATTCTCACGGGATTGAAACAATTGGAGATCAGGGGAAGAATCAAAACTATTCAAAATATAGCATTGTTGAGATTGACCAGAATACTGAGAAGAGTCCTGGTGACCTGAAGAGACTTGCAATCATTCAGACTCCATTAAAAGCCAACCAGCTAATGCTGATGAGAAAAACTTACTCAGAGTAAAATAATAATGATATCAACAAGAATACTTAAAAGACTACTGGAGACTGGCAGAGACTTGCTGTCACTCAGACTCTAATGAAAGCCCACCAGCTAATACTGGTGTGAAAAACTCACTTGGAGTAAAATAATGAAAAACTCACAAAGTCTAAAATAATGAAAAACTCATAAGGAGTAAAATAATATAGTCTAATATGATATTAAACATTTAGTGATATATTCAAATAGATTTCATAGCAACAAACATTTTAGTTTCTCACTTAAACAATTTTTTTCATATCCTAAAATATCTAAAAAATTCTTAAACTTTATCAACATTATCACATAGACAAAGCACAATAAATAGATGGTTTCTTTGTTTAATGACACACTAACCTTCTTGTCAATGAATAAAACAACAGTGATAAATTGATTCTTGTATTGTAAACTTAAGAAATTTCAGTTTGAAAATATCTCTTTAAGATTTTTGATGTCACTTCATGTTCACATATGGTGAACGGTATCACTTTTAGCATTTCAAAAACCTTTGAGTTGTGTTTAAAAATGATTAAGTTGTGTTTAAAAATATGATAAAGAGCAAAATGTTACACAGGAAATAAAACAATTTTAACACCAACTTGAGTTTTTCAAGTCATATTACTGAGAATTTTGTCAGATATTATACTAAATATATTTATCATATTGAATCAAGTTTATTGTGTGGATTTTATATGGGGCATACATTGACTATCAAGTTCATTACACAGTACTTAAAAGAAGTAAGTCTAGTTTACAAAATATTACTGAGTTACTTTAAATAAAAATTTCAGTCTGACCTATCTGAGCACTAAAGTTGGTACCTGGAATTTAAGTTGAAGCTTTTATGTACCACCTCTACACACCTGGTTCTGAGTTTGGTCCTTACTGAGTGCCAAACTAATATGACTCTGACTGAGTAAACTTGGTATGAATGTATTTACCCAACCCCTCCACAAGCTGGATGCAACACAAGGTCAATTTTTAAATGGAATATATGGGGTTTGAATTCACTTTTCCTTTTCCTAGATGGGTTTCCTAACTAAAGCTAAAAAAATTAAGCCAGTCTGTCCTTCTAATTACCCATAGCCAGAGGGAGAAAATATTGATTCATGGCTTTTCCAAGAGCATGAGCATGAAAGATAATGCAATCAGCTTTGTCCCGGGTTTGAACTTGGGTTGACAACTCAATTTCCTAAAATGATAAAAAGCACACCTTACTACTCACTAGTATTTAGTCGTCAGTTTAACTAGTACTGTCCAGATTTAAATGAAAGTTTCAGTCTGACAGATTTTAGAACTTAAATTGAGATTATTCTATGCTATCACTGGTCATAGTAACCCCTTGATACACAGTTTCTATGATGCTTCAATTGCCAAACTTCTTCACCCTCAATAAGAAAGCCAGGTCCAGGAGGGGGTCAAATGCCAAGTTTCCACTTCACAACAGATGTCCATGCGCTCATATACACATATACATATGTGCTACCATTAAAAAAAATGCCACAGATAAATTCTAAAAACTTGTTTATAAAGAATATGATAGTACCTAAGAAAAATTGTAACTTGTTTGTTTTTTATTTCTATTTGCTCATCAATGTTTGGTAGCATTGAAGTATTTCTTAGAAACAGAATTCAGTCATCATTGGTTATGGCTTCGGGCATTTTCAAAATAGCATTCTTTCTTGCAGTTCTATTTATATGAGGGACAGTGTGTTGCTATGGATAGAAATATTTTTACATGTGCCTTGACCAGGAGACATTCAAATGAAGTGACTTTTACCACTGTTATTGGATTTAAAATTACACTACTTTTGTTGGAAGTTAACATCCTACCCCCAGGGTAGAATGATATGTACCCAAAGCAAAATGGTTATCATCACGGGAAATGGAATTGATGACCTAAGTTCAAATCTTGGATGAGGCTATTTGCATTTCACTTACACTAAAACCCTTGGGAAAGGCATGAATCTAGTGCTTCCCCTCCCCCCTTCAAGATATGAGTAGAAAATAGAGCAGGCTGAGCTCTTGAAACTTGGTATGGCAAACAGTCTAGGAGAATGAAAAATTTTAATTTGAACAAGCTTTTCTCAGCTTGAAAACTCACCTTGTGCCAAGTCTTGACCATGGCAGAGGAATTTGGTAAATGCAAACTCTTCTTCCTTTTCAAGTGTGTAGGTATTGTGTGCACCGCCACAGCCAGGCATGCAGGCCAAAGAGCATATATTTCCACCTTTTCAAGTCTGTAGGTATTATGTGCACCACCACCACAGCCAGTCATACCAGCTGAAAAGCAAACTCTTCCTCCATTTCCAGTGCATATGTATTATTTGCATCACAACAACCTGGCATAAAGGCTGAAAAGCATACTCTACATCATTTTCAAGGGCATAGGTATAATGTGCAACACCACAGCCAGGCATGCAGGCTGAAAAGTATACACTTCCTCATTCTCAAGGGCCTAGGTATTATGTGCACCATCACAGCCAGGCACGTGTGCTGAAAAGCATACTATGTCTCCTTTTCATGCTGGAAAATTAGAAACATCATAGTACTCCATTGAATGCAGGTATAGTAGACATGTTTTTCCAGATTTTGCACAACTGTACATTGAGTATTCTTGTGATTGATAGATTATAGATTAAGTATCTATACTTTGTTTGCCTCATGTGAAAAATCTGTAAAATTAAAAATTCTTTGTTCTATATCTCACCAACACTGATGCTCTTGTAGTATAACGGTTATCATTGTAAGTAATGAAGTTAGTAAACAGAGGTCAAATCTTGGATGAGACTGTTTTCATTTTGTGCTGTTGCTATTGGGAAAGACACAAATCCATCACTTTTCCCCCAGCTAAAGGTAAATAGTAGGGCAGACTCGGTCTTTTTAGCCTTGGTTAAGGAACCAATCAAGGAGAAGAAAAACTTTGAATTCAAACCAGATTTAATTGGGTGAAAAAAAATTTGTGTCACATCCTGTCCGTGAGAGAAGGATTAGGTAAATTTATAAGCACACTCATTTCAGCTGTAAAACCCACTTTCCCTGGCCAATGGATTAGGATTAAAGTGTAGTATATGTTTATCTTCTTCAGCCATGTTTTTGTTATTGGACTAGATATGAGAAAATTCATGGTGACCCAGATTCTTGAGATTCTAATTTTGTTCCACCCTTATAGCACCTAAGGGGAGTTCAGAGTGGTCTGATAATAGCAGGATAGTAGTTGTTGGAGAATTGGCTACTTTTGACTGTATCCAAGCACATGCACATAGGACCTTTCATTAAACAAGGGAATATGGTCAAGTGTAGTGATAGAGTACAAGACTAACCACTTCACCAAAGTTAGTACCAAATTTAGTGCCATGGTTATTGTTTAGGAATAGTAGTTGACAACCCAAGTTCAAATCCTGGACAAAACTGTTTTCATTTCCCTTTGCGCTAATTCCCCCAGCTATTGGTAAATAGTAGGATACACTGAGCTCTTTAGCCTTGATCATATTTACCAACCCCTCTGCTCGAGCAGGATATGACACGAGGTCAATTTTTTTTAAGCAGAGTTTAAAAGGTTTGAATTCAGAGTTTTCCTTCTCCTAGACTAGTTGCCTCACCAAGGCTGAAGAACCCAGTCTGTCCTACTATTTACCTATAGCTGGAGGGGGAATAATTGGATTCATACCTTTCCCAAGGGTTTTAGTGCTATGTGAAATGCTATCAGTCTTGTCTAGGATTTGAACTCGTGTCACCATGTCCATTTCCTACAATGATAACCATTACACCACGGGCACCTCCTTAGCCTTGATATGGCAACCAGTCTCAGAGAAGGAAAAGTGAATTCAACCTAGTAGTACTTTGCTGAAAAACTGACCTTGTGTCACATTCTGCTTGTAGCAGAGGTGAATGGATTAATGCATATACCAAACTTAGTCTGGCACTGAGCCAAAAAAGAATCACCCTACTTTTGTCTGACTAAACAAAGTTCAGTGATGACTTTACGGGTACTTATGACATAACAGTTATTCTCATAAGAAATGGACCTGGCAATACAAGTTCAATTCCTGGACAAAGCTGTTTGCATTTCACATTGCATTAATATGCTTAGGAAGGTATGAATTCAAATATTCTTTCTCCATCTATGATAAAATAATAGGGCACACTTGGCTCTTTAACCTTAGTATAGCAAACAGTCTAGAAGGAAATTGTTGTTCTAAAAATTGACTCGGTGTAACACCTGCTTGTTGTAGAGAGGTTTGGTAAATAGGTACTTTATGAGTACCTTGTCTAAATTCTTAACAAACTTGTCTTGCAGACAAGTATTAATAGGCTTTTTGTAAAAAGATATGCATTTGTTGATTGATAGATGTCACACAGTAGAAGAAACAGAAAAGTTAATTTTGCTTTTTTTGTCAGTTGGGTTTCTAGCACTGAAAAAAACTTAAGGTCCAGTTGGGCCAATTTTTAACCCAAAAACAAAATACTGAAAAAAGAAAGAAAAAAAAATTTTTTTTCAAGACATTTTTTTTCCATCAACATAAACTCTGTATTGTTTGAAATTGGAGTAATCCAGGGAATAGAGTAGTGCCCTTTCCCATACCTTGGTATAGTAGCTATTGGAAAGGGAGTCTTCAGGTTACTTTTGATTGTGGTCACCAACTTTACTTATTATTAAATCCTCTTTAAGCATTATGTACATTAATGAACATAAGTTCACACTCACTTAATGTTTCTTACTAGCACTGGACAAAACTTAAGCTCCAGTTGGGCCAGTTCTATTTAACCCAAAACAAAATACTGAAAAAAGAACAAAAACAACATTTTTTTTTTCAAAACATTTTTTTCCATCAACATAAACTTTGTGTTATTTGAAATTGATTGATAAAAAATGCCTGAGTTGAAACAGTAATCCATATAGTGGAAATACACTGACTCTCGGGTAAAAAAAAAACTTCTGGGCAGAGCAATCAATAAAGAATGTCAAAATGACTATATTCTGGGACATGAAAGGACCCACAACTATAGATTTCTTTGAAAAAGGTTCAATAGTAAACATTGCTTCCAATTGCCAACTCCTTAGGCATAATTTACCTTATTTATTGAATGGCCATTGTATCACGCAGATATTGTTTGAACATAAGTTTATACCTGAGGTCTAAAGATACCTCAACAGTAAATAACATGAATAATCTATAAACTCAAAATTTATGATTATATAATAAAGCATATTGATTTTTGTATCCTAGGCAATATAAATAATCTTTTATATCTTTTTTTTTATTAAATTGCAATATATGTATTTACCAACCTCTCTGCATGAACAGAATGTGAAACAAGGTTATTTTTTTAGCAGAGGTTTGAATTCAGAGTTTTTTCTCTCCTAGACCAGTTGCTATACCAAGGTTAAAGAGCTTACTCTGCCCTACTATTTTACCAATAGCTGGAGAGAGAATAGTTTACAGAGCATGATGTGAAATGCAAACAGCCTAGTACAGGAATTGAACTCTTGGTGTCACCGTGTCCATTTCCAACAATGATAACCATTATACCACAAATGCTTCGATTAAATGCAGTATATGTTCATTTATAATAAACCTTAGAATTTAAAAACCTATCTCTACATTTAAAATGGTTCTATACTGAGCCATTAGCCTAATGAGTAGAGTGTTTGCCAATGGTCCGGGAGACCAGGGTTCAATCCTAGGTCAAGTCATACCAAAAAATCATACTTGATGCTACCTTTCTTAACACTTAGCATTATAAGGTACAGATCAAGGGTGGAGTAATCAAGAGAATAGAGTAGTGCCCTTCCCTACACTTTGGTGTTGTAGCAATTGAAAAGGGAGTCTTCAGGTTAACCTTGATTGTGATCGCCAACTTTACTTATTATTAAATCCTCTTTAAGTATTAAGCACATGAATGAACATAAGTTCACATTCACTTAATATTTCTTACTGAACCCACTGCATCCATAACAGAAGTGTACAATTGAACAGCTGTTTAATCTTGAATATAATTTAAATAACCTTCCAAGCAAAGGCACTAAAAATTAATTTTTTACTCAGATATAATTCTATATCCATCAAAAAGTCTAACTATTTTAGATTTACATTCTTTAAAAGCAAAGATTTTATAACATTCTAATAACTTGAAATAATGAAAAACCATGCATAAGAACCAGCTCAAAAATGAGAACGTCAAAATAAAGTAGATTCAAATTTAAACACGTTTGTCAACTCTTTCCATTATTCATATGGAAAATTATGATCCAGAATCAAGTGACAATTTGACACGCTTTCTGTGAAACAGTACTTAGTGAGGATCAAACTAAGAAGATGAGTGAATGGATCAAATTTTGGTTTCTTGCACAATTCCCTGTGAATCACCTTCCCAAACCAGTCATATCTTCTCTTGTATTCTTTCTGTGCCAGCTCACTTCGTTCAGTTATTATATGATTAACTTTTTTATCTATTTTATCCATATAGCCTACTCTTACTATTCTGCATATTATCTATTTCTGTTTTGAAATAATTAGTTCTTATGTACTGCTTTTAATAGAGTTTTTGTTTGTTTGTTTTGGTTTTACAGCATCTCACCCTTTGTAGGTTATTTAATGTCAAATCCATTTTTATACAAATAAATCATTCTATTTTAAACAATTCAGTTTAGCATAAGTACACAGTTTAATTGTCAAAAGCATTTCTATTTCAAGCTTTTCAGTTTAGTCAAACAATTTTAATTAAAACAATTTTGTTTAGTATAAGTGTGGTTTTTGTTTATGCAGTTAAATGTCAAAACAGTTTTATTTTAGATAATTCAGTTTAGCATTAGTACACAGTTTAGATGTCAAAACAGTTCTATTTCAAGCAATTCAGTTTAGCATCAGTACACAGTTATGACCCTTAGATAGGACCCTATCAGGTGCTACCACTCCAGGCTAGAGTGGACCTGGGAGTGATGGCAATGAAGGGGTATTCCACATTCCCCAAAGCTCCAGCAATTCAGGAACCTCACCATCAGATTGTTTAGTGTCATATCCAGGACACTCGTTGGTGGCGTCTTACTCCTCTGCAGAGTTTCAGTTGGTATATTCTAAAGCCCCAGCTGACTGGGCAATAATAGTTTTAATATTGTTATTATTATCATTAGTCTTCAAGTCATGCTGTGAGCACAGAGCTTTTTGACTCTCTTGCTATCTATCCTCATCATCCATCACTTCTGGCAAGTCCTCTAGATTGCATCTAGTATCCACACAGAGCTGATGTATGTAAGTCCTTGCTGGTCAGGCAACACTGTTCTATCAGAGAACATTGATTATAAGTTCATCCTTACTTCTCCAACAGTGCCCTGAATGTCTCATTCATTTTACTTGGATGGTTTGTGAGATGGGAGGTAAGTAGCCACACAGTTGCTGTTTTATGAGAACTTAGTGAGGAAAGTAATTCCAAGTACAATTTGCCACTGAATGATGAATATGGGGGTCTGTATCCATGCTGAACTTCAGTTTTTAATCCTCCAAATTCCTGATGTAGTAGTTAGATGATTTGGTTTAATGGCTTATCAATCCTTGATGGTTACTTAATGCTGAATCCTGTTTATACATATATTATCTTTGATTATCAAATGAATAGTTTATAGGTAAGACAAGATCACATTTTCACTTTTCTTATTGAAATAAAACAAATTATTTCTTCAACAGTTTGGATTCATGATATCTGGAAGGGGCATGACTCTTTTTCTTCCTTTTTATTTCAGCAAATCTTTCACTTAGAAATTTGTACAACTCATAATTTACATTAATTATATTTCAGTCATACCTAAATAATGATTTTCAATCCTAACTATCATTGTTTTCAAATAATGTCAATAGATTGAAGCAGTCATTTTATGAATTATTTTATTTGACTAAAAGTGACCCCCACCCACCATGAACCAATTGGTGATCAAAATCAACATCCCACAGTATATTTAAACATATATCTAACTTTATAATGGATATCATGACTTTTTGTTTCTTTATTGTTTTTAGTTTATTTGTCTGTACCTTTCAAACAGCTGTGTACTCAGTCTCAGATCAAAGTGTCATTCTTTGGCATTTCTACATGGAGATGCACTTAGTCTAACAGTTGTTCTAATAGGAAATGGAATTGGTTGCCCAAATCCAAATCCTAGTGAAGACTGTTTGCATATTACGATGTTGATGTTTTTGGGAAAGGCATGAATCCATCTGTTTAGCCCCAGACTGTGTTGGATAAATACATAGACAACATGCTTATCATCTTAGGAATGTTCACTTTGCTGTGGGTAAATAGTTGGAGAAATGGGTTTCTTTAGTCTTGATATGACAACTGATTTAGAAGAAGGAAAATATAAATTCAAACCAGCCGTACTCTGCTTAAAAATTGACCTTGTCTTGATTCCTGTCTATGATTGATTCAGTTTCTTTGTTTAATGGCATATCAGCTTTGTGAATTATCTAATGCCAAAGCTGTTGTCATAGAAGAACAGTAGTGGGACTATGCAACCCATAGGAGGGTGGGGGTCGGGGAAAAAGGTGTTTCATAACTTTCCCAAAGGTATTAGTCTGAAAATGAACATAATAGGATAAATGGGGTTTGAATTCCCTTTGATGTCATAGCCAAGCACATTAGCCACTATACCATGAGGACTCTCCTCACCTATAATTGAGAAATGAGGTCCAATAAATTTATACGTTCACATGTGAATAGAATAGAATATGATACATAGTCAGTTTTACTTGAGGGCTCCTACACATACATGTGTGCAAATGAAAAAAATTATCTCATCCTCAAATGAATGTCACCACTCCAGCCCTCAACTTTTGTTCTATATGTAGGAATTCCCTGGACAAAGCTCTGTTTTTTTTTGTTTTTTTTGTTTTTTTTTTTTTGTTTTTTTTAATCAAATCTTGCTAGAAGACAAGATCACAGATGAATATATGGAATGTCATGAAATATTTTTATTATTTAACTGATTTGAGAGTACTACAGGTAAAAAATGTACAAATACACATGACCCTATGCCACATACTGCCAGTGATGGAGAGGTCATAAAACTCTACTTCAATCCTCATTGAATGTACTATGATGGTTACTTACATGCACCAGGTTTCTTCTTGCATATTTCTATACAAAATGTATTTACAGTATAGGTTAATGAACCATTCTTCAATCCTCATTGGGTGTACAATTATCATGATAAACTAAGTTGAACTTATTTAACTCCTTATCAACATAGTGCACAGATTTCAAACATACTACCATAAACAGGTGTGCAGGCTGAAAAGCATACTCTACATCCTTTTCATGCCAGAACATTAGAAACAGCATGACATTTCAAATCATTTAGGACAGGTATAGTAGACATGTTTGTCTCAGATTTTTCACCACTGAACAAAAAAATGAATAGACTTGTGATTGATAATTAAGGGGTTAAGTATCTACACTTAGTGTACCTTATGTGTAAGGTTTCCAACATCAGAAATTCTTTGTTCCATATTTCATCTATACTGTGATGCACACATTGTGTAATGGTTATCATCTTAGGAAATGGACTCTGTGAACCAAGTTCAAATCCTAGATGAGGCTGTTTTTATTTTATTTTGTGCTAATTTTCTTCACAAAGGCATGAATCCATCTGTTCTCTTGACATCCTATTTACATTCTGGTTTTAGTCAGATAAATAGGTAAACACACACAAACATAATTGTTTATTTTTATTATTATTATTAGTAGTAGTATTCTACTGCCAGCAAGTTTTTCACACCAGTTTTAACTTGTAGTTTTTCACTGTTGTCTGACAGCTAGTCTCAAGTCACCTGAACTTTTCTAAGTATTCTAGTTGATCTTAATAGTGCTGTGGTCCGTATAATCTTAATTCTTCCTCTGACCTTCAGTTTCCCTAGTTTCTTTTCCAGACCTTTGATGACCAATCCAAGTACAGCAATTATAATTGGTATCACTGCTACCATTAGAGTTTAACAGATTTTTCACCTCTCTAACAAGATCCCTGTATATGTTTTTCTTCTTGTTTTCTTTTATTTTTGCTCTATGGTCTGCTGGAATGGCAAAATCCAGTTCTTCTTGTTAATTAACATTAGTTCTGTCTTCTGGCAGGAATTTGGTGATCTGTTTGTATCTTGAAGTCCCAGAAAATTTTATGAGTCCAATTTTCTAGGACAGATTCTGGTTTGTGTATTTACTATTCATCAACATGGTCAAACATCATCATTATTATTATTATAGTAGACAATATAACTAAAAAGGAGACACTTTTAATGTTTGAAGGTCATAATAGAGGTGAAGAAAAATCTTATTAGTGACTTTCAAATTAGAAGCTCCAAAGAACTTGTGGAAATTAAAGCCAGCCCATTCATTATTACTTAATTGTCGGAAATATTTGGGATTATTAGAGATCGATTTCTAGCCATTGGTAATTTTTCCTGACAAGCTCTAACTCTCTTTTGGGACAACAACACCCCCGCCCACCTGCATTTCTGTTTCCTATGATTGGAGAATTCAATTCAAGCAGATGATCTAAATCAATCAAAAATGCTTCCTGACCTCAATTAGTCATTTTCAAACTAATAAAAATTAGATTAAAAACAATAAAAGAATTAGTGTCTTAGCCAAGATATTCAAATCAGGGTTATATATTTGACAGGTACAAATCATGATTTTATAATATCATTATTAATCTATTTATATATCTGAGGGATAGATCAAAAAGTTTGTAGCTTGATACATAATCATTAGCTGAATTTTGATTTGAAATTTTTGCTGTAATAGAGTTGTTAGTGCTAGCAGGAGGATATTTAGTCATTTCCTCACTTAGCAACATCTAATATTAGCATTTATATATCCAGTGATACACTAATACTGAATAAACAGAAAGAAAGACAAGCTCATTTTTACATATCATCATCTTGGTATGCTAACAACACAGATTCTCTTGATTTTCTTGCACTGTTATTCCTTTTGGCCATCACACTTGCTAAGTTCTCTAGATGGCATATAGTGTCTTCACAAGACTGGTGAACTTAAGTTTTTGATGGTTAACCAACATTAATGTGTTTGTGTAGGAGTCCGTAGGAAAATGTCACTTATGAGTTCATCCTTACTTCTACCAGCAGTGCCCTGTATGTTTTGTTCATCATATTTGTATGATTTGTGAGATAGGAGGCAAGTGGCTCTACAACTGCTGTTTTGTGGAGTGCTGCTTCCAGTTCAAAACAGCACACAGCATCCTTGTCTAGTTCCTATCTATTTTTTTTCTTCAAGTATTTCATTTAAGTCCAAACAGGGCAACTATACCATAGTGCTGACACAACTATAGCTTTGAAGAGCTCCCATTTTATTTCATCTGAGAAATCAGATTTCCTCATGGTTGTTAATTTGCCTATAGCAGTCCATGCATTACCTATGTAAATGCTGGCATCACTTTCAGTAGATGAGATACTGCTACTGCAGTGTATGTTCTGGTCTACTAATTTCAGAGCCTTACCATTTAATGAGGAAATTGCACTATTTTGATTAAAACAAATGGACTCTGTTTTATCTAGCTTCCTGCTTTAGGCTAGGTAGAAGAAGTTTGGATGGAGAAGGTGCATTTGCAAGAAGCACTTGATCATCTGCATAGCTTGCATCAGTAATAGTTTTGATGGGATATCATCTGCTTCTAGCCTTTTTAGATGAGAAACCATTTTGCATTAGATAAATTGATGTTCATTGAGTAATCAAGGCAAATTATGAACAGAAATAGTGACTATGTATTTCCTTGTAAGACTCCAGTAACACTATCAAAGAAATCAGTGTTATCATCAAAGTGAGTGAACCATTGCTTTCATGATTTAGTAGGGCATCATTAAAGCAGTAACAATTACTTTGAGTAGACCATATTCTATAAATATTTACTCTATCTTTCCTCTATGTATGGACTCTAATGTCTTGGAGAAATCTACAAACCCAAGTGTTGCTTCAAGATTTTTTATATGTATTCTTTCAATGATTTGACAAATAATCAGGATATGAGAAGTTGTGAATCACTTTCTTTGAAAACCATTTTAATTTTTCCAAAGAATTTTCTCAACTTCTGGTCAGATATGATTGAGAAACAGGTTATGTTAAACCTTAGCAGTTATAACAATTCAAGTTATACCTCTGTAGTTCTTAGTGATTCTGAGGTTGTCTTTCTTCAAGAAATAAACATACAAGAAGTATTAGCAAGAATACAAAAATGTGTTCCAACAGGTAAAATGTGCACATATTGTTCCATGAACAAGCAGTATATGCAAAGAGGTACAAAAATGGTGAAAATCTCTCTTGAGTTTTTGGGTGTTCATAGCCATGTGGGCTTTACATTTCAATGATAATATGAGTGACTGTGTCATTCATTGGGTAGTAAGACTGTGTGTGTTCAAGGCACAGAGATAAAAATCATTCAAAGAATATAGATGAAAGAGGGTGAGAAATGAGTCTGGTATTCGAGAAACTTTCACTATATACAGTGAAACCTTACTATAGATCATACACTATATTGTTTAATCTATAGCAAAGTTTCTTGAACTTTTTACTTGATCCACTCTTTGTAACCAAGTTTAATTTTCATTCACCCACAAATAAATCAATTAATATTGAATTTCAAATAAGAAATTTACCAGTGTATAATATAATGTACATGAGAAAAGAATCAGGAAACTGTAAACACAAATGCACCTTTAATTCTTGAATTATTTTTAACGGTAAGAATAGGTTTGTTGGGCACTGAGATTACAGGTATTAAGCTGGAGGTTTGTGAATTTTAGCTGAAAATCACTATATTCAAAGTGCTTCTGTTTGCTTAGTAAATAATACACACGGCTAAACCCAAATTTCACTGAATACAAACTGGGGAAATCTATTAAAATGAGCCCAAAGCTTGGGAAATTTTGGTTTGGTGAAGCTTTATGGCATATCAACCTTTATAAGTTATTTAATGTCAAATCCTTTTTATACATATATATTAAATATATATATGATTTGTAAGTACATTCTGTAGATAACTTTCTTAAACAAGCCTTAGCTCTTTTGCACACAGTCAAATAGTTTCAAGTATTGCTATATAACAGTTACAATTTAACATCGGTCATTTGTTTGCTCATAGTTCTATTTGATCCATAGAAAGGACCCTATCAAGTGCTACCACTCTGGGTCAGAGTAGACCAGGGAGCAATGGCAATGTAGGGGTACTCCAAATTCCCTAAATCTCTAAGGTTGGAGTCTCACCATCAGATGATTTAATGTCATATCCAAAATACTCATGGGGTGGGGATGGGGGTCTTACCGTTCTGCAGAGATGCAGTCTGTGTATTCTACAGTCCCAGCCAACTAGACTTGGGATATTTTACCAGAATTTTTAATATTTTGCAAGTAGTCTACATGGTCTGGTAATTTTTGTTCTGTTATGAAGGGATTTAAAATGCAAACTTGTAAATTCACTCCCTGTGGAACCCCCTATATTTTTATTAACCTTGCCAAAATTTCATCCACAACCTCAGGGGTCTATATGTACTACTTTGATAAGTTTGTAGTTGAGAAACTTTCACTGTACAATATTTGATCAATAGCATTGGTAGAAGGAGCACTCTGACTTCAAACAAGCAGATTGAGCAGATAAAAAGATTATTTCAGCACACCAAGGTTAAGCAGAAGTGAGCTTATTCAGTTCTGAAATGAGTGACTAATTTGAAATGGCTGCAATCTGAGACCTGACAATTATATATACAGCTACAGATTTATTGATCTTCATTTGTATATGAAGTATCTCTTGAAAGTAATGAGACTGATTTTTTTTTCAGTTTGGCAGAAAAGGAAATGTAAAACGCTTTATCCAAAATTTGAATTTGGCTTGCTGAGTTCATTTTTAAGGTAATTACCATTTTATGACCTGTGCCTCCATAAATTTTGATGATGGAAAATATATTTATGCAACAAATATACTAACTTGTCAATGCACTTAATTCAGCAGTGTTCCAGAAGAAAAATCAACTGATAACTATGTATCATGCTATTATTAATCTACCTTCACACACACACACACACACACACACACACACACACACACACACACACACACACACACACACACACACACACATACATATATATATATATATATATACAAGGGTGATTCAATAAATGTTTTGGAAATTGCAAAATACATCTTTTTTCAGAATTTTTTTCCATAAATGTAAACTCTCCATTGTTTGCAATTGGTATATAGCAAAAGTTCTTTCAATCTCGAAAAAAAAAATCTATTTTGAGGCTATTCAATGTGGCAACAAATCAAACAGCTTACTACAGGCTTGAACAAATGTTTGTCATCAAATTTTAGGTGGTTGAGAAGTGCAAAACATTCAGAAGAATGTGTGATATTTACAAAGATGCAGGTTTCTATGGAGTGGAATCATACTGACTCTCTGGTAAAGAAAACATTCTTGGCACAGCAGTAAGTAAAGAAGATCATGCTATCTTCAAGAAAAATACACATCACTATTGATTTCCTTGAAAAAAGTGCAACTGTAAAGAAAGCTTCTTATTGCCAATTCCTGAGGATAATTTCTTCTTATTTATCAAAGACTCTACCATATACATACACATTCACACATGCACAATTAAAGTATTGGTTTAGTAACTGTAACAGACAGAATGATAAGAAAAATGAATTAAAAACCAGAAGTTGGTATTAGAATTGTTTTATTTCCTGTGTAACATTTTTCTCTTCATCATACAAGCATTTTCAAACACCACTGGAAAGGTTCTGAAACACTAAAAAAGTTATTGATATTATTATTTTCTTTATCATTTGTTAATGCGTTTAGATCTTTTGTAACAGAAATTTCTTAAACTGAACATATTTGAGTTTGTTATCACAAAGTCTATTTGATGCTGTTATTTTATTTGTTGTGCTTTGTGTACATGACATTATTGATAAAGTTTAAGAATTTTTAAAAGATATTTCAGAATTGAAATATATTTCCAATGAAAAAGTTTGAGACTAAAAATTTAAAATCTGTTTAGATAAATCAATCAAGAGAAATGTTTGATATTATTAAATCATCAAACTTATTTCTAATACAAGTTTATTTTGTGTTACTACTATTTGAGCCAGATAAAACAATATATTATTGTAACTTGGTCTTTGTTTTATGGTTTTAAAATGAGAAGTGACTGTTGATTTAATTAATTTTCTACTGTATTTACTGTATCTAAACAGTATTATTTGATAACAGTTGAATGAATGATTTTTATATTTTTGATGTATGAGTGTGTGTGTGTGTGTGTGTGCATATCTTTGTGTATGTATGTATGTATGTATGAGAATGGAAATGATATACTTATATTCATTATATATAACAGTATACTTATATGCACTGTATAAGACATTATACTTTTCTGCATTATATATAGCATTATACTCATATGCAGTATATTTATATACATTGTACATAGCATTATATATAGCATTATACTGATATTCATTGTATATAGTATTATATTAGAATGCATTGTATATAGTATTATAATGATGTTATCATTTGAACACCACTCAATAAAATCTTCAAACATTTTAGAATTTTCCCAAATTAATTGGCTAATACATATTCCAGAGTCTTATGAGTAAGTACACAAAATTTCGTAACCATAGCTCTAATAACCTTGGCTAACATGCTGAACTGCAATATCTTAATAAGCAAGTTCAAATTCCAGTTATGATATTACATTCACTTTCTGACTAATACCTTTGGGAAAGGCATGAACTCTCTTATCCCCTCGGCTATGGATTAAATAGTACCACTTCTATTCTTCTACAAGTAGGCTTTAGCATTAAATAATGTACAAAGATTGATATTAAACAAAGAAACTATATCCAAAGAACTAAGCAAAAATTATGGAACTAGCACACTTTAAAGATGTTCAGTTTTTTATTTAGCAGTAAATAAACTAATAACAGAAAAAATGCAAAACATTTTTTAATAGCTGAACATTCTGGCTTCATAAAATATTCCTTAAACAAATTAGATTAAATCATTTAAATTAATGGTATCATTTTTTTTCAAGCCATACAGAGGAAAATACGGAATAACCTAAAGTTGAGAAAAAAATTAGAATTAATATTGACTGTTCATTTGTTAGTATAATGTTGATTTTCAATTACATATGTCCAGCCAATTGCTGAGGTCTGCAAGAGCTGTTTTTTAACTGAAGACCAACTTGCATATCTAAGTTTCTGCTGGTATTCATTGTAGGAATGCAAATAACTTGATCATTCCATAATTGTTCCTCAACATTACTTTATTCCATAATAGTTTCTTCTACCTGATCTGAGAAAAATTAGACCATCGATTTAAATAATTTGATCTAGTTTTAAAAAATATTTTATAAAGTCAGAATGTTCAGCAATTAAATAAAAACGTTTTGTGTCTTATCTGTTAATGGTTTATTTACTGCTAAGTAAAAAGTCTAAATGAACGTTCTAAGAGAGCTGATTACATAATTTTTGTCAAAATTAGTAGTTATTCTTGGGTTATATAATTGTAGACTTACATACATCAAGGCCGGATTTATAAGGGAGCAAAGGGCACAATTGGACCCCTTTCTGAGCCACCTCTGACTTGTGGGCAGGGTCTGAAAAGACAGTGGGTACTAAAATTGCATCTGTTTTACTATTCCTGCATATGAGGCAATGTATCTATCTTTATATATATATATATATATATATAAAGATATGATAATTTTAAAGACTGAAAAGTATTTCTTATCTGATTACATTGCACGTTCATTATAGTCTGCGCCTAGAAGTGCTGCAGTCTTCACTTTGGAGAATTTGGGTATTTTCTTGCAAATTTTTCCAGTTACTTTAAAAGGTATTTTTCATATTACATACTCTACCTCTAACAAAAGAAATCAAAAGAAAAACTACATGTAGTTTTATTGAAATGTGTGTAATAAGTCCATTAGTGGCTTAAAGTAAACAAATACCATTTTTGTTATGGCCCTGGTTATATGGGATAATATTTTAATTTAGGATTGATTATTAGTAACGGCATACTATATTCAGTTTTTAAGAAAAGGCATAAAATATTCAATGAGTTTAAAAGATGTGTGGTATATTCAGTGAGTTAAAATAAAAGGCATAGTATATTGAATTAGCTCAATAAAAAAAAGAGTAGTATATTGAATTAGTAGATAATAGAAAAGTTATAATGATCTGTATCATAATAATTCAGATCAAATTAAAGGAATGTGTGATTAAGATTTATTTGTTTATGAGAAATTCATATGAAAGGTCTCAAGAGGGATTTACAAAATTGGAAGAAAGAAATTTGAAAAAACAAAATAAATATTTCTTCCCTGACACTTAAAAATTGATCAAAGATGATAAGTCCATCCATTTATCTATGAAACTAATCAATGAAATTATTAATTGTCTCTGAAGTCAGATTTACAAAGGATTAAATTTTTTCTTGAAATGTAACATTTCTCAAATCAAAAATATTATGACCAATCATCGGAATCAAATACCATTCAAAATTCTGGTAGGAAAATTTGAAAACCTCTCTTGAGCTTACCAAAACCCCATAAATATGGGGAAAAGTCAGAAAATCTTGTCTGTACAAAGTCAGCAAAAGATCTGATCAAAAAGAGTCTATATCAAAGTCTATGTTGCCAGTTTGCTTAGTTTCTTAATTTAATGGTATATCAACCTTTGTGAGTTATTTAATGCCTAAGCCATCCTTGTCAAAGAACAGTAATGGTACTATTTAACCTAGAGCTGAAGGGATAAAGGAATTCATATCTTTCCAAAGGGAATTAGTCCAAAAGTGAATATAATAATATGGTTAGAGATTGAACTTGCATACTATTATGTTGCAGTCCAGTACATTTACCATTACACAAAGGGGAGGACTTCCTTTTACATTAAGTTAGTGATGACTCAACAAGAATTCACCAACATGTCATGAAAACAAGGAAGAAGAAAAAAATAGAAGCCAGTGACAAATAAAACAAAGAAACAAATCTCATCAAAACATGAAAAACTTCTTTGGCTTAAGAACTTTGCTTGTCAACCATAGACTTACCATGGAAATTTAGGGAAAAAAAGTCAAGGTCATAGAGATTCTGTGCTTAAGTTTAATCTTCAAAGTAAGGTCTTTTTTCATGTTGACAAGGAGTTGGGTAAACAAGTGCTGGAAAACCAAAAATACTGAACTGAAGTATTGTACCATGTTATTGTGTTATATAATAGATTGGAGAAATCTGTTATTGACATGAAGTGTTGGTTAGTTTGAATAAGTCTTAACTATTAAAAGATCACACAGTGTGGAAAAGACTATTAGATTTGAGTGACATTGAGATCAAATCAAAGCACAGCTCTGATTAGTGGTCTGATCACATGTTCCTAGTAAGTTTAGTAGTCAGAAATAAGTTAGCATCACTTTATGAGAAGCGCTTGACTGAAGCTGGAAATAATTCTATCTTGACTCTCACTAATCCACAACAAGATTGCAGTGGGTGATAAAGAAGCATCATCAATAATAAAGTAGAGTGTACATAGGAATTGGCCCAGTCAGATGGAGCTAAAAAATTCACCAACTGCACCTCTGCTGAAGGGTTATGGGGTCCCAGCGCAGGCTATGTTGCCATTTGCTATCTGACTCTATTCCAGGTTATTCTATTCTTACCTGACTTTTGTTGGTTTAACTTCTTGAATTAGAAGGCTGTAAAAGAATTATATGAAAGAAGAAGATAGTAACAGATAGGAGACAAAGACATCTTTTATATTTTTTCTTTATTTCTGGGTTCAACAAACATTCAATGGGTGAAGAAATTCTTCCTGAATACATTTGAAATGGTTGAACCTCCCAGTTAAGGCATTAAAAATGCATTAGTTGTTTCTTGGGTATCTATGTGTCCTTATTCAGAATTTAAAGCTTTAACCAGATGTCCGGTATATAAAGCTTTAGCGACATGTTAGTCACTTTTCAGAGTTTGTCTAAATCTAGTGTTCTAGTCATGGGTTGATGGTGAAAAAGAGACAACTGCTACCAGTGGAAGGGTTAGCCAATGCGTCATCTAAAGACGAATGCATGGCATCCTCCACCAGTGAGCAAGGTGCTGGTACTCCACTGGTCACAGCTGAAAGAGTGTCAGATTCCTCCTTTTGTCAGGACAGTCCCTTTTCTTTGTGCATGCATCACCCCTCTTCCTGTCAGAGGCCTCTGGGAGTTTCAGCATGTTTTGATAATTATTTTAATTCAATTTAAATTTTTTTTCTTTATTTATTTATTCCCTACAGGGAAACTTCTCCAATGAGTATCCTGGATATGAAACTAAACCATCTGATGCTGTGCTTCAGTCCTGGAGTTTTGAGGTATGTGGAGAAGCCTTTCATTGCCATAACTAACAGGTCTACACTAATCTGGAGTGGTAGTAACTGTGTTACAAAACGGTACCAAATAGATGTACCATTATAGACCAAATGCATCATTGTATCACCACTTGCTCGAATGTGTGAATGGCTGTATCACTACATCTTAAGTAGTAGTCGGAACCTGTTGTAACCTGATCATGGGAAAAGTTAACAAACTCATGAAACTTTGTCTTAGTTCTCAAACACAAAAGTTTATTCGCTACGGCACTTTTTAAGTAGCCGCCAGCAAAAAAAAGAAAGTATGAAAGTTAAGTCAACCACGTTAGCAGGACAAAGAGAAACATGTCTTGAGGAGACACAAAGCTTGAATTTTCTTCCTGGTTTTCTGTTGTAGTGTGAGCATGCTTGTTTGCTGGTTTTGTTTTCACAATTTCTTGTCTGGTGTGAGACCCTTTTCAGAGCTCATCCCAAAATGGGGGTCACAACTTCTGACTATCTTCACATTGTCCAGTGTAGTGTTCCCTTGCATCTTTATCTCTTCATGTCAGTCAGGCCCACTAACTCCTTCTTAAACCCAAGTCATCCCTTTTATTTCCAACTGGTGTAGGAGGGAGGACAGATCCATTTTAAGTAGTTCCACACTTTGATTTGGAATCTCTGTTTTTTTTCTACACATTTTTAATTAACATTGTCATTCAACCTTGACTAGCTGACCAACAACCAGTGCTTAAACCTGAGTCACTCAGAGGTCAGTTAGCCATTCTTGTAGACTCAATGTGTGCTTTTTCTTATCATTTTATCTTTTCTCTCCTCTTCTCCAGAAATTAGCCTCTAGTTCTCTTTATAACTTGGACCAAACATATAATGTTACACCTGTTTGGGTCCCATGTATGGGTCAAATAGAATTAGTTCTAGAGAGTGATATTTGAAACCATTTAACTGCATCCAAGCACATGAGCTCTGGTTTATGTAAAAAGTTATGTTACCTGCAAACTATTCTCTTAAAAATAATATCTATAATATATATGTATACATCAGATTTGGCATTAAATAACTACCAAGGGTTGATATGCCATTAAACCAAATGACCTAAGAATTGTATTCACATTGTTTGTTATTCCAGCAATGAAGAATGTTGGGGTTGCCAGAGCAAACAATAATAGACAGAAGTGACACAACAAAGATGACAAAATAACAATGAAAAGAACTGACAGAAGACGAAAGAAAAAACAGCAAAACAAGAAAAGAATGATTGAGAAGATAGGTTGGTTGGTTGGTTGATTGGTTGGTTGTTTTGTTTTATGGTATCTCAACCCTTTTCAGGTCATTTAACACCAAATTAAATTTCAAACAATTCAGTTTACTATAAGTACAGTTTTTGTTTACAAACAGTTAAATGTCAAAACAGTTCTATTTCAAACATTTTAGTTTAGCATAAGTACACAGTTTTAATGTCAAAAACAGTTCTATTTCAAACGACTGAATTCAGCATAAATACACAGTTTGGTTCTATTTAAAAACAGTTCTATTTCAAACAATTCAGTTTAGCATAAGTACACAGTTTACATGTCAAAACAGTTCTATTTCAAACAATTCAGTTTAGCATAAGTACACAGTTTAAATATCAAAATAGTTTTATTTCAAGTAATTTCGTTAGGCATAAGTATGCAGATTAGTTCTATTTAATCCACAGATAGGACCCTATCAGGTGCTACCACTCTGAGACAGAATAGACCGGGGAGCGATGGTAACAAAGGGGTACTCCACACTCCCCAAAGCTCCAGTATTACTGGAACCTCACCATCAGATTGTTTAATGTCATATCTAGGACACTCGTTGAGTGGGGGGTGTCTTATCCCTTGGCAGAGAAGCAATTGGTGTATTCTACAGCCCCAGCTGACTGGGCAATAAGAAGACTGGTGTTGTATGACCAATGAAACAATCTAGTAAGATATAATGTTAACCCTGAAATAGGTATCCAACAGTGGTTGTGATCTTTTAATCTGAGAGAAGCCTGGCATTTAGGGGTAGAGAAAAGATCTCAACATCCAAGCCAAATGAGAACTTTTAGAAATTAGGGTGTTTGCCAATGGCCCAGGAGACAATCTCAGGTCAAGTCATACCAAAGACTCAAAAAATGGTACTTGATTCCTCCTTGCTTAACACTCAGCATTAGAAGGTATGGATCAAGGGTAAAGTAGAGCAATCCTGGGAAAGGAGTAGTGCCCTCCCCTACACCTCAGTGTAGTAGCTGTCAAAGGGGGAGCCTTTGGGTCACCCTAGACTACGGTCGCCAACTTTACTTACTTACTGCATAATTTGATCCATTTCTGATAGGACATCTTACAGAATTTGGCGATCCTAGAAGTGGTAAGCAGTCATATTTATCACTAACAATCTATGAAGAAATTGTTCTGCTGATAGCAAGATATGTTTGGAATTACATTGCGGCAGAACTTTAAACTGCTAAACTTGCCTTGTCAGCTGACCGCATCTCTGCAGAGGGGTAAAACTCCTACCAACAAGTGTTCTGGATATGACACTAAACCATTGGATAGTAAGTCTCCAGTCCTGAAGCTTTGGGGAATGTGGACTATCTCTTCATTGCCATTGCTTCCAGGTCCACTCTGACCCAGAATGGTAATACCTGATAGAGTCTCATCTATGAGTCAAATAGAATTATAAAATCATTTACCATGAATGAAACTATTCAACAGTGTGCAAAAAAATAATCTGACTCATTTAAAGTGTAAGTAAAGTTGGCAACCTTAGTTGAAGATTGCTCCACTTTACTCTTGATCCGTACCTTATAATGCTGAGTGTTAAGCTAGACAGCATAAGTACCATTTTTTAAGTCTTTAGAATGACTCAACCTGGGATTAGAACCCCGGTCTGCCAGACCATTGGCGAACACTCTACTCATTAGGCCACTGGTTTAAAGTGTACTTACCTCCAAACTATTCTCTTAAATGTTATATATATATATATATATATATATATATAGGATTTGCCACATAGGTTAATATGCCATGAAATACGACCAAACTAAACAAACCAAACCTGCTAAGTACTTCTTTCATTTAACACCTGACCTGGTTAACATTGAACAGTTGCCATTGTATGATACATTAGAAAGCTGGTAGAAATATTTTTACTTTGCTGCTGACTGATTCTCACACAGCTGAAGTACTGCCTGCAACTCAGCTTGAATTTTTTGATAAAAATGTTTTTTCATTTCTTTGTTTAATGGCATATCAACCGTCATGGGTTATTTAAGCCATCCTTGTAGAAGAACAGTATTGGTACTATTTAACCCATAGCTGGTGGGGGGATAAGGGGGTTCATACCTTTCCCAAAGATATTAATAACAAGAAAATATCCAAATTGGCCAAAGTGAAATTGAATGTAATAGCACAACTGGAGTTTGAACTCACTACAATTTCTCAGTTCATCACGTTAGCCACTATGCTATGGAGACACCACCAGTTATTAATTTTAAAGATTGCAGAGGACAGTCCAAGGACAATGCCAGCAATATGTCTGGTTGCTACAAAGGAATGTAGATTAGTTCAAGGCTGTTTGCATTCAACTTTGCTCTAACGCCTTTATAAAAAGTCTGAATCTTTCCATCTGCTCTTATTTATGTGCAAATAGTTGGGCAGACTAGTTTCTTTGAGCAACCAGTTTAGGAGAAGAAAAACCTTGAATTGAAACTAACTTTACTCCACCTAAAATTGACCTTGTGTCACATCCTACCTGTGGTGAAGGGTTTGGATAAATTCACATACAGGAATTCAGGCCAAACTTAAGAACTCAGCAACAGTTTTTATTCCCTGAGCTGCTCACTCATTGAACGTTGCTGTCTCTTGCTCAGTTGGCTGAGGTTGTAGAATACACCAACTGATATCCCATAAAACCCTAACAAATCAAACAAACCAAACTTACAACAACAGTCCAGTAGGACTTCCCTCTAAGAGTTAAAATCTGGAACATAATTTTGTACAGTTCAGCAGTACAAGTAAAGCTTTCAAAGGTATTGATGTTGACCTAAAAATGGTGATAGATCTATTTGATTTTCTGCAAAAGTTTCTGGAACCACTTTGAAATACAAGATACCTTCAATAAGTTTCCAGACTTTTTTTCATATGGGCACTTTTATTGATAGTACACACAAGAAACTCTAGTCTTCTTCAAAGTAATCTCCTTCGGCTGCAATGCACTTGTTGTACTGTTCCAACAATTTCTGGAAGGCCCCATGGAAGTCTTCTTGTGTGAGTGTGTCAATGACCTTCGTCACAGCCTCTTTCATCTCCTCAATTGTCTCATAATGACAGCCTCTAAGGTTTTCCTTGAGCTTAGGGAATAACCAAAAGTCACAGGGAGCAAGGTCTGAACTATAGGGAGGGTGAGGAACTGTCTTGATGCCCATCTTGGTCAAATAGTCTGTGACAAGGATGGAGTCGTGGACTGGTGCATTGTCCTGGTGGAAATGCCACTGACCCAATCTGGCCTCTTCCAACGTAATCTCTTCCTGAACTCCCTTAAAACCTCAACATAGTATTCCTTGTTGATTGTCTGTGCAGTGGGAAACCAGTGCATGTAGATCATGCCAGTGCTGTCAAAAAAAGGGATCATCAAAAGTTTGTAGGTGGATTTGCTCTGTCTGGCCTTCTTGGGTCTGGGAGAGCCAGCATGTTTCCACTGGGAACTCTGTCTCTCGGTCTCTGGGTCATAGCAGTAGATCCAGCTTTCATCCTAGGTCACCAGAGCATCAAGAACTGTGGGATCTGAATTGATCAGCTTGACCATCTCCCTGCTGTCATGACAACATCTTTCTTTCTGATCTTCTCTGAGCACCCTTGGAACAAACTTTGCGCAAATCTTCTGCATCTTCAGTTCCTCGTGAATAATTGTGTGTACAGTTCCCGCACTGACATCAAACTGTGTATTTATTGTCTCTATAGACACGCGACGGTCTTTGTCCATGAAATTCTTTATTTGGCCCATCAACTCTGGTGTATTGACTTCCTTACTCCTCCCACACCTCTCATCATCCCTCACAGACTCCCTGCCTTCCTTAAATCTCTTATGCCACTCAAAAACTGATGCTCGATTCATGCAAGATGGTCAAAAAGCAGTCCAAAGCATTCCATACGTTTCTGTGGCATTATTTAAAGTTTAAAACAGAATTTTATTGCATATCATTCTTCTAAAGTCCAGATTGCCTTTTTGAAAATCATCAGCTGTGACAAAAAGGCTAGGGTGTATTCCAATTGCTTTTGTAGCTGTTCTTTTTAACCTGAAATCATAAAAATTGGTCAGTCATCTCATAAGATGTAAGGCAATAACATACTGAATTTTCAAAAGTCTACAACAATTTTAAATGTCTGTAAAAAAAAAGTCTGGAAACTTATTTAATAGCCCTTGTAGGTATATGTTGTGTCAAGTCATGCTTGTGATGTAGGTCTCACTTGCAGTCATAATTCAACTTTTCATGCTTGCAACAAGCATGGCTGAATGTGGCAAGATATTTCAGTAGAAATGGACAGCCACTTCAATTTGAAAAGTTCGACAGGACTGAAGCTGTGGTGGAATAGCGACCTATGGTGAATGAAGCGACAATTGTGTCGTCCCTCTTCACCTAACTGGGGGAGTGTTTGCAGTATGCCAGTAACTGACCAAGGACAAAAATTTGAATGCAGCTTGAATCAAGGAAGCATTGATAACAGATGAAGTAGCTTGCTGCATAGGTCTTGCTTGCAGTCGTAATTCCACCATTCATGCTCTCTGAACTCAAGAAAAGATCTGAATCTCCACATGCACTCACCTGGTTTTTACAATGCTCATTTATCCTCAGTTGCAAATGAGGTTGTTGTATAAAATACACAGTTTGCCACATATGCAAATGGCGACTTGACAAGCAAGACAGCATATGTGTTTTGCATTTGGTAAGTCACTATTATCTCTATAACAGTATGGAGAGTTAGAAGTAGATGCCATGAATTTCAGTAGCAACAGAGATCACAAATTGATAACAGGATACGGGTCAAGAAAGAGAAACAAGCAATATGAAGAAAACCACTGGGCTGTAACTTCTCCCAGAGAAAAATTCAGATACAAAACTTTTAATGTCATTTTAGATCAGTTATTTGTTGCATTAAAAGAATTCAGGGTAGCATACCTAACAGTGTACAATGGATTCAAATTAATAGTCAACATATACACACTACCTCAATCTTCGGGTCATTGACCTTGCATCAAGTTCTGTCGAGTGAGAGGCAGTGAAAAACAAACAAACAAACAACATATTCAGTCTACCTGATGCAGAGATAAGAACTGTTTTCCTTTAAGACTTTAGTAGTGTGATCATTGAGGAAATTGTCCAGTTTGCAACCTTTGACAAGATCAGGTTGTGTCTCACTTCATCTCAACTGGTCATTTTGCTACATGATGAAAGGCTTGCTGATACCTTTTCAAGTATTAATGCAACTCTTAAAATATATTTGAGCTTGATGGTCTCAAGTTGTTCCGGAGAAAGGTTTTACAGCAAATTGGTTCTAATAAAAGATTATCTGAGAACTCTAATGATCTTTAAAAGACTGAGAGGTTTATAATATAATGGATGTCAAAAGGAGTGTACTCAAGATGTTACAGCTTGATGAATCAGAAAAAATTATACAGTTACTTCATGAAGAAACAAAAATTTTTGTATATATTGTAGTATGATGCATATTAAATTTACTGGTGCAGAAGAGATGTTTTGATCTTGTCAAACATATACCAATTATCAAATGACATTATAATAATAGATAATCTTCCTTTTGATACAGTCTATCAGTTTGTTTTGGTTTGGTTTTATGGTATATCAACTATTGTTGGTTATCTAATGCCAAATCTAGCTTATACATATATATAAAATATATATGATTTGGAAATATAAGTCAACAAACTTAGATAGTTACAAGTATTGCTATGTATCACTAACAATTAAACATCAGTCATTTGTTTATATATATTCAAATGATCAAACAGTTTTATTTCTAACAATTCAATTTAATGCATGTCATTTGTTTGCACTCAGTTTGAATGCCAAATAGTTCTATTTGATCCAATGATAGAACCCACTCATGTGCTACCACTATGGGCCAGAGTGGACCTGGAAGCAATGTCAGTGAAAGAGTACTCCACATTCTCCAAAGTTCCAGTATAACTGGAGCCTCGCCATCAAATTGTTTAGCGTTAGGACACTGATTAGGAGAGTCTTATCCTTTTGCAGAGATGCAGTCAGTGTATTCTACAGTCCCAACTGATTGGACTCCTTCCTTTTGAGGAATATCTATGAAAAGCATACATTTTTACCTCCAGGATGCATTGTGAATTTCTTAAATCAGGGAATTCAGAATTTTTTCAAAATAATGAGCACTTTGTATTTTATCACATTTTACTATTTTAACTCAGTAAAATTTATATGTTCTGTTTTGAACAAATCCTGGAAGTAACATCCCACAAAACAACATCTATGCAGCCACCTGCCTCCCATCTCACAAACCATGCAAGTAAGATAAACAAGATATGCTGGGCACAGCTGGAGAAGTAAGGACGCACTCATAAGCGATGTTCTCTTACAGACTCCTACACATAGACATACCAGTGGTGGCTAACCAGCAAGGACTTACATACATCAACCCTGTGTGGACACTGGAGCAGTCTAGAAGACCTACCAAAAGCAAAGGATGGATGGTGAGAGAGTCAGAGAGCTCCATGTTGTCAGTGCAACTTGATAATTTATACACAAAATCCATGTATACGAGTTCAGTGCTTAATTTGAGTCATTAAAAATAACACATTTAGTATGAGAAATAAAATTTTTCAAGGGAGATCAAAAACTTTTGACTGGCAGTATATATATTTTTTTAACAATTTGAAATACCTCTGGCATTTTGAGGTCTAAATCCAACCCTGACATACATGAAAGATATTTGGTAGATTATAATAAGACATCTGTCATACAACCTGATCTTATAAGCAAATTTTGAGACTAACATAAAATACCAAAAGGAACATAACTCATGTTACAAGAACTGATTTTCAGTAGTGAGACCAGTGGGTGAAAAGCTTCACAGCTTCAAATTTGAGAGAATTTAAACCAAAAATTGATATTAATTTAAATACGAAATATATACAAATCCCTATCAAGTTTTAACTCTTGTATTATCATTGATCTTGGGTCCAAATTTTGTTCTTTTGGAGCCATATACAATATTGCCAATAAATAAGAACATTCTTCACAAATTTTACAAAAAGTTAATTTATCAACATATAATTAATTACATTTTATTGCCCAGTCGGCTGAGGCTGTAGAATACACCGACTGCTTCTCTGCAGAGGGGTAAGACACCCTCCCCAACGAGTGTCCTATATATGACACTAAACAATCTGATGGGGAGGTTCCAGCAATGCTGGAGCTTTGGGCAATGCAGAGAACCCCTTCATTGCCATCACTCCCAGGTCCACTCTGGCCCAGAGTGGTAGCACCTGATAAGAGTCCTATCTATGTGTTAAATAGAACTAAATGTTGGTTAGCGTTTACTGTTTTTATACATTTAAACTGCGTATTTATGCTGAACTGAATTGTTTAAAATAGAACTGTTTGACATTAAAACTGCGTACTTACTCTAAACTGAATTGCTCGAAATAGAACTGCTTTGACAACTAGACTGTGTACTGAAATAGAACTATTTTGACATTAACTCTGTGTATTGCCCAGTCAGCTGGGGCAGTAGAATACACCAACTGCACCTCTGCAGAAGGGTAAGACCCCCCCCCCAACGAGTGTCCTGGGTATGACACTAAACTATCTGATGGTGAGGTTCTTGGGATGCTGGAGCTTTGGGGAATGCGGAGTACCCCTTCATTGCCATCACTCCCAGGTCCACTCTAGCCCGGAGTGGTAGCACCTGATAAGGGTCCTATCTATGGGTTAAATAGAAATAAACCGTGCTTCTTTCACTATACTGATTTTTGCATTTAAACTGCATATTCATGCTAAACTGAATGTTTAAGATAGAAGTGTTTTGACATTGAAACTGCCTACTAGTGCTGAATGGAATTGCTCAAAATAGAACTGTTTTGACATTTAAACTGTGTACTTATGCTGAACTGAATTATCTGAAATATTACTGTTTGACATTTAATTCTGAGTATTGCTCAGTCGGCTGGGGCTGTGGGATGCACTGGCTGCACCTCTGCAGAGGGGTAAGACCCCCCTTAATGGGTGTCCTGGATATGATACTAAACAGTCTGGTGGTGGGGTCGTGGTGGTGCTGGGGCCTTGGAAGGTGTGGAGCACCCCTTCCTTGCCGTTGCTCCCGGGTCCACTCTGGCCCTGCGTGGTGGCACCTGTCTGTGGGTTAAATGGAACTAACAGCATACTTATGCTAAACTGAATTGTTTAATTAAACTGAATAGCTTAAAATAGAAATGTTTTGGACAATTAAACCATACTTACATTTAAACTGCGTGCTTATGCTAGACTGAATTATTTCAAATAGAACTGTTTTTTGACATTGAAACTATTTATACTAAACTGAATTGTCTAACATTGAACTGTTTTGACATGTAACTGTGCATAAACAAAATCTGTACTTATACTAAACTGAATTAGCTGAATTAGAACTGCTTGGCTAAACTGAATAGCTCGAAATAGAAATGTTTTTTTACAATTAAACTGTACTTACATTTAAACTGCGTGCTTATGCTAAACTGAATTATTTGAAATTGAACTGTTTTTGACTTTGAAACTGTACTTACACTAAACTGAATTGTTATATATAACTGCTTGAATAGTTTGAAATAGAAATGTTTTTGACAATTAAACTATGTACTCATGCTTAACTGAATTTTTTTAAATGGAACTGATTATTTACATAAAAATGGATTTGGCATTAAATAACCTACAAAGGTTGATATGCCATAAAACCCAACAAACCAAATCAAAATTATATTTTAAAATGAATAGATCCATGAAGAGATTTGTACTTTTTTAAGATTTATTAATCTTTTAAAGATTTATTTATTTATTTTGTTCTTACATACATGTATGTTTCCAGCTTGAGTGAGTTCAAGTCTCATTGAGTACTCCATTCACATGGCCTTGTGCTACATATGTTCTCTGACAAAAGCAACAAGCTGGAAACATACACCTATGTAAGAATGAAATTAATAAATAAATCTTTAAAAAATACAAATCTCCTCAAGGACCTATTCATTTAAAAATAATTCGTTCTCTCTTTGGACCTACAACAGAAAAAAAAAATTTACATAAATAATTATATATAATTACAAAGTTATGTTTTATGCATATATAGATGCAGGCACCTACACCCATCTCACGTATGTATACATAAATATAAAATATGTAAAAAAAAGAACAAGATATTCGGCAGATGTATTTATCTATTTCTGGCTAATATGCCAATCTTTAATGTTTCAGCTTTTTTGTTAAACTATCTTCAGGGTGATGTTAAAAACGTGATGTTATGCCTCATTCAAAAATTGTATTCATATGAGAAAATGAAAGGAAACATTGAAAAAATTATTGGCATTCTATTATCATTAATAGCATTCCATTTTAAAATCGATGTGACGTAATCAGTGTTTGAAAATTTTCTTTTTTTTTTACTTACTTTATTTTCTATCTTTTAATTAATTAATCTTTATCTTTTTATAACTTAATTTCTTAGTTCTTGAAAGGGTTCTAAATTCTTTCAAAATCTACAGCAAATACTTTATCCTTTTTGAAAAAACAAATATATATATATATATTTATAGATACATACATATATAAACACACACACAAACGCGCACACACACACACACACACACATGTATGGAGGTGCTGGTGGTGTAATGGTTACCATCATTGGAAATGGACATAGTGACTAGAGTTCAAAACCTGGATAAGGCTGTTTGCATTTCACATAATGCTAATACCCTTAAGAAAGGTGTGAATCCAAATATTGCTCTTCCAGCTATGAGTAAATAGTAGAGTAGACTGGGCTCTTTAACTTTGTTATGGAAACTGGTCTAGAAGAAGGAAAACTCTGAATTCAAACTTGTTGGTTGGCCAACACTGGCATATCCATGTGCAAATGTCAATAAGAAAACAATACTAATGAGTTCATACTTGCTCCTTCAGCAGTACATCACATGTCTTGTTTGTCTTACTTGGATGGTTTGTGAGATGGGAGGTAAGTGGTCGTACAGCTGCTGTTTAATTGGGTGTTGCGTTGAGGAATTATTCAAGTCAGCACACAGGATTCCATCTAACTTTTTCTCTATGTGTTTTGTTAGCATCCATCTGATTCATTCATATAGGAGTATGGACTCAGCTAAACTTGGGGTGTCCTCATGGTGTAATGGTTAAAGCGATGGACTGCGGAATCGTAGTACGCGAGTTCGTACTCCAGTCACACTATTATGTTCACTTTTGGGCAAATACCCTTGGGAAAAGTATGAACCCCCTAATCCTCCCAGCTATGGGTTAAATAGTACCACTACTGTTCTAGGAGAATGGCTTTGGCATTAAATAACCTAAACAGAGTTGATATGCCATTAAAACAAAGAAACCAAACCAAACCAAACCATCAGCTAAACCTAATATATATATATATATATATATATATATATATATATATATATATATATATATATACAATCCTCTCCCAGGGGTTGAGCACTCTGGTGAAGGAATCAATGGCTGCATCTAGCATTATGTAAAGCTCTTCTAATGAATTGAGCACTCTGGTATCTGGTAAGGCAAAATGTAAACAAATGAAAGTTACAACAAAATGCCTTATAATTCCCAAGCTGACGTATGTTGACTGATAGCTGAATGGAAAGATACTAAGTCTAACATAAAGTTGGGTGGGTTTCAATCCCAGCTTGAAGTGTCCTATATGTCTAGCCACACTGAAGAGTTGTGATACAATGAAACAGTCTATCTGTGGATGACAATATATATATTTCTTAACTTTTAAATACGATGATAAGCAAAATCCTGCTAAAAAGCAAACTTAATATAAGCTGATAGTCTGGTGACCAAAACCACTCAAAATAATGGTAAGTTTAATTTAGAAAAAATAACTTCTAAAAGATAGTTAAGAATTATTATTAGTTGATACAGTTATATAGCCATGAAGAATAAAGGAATGACATTTTTTTAATAAAAACATAATTCTCTTTATTCTTCTGGGAGTCAAAGCTGCTGTAATGTGAAAGAGACTGGTGGACAGACGGAGACAAAGACAGACTGCTTTACTGATCCATAACGACTTCTTCTCATGACCATACTAGAATGTTTTGTTCAAGGTTCCACTTAGCACTTCATCTGCTTCTCAGCCGGGAGTACTCAGCTGGAGGTTTGCTGTGGGCCGCAGCTCCAACGGGGGGGGGCTCTCCATGATAGCAAGCTGAGACTCCAAGACTCACATTGACTCCAACTGACTGAGAACCTCACATGGGCATCTGTATATATCATTTCATCATGCCCACAATTCCATGGGTAAATAGCAGGGCAGACTAGGTTCTTCAGCCTTGGTGAGGCAACTAATCTAGGAGAAGGAAAACTCTGAATTCAAACCTGCTAAACTCCACTTAAAAAATTGACCTTGTGTCATATCCTGCCCGAGCGGAGGGGTTGGGTAAATAGGATCATGCCCACAATTCCCAATCAACCATGTTACTGCTTCTGCTTATTTACACAGCTCAGTTAAGGACCAATATATAACAATACTATATTTTTTTTGGTAATATTACATTATTTTTAGACTTGGTTTTGATTTTTTGTTTAGTGGCATATCAGCATTTGTGGGTTATTTAATGCTGAACCCATCTTGTTGAAGAACAGGAGTGCTAATAAATCAACCCTGATCTGAGGAAAAGGTTAAGGAGATTCATACTTTTCTCAAAGGTATTAGTCTAAAAGTGAACGTAATAGTGTGACTGGAGTTTGACTTGCTTACTATGATGTTGCAGTCCAATACGTTAGCAACTATGCCATGAAGACACCCCAATTAGTTTTAGGTGATACTAGAAAGACTAAAACACACACCACACTCACGAACATATATACATATATATACACAATTGTATATACAATATAATTGTATATATGAGGTGCATATGATAAGTTTCCAGATTTTTTTTTGTATGGGCACTTTTATTGATAGTATACACATGAATCTCTAGTCCCCTTCGAAGTAATCACCTCCGGCTGCAATGCACTTGTACTGCTCCAAAAACTTCTGGAAGGCCTCATGGAAGTCCTCTTGTGTGAGCATGTCAATGACCTTCATCACAGCCTCTTTCATCTTCTCAATTGTCTTATAATGACAGCCTCTGAGCTTAGGGAATAACCAAAAGTCACAGGCTATTTGACCAAGATGGGCATCAAGACAGTTCCTCACCCTCTCTTTAGTCCAGACCTCGCTCCGTATGACTTTCAGTTATTCCCTAAGCTCAAAGGCTGTCATCATGAGACAATTGAGGAGATGAAAGAGGCTGTGATGAAGGTCATTGACACCCTCACACAAGAGAAATTCCATGAGGCCTTCCAGAAGTTGTTGGAACGGTACAACAAGTGCATTGCAACCAGAAGAAATTACTTCGAAGGGGACTAGAGACTAGAGTTTCTTGTGTGTACAATCAATAAAAGTGCCCATACGAAAAAAGTCTGGAAACTTATTTAATGATCCTTATATATATATATATATATATATATATATATATATATATATATATATATATATATATAATTGTATATACAATTGTGTATATATATATATATATGCACAGTTATGATTAGAATCTAATTTTAAAAGCATTCCTAATCCATAAAATCATTACAGTGCTCAATGCATGAAACTGCAGGGGAATATCAAAATATATTTCAAATGCATAAACTATAAGATATAAAATTAAAACCAGAAAAAAACTCATTCGGTTAACTTGTATTCAGCACGTCTTAGCATGAACTCTGAGTTGTGGTTTTTATATCTTACATTTTTATGAGTTTTATATTTTACACCTTACATTTTTCACATTATATATATATATATATATATATATATATATATATATATATATATATGTCTAGAGACACTATTTTTTACAAGTTTTATATTCTTTAGAAAAGTGAAAGCAGATAGATAGATAGGTAGATAGATAGAGACAGACTGACATTTTTTTTGGAAATAAATGAATGTTCTATATTCTTTAGAAAGGTGATAGCATATTTACATGAGTGTGTAGACAGTATTTTTGGGAAATGAATGAAATGTTTTATATTCTTTAGAAAAGTGATAGCATATATATATATATATATATATATATATATATATATATAGGCAGAGAGACTGGATTTTTTGTAAGTAAATGGAATGTTCTATATTCTTTAGAAAGGTGATAGTTTATATATATATATATATATATATATATATATATATATATATATATATATATATAATGGTTATAAGCAAATTTAGTATAATCTGATGTTATGGTAAACAAAACAGATTCTTTACTGTATAATCCTTTTTTATTAAATGAATGCAAGAAAAATAGTTTTGTATATAAAAAGAATCAATATTTAATTAGCACTGATAACAATATGAGAGTCAACTTAACAATTACAGCTGTTGCGACCACATTCCCTCCTCTGCATTCCAACAATAAATGATGAATTCACTTTTGTTCGACTGCCTGGATCCTGGAAGGCATCAGAAACTGACAATAAAAGTTTTGGCAGAAATACACAAAGGGTATTTTCTAACCAATCAGAAAGTACTATTTATAAACCTAGTTTTTGACCCCTTTTGCAAGAGCTAATCCAGTTCCTTAATATAGCAGGTACTTTAAACCACCCAAGGCTTGTATGACAGAATAAACAAAGTTTTGTAAATAACAGAAAAATGAAGGAAGAATTTAAGCAGTGGTCAATACTTAGATGGGTCACTACAGGTACTTTAATCATTAAACTGCATCTGATGGTGAGGCTCCAGTTCTGCAGATCTGGGAAGTGCGGAGTCACCCCTTCATTGCCATTACTCCCAGTTCCACTCTGCCCAAGAGAGATAGTAACTGTTAGGGTCCCATTTATGGATCGAATGGAACTAATGTCCTGAGTATGACACAAAATTGCCTCTGATGGTGAGGTTCGAGTTCTGAAGATCTGGAGAGTGTGGAGTGCTCCTTTATTGCCATTACTTCCAGGTCCACTCTAACCCAGAGTGATAGAAACTCAAGTTCCTAAATAAATCTGTTTGAAAATTATTTGTATTCAAATATATATATATATATATATATATATATATATAACCCAGAGAAGTGGGGATCATCTTTCTGCATTAAATAACCTATAAGCTGTGTATATACTGTTAAATAAACCACCTTTCCTTTGGCATCCTCTAGTGCAAGCTAACTTTATATTCCACTTTCTGACAGATTCCTTCTATTTAACAATTATCTTCATGAATATATTTTGACCTTCCTGATCTATAATTCATCATCAGATATATTTATGGTTTTAACTTTCTAACGTCAATAAATCTGCATTTGCAGACAATGTTGATGAACCTAAAGCTCTTTGCATTAAACATCATAATATTTGATTATCAAAAATCTTAAATGAAAGACTGGAAATACCATTATTTACAGTATACAAATTATTTGTACCTGGTGACATTGAACTACCATACAACATTTGTAAATATCATTAGCTTTGTGATTTCCAAGACAATTTTACAAATTATTTCAACACTTTAGAAAAAATCTCTAAAACATTATCAGGAGTGGTTTCTTTTATTTTAGCACCTTAACTTTTAGTAAAAGTAGAAAAAAAATTTTTTTTTTAATGAACTTAAGAAATTTTTGGTGCATAAATCATCAATTGTAACTTCATTAGTAAATTCTTCTTCAATATCAGATGATAAATCTAAGCTTGATCGATTACTTTCATGAAGGTATTTGCAAAGTTGTTCCTTACTCACTTTGCCATTTAGCAGGAGAAGAAAAAAATTAAAATGTTGTTCTTGGATTAAATAGCTTCTCAACACTGATTACATAGAAGAAGGCATGTCTATGTGAGGCTCTGATTCATAGATAGAACTGTGTTTCCATCGGTTATGATCAAAAGGTTGGTTGGTTGAATGATATGTCAAGTCTTGTTTAACGATTATGCTTGCCAATTAGTGTTAAAAATATATCTTAAATTATTTTAGACAAGCAAACATTTAATTATTAGTAACAGTATCAATGTATTAAAATGTTCACAGTCACTTTAAACGTTATCTCAAACAGATCTATTTAACCCATAGTTGGGACTCTGACAGGTCCTACCTCTCCAGTTGAGAGTGGACCAGGAAGTAATAATAATTAAAAGATGATTTCACACCCAAAAGAGTTGCAGAAATAGAGTCTCAACACCAGATGCAGTTTTTTGGTGGGTGGGAGATGTAGAAGATGCAGTATTTCTGGCCCCCATTGACAGAGTGCTATTTAGATTTGAGTCACAGAATTATACTGACTGATCTTCAAATCAGCTACTCATGGATTAACCCTTCAAACAGGATCAGCAAACTTTTCATATTCTCATTTTCAATTTTTCTATGCTGAAATTTAGATGTACCATCAAAATCCTATACTCTCATTAAATCTTGTAAAAATATTCATATACATATGTTTATTTTTTTATATAATTCATTGATTTGATACAAAAACAAGATGAGCATTACTTCCCTTAATGACACTTGTGTGTTTGTTTTGATTTCATCAAAATTTTAATATTTGGAGTTAGATTACTTGTGGTCCAAAATATTCCAAAATACATTAGAGAAATCTATAGAAATCAGCTTCAGAAAAAAATTATATACATTATTTCCATCAATATTGTCAAATGAAAACAAATTTCTTGCTTATTAAAATCAACTTAAATGATTGATTATTTTAATGACATGACAACTTATACAGCGTAATTTGATCTTTTTCTTTTATCTGTTTTATATTATCTGTTTTAGAAAATAGCGTTCATTGTACATTTATATTTGAATTTTTTGTGTAGTTGTTTCCTAAGAGTTTTTTTTTGCACACAGTTGTATAATATCAAGTATTCCTATCAAATACAAATAATTTGCACAGAGTAGTTGTTTCAAGTATTTCTATATAATACAAATAATCTACACATAGTTGTATGGTTTCAAGTATTCCTACCTTATACAAATAATTTGCATACAATTGTATGGTTTCAAGTATTCCTATCAATTTCTATTACAAATAATTTGCACACAGTTTTATGGTTTCAATTATTTTTTTATAACTCTAATAATTTGCACATAATTGTATGGTTTAAATTATTTCTATATAATACAAAAAAATTGTACACAGTTAAATGGTTTCAAGTATTCTTATCTAATACAAAAAATTTGCTATCATTTGTATGGTTTCAAGTAGTTTCAAGGAATTTCTTTTTATAATAGGCATTAGTTTGCACGCTGTTATATGGTTTCAAATATCTAATAACATTTTCTGAACAATTATGGCTTCAAGTAACTGTTCTTCATACAAATAATTTATACACAGTTATATGTTATGAAGTATTCATATCTAATACAAATAATTTGCACTCAGTTGTTTCAAGTAACTATTTCTATTTAAGAATAATCAATTGTCAAAGTTGACAGGACCCTTACATTCTCCAGTGCTGAATTTCATTTATTTTATCCTCAAAGGAATTTAGGACTGACACACTCATCAGCATTTTAAAAAAATGCTAAAAACATTTACAGACTCTGTTGTTTTCATTGCATCAGAAAGATAAAACAATGATACTCAAAATATTGGGATGTATCAAGAAGGATTAAGTTTGCAAAGCTCTGACCCCTTTCTTCAAAAAATGAAACCAGAAATTATTTTCCGGAGAGAAGTCTAAAAAGAGTACCCTAAAACGCAAGTGCTGAAAGGAGAGATAAATGATAGGGAATCTAATCTATGGTGTAACACAACACTTCTCGCTTGGTATATTTTGATGTCATTAATGTTCAATTACTCTGTTGTTGTCATTGCATATGGTGCCAAGGTAAGTACACATTCAACATTAAACTTTGGATTAATCTGTGAGAATAATGTTTGTTGTCTGACAACTGGAATCCATCAGCTGGTCAGTAACGAATACTATCAATGTGACTTCAGGGAGTAACAGTTGTGACAAGGCTATAGTTACATCTGAATTTTTACCTGTCCTACTCCAACTTTTTTTTAGACTGCTAGAGCTAAAGAGGGCAGAGTGGACCACTGCAGAATGTGGTGTTGATGTCTCCATCAAAGTGGTTATAGCTCCAGTCTGTGTGGTGATGGGAGTGGTGTTTGTTGGTGCTACTAAATTCTTTATGTGATCATCATTGCAGGCATCCAACATTGTTGTCAGTGGTGGTAGGAGTCATTGTTGTCGAAGCAACCTTACTATTACAACCGTTATTAGTGGTCACCACTGTAGGTGATATAGGTACTCAAGATGCTAATGAGGTTAATGTTGTCATTAGTGATGATGATTTTAATGTATCTTTGGTTAACAAAAAGGGAATTGACAATGAAGTTGTGACTTCTGCACTGGTGGATGTTGATCCTGCTAAACTAGTTGTTGATACAAACTGTGTTAGCCAAAGAAGCTAGTGTGGCTGTTGTTATGAAGACCCTTGAAATATGGATATCATTTGATCCACTAAGGATGTCTGTGTTCTTTCAAGCAAGGAGGCAGTAACTTTGACAGTAGGAAACAATTTTAGACAATTGACTGACTACTTGGCTGTCAGATTGTAGTTAGGCAGGTTTTTCTTGACTCTCTGTCTGAGGCAGTAGATCTATATGGCTCTTCCCAAAAATGTGGACTCTCAACTCATATTCTACAGTTTCTTTGTAGAAACAGGTGATGACTCCCACCAGGGTGTTATTCAGTTCACTGATGAGAACTGTATTGTGCTTGGTACTGGAATCAAAGACTACCCTGATCTTTCTGAATTTTTTTAAGATAGGCAGATACCAATATTCTTCGTCTTTTTCAAGTGGTGGGTGGCTGCTTCAGCATGGCCATTCTAAAACAGCTTCTTGATAAAGAAGAGAAAATGTCTCTGTATTTCTAGTGTCATGTGCAGCCCACATCTCAGTCAGGAAAGTCATCTTTTAGCCAGCATTCTATTATATGGGAAATGGCATCTGGAGGACTTGCAGAGTAATAGAGCAACCCAACTTCTCAATTCCTAGTTCCATGATGTGAGGAAAGCAATGTCTTCAATGGAAGGCACTGCCTTTTTGTCACTTGTGGACCATTGGAACACATTATGGCCGAGGTGGTCTTCAACTTCATAAAAGTATCATTCCAAACATCAATATGTACATGTATAAAAATAATAGTCACACAAAAACATATTTTGTTCATTATAGCTTATTGCTAAAATGATAATGTGTGTTCAACTCAACCTCCTGTTATTCATTTAAATGTTTGCTTGTTTTGGTTATAATTCATTTCAGCATAAACCTTTTATCATAGAACCCAAAAGACTTTACTTCTACAATATTGAACTACATTTTCTTAAGAATTCATTACAAATAATTTGCTAAATTATTGTTACTCTCATTACAAATACATTTAGATTATGTGACTATTATCTTGGCATAATTACTAAGGGAAACAGATGTTAGTTGGTTGGTGTTTTATATATATGATTTGGAAGCAAGTAGTTTGTAGGTAAATTTATTTTTAAATGAGTTAGGTTATTGTGTTTAGTGGTGTTTCAATCCTTGATGATTATTTAATACCAAATCCAGTTTTTATATATATATATATATATATATATATATATATATATATATATATATATATATATATATATATAGGTAACATTATTTGTAAGAGTTTGAGCTCATTTGTTTGCTCACAGTTAAATGGTTTCAAGTATTGCTACTTAACATTAGTTTTTCTATTTATCAAATATTCCAATCTAATTTGAAATCAATTATTTGTTTGCCCACAGTTAATATTAATCATTTGTTTGAACAGTTCTATTTGACCCATACATGGAACTTTAGTAGATACTACCACTTTGAGTCAGAGTGAACCTGAGAGTAATGACAATGATGGGGTAATACATAGAACTGGAACCTCACCATCAGATGCAGTTTAGTGTCATACCAAGGACACTCATTGGGGGGGGGTCAGTTCTCTGTAGTTAGTATATTCTACTGCCCCAACTGACAGAGCAAAAGAGAAATAGAGAATTCTTTAAACTTTGATCAATCTCAATCTTTGGTTATTAATCAACTTTATAATTTTTGTCACTTTAAAATATCAGAGATAATTCTGAGCAAATTTTCTTAGTTCTGGAAAATGCTGACAGAGTAATGATTGCTAGAAATGAAAAATGTCAGAAACATTTAGGATTGAGAGAAGCTCATCAAATCTCATTTTTAATAATGTATTTGCCCAAAACTGCATATGTTAAATAAAGCATAATTCTCTATTATGTGAAAGTCAATTGAAAAACTGAGGAGCAAAAATCACTGGGATATAATACATGGTTAATCATGCAATGTGCCAGTATTAGTCTTCCCTACCCTACAATCTGCCCACTTTAGAACTTTAAGGTTTTTATAGTAAGTTTAAATTTGATTCTTGCAGACAAGACAGGAAATGATTTTTGATTGGATGAAACCTCATAAACTAACTCCAGATTAATATTTGAATTTAGCTTACAGCAGGAAATGACTCAAGTGAAAGTCAGATTGCAAGAAAAGGGGAGATAATTGAGTCACAACAGTAATTTATTTTCTTTTTAAAGGAATAATTCATTTTTATTTTATCCATTGGAGCTATTTTTTGTGTGCGTTGGAGGGGGGGAAGTCGTTTTTGTTAATCTCTTTTTGTAGGTTTTTTTTTTATTCTTCCAATTAATTGAATAAGAAAGAAAATGAATTTATGAAAAGAAGAAATTTGTTCTTGGAGATACTAAAGAATAAAGGGGGATAAAAATTTGAGATCGTAATCATTTTAAATGTTTGTGAGAGAGTGTGTGTGTGTGTGTGTGTGTGTGTGTGTGTGTGTGTGTGTGTGTGTGTGTGTGTGTGTGTGTGTGTGTATCTTTTGAATTTCTTTATATAGTTTTCAGTTTTTGAATAGCAGAAGCTTGTGTTGAAATGAAAGAAATTGACAATCAACATGCTATGTATCAAAAATGAAACAACTTGCTTTTGATAACATACCATCATTATTTGTGAGTTCAAAAATCTAAAGCAATATCTGTGATATACTAACATGGAATAAACAGAAAGAAAACAAGATCAGTGCACTAACATATCCAGAAACATTTAATATATACAGAATGTACATACAAGAAAAATTGAAAAGAATACACAAATGTGTACCAACAGCTAGAAATATGCACATATTGTTCTATGAACAAGCAGTATGTAAAAGGGATACAAAATAGAAAAAGGTTTACTTGATAATATGGAAATTAGAATGAGTCTGCACTGCCCCATGGTAAATGCAGGAGACAACATTTCAACTGTTCAAAGAACAAAGGCAAAAAGGAGGGTCAAGAATGGGTTTTTGTACTGTCATGTGACATCCCATGAGAAATTCAGTGGATACACCCATTCACTAAGGAGATAGTTATTTATTTTCTTCACACACACACACAAACATATATATATAACTAAAAAAATCATTTCTATTCCAGTGAATTTAAAGTACGCATAAGTTGCTGCAGATAATTTATTAATTATATAATTTACTAGCAGTACTTAGCCATATAACATCTGGGTTGTGAGATGGTGATTTCAAAATATAAATAGCCCAGTTTGCTGAATACACAAAATGCATTTCTGCAGAGGAGAAAGACACCCCACCTAACCAGTGTCCTAGATATGACACTAAACAATCCGATGGCAAGTTTCCAATAATGCTGGAGCTTTGGAGAATGTGGTGTACCCCTTCATTGTCATCACTCTCAGGTTCACTCTGTCTTGGAGTGGTAGAACCTGATAGGGTCCTATCTATCAGTCAAATAGAACCGTTTGACATTTAAACTAAGTGCAGACAAATGACTAGTGCCAAATTGAATTGTTAGAAATAGATCTGTTAGATCATTTAACTGTGTGTAAACAGATGACATTTATTCAAACTGTTAGTGATACATTGCAAGAATTGGAACCATTTAATTATGGTTCCAAGTCTTGCTATGTATCACTAACAGTTCAATTGTTGACTTATGCTAAATTGAATTATTTGAAATAGAACTGTTTGGTTATTTAACTGAGCATATCTACAAAATGTGTTTATAATTCATATATTTAATATATATGTAAAAACAGGATTCGGCATTAAATTACCAACAATGGTTGACATGCCATAAAACTAAACCAAACCAATCACCATGTCTATTTCTTGTTATTACAGCATGGATGCCTCTAGACAGGACACCTTGTATGGTATAATAGTTAACAAACTAGGCTAACAGAGCATTGTTTGTAAGTTTGATTTTCACTGAGCGCCTGGTTCCAACTAAACTGTATGCCATGCTGAGTGTAAACAAAGCTGTAACTAGAAATAGATAAATAATAGAAACAAATAAAACCTTTTTTAAATAATAATGATAATAATAATCCTAAATGACAGCATTGCTGAGAATGGCCAGAATCCTGAGATGAGTCCGGGAGACTTGAGGAGACTTGCTGTCACTCAAACTCCAGAGAAAAACCATCAGCTAACACTGATGTGAAAAACTCTAAAGAAGTAAATAATAATCCTAAATTTAATAAAAGTGAATGAATATCTTTTAATTTCTATTATGAGAATCTGTTTGTGATGGATAACATTATCTCTGAGTGAAGAACAAATGGGAGTGTAAATGTTCCCCAAAAAGCACCTTCAAAGTTGTAAAGTGGGCAATATCACCACACCCAAGAGTTGGACATGAATGGCTAGAACAGAAAAAAGGAGTTGGAGAAATGAAAGAGCAGAAGACTGTCTGAGCCTTCCCATTTCTTGAGACATGTGGATGAGGATCTTATTAAAGATCTGAGGAATTTTGTAAATTGCTAATTTGTAGCCAAGTGTGTGAAAAATTAATATGCTGAGAACTCACCTAAAGACAATAAATTAATAAAAGATGTTTGTAATTTCTTTTTGTCACTGTATAAAATCAGCAGTGTATCATAATGATTCACAAAATTCAGGATTTTGAGTGAGAACAAGTGACAACAACTAAGAATTGACTGTCAACCCCATCACACAAGTTTTATTAAGTCTCTGTCTGTCATCCTCCCAAATAGTTTTCTTTCTTTCTTAAAATTGTCAAGTTTTATTAAGTTTCTCTCTGTGTCAGTCCTATCTTTCAGGATTTTTCAGGATTCTTTCTTTCTTTAAACTGCCAGGTTTTATTCAGTCTCACTATCTTTGTTCTTTTTCTTTCTAAAAATGATCAAGTTTTATTCAGTTTATGTTTCTCTGTCTTCTCAACCATGGATTTCTTTCTCTTTGCATAAAACTTGGAAGTTTTATTCAGTTTCTCTTTGCATCTCTCTCTCTCTCTCTCTCTCTCTCTCTCTCTCTCTCTCTCTCTCTCTCTCTCTCTCTCTCTCTCTACTATGTTTAATACTCTATCTTTCTTTCTTTCTTTCTTCAACTGACAGTTTCCTTCCATACAAGTTTTATTCAGTTTCTCTTAGCATCTCTCTCTCTCTCTTTCTCTCACTACTATGTTTCCCAGTCTTTCTTTCTTTCTTTCTTTCTTTCTTTCTTTCTTTCTTTCTTTCTTCAGCTGACAGTTTCCTTCCTTCTTTCCTTCAATACAAGTTTTATTCAGTTTGTCTTCACATCTTTCTTTCTCTCTATGCTTTAGAATTTTTCTTCACTTCTTTCTTTCTTTCTTTCTTTCTTTCTTTCTCCCTTTCTTTCTTCAACTGTTACCTTCTTTCAATACAAGTTTTATCATTTCTCTTAGCTTCTATCTCTCTTGCCCCTTTGCTTCACATTCTTTCTTTCTTTCTTTCTTTCTTTCTTCAGCTTTTACCTTCCTTCCTTCCTTCAATACAAGTTTTTTTCAGTTTGTCTTCACATCTTTCTTTCTCTCCTATGCTTTAGAATTTTTCTATCTTTCTTTCTTTCTTTCTTTCTTTCTTTCTTCAACAGTCACCTTCTTTCCTTCCACAAATACCCTTGGGAAAGGTATGAATCCAATTATTCTCCCTCCAGCTATGGGTAAATAGTAGGACAGACTAGGTTCTTCAGCCTTGGTGAGGCAACTAGTCTAGGAGAAGGAAAACTCTGAATTCAAACCTGTCAAACTCCGCTTAAAAATTGACCTTGTGTCATATCCTGCCCGAGCGGAGGGGTTGGTAAATAGGACCTTCTTTCCTTCCATACAAGTTTTATTCACTTTCTCTTAGCATCTATCTCTTTACTATACTTCACAGTCTTTCCTTCTTTCCTTCTTTCTTTCCTTCTTTCTTTCTTTCTTCAACAGTTACCTTCTTTCCTTCCATACAAGTTTTATTCACTTAATCTTAGCATCTATCTCTTTACTATACTTCACAGTCTTTCCTTCTTTCTTTCCTTCTTTCTTTCTTTCTTTCTTTCTTTCTTTCTTTCTTTCTTCAACAGTTCTCTTCTTTCTTTCCATACAAGTTTTATTCACTTAATCTTAGCATCTATCTCTTTACTATACTTCACAGTCTTTCCTTCTTTCTTTCCTTCTTTCCTTCTTTCTTTCTTTCTTTCTTTCTTTCTTTCTTCAACAGTTCCCTTCTTTCCTTCCATACAAGTTTTATTCACTTAATCTTAGCATCTATCTCTTTACTATACTTTACAGTCTTTCCTTCTTTCTTTCCTTCTTTCTTTCTTTCTTTCTTTCTTTCTTCAACAGTTCCCTTCTTTCTTTCCATACAAGTTTTATTCACTTAATCTTAGCATCTATCTCTTTACTATACTTCACAGTCTTTCCTTCTTTCTTTCCTTCTTTCTTTCTTTCTTTCTTTCTTTCTTTCTTTCTTCAACAGTTCCCTTCTTTCTTTCCATACAAGTTTTATTCACTTTCTCTTAGCATCTATCTCTTTACTATACTTCACAGTCTTTCCTTCTTTCTTTCTTTCTTTCTTTCTTTCTTTCTTCAACAGTCACCTTCTTTCCTTCCATACAAGTTTTATTCACTTAATCTTAGCATCTATCTCTTTACTATGCTTCACAGTCTTTCTTTCTTTATTTATTTATTTCTTTCTTCTTTTCTTTCCTTCTTCTTTTCTTTCTTTCTTTCTTACTTTCTTCAACAGTCACTTACCTTCCTTCCATACAAGTTTTATTCATTTTCTCTGAGCATCTATCTCTTTACTATGCTTCACAGTCTTTCTTTCTTTCTTTCTTTCTTTCTTTCTTTCTTCAACAGTCATCTTCTTTCCTTCCATACAAGTTTTATTCACTTTCTCTTAGCATCTATCTCTTTACTATTTCTTTCTTTCTTCCACTGTCACCTTCCATTCTTTCTTCCATAAAAGTTGTATTCACTTTATCTAAGAATCTATCACTTCCTCTACTATGCTTTACAGTCTTTCCTTTTTCTTTCTTTCTTTCTTCCATTGTCACCTTCCTTCCTTCCTTTTTTCCTTCTTTCCATACATGTTTTATTCACTTTCTCTTAGCATCTATCTCTCTACAATGCTTCACAGTCTTTCTTTCTTTCTTCAACTGTCACCTTCCCTTTTTCTTTCCATACAAGTTTTATTCACTTTCTCTTAGCATCTCTCTCTCTTTCTACTATGCTTCACAGTTTTTCCTTCTTTCTTTCTTTTTTTCTTTAACTGTCACCTTCCTTTTTTCTTTCCATATAAGTTTTATTCACGTTCTCTTAGTATCTCTCTCTCTCTCTCTCTCTCTCTCTCTCTCTCTCTCTCTCTCTCTCGCTCTCTCTCTACTATGCTTTACAGTCTTTCCTTCTTTTTTTTTTCTTCAACTGTCACCTTCCCTTTTTCTTTCCATATAAGTTTTATTCACTTTCTCTTAGCATCTCTCTCTCTCTCTCTCTCTCGCTCTCTCTCTACTATGCTTTACAGTCTTTCCTTCTTTTTTTCTTTCTTCAACTGTCACCTTCCCTTTTTCTTTCCATACAAGTTTTATCCACTTTCTCTTAGCATCTATCTCTCTCTCTACTATGCCTCACCGATTTTCCTTCCTTCTTCCTTTTTTTCTTCAACTGTCACCTTCCTTCCTTCCTTTCTTCCTTCCTTTCTTCCATACAAGTTTTATTCACTTTCTTTCAGCATCTGTCTGAAATCCTTAAAATTTACCTCAACAAATTTGTTTTTTTAAAACAATTTTGTTTGGTTTGGTATCTTTGTTTATGGATGTATCAACTCTTTGAGCATTATCTAAAGCCAAAGCCATCTTTAGTGAAGAACTGTAGTGGTACTATTTAACCCATAGCTGAGAGGGGGATAAAGGGGGGTCATTTTTTCCCCGAAGTGTATTAGTCTGAATGTAAACATAATAGCATGACTGGATTTTGAACTCACTTATTTTGAGACCACAGTCCAGTAGTTTGGGCATTACATCATGGAGACTTCCCTAACAAGTTTGTTGTATCTGATAAATCCATATTAGTAGTAAATGACACAATTGTCGAATAACAACCTGGGAATTTCGACAAAATACAACTGAAATTAAGATTACAGAAACTAACTAATGATTGACAATGGTTTATTTTATTAATTTTGAATAATCTTGCAACCATGAAAGTAATATAAGAGGTGGAAAAATAGAAAAAAAAATGAGATACTAATTTCTTTCTTTCTTCCTTCCTTTTTTCATTTTTTTTTCTTGCAAAGAAAAATAAAACAAACACTTCTACCCATTACATGTGACCTAATAAGCATTTTTTCTATTTTTTCTTTTCACTGTGAATAACCATTTCTCTTATTAAGTCTGACAGCAAAACATGGAAACTGCTTTTCTGCAAATTCCCTGAAGATCTCTTCTGTGGCGATACTGCATTCTGAAGAATTCTGGAATCGAGAAGGTATTCTTTGAAATCCAATGACAGCTCCAGCAGCAGCAGCAGCCATCACTGACGACCACCACAAAAGATGAAGATTTCCACGTGATACTCTTTTACACCCACATTCTTTTTATTCTTTTGTTTAATTCATGATAGGGAAGTGGTGCTGATTCAGGTGGTTATATATCCAAGGTGGGCGGAAGATCTTGCAGAGGGAGGGTGGGGATGAGTTGAGGATGGGGTAGAGAAGGTAAAAGGAAACAAACAAGTAACACTTGAGAAATATTTGATCTGTCATTAAACATCCAAAGAATAAAGAATGTAACCTTCAAGAAACATAATCGATAGTATTGAAAAGAGAGGTAGACATTTACTAAACTTAGCTTAGTCTGGCATAAGGCCAATGACAGGAATGGAAGCTTGAAAATAGCTGACTATGACAGTTTAGACATATAGAGGTTCTTGGTGTAGAGTAATTGTTGTCTGTATATATTATCTAGTGTGACTTTGTAAAAGGATTACCTGGGTAAGAGGTATGTAGCATGGTCTGCTGTAACCAGTTTTGAAGGGATGACTAATGACAGGAGGTAGCAGTAAGCTTTGTCTAAGAGAAAGACCAAGTTCTTATTTTGTACACATCACAGTAGCTTGTATCAGCATTGGGTAAAGAAGATAGTTGAGTGGAGGACAACATAGGATGTATTGAAGAATAATCTATAATAATAATACAATAAGACATGAAAACATTTGTTTGAATGTTACACCCTGTCAACACCTCAGATAAATAAAGGACCATTCTATTTTGATTGTGAGAAAAGAAAGGGAAAGAAAAGAATATGCTACATATCAGAGAAAAAAGAAAGCAAATATAAGAGAGAAAGAAGAAGCAATAATGCTATATATTAAATGCTTATCACCTGTTTCAGTGGAAAAGAAGGAAGGAAGAAAGAAAGGATGTGAAAAAAGGAAAGAATTAAAAAATGTAAGAAAGAGATAGATATTCTTTTTATCTATGAATGGTAACAAATAAAGTTGGGGACTGAAGTCAAGGAGGGCGCTACTCCTTTCCCTAGATTGCTCCACTTTAACCTTGATCCGTACCTTATAATGCTGAGTGTTAAGCAAGGCGGCATCAAGTACCATTTTTTGAGTCTTTGGTATGACTCGACTTGGGATTGAACCCAGGTCTCCTGGGCCATTGGCAAACACTCTAACCATCATGCCAATGTTCAGTACTATGAATGGTAATGCACTCAAAATTCTATTAAAAGTTTTTGGGCTGCTATATAAAGGAAATTAGTGACAGTTTGCTGAAGAGTTTGGTGATAAATGATACCTAATAATATCCATTTTGATTGCATAATGTTCTACCAGAAATAATAAATCCTGATAGCTTTAGTTTAGAAGAAAAAATAACTTTTTATTAAAAAAAGGCAGGAGCTGTACTTATTTATGGGTGATAGTGTAATAATAATAATATCCATTGTGAGTGTATAATGTGCCACAAAAAATAATAAAAACCTAGTTGACAGGGAAGGAAAAGAACATGCTACAGGTCAGAGAGAAAAAGAAAGCAATCATTTTAAGAAAGAAAGGAAAGAGAGAGAGACAAAAAACAATAATGCTGTACATCAGATGCTTATCTACTTTAATGGAATAGAAGAAAGAAAAAAAGAAAGAGATAAAGAAATGGAAGAGATTGATAGATAGGAAGAGAGAGAAAAAATGTGTAAAAGAAAGAAATGAAGAACACTTTTGTAAGCACTTGGATAGTATGACGTAAGTTTGGCATCTTAGAGTCCAGTGTGATTCACCATCTTCACAACAACATTTTGGTAATGTACAATTGGATGCTTTGCTGGGGTTGTGAAGATGAATCACAATGGACTATGAGATGCCAAACTCACCTGATACTCTCCAAGTGCTACTTTAGGCTTGCCCGACCTTGCTTGGTCATTAATGTTTTTGCAACCAGAGCAAAATTTATTGAATTGTCTGCTTACTGTATAGTGATTAACTCTGCCTTCTCATTTCATGCAACAATTTTTTTTTGGTTGCTTCCACAGTATTAGGGCCCAGTTCAAACTAACAAAGTATATGTTCCTGAATTAGACTATGTTGTACAACAATCTGTGCAGCTTTTAAATCACACAGAGAATGAAGCGATGAACATGTCAGTGTACCGACTACTACAATATGATCAACAGTAATGGGTACCTTACATGGTTGGAACAACTTTGGTTATGTGATATATGTGCCACAAATCAGCATGTACCAGAATATTACAAAACTTTTGATTCATCCTAGTACTACTAAACTTGGAGGTGTGTGTATGATGGCAATAAAAGGAAATGGTCTCAATGAACCAGGGGTTGGGTTTTATGGTATATCAACCATTGTTGGTAATTTAATGCCAAATCCTGTTTTTACATATATATTAAATATATGATCTGTAAACATGTTTTGTAGGCACACACAGTTAAATGATCAAACAGTTCTATTTCTAACAATTCAATTTAGCATAATTCAACAAAGTTAAATGGTTCCAAGTATTGCTGTGTATCACTAACAATTCAATTAACATCAGTCATTTGTTTACAAACAATTAAATTGTCAAACAGTTCTATTTCAAGCAATTCAGTTTAGCATAAGTCATTTGTTTGCACACAGTTTAAATATTAACCAATTCTATTCGAACCATAGATAGGACCCTATCATGGGCTACCACTTCAGAACAGAGTGAACCTGGAAGCAATGGCAATGAAGGGGTACTCCACATTCCCCAACACTCCAGCATTACTGGAGCATCACCATCAGGTTGTTTAGTGTTGTATCAAGGACACTGGTTGGGGTGGGAGTCTTAACCCTCTGCAGAGATGCAATTGGTGTATTCTACAGACCCAGCCAATCAATGTGCTGATTTCAAATCCTAGACAAAACTGTTTGCATTTCACTTTGCACAATAACCTTGGGAAAGGCATGAATCCATTTTTTCTTCTTTCAGTTATGTGTAAACAGTAGGACAGACTAAGTCCTTTAGACTTGTTATAACAACTGGTCTAAGAGATGGAAAACTCTAAATTCAAACCAGTTGCACTCCCTTTAAAAATTGACCCTGTGTTGCACCCTGCTTGTGTGGAAAGGTTGTTAAACATATACATATACAACCACACACACACACTGGCCTTGTCAGCTGCACCTCTACAGAGGGGTAGGACCCACCTCCCAAGTGTGTCCTGGATATGACATTAAACAATCTAATGGTGAGGTTCCAGTAATGCTGGAACTTTGGGGAATGCAGAGTATTCCTTCATTGCCAGGTTCACTCTCCCCAGAGTGCTAGCACCTGATAGGGTCCTATCTATAGGTTAAATAGAACTAAACAGTGTACTTATGCTAAACTGAATTGTTTGAAATAGAAGTTTTTACATTAAACTGTATGTAAACAAAAACTGTACTTATGCTAAACTGAATTGTTTGAAATAGAAGTGTTTTTGGACTTGTTGGCTGGGGCTGCAGAATACACCGACTGCATCTCTGCAGAGGAGTAAGACTTCCTCAACGAGTGTCCTAGATATGACCCAAAGCAATCAGACGATGAGGCTCCAGTAATACTGGATCTTTGGGGAATGTGGAGTACTCCTTTACTGCCATCACTCCCAAGTCCACTCTGGCCTGGAGTGGTTGCACCTGATATGGGTCCTATCTATGAGTTAAATAGAACTAAACCATGTACTTATGCTAAACTCAATAATTTGAAATAGAACTGTTTATATGTTTAAAAATGGATTTGGCATTAAATAACAAACAATGGTCAATATGCCATAAAACCAAACCAAACCAAACCAAACCAAACACACATACACACAAACATACACACACACATGCACACACATACATGAACACATGCACACACCCACACACACACATATATATGCTGTATAAAGAATTAGCCCTTATACCATACTCAAATATATATATATATATATATATATAATATCTAAAAGGGCAAAACCTATCCACGCAGGTTTCACCTAAGAGATCATCAGGATAATTCTGACTAAAGACAGTTGTTCCAAGTGACATTTTATTCTTAAAGTGGCCACTTGAAAGATTTTAAAAAAATAGCATAAAAAACAAAAAAACAAACCCATATTCTATTTGCCAAGATATATGTGTGTGTGTGTGTGTGTGTGTGTGTGTGTGTGTGTGTGTGTGTGTGTGTGTGTGTGTGGTTGGGCAGCAGTCTTTCATTAAAGCATGTTTGATTAAAAACAAATGTGTTTTTATTATTTAATCAAACATGCTTAAATGCAATATATAATTTTATTAAGATTCTTTCAAGTTTCCTGATAAGTGTCTTGGTTTCAGGTTGGAATTGGTGGATGAATTTATCAAAATTGTTCTGAGTGCTTTCGGACATTTCATAGGCTATCATCAGGGGTTGCCAACATGTATAAAGAGAGTTTTTTTTTTTAATATTCCATATTTCTTGATAATATTCTATTTCTGTTGATAGCATTCTGTTTTTTTTTAATTCATCAGCATCTCAGTTTTATCCAACTCTGGGTTTACATAATTTTGTAATGTTATAAAAACCTAAAAACTCTTTCAAAAACTTTTTAAAAAACACTCTTTATACATGCACGCAACCCTTGATGACAGCTTATGAAAGGTCCGAAAGTGCTCAGGACTATTTTGGTAAATTCATCCACCAATTCCAACCTGAAACCAAGACACTTATCAGGAAACTTGAAAGGATCTTAATAAAATTATATAGACAAAATGTGTCTTTATTATTTAATCAAACATGCTTAAGTATATATATATATATATATATATATATATATATATATATATATATATATATATGTACACAAGGCAGAGGGTTTGAGTGAATACAAACCAAATCATGAATAATCTATAAAGTAAGCAAAGTTTTTTGTTTTTTAATGTATGTTACTCGTTTTCAATTAGGTTGTTAAAAATGAAAAAAATGATTATTTTATAAAAAGTGGAATTTCCTCAGAAACTGTATGTAATGTTTAATAAATTAAAAAATAGAATGAATATGTGTGATAAATAGAAAACTTCTCATGAAGCAAAATATGTGTATAAAACATTACCAAAAGAACATGTGTGTGAGACAGATAAGAAAGGTTAGCTAAAATTTCTGTGGTTTCTCTCAGTGAATACCATAAAAAGAAAGACATTTAAAAAAAAAAACACTCCAGTGTAGTAAGGCACGGTAGCTACATTTGCCCTAGCACACAAACCATGCTTGTCCAGAATAGCACAAAGAGGAAATGTCTGCAGTAATGTAGAAAAAATATATAGAGAGAAATGTAATACTTACATTCACAATCTAGATAAAAGGAAGTTTCATTCATTTGCTTTTTTTTTTAATGGTCATGCACTCAGAATTGCCATTGAAAGTTTTTGATTGCTACATATTAATATTTTCTGTTTACAGTTTCCAGCAGAGTTTGGTAATAAATAATACCTAGTAATATCTGTTTTGATTGTATAATGTTCTGGGAATGATAAAATCTTGTTATATTTGGATTAGAAGAAAATTGACTTTTAATAAGAAATTGTATGAGGAATCTTTATTCATGGTTGTTGCTAAAATAATAATATCCATTTTGATTGTATCATGTCCTGCTAAAAATGATAAAATCCTGGTGACTTTGGATGGAAAAAAATTGCCTGGGGTGTACTTATTTATGGGTAATGCTGTCATCATAAATAATATCCATTTTGATTGTATTATGTTCTGTTTGAAATTATAAAATCCCGGTAGATTTGGTTGAGAAGAAAATTAACTTTTTATAAAAAATTGTTAGAGGTGTACATATTTATGGGTGATGCTGTAGTTTATGGGTCAGTATAATATTTCATCTAATGAAAATTCAAGATAATATTACATCTAATGACTGGAGGCTGACAGTGTGACTTGTAATGAAAATCCATTAAAATTAAAATGAGAGAATACTAGTCAAAAATTATTAATGTTTGATAATGCTTCATCTAGTAAAAAATAAAAAGGAAGATAATATTATTACTAACATATTCCTAAAATAAATAAAACTAAAAATAAACATATCATCAAGCAGCTGGGGAAAAAATAAAGAATAAGTTTGTATGGTTAGATTCTTGTTTGTCTTAATTTTTAAAGTTTTTCTTCCCCTTCCTCCTTTTCTTGCTTGAATTTAAATTTTTTCTTCTTCTTTTCTGCTTCCTCAATTTTTACCTTCTTTCATTTTTTTAAATCTCTCTCTCTCTCTCTCTCTCTCTCTCTCTCTCTCTCTCTCTCTTACCTTAATTTTGAATTTTTTTCCTCAGTGGTCCAACTAGCAATGAAAACATTTCTTTGATATCTAATTATACAACTGCCAAAGGCAAATTTTTGCTGATCTTTTTTCCTTTCTTTTTTCCTTTTCTTTTTTCCTTTTCTTTTTTTTTTTCTTTTTTTGTGCTCCATTCATTCCATACTTCTCTTATCCAACGATCGAAAAAGCAATGCTTCCAATAGAAGAGCTTCATATAATTGGTGTAGCGCTGAAGGACTTTGTATTTGCTGATAATGTTTTTTCACCCTTTTTTCTTATTCCTGCAAATTCTAACTTTAAGTTATTTCAGCAGAATCAATGCTAAACATCATTAGCATGAAAAACTTTAGTATTTTTATTTATTGCGAATTTATGAGATAGAATACTTGAAGCAAAATGAATCAAATAAAACATTCATAGATCCATCCTTAAATTCATATACAAGGGTGCTCTAAAAGTAATGCCTTCTACTCATTTCTGCAGAAAATATAACATATACAGAGAGCATAATAACATCATTGGGAAGATGGTTGGTTGGTTGGTTGGTTGGTTGGTTTTACCTTTGTTATTTGATGCCAAAGTTAGTCTTTTATTTCTGAATACTATTATATGGTTTCAAGTAACAAATAATAATAATTTTTTTATAAACAATTTTAGCTTCAAGTAACTATTCTAAATACAAATAATTTTCATAATGGCCTGGGAGACCTGGGTTCAATCCCAGGTCGAGTCATACCAAAGACTTTAAAAATGGAACTTGATACCACCTTGCTTAACACTCAGCATTATAAGGTACGGTTCAAGGGTAAAGTGGAGCAATCCAGGGAATGGAGTAGCGCCCTCCCCTACACCTTGGTGTAGTAGCTATCGAAAAGGGAGCCTTCAGGTCACCCTCGACTATGGTCGCTAACTTTACTTTTTACTTACTTATATATTAATTACTGGCAAAAATATAGAGCCAGTAGTTGTGACTGTTTGAAAAAAATAATATTTTGTATAGGAAAACTTGCTTAATCCAATGGTGTTACTTTGATGATACAGTCAAGTTTACAGTGAGGTACACTTCAGATATATGTACATATACAACCATGGAAACCCGAGTTCAAATCCTGGATGAGGCTGTTTATATTGTACATAGTACTAATACTCTTGGGAAAGGTATGAATCCAACTATTCTCCCTCCAGCTATGGGTAAATAGTAGCACAGTCTAGCTCTTTCATTTAGGTATGGTAACCAGTCTAGGAGAAGGAAAATTCTGAATTCAAACCTGTTTAACTTAGCTTAAAAATTGCCCCTGTGTTACATCCTGTTTGTGTGGAGGATTTGGTAAACATGTACATATACAACCACACACACACACGCACACGCACACACACACACACACACACACACACACACACACATATATATATATATATATACAATTATGATAAAAATTTAATTCTAAAAATATTCTTAATTAGGAAACTCTTCTTTAGAGTGCTCAATGCATAAGAATACAGATCAATATCACAATATTTTTCAAGTATGAGATAAAATGATAATAAAACAGGATAAAAAGTCACAACTCAGAGTTTCACATTGTTGATCCTTAGGTGAGCTAGTATTCAACATGAATATATATATATATATAGTATTATTCGGTCTAGTAAAACTGGAGTTTTTCCATCAGGACAAAAAAAAAACATTCAACAGTGAACATTTAAATTTTCCTGGTAAAGAGCTCAATGTAACTGACATTAAAGAACAATAATTTCTTTAAGAAAAAACAAAAACCAGTCACATTAGGATTATAAATTTATTTCCATCCTGTTACGGGTTTTTGATATAAATCAAAAACACCAACAAAAATTAACTGGACTTCTTTAGATATTATGGATAAAATAATTCAGAATAGACACAGGAAAGAAGGGTGGGAGGAGATAGAAGAGGGGTGTAGAGTTTTCTCCTCATTTAGCCCACTTCCGTTTTTTTTATTTTATTGCCAGTTGGAATTATTGTAAATTGATTTTTTTATTTCTATTTTTTAAATTCTAAATACTTTTCGACTTAAAACTCCAGATTTAATACTAATTTAGATAAATATAACTTCCTTTCATAACTTTACGTAAGGATACAGTAATAATAGGATTAAATTGAGATTTAAGGTAAATGAATAAAAATTAAATTAAATTAAAAAATTAGAAGAAACCATATGATGTGTACGTACTCTTCAATGGAGGGGTAACTGAATTAATAGGCACAAAAATAAAATTGAAATTAAAAATAAATTTAATTTTAAATTTTGAATTTAATTTAATATAAGTATTACTGTATCCTTATGCAAAGTTATTAAAGAAAGTTATATTTATCTAAATTAGTATTAAATCTGAAGTTAAAATTTAATTAGAAGTTAGAATTTTAAAAAAAAAAATTAATTTACTATAATTCCAACCGGCAATAAAATTTAAAAAAAATGGAAGTGGGCTAAATGAGGAGAAAACTCTTCACCCCTCTTCTATCCCTTCCCACCATTCTTTCCTGTGTCTATTCTGAATTATTTTATCCATAAGATCTGAAGTCCTGTTAATTTTTGTTGGTGTTTTTGATTTATATCAAAACACATAACAGGATGGAAATAAATTTATAATCCTAATGTGACCGGTTCTTGTTTTTTCTTAAAGAAATATATGTATATATTTTTTTTTAAAGTCAGTTGCTCAAACCATATTTATTGTGTGAGGAATTTGCCACTTGGCAAAATGTTTGTTCAATGACAGCCATACAAAATAGAAAAAAATAAGTTGAATACATGGGATTACCCACCTTTTTTCATATTTCCATTTAATGATGATGTGATGACCCTCATAAACTTTGTGTAACAAATTTTTGAGTCCATAATTTTGGGATTTTGAACCTACTCAGCCATAATACCATTGAGCACTTTCTATGCTTCTCTCTCTCTCTCTTTATATATATATATATATATATATATATATATATATATACACCCCTGGAAAAAAATATAAGATCCCCCTCAGAAATGAAGAGAAAGATATTGTTTATAATTTTAAAATTATGAAAATCAGACATATAAAAGATAAGACATAAAGACAATAAGATCTAAAATATGAAGAAATTTCAATTCATTTCTTATATGTATTTATATTAGCATTTATGCTTAATTTTAAAATTTTGTTTTGACAAATAAAAGTCCAATGAGCAGAATTATAGAATATAAAGGCAAATTTTTTTATTTGATATTTTGTAGATCCGCTGTTAGCTTTGATAACCTCAAAAATTCGGCTAGGCATACAATTAACTAGTTTCTGAAGTTGAACCAAAGGTATTTTTTCCAATGTGTCTAAGATTGTTTTTTGGAGTTAAGAAATTGCTGAGTACAGTCAACTTTTTCATAAACTTTTGCAACAATCAATCCCCATAAATTTTCTATAGGATTGAGGTCTAGAGAGCACGCTGGGTGGTCAAGAAGTCTTATTTTTTGTTCAAGCAAATACTTCTTTGTTATTGATGCATTGTGGATAGCAGCGTTATCTTTCTGAAAAATCCAACCTTCACCACATTAAACAACGCCCTTCTTGTGCAAGAGATAAATAATTTAGCAATTTCACATAATCTGCTGCTTTTTGTCAACCATAGGCAAATTGTAGTTTAAGTTTTCTTGAAGATGAGAAGGCCCCCCAGATCATAAGAGATCCTCCTCCACTATGCCTTGTTGAGTAATTCTCTTCTGGAAAATTTTTTGTGTGCCAGTACTTCTGAAAGCCATCTGGACCATTAAAATTGAATTCCTTTTTGTCTGAGAAAACAACTTTTCACCATTCTTTAGCACTTATAGTTTGATATTGACAATGAATTCTTTTCTTATGCTTAATTTTTTCATTGTTTAAATGCCTTCTAATTAATTGAGTACTGCAAGGAGCATCTACTCGAGATTCCAATATTTTTGATGTTGACAAAGTTTTCTTTTTTACTATGCAAACAATTCTTCCCATGAATTGTGGTGATAATTTTTCTGGCCTGCTAGTTGGTTTTCTTGTTTCATACTTATTTGGACTTTTCAAGTAATTGCAGATAAGGGTTTTACTGCGTTCTAAGGCCTTCAAAATTTCTCTCTGAGATTTTCCGACTTTTTCAGAGCTGTAATCTTGCCTTTCTCAAATTCAGATAATTTAGTTCCTTTAGCCATTTATGTTTTTAGTATTTTAAGTATTACAGTTTTAATAGTTTTTATATAATGTAGAATATATACAATAAATTTTTCAATTAAATTAAATCCTTTTTTCTTTAGATTTATTGATGGTCTTATATTTATGTCAAAAATAAATTCTAAAATTTAGCATAAAAGCTAATATACATATAAAAAATGAATTAAAATTTCTTCTTATTTTAAATTTAAATGTCTCTTATCGTTGATATATCTGATTTTCATAATTTAAAAATTGTAGACAATATCTTTTTCTTTGTTTTTGAGGGTGGTCTTATATTTTTGTCCAGGGGTATATATATATATATATATATATATATATATATATACAGAGAGAGAGAGAGAGAGAGAGAGAAATGATGAACTTACTGCTAGATGAAATCTAAAGTGTGATATAAGATCTAAAATGGTTGCAAAACCAGCAAAATTATAGGCATATATATTTAGGTAGAAAATTCACTCCAAGACATATTTCCTTTTTTATTAAATTTTTTCTTGCTAGCAAGTAAGATGCCAGAAATAGCACCAACATTTTCTGGATTTCAAACACTGCAGCATGACAATGTTCAGATGACTGAAAGTATACAAATTTCTGCTAAAAAAAGGTTTTCTTCAATTTTTATACAGGCTTGATTCATATTTTCAGCATTTTACTATTATTGGTGATGGGGGGTATCTTCATGGCATAGTGGCTAATGTACTAGACTGCAACATCATAGTAAGCAAGTTCAAACTCCAATCGCCTAATTGCATTCTCTTTCAGACTAATACCTTTGTTGAAGGTATGAACCCCTTATCTCTTCAGCAATAGCTTAAATAGTATCGCAACTGTTCTTCTACAAGGATGGCTTTGGCATTAAATAACCCACAAAAGTTGATATGCCATTAAACAAAGAAACCAGGATATTTACCTTCATGGCAACGTTGTAAATTGTGTTTGGGGAAAAATAGCTTAAGTTTTCAGGATTCTAACAATCTACTGTATAAAAGATTAGAATTGGCTGCCAAATGAAGATCAGCCATGTAAAAATCGTGAGTTGTTACCCTGTTTTGTTTTATTTCAGAGTTGAAATTATTGCATGATTGACAAGATTTGGTAAAAATATCTCCCACATTTCAAATTGTCACCTGTGTGAAACAAGTCACCTCAAGTAAGTGGTAATGGTAGCTCCATCTAGCTGATATCTTATCATTTTTTTTTAGATATAATCAGTTCCGATCATGGCTTGAACTGGTGCACACTGTGTATTTGCTGTTGAAGTGTTTTTTTTAAATCTGGTGAATCTGTAATTACTTATTTCATGTTTTGTCAGAATGATGCTGTTCCAGATAGAATTTTCAACCTTTAGCAGTATTGATTTTATACACACACACACACACACACACACACACACACACACATACACACACATATATATATATGAGGTGCATATGATAAGTTTCCAGACTTTTTTTGTATGGGCACTTTTATTGATAGTACACACATGAAACTCTAGTCCCCTTCCAAGTAATCTCCTCCGGCTGCAATGCACTTGTTGTACTGTTCCAACAACTTCTGGAAGGCCCCATGGAAGTCCTCTTGTGTGAACGTGTCAATGACCTTCATCACAGCCTCTTTCATCTCCTCAATTGTCTCATAATGACAGCCTCTGAGCTTAGGGAATAACCAAAAGTCACAGGGAGCAAGGTCTGGACTATAGGGAGGGTGAGGAACTGTCTTGATGCCCATCTTGCTCAAATAGTCTGTGCCAAGGATGGAGTTGTGGACTGGTGCCACTGACCCGATTTGAAGAGTGCTGGCCTCTTCTGACAGAATCTCTTCCTGAACTCCCTTAAAACGTCAACATAGTAACCCTAACCCTAACCCTTTGGCCAATCAACTCTGGTCAATTGACTTCCTTACTCCTCCCACACCTCTCATCATCCCTCACTGACTCCCTGTCTTCCTTGAATCTCTTATGCCACTCAGAAACTGATGCTTGATTCATGCAAGATGCTCCAAAAGCAGTCTGAAGCATTCGATACATTTCTGTGGCATTTTTTCCAAGTTTAAAACAGAATTTTATTGCATATCATTCTTCTAAAGTGTCCTCATGTCCAGATTGCATTTTTGAAATTCACCAGCTGTGACAATCAGGATTTAGTAGGATGTATTCAAATTCCTGCTGTAGCTGTTCATTTGAACCTGAAATCATAAAAATTGGTCAGTCATCTCATAAGATGTATAGCAATAACATACTGAATGTTCAAGATTCTATGACAATTTTAAATGCCCATATATATATATATATACACAGTATTTGAAGACATATAAGATACTTTTTTTCCTAAAAATCACCCTTCCAATAAGATCAAAGGTCAGCTTTGAGTTACTGGCAATCAGAGTTCTAATGCTGCAGTACTTAAATCCCTGCCTAAATTGGGGTGCTATACACATGCCCTGTCAGCAGGGCCTAGTGAATACCTTACAGAGAATAAGACCTCCACCAAAACAAAAATGGGGATTGGTTTTGAGACTAAATGGCATCAGGTGACGAGGATCAAGTTTCAAAGATCTGGTGGGTGTGTGGTCATCATTTCATTGCTATTACTCTCTGTTTCACTTTGATCTGGAGGGAGTGGTTGTAATTATTAGGGTGCCATACATGGGTCAAATATATTTTTTAGAAAATTATCATGCTGACAGCTCAGATTTTCCTGACGCTCTTTCTCTCTATTTGTCCCTATCATCCATCACTTCTGGCAGGTCCTACAAACTACATCCAGTGTCAACACAGAGTTGATATAAGTAAGTTCTTTTGGGTTGGCCAACACTGGCACATCTATGAGTAGGGATCTATTGAAGAACATCACTTATGAGTTCATCCTTGCTTCTCCAGCAGTGTCCAGCATGTCTTGTGTGTCTTATTTGGTTTTTGAGATGGGAGGTAAGTAGCCTTCCAGGTGTTGTTTTGTGGGGTGTTACTTCCAGGATTTGTTCAAGATAGCTAATCACATTCTTGTGGGGGTGTCCTTGTGGTGTAATGGTTAAAGCGGTGGACTGCGGAATCGTAGTACGCTAGTTCGTACTCCAGTCGTACTATTACATTCACTTTCGGGCAAATACCTTTGGGAAAGGTATGAACCCCCTTATCCTCCCAGCTATGGGTTAAATAGCACCACTACTGTTCTTCTAGAAAAATGGCTTTGGCATTAAATAACCTAAAAAGAGTTGATATGCCATTAAACAAAGAAACCAAACCAAACATTCTAGTGTATTTTCCATCAAGCTTTTACTCTATGCATTTTGTTAGCATCCAAGTGGTGCATCCATACAGTAGTATGGATACCATCACATCTGCGAAGCAATCCCATTTTATTTTATCTGATTAATCAGAATTTCATAATATCTATTTAAAAAACTATATGATAGTGTATAAATTATTAATATTAATCATAGTTACTTGAAGTTATAATTGTTTACAAATGGTTATTATATTTCACATAATTGATAACAATTATTTGCAAACAATTATAGCTTCAGGTAAGTAAAGTTGGTGACCTTAGTTGAGGGTGACCCAAAAGCTTCCTTTTAATAGCTACCACACAGAGGTGTTGGAGAGGGCGCTACTCCTTCCCTGGATCACTCCACTTTACCTTTGTTCCTTACCTAATAAATGTTGAGTGTTAAGCAAGGCGGCATCAAGTACCATTTTTTGAGTCTTTGGTATGACTTGACCTGGGATTGAACCCCGGTCTCCCGAACCATTGGCTAACACCCTACTCATTGGTCTAATTGTTAGAGTGTTCATCAATGGTCCAGGAGACGGGATTCAATCCCAGTTCGAGTCATACCAAAAACTCAAAAAATGGTACTTGATGCTGCCTTACTTAACACTCAGCATTATAAGGTAAGGATCAAGGGTAAAGTGGAACAATCCAGGGAAGGAGTAGCGCCCTTCCCAACACTTTCGTGTGGTAGTTAATGATAAGGGAGCCTTCGGGTCATCCTCAACTAAGGTTGCCAAATTTACTTTACTTACCCTACTGCAGAGGATACAGTTGCCATATTAAAAGCCCCATCAAAAGAGCATATTGAAAAAGTTATTGCCTAACTTAAAGGGCACTTGTTGCTACCATTAAGCTTGATGCAAAGTGGCATATATTTTATAGAATTTGTATTATAATTAATTCCAAAGGAATAAATAAATAAGAGAAAATATTATTTAATTACCATTTAAGAGTTTTCTCTCTTAAAGAAATAATAACCATTTGGAGTGATTTTTCAAAGCATTTCTATAGTAAAATCATTTTTCAAAGCATTTCTATAGTAAAATCATTCCTACTGTATTTCTAATCTGTATCTAATGAGCCCAGCAAAAAGTAAATAATGTAAAGTTTGAATTAACTTATGAGATAATAATCTTAAGACAGTGGACCTAAATATAGCCATGAAATTCAAATGGTAAGTCAAAACAACATTCTACTTAGTTCAAATTGAAACGATTATTTTTAACTTGTAGCTAGTGCCAAAAAACCTGAGAATCCTGTGTTCTGTGGTAAAATCCTGACACTCATTCCCTTCAATCAATTTACTATCTTGGTCTGAGATTTACATTTTTACACCGGTGATCAATTTTAAATGCTCGTCTTTGTTTTTCAGCAGCAAATGTGATAGAAACAAATAAGGAGAACCTGACAGAGCTAGAGAAAGAACTAGCAGAGAGAGAGACAGAGAGAGACAGAGAGAAAGAGACTGATAGAGAAGAACAGATAAAAACAGAGACAGACAGAAATGGACAAAAACAGAGAAAGAAAAAATAGACAGAGAAATAGAGATAAAGAAAGAACCAGCAGAGACAAAGAGACAGATAGGGATGGACAAAAACAGAGATAGAGAGAGATAGAGAGAAAGAACAAAGATATAGACATACATACAGAGAGACAGAAACAGATTGCAAGAAAGAAGTAGCAAAGTGAGTTAAACTGATAGAAAGAAAAAGCAACCAGAAAGCAGGAAACAAATAGACTGTGAGAAACAGAAGTAGAGACAAAGAATGAGCAGAGAGAGAGAGAGAGACAGACAGACAGACAGAACAAGCAGAGAAACAGGCAAAAAGAAAGAGAAAGATGTGTGTTTTTGACTCTGTTTATTTTTAGCATTTTTGGAGAATATATTTATTTTGTTTCCATTATGCACATATGTGACTTGACGATTTTAGAAGTATCAAATTAGGATTGAACTAGTGTCTCTGTTGTGTACAAGTCGTGACAACAACAAAAACCATTTAAAAAGCAGTGAGTTGAAGTTTGTTTTTAAAAAATCCTTTATCGTGACATTGTTTTTTGTGATATTTCTGGAATCTATCTTGGTATGACACATGTAGAGAGAAAAAGAAGTTAGGAAGATTATCTTTAAGAGATGGAAAGAAAAATTGAGTAGGAGATAGAGAGAGAGAAAGAGATGAGCAGAGATACAGACAGACAAAGACAAATATAGAGAGACAAAAATATAAAAAGAGAGACAAAGCGAGAATGACCGTGATAGAGAGAAACAAACAAGTAGAGAAAGAGATAGAGAGAAAAAAGACAGATGTACAGAGAAGGATAGTGAAATACAGAGAGAAATAAACAAACATAGACAGAAAAAGATAAAGAGAGCCAGAGAATATCAGAGATAAAGAGAAGCTTAGAGAGAGAGAGAGAGAGAGAGAGAGAGAGAGAGAGAGACGGAGAATCAGGTAGAAAGACAAAGATAGATGTAGAGAAAAACAAAAGAACGATTGAGAGAAACAGTCATAGAGAAAGTGGCAAAAAGAGAGATAGAAATAAGTAATCAATGAGAAGGAAAGAAAATAACTAACAATGGTTGATATGCCATAAAACCAAACCAAACCAAACCAAACCAAATCATATATATTTAATATGCATTAAGAGGATTTGGCATTGAATAATCTACAATAATTGATATGCCATAAAACCCAACCAAACCAAATCATATATATTTGATATATATGTATAAAGAGGGTTTGGCATTGAATAACCAACAATGGTTGATATTCCATAAAACAAAACCCAAACTTCAACCTTTTCTTTTGATTCTCCTGCAATGTTACACCAAGCTTAATGCACACAAATACATATATTCAACTCCTGATGATGGCCTAGGAAAGGTCTGAAAGTGCTTGGGACAATTTTGGTAAATTCATCCACCTGAAACCAAGACACTTATCAGGAAACTTGAAAGGATCTTGATAAAACCATATAGACAAAATGTGTCTTTTTTATTTAATCAAACATGCTGCTTAACTACACACACACACACACACACACACACACACACATATATATATATGCACAACTGAAACATTTAACATCCACACACACACACACACACACACACACACACACACACATATATATATATATATATATATATATATATATATATATATATATAAATATATATGCAAAATGGAAACATTTAACACCTATTATAAAGCCAAGATTGGCCAAATGCGTAGAGTCTTCGCCAAAGGTCCAGGAGACTAGGGTTCAATCCCAGGTCAAGTCATACCAAAGACAGTAAAAAATGGTACTTGATGCCACCTTGCTTAACATTCAGCACTATAAGGTAAGGGTAAAGAGAAGCAATCCAGGTAATGAAGTAGTGCCCTCCCTTACACTTTGGTGTAGTAGCTATCGAAAAGGTAGCCTTCAGGTCACCCTTAACTAAGGTCACCAACATTACTTTTATACTACACTATAAAGCCAAGAAGATGGTTTCCCTCCCCCAAAAAACAGCTCATTATTATACATAAAATATACATCATCTTAATATTTTCTTTATCTCAAGGGCAAGAGAATAGATGTACATATTCTTATTTATAAAGTCGAGGAATTAATATTGTGAATTGAATTACCATGACCACAAAATCCACCGAACACTTACGCATGATATACGGGAACACTGGACAGCTGTTTCGACCTTATTAGGTCTCATCAGCAGTGTATACTGTAATCTCCACCACTGGAGATCGAACCAGTGACCACAGATTGCAGTGCTGAAATTCTACAACTGAGCCACCAGTTCATATTGCACACAAGGGATGCCAAATCAACTCATCATGGTAATTGTTATTTGGCCGCGCAATTACCATGATGAGTTGATTTGGCATCACTTGTGTACAATATGAACTGGTGGCTCAGTTGTAGAACTTCTAAACTAATAGGTGGCATATATAATTCACTTTCCTCTTTAGATTTAGAATATTTGTCACCTATTAAAATGTTTTTCTTGTGACATATATAAATATATATATACATATAAGACATATTTTAAATCTGGCGAGGAGAGGAACTATATATGCCACCGGATGAGTTTAGGTCATGTGACAAATATTTTTAACAGTTGAATATTTAAGGAAGAAGAATAATTACTTCTTTAGTAATTTCATTCATTTTCTTGTCAGTTTTTCAAGTACTTTGGTCATTCTCAAGAATGTTGGTCTGTTTGAAATCCAGAAAGTTGTGGTGTTATCAAGGAATGTCAGGAATTTCTAAATGGGAATTTTCATCACATACTGGGACGTCATGTGTGAGCCAATTTTCACTATAGTGTGAGATATATTGTTTGAAAAATCACCATCAGAGGTTACATGACTGCAATCTTGCCTAGAGTATAGGTTAGTTGGTTGATGATAAGTCTATGATGGCTGGGTTGTTTAGTCCTATTGGTAGTCTTATTCGAAGCAATTATATTGTTTCAAGTAACTATTCTCATTTGATCATAATCATTTGTTTGGCATAGTTAGATGCTATCAGATATTTCTAATACTAATAATTTGCATGCAGTATGGCTTTAAGTATTCCAATTTAATATTAATAATTTACACACAGTTGTATGGTTTTAAGTATTTTCATGTATATTATCAATAACAAACAATCTATATTTATTATACTTTTTTAAAAGTTTCTCCTGTTTTCAAATTTGATGACACTATGCTTAACTAAAATTATTTAAAAACCGTCCAAATTTGTTAACTGATAAATATATTCCTGGTATTTTTGTCTGTCATTGGTTAGTTCCAAGAAAGAAATGATAAGTCCAATATTTCAATATTGTTGATTACAGTGTTTAAAGAATGTAAAATTTTTTAACTATATGTTGTGTTGTATACTGGTATTGTCATTTCTTTTCTAAGTGTGAAAGTTATTTGATAATGACTCCTCCTAATTTATAAGAGCAGCTGAAAAATTATTTTTATATTCCTCATAAATTTTAAGCCATCATTAAAAATATGGGTTGTTTTACTTTGATAAGTAATATATATATATATATATATATATATATATATATATATTCTAGATAGGATCTCAAATAAACACACACACACACACATATATATATACATCCTCTCGGTAGGATCTAGAATGAACACACACACACACACATATATTCTTTCAGTAAGACCTAGAATACATGTATGCACACACACACACACACACAAGGGTCATTCAGTAAATAAGGAAAATTATTTTGAAAACTAAAATTTTTTTCAGATTTTTTCCATAAATGTAAACTCTGCATTGTTTGGAATTGGTTTATAAATTATTTCTATCTAGCAAAAATATTTTTTTGAGGCTATTCAAAATGGTGGCAAATTAAACTGAGTACTCCAGGCTTGAACAGAGGTCTGTTATCAAATTTTTGGTGGCTAAAGAGTGCAAACCATGTGAAATTTTTCATAGAATGTTTAGTCAAAAATTATTCACAGATGGGCTAAATATGGATTTGCCCTTACAAGCCTGAGTCGAAAAAAACAGTCCATTTAGTGGAAACACACTGTCTCTGCAGTAAAGAAAAAGTTCTGGGCACAGCTGTCAGTAAAGAAGGTCATGTTGACAATCTTCTAGGATATGAAAGGACCCATTACGATTGATTTCCTTGAAAAAGGTGCAATTGTAATGAATGGTTCCTATCACCAATTCCTTTGACGAAATTCATGATGGCCAAATATTATTATCATTTGTTTTTTGGGGGGAATTTTTTTGCAATTTATTTTACAGAGAATTTGAGTATTTTCTCCAATAGTCAGCAGATATTTGTTGTGTTGCTGTGTAATGAGTTCTGATTCGACAAAAGGAATTAATGACTTTTGATACATATTTTCATTGGCTATTAGAACTTGTTGTTTTGATTCTAACTGGATTAACTGAGTAAATTACAGAGATATCTTGTTGAAATAGTTGAATATTTTCTACTTGTGTCAGAAGTTGGTGTTTGAGCTCAGCTAAAGGCCAGTGTTTAGAATGCTACTAAAAACACTCTGAAAGGAAATGCATTCCTTTCAGATTCTATTTAGTTCTCTGAGAACTACAACATATGCATAGGGTATAATAGGGTATAACAAGGTATTTGGATTGAGCAAATTTTAAGTGGAACTCTGAAAATAATACCTATATATTTCCACTGGGCCATTGGCCTAACGAGTAGAGTGCTCGCCAATGGTCCAGAAGACTGCGGTTCAATTCCAGGTCAAGTCATACCAAAGACTTAAAAAATGATACTTGATGCCACCTTGCTTAGCACTCAGCACTATGTCAGGATCAAAAGTAATGTGGAGCAATCCAGGGAATGGAGTGGTGCCCTCCCCTACACCTCTGTCTTGCAACCATTGAAAAGGGAGCCTTTAGGTCACCCTCGACTAAAGTCGCCAACTTTACTTATATTATTTCCATAGAAACTACAATATAAGCAGGTGTAAGCCTTCCTGCCTTTACATCAAAATAATGTTGCCAACACAAAAAACTAACAATAAAGTCAACATAGGTTAGAAATGTAACAACACTTATTGCTTATATTGTCTGTTGTATACAGTGGTTTTAACCCTTCCCATTCGGTCGAGTGACACTGAAATACACAACACAGTTGTAAGTTGTAGTAAGTCAAATTTTTAGTATTCAAAGTCTGACACAAAGTCCCATTTTAGAATTGGTGGTAGATCAACTTAATCGATTGCTTTCTCAGGACACTCTGAGACAAAAACTCCTGCTTATACTGAGTCCAGTGTCAACCACAGGGGTTGGCTGGTTGTCGTATTTATTCATTCTTAATGTCAATTTATCATTATTCCAGTTTTCTTTAAAATAGCTTTTCTACATTTGAGGAAGTGTCCAACCCCTTTTTAGTGATCAAAAGGCTGGACCCATCCTCTCAACTTCAACCTACTTCAAATTGTATTTCTCACTTATACCTAGTATCAGCAGGGTCCTAGAACTCCTTTATTCCTCCCACTCTCAATATATTCAACCTGGCCTTGCTCCCCAGGCAGGTAGAACTGTCTTTTAGTGACAAATCAGGTTTTCAAAATGAACAGGCGAAAGAGAGTTGTGAAAAATTATCAAATCAATATTTCCCTATCAGATCTGCCACCCATACTTTTCTAATGCAATCTATTTTAATAATCTTAGAGAAATGTAGACATTTTTTATCTGCAAATTTTAGTTGTTTAAATAATATTTAAGCAATTAAGATTCTCATAAGAGTACAACTCTTACCTTTTTCATTTAGTTTAGTTATTTTCAGTTGATTACCCCCCGCCTCAAATTCCAGTGTCACACAGGGAGCACAATAACATCATGGATAAAGTAAGTTTTCAGCTTCACAACAGTATTTTCTCAAATCATTCCTAGCAACTTATTTTTGCCATCAATAAACCAGACCCTGAATCTTATGCTTGTAAAAGTGTTCTTCTGAAAGGAAAGTCATAATTTCAGAGGCTGATCTTGGTGGTATGACAATAGAAGGTGAACATATTCAACTAATTTATTTTGTCTTGTGTCACATGAATGTGTAAGCGGAACAAAAAAAGCAAATCAAACAAGGTCAATATGAACCAATGAAAAGTGCAAGGAAAAGTGAAAAAAACAATGAGGTCAACCCGTCTAGACTTAAAAGCTGGAAATCCAAATAAGAACATATAGAAAAATCATGCAAGGCAGGATAGCTGTGATGTAAAATCAGGTAATTGCCTATCGCACCAGTTTTGGATTCAACCTTGAATATGGTCTTATATTTAAATTGGGAAGAGATAGTCACTGATTGGATGAAACATATCAGGTGACAGATTCTAACCATCATGCACTAAAAGATGAAACAGAGTTGATTAATAAAATCAGACGACTGCAAAACAATCGGTCACCCTCAAATCGTAGATATGATAGCAGATGACAACCTGACACGGAAAGAGCCAGTTGCTCTCAAATCACAGAGATGTTTGAAGATAGCCATCAGACATCGAGCAAGATGGTTTTCTTATATAGTGTCAGTCACAGAGATGACTGATCAATGTTTCATCTATTACAGAGATAATAGATGAAGATGATCACAGAGATGATTGAAGATAAAGTCGCAGAAATACTTGTAAGAAGTTTGATCGATTTCTCATCTATTACAGAGATAATAGATGAAGAAAGAATCACAGAGTTGATTGAAGAAATCCTGAGATAATGAATCTCATATTCCAATGTCTAAATTCCAAGAATCAGGAAAATGGTTGGAAAAGAAATGGAATAGAAAAAGATGAAGAAAGAAATAAAAAAAACAACTTCAACCACAGAGGGAAGAACAGAACTCTTCCAAGAACTGAGAGATAAAACAATATAAAGACTTAATGAGTTCATATTGGCTTGTCAAGTAAGCAACACAATATGATATGAGCTAAGTAATAACTTTGTTTGACCTCCCCCTAGCACTTTCCCCCCATGTATATTTCACAAGGAACTGAAGCTGAACGTTCTTAATGCATACATCATGACATAAACAAATGTTTACACAATCATTCATTGATATTATCCCTTTTACCTTCTGATATTATTTTGTAATTTTATATTATCATATATTACAACCCTAGTTTAATTCTGCTAGTGGGAGAATGAAATTATTGTTATCAAATTATCTTGCTATTGTGTCATAATCTTTTCAAAGGATTTCCTGCATCGTTTTTTCTTTTTTATATGCACGGCCAACCTCTAGAAGTTTGTAAATAAAGAAGATACCTTTTTGTATAATTCTATTTCTGTGGAAGACCTATCCACGGGTTTTGAATACTCTTGGTATGTGACGCTTGTCAATGGCAGATGAACTTCAGTCTGGCAAAATAGCATCTGACATGAAAGCAGAGTTGGGTCACTTCACAGGGAAAAAATTGCAATGGTGGTAACTATGCAAAAAAATTGTGTTTATAAGCTGAAAATTTATTCTCCCCATTGATGATACTGTGTTCCATATGTTTGTGGTAGTTTCCATGGAAATGAATAGGAGGCATTACTCTGAAGTATCCCTTGTAACTTTCAAGGTAGGCAAGTCTTACCCATTTTAAAGGCAGTCATTGTACTGACGTCTTTTGTCAGCACAGTGAAAATTTTTTTAATTTTGATATAAATATTGTAAAATAGAATGTTTGAAAAAATGAAATAAGTAGAAAGGAATTTGTTAATCTTAGAACTTACTAAACTTTGCTTTGTCTGGCACACAGGCTTGAGGTTGCTTATCGTAGTTACCAAGGAAATGGTTACCCATCCACATAGTGAGCAGGTCTAGCATTGCTTAACTTAAAATTTATTTAGCTTTGTTTAGACTAGCACACAGGCTTTTGATTGATTATGGTAGTTACTTAAGATATGGTTACCCATCTAAGTAGAGAACAGGTCTATCATTGCTTAACTTAGAATTTATTATACTTTGCTTAGACTGGCATACAGGCTTTAGGTTGCTTAGAATAGTTACTTAAGATGTGGTTACCCATTTAAGTAGTGAGCAGGCCCTTCATTGCTTAAATTAAAATTTACTCGGCTTTGCTTAAAACTGGTACATAGAATTTAAGTTTCTTACAGTACTTACTGTTGTGAAATAGTTACCCATCTCAATGCTAGTGGACTCTTTGATGCTTAACTATGCTGAGTGCTTTGGGCATGATTTGATTATAATCAATTTGTCTGAGTGTCTTGCTATGTCAATAGCCTAAGTTTCAGCCTTGCATAGAAAGATACTTCGGCTAGTATATATATACACATGTATATCACAGAAAAGAACTATATAAGAATATATATATAATATATATATATAAGGTTAAGTATATTCTAGCAGTGTTATCTGTACATCTAAAAATAGCATGTACATAAAATATGTTACTAAAATGATGAAAGTGGTCTTCATTTACAGGGAGCCAACCAGCAAGCGGTTTCATAGAGAATATGGCTAAACTCTTGCAATGTGTTTGTTCATATGCTGTGTAGACACACTTTGAAATAATCAATATCTCATTTATTTACTTGTCGTATTAATATGATTCTGTGATTTTTAAATAGTGAATACAACAACTGACAGATGGACTTGAGCCAATCGGATGTTAGGATGATTTGTAAGATGTTTTGAAAGATATCAAATGCTGCTAGAAATATGTGCTTAGTGAGACTGGTGCTATACAGTCTTTCTATTCACTCCAGTTTCATCTGTGGTGCATAGCAGCTGTGTTTTTGGCATTTTTCCAGGGATGGAGCAGGAGACGATATTCGGAATGTATCTTACTAGTCACCTTGTTACTTGATAGGCATTCCACCTCTAGAGAAAGTGCTGGGCTCACAGTTATAAACAAGTACAGCTGACTTGATGATCATTCACAGTCAGTAAAAAAAGGGTTGATCCAGGGTAGTACAAATGAGCTGTTAACTGGTAAAGGCAGGGGAAAAAAAGGAAAAAAAATTGTTTGTCTCTGTTCCCCAATGGATTCATTAGGGTGTGGGAAGCATTTAGATGATTTCTGGAGTGAGATAGTGGATAAAAGAGTAAATTCAAAATACTAGCCCAGTCAAAAATTATGGGATGTTCACTTTGGTTTTTTTATTTGGCAGTAAAAAAAATAATAGCAGATAAGAGGCAAAACATTTTTTTATTTAATAGCTGAATATTCTGACTTCATAAAGTATACATATCTATCCAATCCCTCTGCTTGAGTAGGAAGAGACACAACGTCAATTTTAAGTGAAGTTTAACAGTTTGAATTCAGAGTTTTACTACTCCTAGGCTGGTTAAAGAGCCTAGTCTGCCCTACTGTTTATCCATAGATGGAAGGAGAATAGTTGGATTCATACCTTTCCTATCGTGAAATGCAAATGCCTTGTACCAGATGAAATATACCTTAAACAAACTAGATTAAATTATTTAGATAAGTTTTTCATTTTATTTTATTCCAATCTATCTATTTATCTATCTATTCCAATCTATCTATCTGTCTATCTCAGTCAGTTCATATCTATCAATATGTCTGTCTCAGTCTCTTTTTTTCTATTTATCTCAGTTTGTTCATTTCTATCATTCTTTTTCTATCTACCTATCTATATATATATCTATGTCAGACTGTTTTTATTTCTCTGTCTCTCTCTCTCTATATATATATATCATGTCACGCTATCAGCACGGATATCCCAGACCCTCTCTCACCACTTCTCCCTATCTTCCATTGCTTCTGACAGGCATTCAGTGTTACATCCCATATCGACACATAGCTGCTGTATGTAGGTTCGAGCTGGTTGACCATGTGAAGTGGTCCACAGGAGTACATCACTTACGAGCTCATCCCTACTTTTCCAGCAGTGTCCCGCATGTCTGGTTCATCTAATTGTGATAGTTTTCGTGATGGGTGGTAGGTGGCTGTACTGCTGCTGCTTTGTGGGGTGCTGTGTCAGGTCTGACTTCCATATGACTGATAGCCTATTGATAGCTGTCCATGCCTTTACTAGTTACATGTTGATATCTATCTTGGTTGATAAAACACTGCTTCCTAGGTAGGTGAACTTGTCAACTAGTTTCAGAGAGCTACTGTTTAGTGTGGAGATGTCACCTGTTTGATTAAAGCACATATATTCTGTCTTGTGCGCATTGACATGGAGGCCGATGCCTGCACAGCTTGTTCCAGACTATGCAGCAGGGTTTTGGCTTAGGGGTGCATTTTCCAGAAGTGCTGTATCATCAGTGTAGTCAGCATCGGTAATTGTTTTTGCTGGGTACTTTCTGCTTCTTTCTTTTGTTAGCTTGAAACCTTTTTCTTTGATTTTATCGATAGATGTTCTAAGCATGTAGTCTAGACAGATGATAAAGAGGTATGGGACAAATGTGTCTCCTTGCAGTACACCCGCTACAATTTTGAAGTAGTCTGTGTCTCCATCCGGAGAACGGAATTTTATTTTGGTGTTTCTATAGAGCATCATTATGGCTGCGATAGCTTCTTTTGGTACACCGTAGGCGAGTAAAATTTGCTCCAGCTTTCCTCTGTGAATGGAGTCAAAGGCCTTAGTAAAGTCGACAAATAATATTGTTGCCTCTAGGGTTTTTGTGTGTACAACTTCAAGAATTTGACAGATAGTCAAAATTTGTGATGCCGTGGATCTATTTCTCTGGAAGCCATTTTGGTTCTTCCAAAGTATCTTCACAATTTTGGGTTCTATGCAGTTGCGTAGTAGGGCACTGTATATCTTGGCCGCTATGGATGTAAGTGTTATACCTCAGTAGTTCTTGGCTAGTCTGAGGTCACCCTTTTTAGGGAAGGGAAGGATGGATCCCTTCATCCATCTGTCTATAGGATTTTTGATTATATATATATATATATAAGCAAAAAGTAAGCAACTGAAGTCAAGGGTGACCTGAAGGCTCCCTTTTCAATAGCTGCTAACCCAAGTTGTAGGGATGGGCACTACTCCTTTCCCTGGATTGCTCCACTTTACCCTTGATCCATACCTTATAATGCTGAGTGTTAAGCAGGGAGGTACCAAGTACTATTTTTTGAATCTTTAGTATAACTCAACCTGGGATTGAACCCCAGTCTCCAAGGCAATTGGTAAACACTTGACCCACTAGGCCACTGGGCCGTATTTGCATCTATCTCAGTTTGTTTCTATCTATCTATCTATCTATCTATCTATTGATCTATTTATCTATCTACACACACACATCCGTCAGACTGTTTTTATCTATCGCTCTCTCTCTCTCTCTCTATATATATATATATATATATATATATACAATGGATGTGTAAAAAATTAAGATAAAGATAAGCATAAATCAACTGTAATTAAAACAGTTTGAAAGCTCTTAATACAAAATAATAGAAAGAATGCAATCCTTCTTGTAACAGCCAGAACAGCCTTAATATAGCTGATGTGTATGCAACATCACAACAAAGATGACTGTGACTATAAAAGAGTGGACAAACATGAAAGTGTAAAGATTTTTTTATATTCCAAGGGCAAAATCCAGCAGAAATTCACCTTGAATTTATGTCTGTGAGTATGGTGAACCTGTAATGAACAAGTAGGAATTGGCCTGGTTTACAGAGGGGGAATATCAATCTTCAGGATCAGCATTATATTAGGTGTCCTTGTTCATCAGTGCTGGAAGATGTCATTTCTAATGTTGAAGCTTTGATTCAAGATGAGAGACATCACAGACTTTGATATATGGCTGAGGAATTTGAGCTTTCAAAGTCGGTGGTCCATTAAATTGTCCACAAGAAATTAGGATATCTGAAAGGGTGATTTCGTTGGATTCCAAAGCAAGCTCCAGTCAAGTGACACCAAGTTCTTACGGGCTTAAAAAACTAGTGCTCCTCCTGAAATATCATTCTAATGGAATAAAAGAATTAAGGTATCAACTATGAAAAGCATGCTCCCAAGATATGGGATATGAGTTCAAATCTTATAAGAAGCAATCTTATTTTTATTCCAATTTCATTTAATGGTAATGGTTCTTTATTCTACTTCCATTATTGGTAATGGTTCGGTATCCAGTTTCGTTTAATGGTAATGGTTTGGTATCCAATTTCCTTTAATGGTAATGGTTTTTCATTCTACTTCCTTTAATGTTCATTTTAGAAAGTTGTTTGGTTTGGTTCATTAATTTAATTGTACATAAGCTCTTTCTGGGTGATCTGAAATAAAAATTTGATTAATTTCTAAATGTTTAATAAAAATAGATGAAAAAAAAAGAGAAAAAAAGATAAGAGGAGGGAGAAAGTTTTGGTTTGATTTATCAATTTAATGTCATATCAATTCCTTATTAATTATTTACTGCCAAAATTTGACACAAATAATTTACACAGTTATATGGCTGAAAGTATTCCTATCTAATACAAATGATTTATATAAAATTATATATGGTATCAAGGATTCTTATCTAATACTAATAATTTATATAATGTTTTATATGTATGCTTGTTGGTTTGTTTGTTTGGGTTTTATGGCATATCAACCTTTGTAGGTTATTTAATGCCAAATACATTTTGATACATTAAACAGTTCTATTTCAAACAATTCAGTTTAGCATATAAGTACACAGTTTAAGTGTCAAAAACATTTCTATTTCAAGCCATTTAGTTTAGTCAAACAGTTCTATTTTAAACAATTTAGTTTAGCATAAGTATGCAGTTTAAAGGTCAAAAGAATCCTATTTCAAGCAATTCAATATAGCATAAGTACACTGTTTAGTTCTATTTGAACCATAGATAGGACCCTATCAGGTGCTACCACTCCAGGCCAGAGTGAACCTGGGAGCGATATCAATGAAGGTGTACTCCGCATTCTCCAAAGCTCCAGCATTACTGGAACCTCACCATCAGATTTTTTAGTGTCATAACAGGACACTCGTTGGGAGGGTCTTACCTCTCTGCAGAAAAGCAGCCCCAGCTGACTGGGCAAAAGTTATATATGGTATCAAGGATTCTTATCTAATACTAATAATCTATATATACTTATATGGTTTAAAGCAATAATTCCAATTGAACAATAATTATTTGTTTGCACAAAGTTATATGGTTTCAAGTATGCATTTACTCAGCTTCTCCACCATGAGCATATGGTCAATTTTTGAACTGAGTCCAACTGGTTTGAATAGGTATTTACGCAACCCCTCTGCACAAACAGGATGTGATACAAGGTCAATTTTTGAGCAGAGTCCAACTGGTTTGAATATGTATTTACCCAACCCCTCTGCACAAACAGGATGTGACATGAGGTCAATTTTTGAGCAGAGTTTAACAGGCTTGAATTCAGTTTTTCTTCTCCAAGACTGGTTGCCTTACCAAAGTTAAAGGGCCCAGTCTGCCCTACTATTTACCCATAGCTGGTGGGAGAATAGTTGGATTCATGCTTTTCCCAAGGGTATTAGTGCTATGTAAAAAAAACAGACTCGTACAATATTTGAACGTGGATCATTAGACAATATCAATTAGACCAAGAGTGCCTCTTATATGGTTTCATATATTCCTATCCAACACCAATAGTTTGCAAGTAATTATATAGTTTCAACTAACAATTAGTAATCCTTAATTAACAAATATAGCTTCAAAAAACTATTCTTGATTCAAATAATTTCCACACAGTTAAATGGTTTCAAGTATTCCAATAAAATATTAATAATTCTATTAAATAATAATCATTTGTTTGAACACAATTATATGGTTCCACATTCTTATCTAATACTAATCATTTTTAAACAAATCAATTCTATCCACAGATGAGACCCTAACAGGGCAGAGTAGACCTGGGAGTAATGGCAACAACTAGAAAGTTGTGATAGAGAGCAAAAATAAGATGAAAATAAATTATTTGTTTCAGAATTCAAATCATTTCAGATTAGGTGTTCAGGTTCAAAGGATTTAATTTTAATTTTTGAATTAAGTAAAAACTATATTTCATTGCTATTATTATTTCTCTCTTATGAAAGTTGATTTCAAAGCAGCTAAAATTTACCCAACAAAAGGGGATATAATCAACTAGTGCAAAACCATTATCAGACATTTTGCTCAGAAATATTTATTTAAAGAATTGTCTCAGTGAAAAACAATCCATGATTGTTGATGACCAGACAAACAAGAAAGTTTTAAATAGAACTGGGCTATAATAACAGTAAAAATTTTGAAAATAAAAACAAACAAAAAAAAGCTGAAATAAAACGACCTAAAAAATGAGCCTAACAATGTGGAAAAGTAGAGAAAAAGAGAAACAAGGAGAATGATACTTCCACCACCCAAAAATCCATTGAAAATAATCGATAAGTTATTGAAATGAAATAACGTAACTTTTTTCCTTTGTGCAAATGGATGTGGAGGGAAATGGCTGTTCTCGGTGAATATTATGATGTTGGGGGGGGATACAGGAGGAGTAGGGTTAACAATGTAGACTTATGTATTTTGTTGTAATTGTTTGTGTTTTGAGTTATATATGTAAGTTGGATGATGCATGATAGAAATCACAGAGCGAAAAAGAAACAAAACAAAAGGCAGATATACAGTCACAAACAAAAATGTATTTCATAACAAACAGATAACAGGTTCTCATTTTAACAGTAGTCCATGATGATATTAGTACTTCTGTTTAGGAGTGCTTGAAATGAGGTATGAAAATAAATGCTCAAAAGTGAAAGATTATCTTTGGTGATTATATAAGTTGGAATAGTCATAAAGTTCAACAAATACACAATCAAAATTTTACTTTTGAGGCGAGATGAGATTTCCACTTTCTTTCAAAAGAATTTGCCAGGTCTTATATATAAAACCAGAATACCTGGTCAGCTAACATTTACCTAGATTCTGTAGACTTATACCTCATCGAAATTTGTAAGACTGTATTGTATGATTGGATTGACAGTCAGTTGTTGCTTGTTGTCACTTGTTCTCAACTAGAACCCTGAATATTGTGAATCATCAGGATGCCCTGTTAATTTTATAGGCATACTGTGGTGTTATGGTTATTGATGTAGGAAATGGACACGGTGACCCAAATTCAAATCTTAGATGAAACTGTTTGCATTTCACATAGCACTAATTAATATCCTTGGGAAAAGAAAGAATCCAACTATATTCTCCCTCCAGCTATGGGTAGATAGTAAGGTAGACTGGGTTCTTTATCCTTGGTTAGGCACCCAGTCTAGGAGAAAGAAAACTCTGAATTCAAACCTGTTACTCTGCTTAAAATTTGATCTTGTGTTGCATCCTACCCAGAGGGTTTGTTTTTGATGGAGTTGGCTGCAAACACTCAATTTATAATACTCTTCTCAAATTGTCGAGGGGTGTCCTTGTGGTGTAATGGTTAAAGCGATGGACTGTGGAATCGTAGTAAGCGAGTTCAAATTCTGGTCACACTATTACATTCACTTTCGGGTAAATACCCTTAGGAAAGGTATGAACCCCCTTATCCTCCCAGCTATGGGTTAAATAGTACCACTCCTGTTCTTCAAGGAGAATAGCTTTGGCATTAAATAACCTACAAAGGTTGATATGCCATTAAACAAAGAAACCAAACCAAACCAAACCAATCAAATTGTCGATCAGTTCCTGGTATATGTGTCTTAGACAGTGAGTAGGCTCTGACTGTCTGTAGCCTGTCTCTGCAGATGACACTCCACCTTAGACATGATCTGTTGCCAACCAACTCTGCCTAACTTCTAGGCACAGAGACACCACCTACTTTGCCTTCCTGGTGACATTTGTACTTGCTTGTTTTTTTTTTTTTGCTGTACTTAGAGACATTGAGGTCATCAAAAAGTCACCACAATTGAAGGTCTTATCTGCCATCAGCTGTAGTAATTAATCAATATAGCTAACTTAGTAAATATCAAGACATCACTTTTAAAGTTTTGCTGAAATAATTGCTATATTTAATGTGATATAAGTAAGACTTGCTTGTTTTTTCAAATAGTTCAAACTCTTGGCTCTTACATCTAGAGTTAAGGAATCTGGTCAGCTAATTCTTATCCAGGGGCTGTAGACTACTCAGGGCTTGTATCTTAGCTAACTCCATAAAAAGCTCTCCTGACTTGCAGGACATATAAGAACCCAACAGTTCAGTTAAATACGTGAATCTCTAGACTGCTTAGATAGGTGATTTGTTTAGTGCTCAGTGCTTGTATATGACCAACCACCTTTTTGAATGAGCTGATAGCAGAAGAATGATGCACCATTGTGATGCAGATTCTCTAAACAATACTACTCAGAGTTTTGTCTTTTTCTAGACTGATTATTTTACCCAGGCTAAAAAGCCTACTCTGTGCTACTATTTTCCCAGGGTTGAAAAGAGATGGATTCATGCCTTTACAAAAAGTATTAGTACAAAGCAAAATGCAAACAGCTTTATCCAAGATTTGAACTTAGATCGGCAAGTCCATTTTCCCATTTAAAAAAAACTGTCGTGCTACACATGCCTTCAACCTATCTAACTTCATTTTTTTGTTTGTTTTTTTTCGTTGTCTGGATTGTTCATTCTAACCTAATAATGTTACGTTCGAGAGTCAATCTTTTATCAGCTCAAATCACGCAAATGAATTATTAATCGAGGCACTCTTCATTTCATGGCTTGACAGCAGTATTGAACATAGCTTGTCACATATACAGATTGCAGCAGAAATACCACCCACATTTTAGACTGTTACCTGTATGTGCCAGTTACAGTGAACTTAGGCAAGTGGCAATGGTACTGCCATTTAGCTAATGTCATTTTGTTAAAGATATGATCAGTTACAATCATGATTTGGACTGGAGCACACAGTGCATTTGCTGTTGAAACTTTATTAAGACTATTGACTGTAATTGCTACACTGTAATTGTTATGTTGTTTGGTTTGGTTTCTTTGTTTAATGGCATATCAACCTTTCTGGGTTGTTTAATGCCAAAGCCATTTTTGCAGAAAAACAGCAATGATACTATTTAATGCATAACTGGGTGGATAAGAGGGTTCATATCTTTCCCAAATAGTGTGACTTGAGTTTGACCTTGCTAACTTCAAGGCCATAGTTCAGCACTTTAGCCATTATACCATGGTGATGTAATGATGTTTCAGATAGAATTTTCAAACCATAGCAGTATCAATTTTCTATCTAGAACAGCATCATTCTGACATAATATGAAAGGAGCATGAAAAACTCTCTGTATAACAATTACAGACTCACCAGTCTTAAAAAATGGTTCAACAGCTACAGAATGTTGTGCCCTGGTCCAAACTGATTGTAGCTAAAAAAACTTTTTTAATGGTAATAAGCTATATGGAATTACCATTGCCACTTGTCTAAGTTCTCTTGAAGCACACAGTGGTAGTCCCATCTAGCTAATGTCTTATCATTTATTTTTTACAATCAGAATCCAGAATAGCATCAGTGCAACATAACATGAAATGAGCAAGAAAAGCTTCCTGTATACAAAATATAGATTCACTAATCTTAAAAAAAAAAATTTCAACAGCAAATGCTCAGTGTGCACAAGTCAAAGCCATGATCATAACTGATTGTATATGAAAAACAAATTATAAGATATTAGCTAAAAGGAACTACCATTGCCACTTGTCTAAGTTCAATGTCACCATACAGGTAACAGTTTAAAATTTGGGAGGTGTTTCTGCTGCACTCAGAATCAATTGCTTAGCTGTGCATTCATCTTTATTTAAATTCTAAACTTTAAAAAAATTAAAAGATCCAGTCTTACTACTTTCACTGACAGTGATTTGGTGAGACTCAGTTTGTAATCACTCCACTGTGATATGTACCGATTTAGTTAGATCAATAGAAGTGAAATTAGGTAAATGTATAGATAACAAAAATAATAATAATAATAACATAATGCAAATAAAGAATCAATATTATGATGTTATTTTTGAAAGTTTGTATGTTGCTGTAACACAGCAAAAATGGCACGTCACAGAGAGATTTTTGTTAAAGCATTTTAATGCTAGTGTGCTAATATAAAGTAATTTCCTTAATAATAAAAGTATCAAGTCTGTGTTTATTTTCTCCTTAATCTTATTATAATTCATTGAATGTCTGTCTGTCCTTACTGCTAAGACTCTGCTATTTTTGGCCTGATTTCATCCAAACTTGACTGGCTCATTGGCCTAATGGGTAGAGTGTTCACTGGTAGACCGGTGTTCAATCTCAGGTCGTGTCATACCAAAGAGTTTAAAAATGGTACTTGATATCTCCTTGCTTAACATTAAGCAATATAAGGTACCTATCAAGGATAAAGTGGAGCATTTCAGGGAAAGGAGTTGTGCCCTCCCCTATACCTCGATGTAGTAGCTATTGAAAAGGGAGCCTTCTGGTCGCCCTCGAGGAAGGTTGCTAATTCTACTCTACTCTACTCTCATCCAAACTCTCAGGAATTGTTAGTCATGCCTGAAAATATTTTAAACCTTAGATTTAGCTCAGTTAAGAATGAAGGTAACTTGACCTGGGGATGCTGACTTCCAATATTACTAGAGGTTGCAATGTTATATACATATATATCGATTCATGCAGGATACATACTGACGCAATAAATAAACAGACACAGAAAGACTTCTTTAACAAAATATTTACCTCTCACTTTATTTGTAAGGGTTTCGAAAGGGTTGTGTGGGGTTTTACTGTGAGAGGGAGCTGGAGACTGAACAGAAACTGTAATATTTTGACCTCCAATCTTATGGCCGTCAACATTGTGTCTTTCTTGTTCTCCTGATGCTGGGGTCCACTCTGCTGGGTGCTGGCTTTCTTTACTGCATCTTATCAGCATCTTCTCTGGACCCCAACTCATCAGGGCCCCAAGCCCCTTCGGCCTGGTGTGGCTTTACCTACCACATCTCGTCTATCTCCCTCTCCAACTCTACTGCAACTCAACTGGCTCTTGACTTCCGTCTTGACTGCGTTATATAATAGTTCAACACCCACTAGATTGCTGAAATCGAATGTTTAATCATCATCAAGCGGAAATAACTGTCATGCAGTTCACAGGTCACTCTCTTCCGGTGCATCAGTCTATGAGTGTATCATGGGCTTTACCTTGTCCCATTTCATCAGCCAATTTCTGCCCACGCGATTTCCTCTCATAACTGCCATTAGAATGTGTCACTTCCTTCCGGTGCATCACCTTGGAATGGCATTTTTGCTCGGGCCGAAGGTCAAAATATAACAGCTACAGGTCAATTTATGGTCAAAAATATTTCTGGCCAAGAAGTAATGAATTTTCTGTGGAACACAGAAATGCTTCTTGACCGCTGAAATAGTAGGGCAAGTGATAATAGCCCTGATCTTTGACCTTTGAGATTGCAAAATGATAATTGAGGTTTTTAAGGTCAGGTTGAATTTCAAAGAGGCACAGATGTTTTAAAGCAGAACTTTATTTCCCATATTATATCAGAAATATAATAAAACTTTTTTGGTGTGTGTGTGGGGGGATACAGATCTTTCTGGAACCATCTACAGCCTTCAAAAGTATAATGGAATATTTTAGGAAGTGCATATCTTTCATATTGGATAAAAGAATTAAGGTATCAACTATGAAAAGCATGCTCCCAAGATATGGGATATGAGTTTATTTTCCAATATTATTCCAAAGATAATCCAGCCATTTATTAGTAACAAAAAAGTAAATTGTTGGAATTAACTGTATTAATGATTGTTGAAAAGTAATTACTAAAATTAGCAATTATCTTATCCATGTTGCAATTGGGTAAAATTAGTACTTATTTTATCCGTGTCACTATTGGGTATGATTAGCAATTATTTTATCTGTGTTACTATTGAGTAAAAATAGAACTTATTTTATCCTTGTTACTAGTGGGTAAAATTAGCACCATCAGATTGTTTAGTGTCCTGGATATGACACTAAACAATCTGATGATGAGGTTCCAGTAATGCTGGGGCTTTGGGGAATGCAGAGTACCCTTTCATTGCCATTGTTCCCAGGTCCACTCTGGCCTGGTTTGGTAGCACCTGATAGGGCCCTATCTATGGGTTAAATAGAACTAACAGCATACTTATGCTAAACTGAATTGTTTGACTAAACTGAATGGCTTGAAATAGAAAAGCTTCTGACAATTAAACCATACTTACATTTAAACTGTGTGCTTATGCTAAACGGAATTATTTGAAATGGAACTGTTTTTTGACATTGAAACCGTACTTACACTAAACGGATTAGTTTAATATAGAACTGTTTTGATATTTAACTGTGTGTAAACAGAACCTGTACTTATACTAAACTGATTTAGCTGAATAAGAACTGCTTGGCTAAACTGAATAGCTTGAAATAGAAATGTTTTTCACAATTAAACTGTACTTACATTTAAACTGCGTGCTTATGCTAAACTGAATTGCTTGAAATAGAACTGATTATTTACATAAAAATGGATTTGGCGTTAAATAACCTACGAAGGTTGATATGCCATAAAAACCAACCAACCAACTGGTACTGATACTAAACTGAAATAGCCAAATTAGAACTGCTTGACTAAACTGAATAGCTTGAAATAGAAATGATTTTCACAATTAAACTCTACTTACATTTAAACTGCGTACTTATGCTAAACTGAATTGTTTGAAATAGAACTATTTTCATAAAAATGGATTTGGCGTTAAATAACCTACGAAGGTTGATATGCCATAAAACCCAAACAACCAACCAACTATGAAGTGACTAAGCTCATTGATGTTTAACTTTGCTGATCTGGTGAGATCCAGTGCTTTCAGCATGATTTGACCATAATTAGTAAATCTCTTTTTTATGTGGATTTTTATTTCATAGTAACAACTACTGTTTGTAACTTTTGGTAAAAAGGTGTGTGTGGGGGTATGGTTGGGTGTATTTGTGTGTGGGTGTAGTTGAGTTTATTGTCGGTGGTTGTAGTACAAGTTTGTTGTCTGTGAACATACATGCACAAGTTTGCCTTTTAAAACCTGATCAGCCATTTCTGACTTAGATGATCCGATTGGTTTCAGTACGGATTGTTTATCTGTCAACAGTTATTCATAGCCTGACGAAAATGCCCAGACCTGCAAGGAAGTCTGCCCAAACATTATAAAATAGAATTGGAAATTTTTACTTTGTTATAGATAAGTACTGTTTATAGGTATTCGCTCCAAACCATTTTATTGATTTCTTTATTAGAACCAAACAACTACATAAGGACATTAGGATTATTGAAATGCTTGGTGGTATGGAAAATATTTAGTTAAGTTCCCACTTACAAAAGACAAATATTAGCATTAGAATATCTATGATATACTGACACAGAACACAATAGAAAGCCCAGTTGGATTGGGCTGTAGAATATACTGACTGCATCTCTGCATAGAGGTAAGACCCCCCCCACCACCAACAAGTGTCCTAGTTATGACGTTAAACAAACAGTGAGGCTCAGGGAATGCAGAGTACTCTTTCATTGCTATTGCTCCCAGGTTCACTCTGGCCCAGAGTGATAGCACTTGATAGAGTCCAATCTATGGGTCAAATAGAACTGTTTGACATTTAAACTGAGTGCAAACAAATGACATGATAAATTGAATTGTTTGAAATAGAACTGTTTGATGATTTAACTGTGTAAACAAATGACTGATGTTTAATTGAATTTTTAGTGATACATAACAATACTTGGAACTACCTAACTTTGTTGACTTATGTTTCCGAATCATATATATCTAATATAGATGAATAAACTGGATTTGACATTAAATAACTTACAATGGTTGATATACCATAAAACCAAACCAAAACAAAGACAAGAGAAGAAAAGACAAGATAGATGCATTTGTACATAGAAGACATTTAAGCTTTTAGGTACATAATATACCTAGAAGTGGCCTAATGAGTAGAGTGTTTGCCAATGGTCCGAGAAACTGTTGTTCAATCCCGGGTCGAGTCATACTATAGACTCCAAAAATGGTACTTGATACCACCTTGCTTAACACTCAACATTATAAGGTAAGGATAAAGGGTAAAGTGGAGCAATCCAGGGAAGGAGTAGCGCCCTCTCCTACACCTCAGTGTTTTAGCTATTGAAAAGGGAGCCTTTGGGTCACCCTCAACTAAGGTAGCCAACTTTACTTTTAGTATTTAAAGAAATAATACACGAACATGTCCTATGGTAGATTATAGTTCCATGAACAAGTTCTAAGTGGAATGGGTATAAAATGGAAAAAGCGAATTTGACAAGCTTGAGTAATATAACCAAGTGGCTTTACTGTTCCTAGGCAGGGTCAGAGATAACGTCTCTACTATCAAAGTACAGAGGCAGAGGTTGAGAAGGAGTTTCTGAGACTGTCATGTGACACCATACAGTATGACACCTGACACCCTACCAGACATGCGAATTCTCTTAGGGTGATAATTATTCTTTGTATCCCTCTCAGATGATACACTGACAAATAAGAAATTGAATCCCAACCCCATCTTTATATATGTATAATTTCTGTTGAGTTCTGTGATGTCATTGCAATGTATTTTTCAGAATAAGGTTGCATAAATTCCCATTGACCATTCATTAAGAGAAGATAAAATCTTGATGACAGCAGTTGCTATCTTGGGGAATTATAAAATATAGTAAAATATTATTCTTATGCATTGATTTTGAATGTTTAGCAAGCTGCCTACTTACAAATAAAATAAAATAAGACTTTATATTCATTGGTCATGCTATTTAGTCTCACTAGAGAGTAATGAGAAATTCCAGTGTTAGGGGAATAAAAAGAATTTTAGAAATTTTAGTCACATGGTGCTTAGGGGCCTGGTAAGTATGGAAGGTGCTGCACTTGAACAATCTTGTTTTACATAAAACTCCTGTTCAAAAAGTAGCTAGAAGTAGACTGACTCATCTAAATGTATACATGTTGACACAATTTTATATCAGTTGCTCAGCTGTGTATGTTTTCATTTAATCTTTAAACTTTAAGAAATTTAAATATCCTGTCTCTGTACATTTTGCTCATGCCTCACACATTTACTCCTGTTAAGAATAAGGGTAACTTGACATGGTAATGCTGACCTCCAATGTCTCTAGAGGTCACAACAGGTCAATTTATGCTCCCAAAATTTTGTGTGGGTGTAGTATGAGTTTGTTGTCTATATGCATACATACATAGGTTTGCCTTTTAAAACCTGATCAGCCATTTTTGACTTAGATGATCCGATTGGTTTCAGTACGGATTGTTTATCTGTCAACAGCTATTCATAGTTCAACAAAAATGCCCAGACCTGCAAGAAAGTCTGCCCAAACATAACAAAATAGAATCGAAAATTTTTCTTTGTTATAGATCAGTACCATTCATAGGTATTCACTCCAAACCATTTTATTGATTTCTTTATTAGAACCAAACAACTATATAAGGACATTGGAATAATGCACTGACAAAAATAAGAAATTGAACAGAGTCCCCACCCATCTACATATACATATAATTGCCACTGAGTCCTGTGATGTCATTGCAAGGTATTTTTCAGAATAATACTACATTAATTCCTATCATCTGTTCATGTTTGTTTATTAACAAGAAATAAAATCTTGGTGACGAACAATAGACAAGTTGCTATCTTAGAGAATTATGAAATAGTAAAATAGTATTTTTGTGTTTGGATTTTGAATAATGTTTTGCAAGCTACCTACTTACATGTAAAATAAAACATGACTTTATATTCATTGGTCATGCTACTTAGTCTCACCACAAAGTAATGAGAAATTCCAGTGTTATGGGCATACAAAGAATTTTTGAAACTGAAGATTTCTTTCACAGGAAGATAGATGACACAATTAATCATCTTCTCTCTTTTTTGTTTTCTGTTTTTAATACTCTGCTTCTCAACCACATCCAACCTAAAAATGAGAAAATTCTTTAAAAAAATTAAAACAGCTTTTGAAAGACTCAATCTACAACTTTACAGATTCTGACAATGTCAAATCATTGAAGGAGTATATGCAAAAAATCTGAAGGCAACTCTACTGTTTATTATTTTTTCCAAGGTATTCGATTCCATACACAGAGAAAAGATGGAGCAAATACTATTAGCATATGCTCACTCCAAAGAAACTGCTATAATGATACTTTATAAAAACATGAAAGCTATGATTCACTCACCAGATGGTGATACCGACTTCTCTGACTTACCCAGTTTGCTGGGGCTGAAGAATACACAGACTACACCTCTACAGAGGGGTAAGACCCCTCCCCCAACAAGTTTCTTGGATATGACACTAAACAATCTGATAGTGAGGTTCCAGTAATACTGGAGCTTAGAGGAATGTGGAGTACCCCTTCATTGCCATTGCTCCCAGGGCCACTCTGGCCCAGAGTGGTAGCACCTGATAGGGTCCTATGTATGGGTCAAATATTACTTATGCTAAACTGAACTGTTTGAAATAGAACTGTTTTGACATTTAAACTACGTACTTATGCTAAACTCAATTGTTTGAAATAAAACTCTTTTGACATTCAACTGTATGTAAACAAAAACTATACTTATATTAAACTGAATTGTTTTAATTAAAACTGTTAGACCAAACTGAATAGCTTGAAATAGAAATGTTTTTGACAAATAAACTGTGTACTTATGCTAAACTGAATTGTTTGAAATAGAAAAAAATGAATTTGGCATTAAATAACTTACAAAGGTAGATATGCCATAAAACCCAAACAAACAAACAAACAAACAGACTTCTCTGACATTGTTGCTGGAGTTTTACAAAGAGATACACTAGCATCACATATGTTCATAATTTGCCTCAACTACATGTACTTTAAACATCAATAGATCTAATAAACTAAAATGGTTTCAGACTAAAAAAGATAAGAAGCAAGCAATATCCCACAGAAACTATGCAGACGATCTAGCACTTCTTGCAAATAAAAAAGAGTTCATGTGTTTCAAATAAAAAAGCATCATCTCCACTCGAAGAGGTAAGTAGACCAATTTACATACCTCAGAAGCAATATCTCATCTACTAAAAGTTATGGCAGCATACACCTTGCAAAGATGAATATTGCTATAGACAGTTTATTGATTATATGGAAATCTGATGTCTCTGAAAAAATAAAATGGGATTTCTTCCAAGCTGTGACTGTGTCAGTACTACTGTATAGATGCACTACATTGATGCTAACAAGATGCATAGGGAAAAAGCTAGATAGAAACTACACAAGAATGCTGTCTTGGACAAATCCTGGAAGCAATACCCCACAAAACAGCAGTTATATGGCCACCTGCCTCTCATATTACAAAGCACCCAAATAAGATGAACAAAACATATGGGGCACTGCTGGAGAAGTAGGAACAAAAACTTGATACTTCTCTTGTAGACTCCTACACATGGACATACTAGTGCTGGCTGATCAGCGAAGACTGACATACATCAACTTTGTGTGGACACGAGATGCAGTCTTGAAGACCTACAAGGAGCGATGGATTGGGATGGACAGTAAAAGAGAGAGAGTTAGGGAACTCTGTAGAGTCAGCATGAGTTTATGATCATGATGATGGACTAATATTAGCACTTACCAACAGTAAGCATCACCAATTCTTTGGTGAAGGAGACTAAAATATATTCTTTTTACTCTTTGGGTCTTTCTTTAAAGTTACAATTCTGCACAAAATCTTTTAATAGAACATAGCTAAATATTAAACAATCCATTCTCTGAAATATTAAATTCACAGTATCTGCTCACATGCTAAATGTACCATGGAAATTATGGAATCCTATTTTTACAACCTATAAATACTTTTAGTAATCCTTAAAGTTTTTTAAAAATATAAACGTTTTTATATATTTAAAGAATATGTGTGATATCATGTGTTACATAAGCAGCTATTGTGTATGTGTATATATATATATATATATATAGTAAACAGATGAGAATAAACAACTGTTTAAAAAGTGTTGGATAAACCAAAAATGCTGGTCAGCAGAACAGTATAAAATGCTGGCCAGCAGAACAGTATAAAAACTAAAAGTAATTAAGATCTAACCTTTTCAATAGTTTCATAATTACTAGTTTCATACCTTCTATAGAATAGAAGACACAATTGTCAGATGAAATTTTAATTGTGATTGTTTTCCATTCTATAGAGGATATATGAAGTTAACAGTTATAAAACAATACCAAGAAAGTGAGAACTTGATTAATTACGATTAGTTTTTAGAGAGACGGACACTATATTGTTGCCATTATTTCACTTTTGTCAGAGATCAAAATGTAAGAAGTGTACATTCTTCCAAGGATCAAATACTTCAACACTTCTGTCTATGAAAAGTGTGTAGTTGTAGAAATCAATCCAATGAAAGATATATTAAAGTAAAGAAGAGTGTCCTGAGTAGGATACTAATAACATCTACTGGTGAGGCTCGAGTTTTGGAGATCTAGGGATTGTGCATTATCCCTTCATTACCATTATTTCCAGGTCGACTCAGATTCCAGAGTTAATCTATTGACCAAATAGATCTGTTTGAAATCAATTTGTATAGGTCAGGAATATGTGAAACCATATAAATGTGTACAAATAAAGATTGTCATCAAATAGAATTATTAATGTTTGATAGGAATTCTACATGTCTTGGACAAATCCTAGAGGTAACACCCTACAAAACAGCAGCTGTACGGACGCCTGCCTCCCATCTCAAAAACCATCCAAGTAAGACGAACAAGTCATGCTGGGCACTGCTGAAAAAGTAAGAACGAACATTATCTAACAAACTCCTACACATGAACGTGCCAAAATTGGCTGATCAGCAAAGACTTACATACATTAGCTCTGTGTGGACATGGAATGCAGCTTAGAGGACCTGCCATGAACAAGGGATGAAAAGGATAATAGGGGGAGGACTCTGTACAGTCAGCATGACATGAAGATGATGAAGAATGCTTGAAACTATTTAACAATGAGTAAATTATTTGTATTATAAAGGAATAGTTATCATATAACTGTGTGCAAACAAATCGTTCTAGAGAAATACAACTGGAATAATAAAAAAATGCAAAGGAATATTGAAAATATGATAATAATTTTAATGAAACATTCGTGCTTATGTAACGCAATAATCATAGCAAAATAAAAATATTTTTCTAGAAGGTAAAGAGTTAACTGCTATCAGAAAGAGATACCTTAATACAGAAACCTAACAGAACTCTTTCAATGAAAAACCAGAAAAATTATAGACCTCAAGATAACAGGATTATACAATAAATAATAAAAATATATATACAAAATACAAAAAAATAAAATTCCTGATTTGACATGAAATAACCTTTGAAAGGTTGACATGGCGTAAAACTAGCCAAGCAAAACATTTACAAATTAATCAAATCTTGACATGAAATAACACATGGAGTTGATATGCCGTTAAGCAAATAATCTAAACTCAACTTGGGATATAGATTAGAGATATTTTTAGAGTCATGTTTAGAGGAGAAAAGAGGGATTTTATGCAATAAAATGCGTTTGTTAATCTTACCAAAATTCACGTTGTTTTTTTAAAAAATTAGTTCAATAAAATAATTGGGTTAACTATATTTTTCAAAGACCTCATTTCCATATGATTCATAATAAAAACAAGATTTTACAAGATTCGCTACGAGGATAATTCAGTACTTTTCAATGGCGCTATTGGTTAGGGTCTATGAAAAAAAAAATCAAATGTTAGTTTTCAGAATCGACAGCTGTCATTTCCTCAAAGACTGGCGCAAAAAAATCTTTCAATCTGTTCTAACTATCAGTCTCTATGTTTTTTTAATTTTTACCCGAAGCTAAAGGTAGCAAATAATTATCTTACAAAACGAACACGGATTTATGTCGTTTCTGTTCATCCGTAGTAGTGTGAAGCACACGTGGTGCTCTCTAAAGAAAAGGGTAGTCTGTAAAAGACGTCCGTGAAAATTAGTCGCAATAAAAGACCGGCTTCAGATTTGAAAGAATAAAAAACTCGAGTGTTATCTGCTTCTGAGAAAAAATCGGATCAAGCCTAAAAGTGTACATCAGGAAAAAAACAAACTCCGTGAATCGGTGAGTCTTGGAATAGTTAGTGGTAAAAAAAATATAGAAAAAAAAAAAAGTTTTAAATTTATACGCAATATACATAAAACATTCGACAACAGAATAATTTGTAACTTTCCTCTTTGTGCCAAATATATTAATATTATTTTTGATAGAGATTTTATTCCTATCCTAAGCTTAGAACAAAAATTATTGTATTAGAAATGTGGTTAAAAAAGTAGTTTTTTTTTTTTTTTATAAAATATGAAATTAAAGTTCCTATTTTTATTTATTGAAAAAAAAAACTAGCCATCTGCACATAATGTTGGATGGTGCAGTTATTATACTTAATAAATTTGAAAATGGTTTGGGGTTATTTTTCAGATGTGATATAAGCATATTTTATCTAAATATGACCAAAAACGAAACTGACTTGTGTACATTTTGAATCCTTAGAAGAAGCATTAGTATGGCGGCAAGTTAACTTTTTGGCTGAGTTATCTCCCTTGTCTTAGCACGTGCGTGTTTATTATCATTATTATTATTGTTATTTTCTATTTTTAAAACCGCGCGTATTTGTTTTATTTTACCTTCTTTTAAACAACCAAATTTCAACAGAGAAATTTCTTGCAGTATAATTCAAATGATAATGTTTTGTAAATACTGATCAAAAATCTTTTCTAAAATTTCATTTTGCTTTTTATTTATTCAAACTTGCGAATTCATTTTCAAATGATTGACACTAGTTGAGGAGGTTGAAAATTTCAGTATTGAAAAAATAAATAAATAAAATAAAAATAAATAAAATGACGCATTTTGGAAAAACAAAAACAAAACGAGATGATTCCTTTCAAAATAAAGAAAAAAAAAAATGTAAATCAGTACGAATTTTAGACGTAGATATTTTCTCTTAAGATTTTCATCGAGTGACAAATCTAATGAGGTCTTAGTTTTAATTTCAAAATTAAAATACTGATTCAAAAAATTCATTTTTATGAGATTTGGAGGAGAAATCTAACGATTGCTACGTTAAACGGGGACAGAGTATGTTTGGTCACATTTTTTTTTTTCTTGTTTATTTTCGGATGTAAACTTTATAATTTGTTATTGCGCAAATAAAGTTGCTTTTATATTTAGCTTAAAAAATCACTTCCTTGAACGTTTGCAGTGTCTGTTTTGCATCTATCAAATCATTTAACAAGCGATTTTTAGCTGTAAATTAAGCACTTCGTAACGTGTACTATGATAAAGCATTTATTTTCAGTTGGTAAGAATTTCAAATAAAAAGATTTTTTTATAAAATTATCACTCTAAAAAGAAACTGCAAGAACTAGATTAAATATCGTAAAGGCGGTTCTTGGTTGTGAATGAAATTATACAAAATCAAAATTAAGATTTTAAGTTGAAACACAAAAAGGATATTAAATTTTTCAATTTTTTGTAATTAACCCCCCCCCCCAAAAAAAAAACTTAATTTACGAAAAGATTAGTCTACTTGCTATATTTCTACTTCGTGTTTTACAAGCAAGGATATTACTGCCGAGTTCAAATTTACGTGTAGGTTAAATGAAGTCTTGTATTAATAATATATTTTTTCATTTTCTCTTTTTAATATTCGAGTATACATTTCTTTTCTTGTGTTTTTCTTTTTCCTGAATTAAAGAAGAAAAAAATTAAATGATACGTTTGCTTTTATTTTAATTTTTAAATAAGACACGTGTTCTCACCTCGAAGATCGGTGCTTTCTCTGATGACTTAAAAAAACAAAAAACCCTTGGTTGAACCAGGGTGCGCATTTTTTACCCTATCTATAAAATTTCTCCAAATTGAATTTCTTTTTCATCAGCTATCTGATGATAACTGTTATTATGCACCTTGAGGTTTTATTCTACTTTCTTTTCACATTTCTGATTCAGAATTAATGAAACTGCATTATTCGTTGTGGAAATTTTAAGCCATTACTACAACTATACAACCACTCCTCCTGTGTAAGTTGATGGTTGTACATAACAGTTTTAGTATTCGGTATAAGACACATTTTTGTATTGTGGTCAAGTACGACAAAGCGATCAATAATGGTTGCTTGGCCAGCAGTAATGCTTAGAGAACTTAGTTATCAATGCTCTGCGAAAGAGGGCTTGGTTTCATGATGATAATAATACTAATAATGGCATAGTGTTGGGCAAATATCCAGTTTGACTGAATTAACCCCTACTCGCCAAAAAAAAAAAAAAAAAAAAACAACTTCTTTACTACCCTCTTTTTTTCTCAGAGAATCCTAAAAATACAAATATTTCCAGTGGGTGTTAGATTATTATTTTATCCAACTATCTGTCTATTTATTCATTTATTTATTTTCAGAGTCGTTTCCATTATTTACATAGAACTATTTTTCATTTCTATTCTTTGTGTGAATGCAGGTTTAATATATTTGGTAGAAAATAGAAAAAAAGAAGCACCCGGAAATTTAACGTTGCTTTGTTTTCCTTGTATTTTTCTTGAAAGAGAGGGGGGGAAGAAAAAAGTCACTTCTCCCTTATCTTTCTTTTACAGAAACTCATGCATCCAATTTTAATAGAAATAAGTACGAAGTTCAAATTCTTCTGTAATAATCATTTTATAAATTTGAAGATAATTCTCCCTCGACACATTCTTATCTCTTTTCATATCTATCTGAGTATATTCTCTCAGAAGCCCTGTGTGTGTGTTGGGTAATTTATTGCCAAAGACATTTTTTTTTTGTGTGTGTGTGTTAGCAATTGTATGGTTTCAATCAAATAATGATAATCATTTGCAAACAATCTAATATTTTTACCCAACCCCTCCATTACAAGTAGAATGCAACACAAGGTCAACTTTTAAGCCAAGTACAAGCTGCTTTGAATTGAGTTATCCTTTTCCTAGACTGGCTGCCTTGTCAAGGCTGAAGAACCTTGTTTGGCCTACTATTTACCCATAGCTTGGGGGAGGACAGACGAATTCATGCCTTTACCAAGAGAATTAGGGGAAAAGTTATGATATGCAAACAGCATTGTTCAGTAATTGAATTAGGATTGTTGTTGCTGCCATTTCCTATGATTATAACCATTATGCTAAGTGTGCCTCAGATTATGTGTGTTGTGTTAGATTATAACATGCCTTCGAATGAAAGTATATATTTAGGACTGTAAATTTATAGTGTATTGCTTTAAAAATCTTATGTGCTGGTTTTGTTAATTTATGCTAACACACACACACACACACACGTGTATTATGATAAATGAATTGTGTGTGTGTGTGTGTGTGTGTGTATATATATATATATATAGAGAGAGAGAGAAAGATATACTCCCCTACCCCCGTAAGGTTGAGTTCTCTGGCGAAGAAGTAATCGTGTTGCCATTAGCGTTTATTGCAAGCCTCTTCGTATATGAATTGAGGTCTCGGTAGCTGTTGAACGGATGTATGTAAACAATAGTAATTGTGATTCATAACCATTTAAAATTTACTTTGCAGCTAATGGCTCCTCGTGGCTTAATGGTTAGAGGCTTTGGCTTGGTATCAACCGGGTTTCGATCCCAGCTACGGGGAGCCAATGTCTAGCCACACTGATGAGTTCTGATAGAACGAAACAGATCTGTCTGTGGATGACTATATATATATATATATATATATATATATATATATATATAATCTCCAAAGAAGATGAGTTAGGAATAATTCACATTGAGAATGTATAAGAGGATTCTTATAAATCTCCAGAAGTGCTCAATGTATGATAATTGATATATAGATTTGTGAATTTCATATGAAGCAAATTCATATAATTTGAAGAAAAACTCAAGTCATTTGGCTATTATAAATTAATTTCAACTGATCCCTCCATATCAGAAACCAACTTCTTCAGATAGTTATCACATAATGGAGAGCTTATGACACACACACATATTTGTGTGTGTGTGTGTATATATATATATATATATCTTAGATTTATATATTTAATGTCATGGAAGTTTGTCTGCGACCTTTGGTTTCATGCAGTTTTACAAACAACAATCATCAGGCAGATAACGAAAGGAAATGAATAAATCAAAAAATAGTCAAAAACTGTTGGGATTGTGTAGAAATCTTTGTGTGTGGGTTATAGTTGCATATTATTGTGAGTGGATGTGTAAGTGGTGTTTAGTGTATGTGTATTTGAAGATAAATGCGCAGCGTGATAAACTTGAAGTTGTTTACTGGATAGGAGAATGTAGTTGTAGCGAACTTTGCAACAGTAGAGTCGGGGGAAAAATTATTTATTTCTATATGTGAAGGTGATTATAACTAAGGAACAAAACATCATCATTGCATTTCGAAGAAAATAAAGTAAAGATATGATTTGTAAGCGTAAATAAGCGAGTGTAGTATGGTAGGCCAGAATGATAGTAAATATAATGGTGGAAGGATATGTTGTATTGCAATATACTATGGAATATTGTACAATATTGGTATTTTATGTTGGGATGAGATTTGAGTTAGATTACAATAATTATTTGTATTGTGTTGATGATATGTTGCGTATATATCATAGTGATCCATGATAGTATGTATATAAGGAATATATTGATAAGATGTTGCAATAATTGTTAGTATTAACATTTTTTTTTTTTTTTTTGTACAATGATGATTATAACTGAAGAGCAAAATGTTATCATTACAAAATTAAGGAAATAAATGATAGGTTTGGGAGGCATGGGTAATAGGTGGGGGGTTGTGATGGTTATTCTAAATAGTTATCTGTACTATGTTAATGATATATGACTTATATGTTATTGTAATAAATGATGGAGTGTACGTGGTAGATAAGATGAATGTACTGTATTAAGGCCTATTACTAACACTCATGAAAACATAATGTCAACAGATTGTGGGGGCGTATAAAGAAGGATATGGGGATTAATAGAGGAAGGTGGTATATACGTTGTGGCAGTTGTGATGGTTGGTGGAGGAAAATGATACTTATGGTGCTTAGGTGTGGTGTGGTGTCATTTGTGTTTCTTTCTATTTTATTTTATTTATTTTTTTCAAATAGGAGTTGAGGTGTTAGATGGGTTATATGTATGGGTTGAAGCGTGAGAGATGTTTGTTTTTGTGCCTGCATTTGGAAAGAATTTCTGATTTTTTGTTTAGCAGGTGTTTTGTGATGGGTAGGTGATGATATCTAATTTTTCATGGAGGCAAAGAAGGCATTTTCTTGATGTCTTTGTTGTAGGCAGGTGCTAGCTTTAGTATCTCCCAGGTGATGGTAGGAAAGATGCTCATGTCTAGCCTACCATACTGCACTTGTTTATTTACGCTTACAGATCATATCTTTATTTTATTTTCTTTGAAATGCAATGATGATTTTTTGTTTCTTATTTATAATAACCTCCACATATAGAAACAAATAATTTTTTCCCGCCTCTACTGTAGCAAAGTTCACTACAACTGCGTTCTATCTGGTAAACAACCTCAAGTTTATCGCGCTGTGCATGTATCTTCACATACACATCCACACACAATGATATGCAACTATAATCCACACATACACACACATAAAGATTTCTACTCAATCCCAACGGTTTTTGACTGTATTTTTCGATTTATTCATTTCCTTTCATTATTTGCCTGATGTCTGTTGTTTGAACACTTCATGAAACCAAAGGTCGTAGACAAACTTCCATGGCATTAGATATATAAACCTAATATATATTTATTTATTATTATCATATAATAGCTCTATCTCAGATATTGAGCACTCTTCAAATTATATCGCACTTGGTTCGCCAAAAACCCACTAAGTGAATTAGTGATAACCAACACTGTTACAATGCATATATATATATATATATATATATATATATATATATAATATCTTGTGTGTGTATTATAACTATTCGGTCGAACAAAATTTCTTTATTGACTATAACTTTAGTCGAGACACTAAATTCAATATTATAGAAAAGATTGAAAAAATTTATCAAACACCACATCAAATCTCAAAACCCATGAAGATAGATAGGTATCACATCTTAAAAAACCTTCCTCCAAAAGGACTCAACAACAAACCACTCAGAAAAACATTGCATTTTAACTCTCAAATATTAGATTTAAAAAAATTGATTATTTAAAAATTCATTACATTTTATAGAATGATCTTTCAACTAAACACCATCGAGGAAAATAATTGTTTATAACATGCAGAATTGAATGATGTTATTTTTAAACTAAAGTTCAAATGACATTTACAAACCTTTGTCATGAAATAAACATTCTCTGATGATGGCCTAGGGCCAAAATCAATCAGGGTTAACAAATTTATATAAAAAAAATTTCCTGCATTTGTCTTTCATTCATTTTATATATATATATATATATATATATATATATATATATATATATATATATATATATAGTAAAGCCTACAGAGTTGGACCAATTTATCTTGGTTTCACTTACTGGATCATCAGGAAGAATCTGATTAAGGAAGTTTGGGCCAAACTATATATAATTAAAAAAAAAAAAAAAAGGGGTTAAGAAAATATTTTTATTTCATTACCAAAAAACAAAATTAAATTGAATTGATATAAACCCTGTAAACCAATCAAAAATCAAACAGCATTAGTGGTTAGGGTGGTTGATGAATGTGTGCAGGTGAGAAAATCCTGTATTCACTATTCTTTAAAAGAAGAGGGTGAATGCGGTACATGTATTTTTTCGAAAAAAATCAGTCTTAGGTTTGTTAGCAAGAGACAGAGGTAGTTATAGCTACCTGCGTCGTCCTGTAAGTCATCATATCCCTGTTAGTTGGCCATGAGTAATATGAATTTGGGTGAGCAAGCAATTGCCACTGGTGCTTAACTTCGAGAGAAGAAATTGGCCGCAGTGCATATGATTTCTTAAAATATATATATATATATATATATATATATACACACACACACACACATATACCTGTAGAAATTCAATGCATCATAATTACATAAAGTTAAAGTATAGTTAAAATTCTAAGATAGATTATTTTTACTGTCTATTATGAGTTAGCAAATGATAAACACAAAATAAAATAAACAAAATATAACCTACCAATTAAAAATAAAAATTTGAATGGAAAAATTGAAGTTTGGATTTTTATGAAGTATTTAACCAGCTCTACTGTCATGGGCTGGATGTGGCACAAGGTCAGTTCTTAAGCAGAGTTCAATAGGTTTGAATTCAGAGTTTTCCTTCTCTTAGACTGGTTTCTATACCAGAGAAAGTGCCCAATCTGTACCCCTACGAACTCTTATCTGGAGGAAGAATAAGTAAGTTAAGTTCGCAACCGTAGTCGAGGGTGACCCAAAGGCTCCCTTTTCAATAGCTACTACACAGATGTGTTGGGGAAGGTGCTACTCCTTTCCCTGGATTGCTCCACTTTACCCTTGATACATACCTTATATTGCTGAGTGTTAAGCAAAGAGGTATCAAGTACCATTTTTCAAGTCTTTGGTATGACATGACCTGGGTTTGAACCCAGGTCTCCCGGACCATTAGATATCCTCATCCAAGATTTGAACTTGGGTAACTGTGTCAATTTCTTATGATGACAACTGTTATATCGAAAATCGCCCTTTGGATTTTATGAAGTTGCTCATTTTTGCATTTAATGAAAATTAATTTGTGTCATTTCCGTCTAGCTTTTTCTCCTGGTGGTGTAACCATACAGTAGTAATGACAAAGCAACAGCTTGGAAGAATTTTTGTTTTATTTAATACAAAATTAAAAATATCTTTAAGTTCTACATATTTATTTCAGTTGTATCATAAAACATTTTTGGTAGACTTGGTGGATTTATTTCTTCGATTTTAATGAAAACTTGAAACTTAACATTCATTGAAAATCTGTTTCTTTAAATTTCAGTATAAAATGATAGGACACTTCCTGATGAAATATTGTGTAAATTTGTAGAAAGACTTCATAAATCAGTTAGCAGAACATTTAGTTTTTCCTCATTATTTGCTGAAAAGATAAAATAGGCCAGTACACTGTGTTTTCAAATTTGGTTTCTGTTGAATTCATTACTTATCATCATTAACATTTAATTTGATGATGCAAATAGAAATTATTATAATTCAATGATGTAAACCAAGGCTTTTTAAACATTTTATTTGATGATCCCCCTCCTCTCATGTAACCCTATTTAATTTCCATCCCCCACCCACCCAAATAAATGAATTGAATATTGAATTACAAAATGTAACTAATTTAGTCTCACTGGATGCAATGATGAGAGGGATTGATTTTTATAATTCAAAAAAAAAAAATTTATTTATTTATTTATTCAAGATTTAATTTTTACCAAAATTCTGAGAAATTAGTTCAAATGGAATATTGAATCTTATAATATCCACACCAACAAATTCCTAGAAATACTGAAACTGATTTAACAACTGAAGATTCAGAACTTTATAGTCAGAGTGGGATTTTTTGTTAATAATAATTTTAACTTCATTTGTAAAAATCTGTTATCATGAATAAGAATTGAAATTTCAAGCATTGTATTTCAATTTTACTTTTTCATTATTTTTTTTTCTTTTTTAAATTTATATTATTTTTATCAATAAACAATCGTTTTTTCTAACCTATTATAAAAAGGGAACCAGACATTGGCATAATAGTTAGAGTGTTCGCCAATGGCCTGGGTCAAGTCATACCAAAGACTCAGAAAATGGTACTTGATGCCTCCTTGCTTAACACTCAACATTATAAGGTATGGATCAAGAGTAAAGTGGGTCAATCCTGGGAAAAGAGTAGTGCCCTCCCCTACACCTTGGTATAGTAGCTATCGAAAAGGGAGCCTTCGGGTCACCCTCGACTACGGTCGCCAACTTTACTTGTACTTTTATTTTCATAAAATGATTCTTTTAAAATGTTTTCTTTTGTGAAAATATTGTTAGCATTAAAAAGGTTTGGGTCTTATAGGTCAGTGCAATTTAAATAAACTTTAAATTACCTGTATTTTTAAATGAGCTATGTTTTGAATGAGTTGTATGTGAATAGCACATCACTTGTGGCCATCACACTCATTAGGGCATTTTGCTAAGTATACAATATCTGACAATTAGTCTCTATGATCCAGCAATTTTTTTTTCTCCTGAAATAAAAGGATTTATAAATGCAAACTAGAAAATTCATCCCCCCATGGACTCTATGCTTTTATTCACTCAGCCAAAATTTTATTCACTCTAAGGGGTTTCTATGGACCACTTTGTGAAGCCCTAATGTAAACTTTTTAAATCTGTTAAATTTAGTTTCGAAAATTACACTTGGAGGTTAATACTGGTAAATAGAAAGACTTATTCATGCGTTAAATTGGGAAAAAAATGTTTCCTTTTCATTGAAGATCATGATAGTGTTAGACTATGACATAGTGGCAAGTGAGTTCAAACTCTAGTTACACTATTACATTCACTTCCAGAATTATGCCCCTTGGGAAAGGTTTGAACCATCTTATCCCCTTCCTTATTATGGGTTAAATAGTATCACTGCTGTTTTTCTACAAAGATGGCTTTGGCATTAAATAACCCATGAAGGTTGCTATACCATTAAAAACAAACTAATCAGCTACAAAGTGCTGTCCCCACTCGGGCAACACCTATCATCTTTTACTTAATGGGGGTAAGAGTTGAGTTTATTGCATGATGCCTGAAGCATCTCAAAAGAGCAATGCCAATCAAACTGAGCTACTTTCAGCATCACTCTCAAAAGTGCTTTCATATCCATATGGTTCTCTGCTTGAAACTGGGCTGAGTGTTGCATCCTACCTTTCTGTGATCCAAGTTCAAGTCTTGGACAAGTCTGTTTATATTTCTCATCATGCTAATGCCCTTGGGAAAAGCATAAATTGTTCTCTTCTCCCACCTGAGGTTAATTATTAGAGCCGACAAGGTTCTTTAGGGTTGGGTAAATACCTACATACATAGACTGTTGAAATAGAAACAGCTGAACCCTCAAGAAAATTGATCATATTGAATATATAAGTAGTTATTTAATAAGCTTTGCTTAGTTGTGGCAAAAGGCTGGTATTATAGGGCACCCAGTGAGACTCTCACTCTGCTTTTTCAGCAGGGTTTAGAATACATCGACTGTATCCCTTGCTGCAGGGTAAAACCCCCACAAAGAAAAGTGTGTTTTTGGTATGATACTGTACCTGATAGGTTCTCATCTATGGGTCAAATAGATTTGTTTAAGAATTATTTATATTTAGTTGTGCATGTGGGGGGGGGGGGCTCTTAAGAAATAACAACTCAAAAAATGTAAATGAACATGATTCCCTAACTTCTAGGCATAAAATAACCCAGATAGGTTGACATACCATTAAAATCAATCAGCTGAACTAATAATGACAAAATTTTAGAGATGAATCTTGATAATTTTTATCACTTGGAGTATTCAGACTATTGTGTTTATCTTTGTTATATGCACAATATTTTGACCGATGTATACTTTGCCCTTTTTTTTTTTTTTTTTTTTTTTTTTTTTTTTTAAGGGGTTTCATATTGAACTCTGTAGCCCATGCGGAACTTTAAACTAAATTCTTTATTTAATCCACGGGGATAGACCATTCTAATTCCATTTACCATAACAGGAGGTACAAGTGTTAAAATATAGTGAGTATTGCTTGTTATTTACCTGTTATTAGGATTGACCCTGCAACCTGCAGATGATCTCATTTTGAAGCACTTACTATACCTGGTCATGGTTAACAGAATTAGAACAGTCTATCCCATAAATTAAGGGTTCAGTTTGAAGTTCTGTGTGGGCTCCCAAATTAGACATGAAACACCTGAAGAGAGCTGAAGGACACATTGGCCAAAATGTGAATATAACAATGAAGATGATGACAATAGTCTGAATACTCTAAGTGATAACTAATCTGCTAGTTGAGCTTTCTAACCATTACATCATTTGATGCATTCTTGAGTGCATAATCATCATCATAGCTTGGTTTCATTAAATGAAGATCAAGAAGGGTTTGGTACACACTGACTGCAGGTACAATTTTGGCTGATAAAACCAATGCAGCACAAGCAAGCATAATTGTAACAGCTGCCACTGAAGATCTGGTCATGGCTTGATAGCAGTGTGTTGGGGTTCCTCTTCTTGTATCATTTGTTTTTGAGAGCAGTCCTGCTGTAATATAACAGACGGGTGCTGTTGTTGAGAACACGCGAGCGCATCGGCTATCATCAATCAGTGAAAATGTCACGAACCTAGTGTGTGCGGGCAGAATGACCTACAAGGTTCAGACGTGATTTTAATATAATCACACATGAATTATCACATTTTACGACTGTTTCACTGGTGACATCGAACATTCTGGGATCTTCGATTTGTTCTTCAAAATCTCTATATAAGAAAACAAGTCAGGAGATTTTGGCAGAGTTGAAGGCAGGTTTCAAAACAGGTGCATCAAAAGTTCAGGAGACCCCAACTGTCCTACCCAGCCTGTTACGACCCAACTGTCAGGAGTGTGTCAACAGCCAGCTATCACCGACACCCACCGTCACCACCAAGAAGGGAGAGGAAGAACATAACGAAACAAACTTTTCGAGCTGCAACTATTGTAGTGCAAGGGAATAAAAAATGGCTACTATTTTTCTCCCTTAAATTTCAAGTTTGAGTATTTCTTTTTCTGCAGACTCCTTTCTTTAAAACACAACACTTTGGTCCTATGGTACACTGCTGGTCTTTGCAAAGGAGAAGACAGCATGGTTTTCAGCTAGGGTGGACCATCTGTGATAGTCTGTGTGACAGCCGCTAAGGGATTTTTTTCTAGCTGTCCTTAAATCACTTTCTTGGTGCCCCTCTGTCATAATGGCTTATGGAAAACTCACTGTACAGTATGATTCTGTGCAGGTGATGATTTACCATCTTGAAGGTGTCTTGGTGAACATAGCTGGGACTTTAGTAGTTGTGCATGATCAGTGACTAACTAATCATCCCAAGGAAAAGTGTTTGTATAATGGGTAACAATATTTCAATTCTATCATTTTCAATCAAAATTCACATTAGAAATAAATTTTATTGTTGTCTTGAATGATCAGTGTGAACCTTTTTATTGTTTGATTTGTTGATGGGTTTTCATTTTTTTTCTATAAATTTTTGAAAAAAAAACATTGGCCTTGTGGGTAGAGTGTTTGCCAATGGTCCAGGAGACCTGGGTTCAATCCCAGGTCGTGTCCTACCAAAGACTTTAAAAATGGTACTTGATACCTTTTTGCTTAACACTCAGCACTATAAGGTACATATCAAGTGGAGCAATCCAGGGAAAGGAATAGCGCCCTCCCCTACACCTTGGTGTAGTAGCTATTGAAAAGGGAGACTTCTGGTCACCCTCGACTATGGTCGCACACTTTACTTTTTATTTGAGTTGCTCAGCATCAGACATTAGTTGTTTTTGATGCCAGATAATTAGTCAAAAAATTAAAAGAACTGCTCATTTTTGAAAATGTTCAATCATTTTTCTATAACTTCAATGTAAATTCAAGTAAATTTTTATTCATATGTTGTTTTATTCCAACTTTATGTAAATGCAATTTTTGTTTATAACTTACAAAATCAGTTGATTTGTAAATTTCATTAGCCAGGAGAGAGAAAAATTTGAAAGGAATAATAAGACATTTTTTATACTTTTACAAAATAAGCAATTAAGAAATAACATATAGTATCGAGGAAAAACATTTGTGTTATATAGTGTTATCCAAAAAGAAAATTTGTCTTACATAGTGTAATTCTTTGAACATAATGACTGATTTTGTTTTTGCTAAATAACAAAATTATTATGATTCAAATTATCATGGTGAAAATTGAGTGACATTTTTCACAATGTTTTGCTCAGGATAATTTTGTTATTATTAGAGTGAGGACATTCAATTTAGTTTTGAGTTTTCAACACTCATTTTTCGATTTTAATGTTATTTTGATTGCAGTAAAATTTGGTGGTTCTTCCCTGTTTTTTAAAACTCCTATTTATGAGCAGTGTGTGAAGTTGATTGGTTTTAAGTGTATGTCTTGTGTGTGTATGTGTGTGTGTCTCATGTTTGTAAAATGAAAACAATTAACAAACTAAAGACTCTAACACACAGTTCTTTTCATTTACTGATTTGATTTTATATTCCTCGCAAGAAAATCATTGTGGTATTTACCATTCAGTTTCTTTGTGTGAAGGGTTAGAGTAATTCAAGTATAAGCATGGCCCAAGTTAATGTATCACTGAGTTGAGGTGCTTATATACTTCTTCAATATCTCTGGGTTCTAGGAGCTGCTGAGAAACAGTATCCTTTCTTGAGTGTGGCTGGTGATAAAGCAAAGAGAGAACAAAGCTTTTGACCAGAAATTTTGAACCCAGGAGTCAGGTAATCAATATACCTTGTATGATGGAGAAAAATTAAATCTATATTCTTTTTATTGGTTTACTTATTTTATTTTGCAAATTTTATTTCATAATTTTTTTCTCTGTACTTCTACAAGGTGTACGTGCCAAATGCGCCATCCTAGCTGAAAATGTTTTGAATAACACTATTTCAGTCTTTCCCCCATTATATGCAATTAAAATTGAGCTAGTTATTACGCTAGAAATAGGTTTTAGGATTATTAGAACATAATTGCTGAATTTTTGTTAAAACTGGAGAAAATTACAAAAATTGGAGACTTTGTTTTTGATTGTATATAACCAAAATAAATAAATAGATTAAAAGATGTATTTTATTTTGTGTTGTAATTTTTTTAAATATGTAAGATTCCTTGTAATATTTCTCAAAATTGAATATTCTAAAATTAATAAAAATACCAGTAAAAATTCATAATATTTTGTGATTTTTACATCTTTTCCAAAATGATTTGTTAGATACTCTAAAGTAGTTATGGCAGGTTTTAGATTGAAAAAAAAAAAAAAAATGCAAATCTTATATCCAAATTAACTTTCAAGTTGAGCAATTCTTCCAAGTGGCAGTAAGAGTTTGCCTTTTCAATCTCTTTGATTCTGAATATGATTTTAAAAGGCTAAAAGAAAATCTAACAATTGTATTAAATATGGAGTACACATAGAATAATGGTCATCGTTGTTGGAAGTGGACACAGTGACCTGAGTTCAAGTCCTGGATAAAGCTGTTCGTATTTCACATATTGCTAATACCCTTGGGAAAGGTATACATCAAATTATTCTCCCTCCAGCTATGGGTAAATAGTAGGGTAGATTGGGCTCTTTAACCCTGGTATGGCAATTTGTCGAGGAGAAGGAAAACTCTGAATTCAAACCAGACTATTCCTGCCCAAGACACAATGTGAGCCATGCCTCCTCAATCAAACCAGGTTTTATGATAAGACTCAGTATTCAGAACCATAAAGTAAAATTTTTATCATTAAGGGTTTTCGGACTATTGTCTTCATCTTTATTGTTATTTCCACAATGTTTTGGCCATTTAGCGTAACGGTTATAGGCATTGGTTCCCTAAGCTTCTAAGGAGACAATCCTGACTGCAGACAAGTAACAATACAGGAATACTTAACACTTGTACTCGGTTATGGCTAACAGAATTAGAGCAGGTGACCTCCCCCCCCTGTGGATTCAATAAAGGATGTAGTTTGAAGTTTCATGAAGGTTCCCGAGTTCAACAAACACCTGAAGAAGGCCAAAGGACATATTGGCTGAAATGTTGTGGAAATAACAGTAAAGATGAAGAGAATAGTCCAAAAACCCTTAATGATAAAGATCATCAAGCTTCGTCTCAGAAATTTAGACAACTAACATAAAGTAAAATTCTTTTATTTTGATTGTGAAATAATATTTGTTTTTTTGTTTTTTTTGCTTGTTTTTTTTTCTTCCATAAGTGTTTTTGTAACTACTCTCAAAACCTAGCCCTGTCTGCAGGGGCTGTAGAATATACCAACTACATGTCTGCAGAAGGGTAAGAACCCTCCCAAAAGTGTCCTGGATATGACATTAAGCCATCTGATGGTGAGGCTCCAGCCTTGGAGATTTGGGGAATGTGGAGTACTTCTTCATTACCATTGCTCCCAGGTCCACTATGTTATTCAAATAGAACCAACTGTGTGCAAACAAATGATTGATGTTAAATTGTGACTGTTATATAGGAGTACTTGAAACCATTTAACTGTGTGCAAAAAAGAGCGAGGGCTCATTTAAGAATGTATTTACAAATCATATATATAATTGATATGTATGTATAAACAAGATTTAGCATTAAATAACCTCCAATGGTTGATATGCTATAAAACCCAACCCAACCAAACTCTCAAAACCAATGGATTAGAAGTCAATTGTTTACAAATTTGTATGTGTGTTTGTTTGAGAGTACATAAGTATTCTCTGTATCATCCTAAGCAAAGATGGTTTTATATTTGTTAACATTATTTCAATCCTTCATCTATTCAATCAAACTAAGTCTGTTATCACATTAGAAATAAGTTTTATTATTTGAATATAATTACTGTTATCATGCAAAAAAAAAAAAAAAAAATTAAAAAAAAAAATGATATGCAATTATCATCAGAGTTTTAACTCTGATGATAATTGCATATCATTTTTTTTTTTTTTTTTTTTTTTTTTTTTTTTTTTGCATGATTTTATCCTTGATATTTAATTGTTTTTAGTGTTAGGATTCTTATTTTGGTCTTGTTTTAAGACTTATGATTTTGATATGCTCAATAATGTTCTGAAAAATTCTTGTAATAATAAACAAAAATTGAAGACTTTATTTATCTATAGCAAAAAAAAAGGAAAAATTTTTTTTGTACTTTTTAATTTGTTAAATAATTAAGATTTCTTTTGCCCAGTCAGTTGAGGAGGTAGAATATACCGACTGCATCTCTGCAGAGGAGTAAGACCCCCCCCTCAACGAGTGTCCTGGATATGACACTAAGCAATCTGATGGTGAGGTTCCAGTAATGCTGGAGCTTTGTGAAATGCAGAGTACCTCTTCATTGCCATCACTCTTTTTGGTCCACTCTGGACCAGAGTGGTAGAACCTATGGTTCAAATAGAACTAAACTGTACTTACGCTAAACTGAATTGCTTGAACTACAACTGTTATGACATTTAAACTGCATACTTATGCTAAACTGAATTGTTTGAAATGGAACAGTTTTTGTATGCTAAACTGAATAGTTCAAAATAGAAATGTTTTTGACAATTAAACTGTGTACTTATATTAAACTGAATTGTTTGAAATAGAGCTGTTTATTTTGAAAAAAAAAATGGGTTAGGCATAAATAACCTACAAAGGTTGATATGCCATAAAACCCAACCTAACAAATAAGATTTCTTGTTATATTCATAAAATTAAATGCTGATTTAATCAATGATTAAAAAAGATGAGTATTGTAATTTTGAAATAAATCAAAATGCTATCATTACATTTTGTGATTTTCACAATTTTTTAAAAATGCCTTGTTGGATACTCTGAAGTAGATATAGCTTTTAGATTGAAATATCAAAACTGACAAAGAGAAAAAAATGCAAATCTTATATTCCAAAATTTCAATGCAGTACCCAACAATAGCCAGAAAAGATTTGGTAATTCTACTTGAGTTTTAAACAACTTATTTGTGTGAATCTGGATTTTCTGCTTTGACTAACATAAAGATAAGAGAAAATTTGTAAATGGCTGACAAAGAAATGCAAGTTGCCTTATCAGTCACACAACCCAATATTATGAGAATCTGCATGACTACTGAACTAAAATTTTCACTTATCAATTTTATTTTTAGAGTTAAGGTGTTCATTTTAGTCTCATTTTGTGGCTTTGATATTCAGTTTTTGATTTTAATATGCATGATAATGTTCCTAAAATTACTTGTAACATGAATAAGCAAAAAAATTGGTGACTTAATTTTTTATTTGGATTAAAAGTGAACAGCTTAATCTTACATTGTGCTCTGCAACTGTATAAGAATAATCAAAATAATGATAAAGAATTAGAGCTTTCAAAATGATTAAAATACTGTAAGCACAAATTTGTCAAACTTTAGTTAGTTATAATTTCCTTTTTTTGATATTCATATGTAGCTACAAATGAGACTTTTCTACACTACTAAAATTACCAGGCAACTAGATAAACTTTTATACACTTTAACAAGTATTTTTATCCACTAGGTTATCTGATGATTTTATTTTTAATTATTTATGCATGTTTTTCACAGTAATAACTGATTTTTCACAAGTCTGAGTGACAGCAAGTCTCCAGGACTCTTTTAAGTATTCTAGTTGATTTCAGCAGTGCTGTAGTCTAAATGGTCTTGATTCTTCTGATCTTCAGTTGGTCTCTGGCAAGATCCGAGTAGTTTTCTATTTTTTTTGCTTTCTTATTTTCAGTTTGTGGTCTGCTAGAATGGCAAAATTCATCTGATAAGTTCTATTGTTTTTTTGTTTTTTTTCTTCTGTTTTTTTTCATCATCTTCTTCATTTTTTTTTGTTAATTAACACTTGGTCAGGTCTTGAGGCAAGGATTAAATGATCTGTTTGTATCTCAAAATCCCAGAAAATCTTATGTATCTCATTTTCTAGGGCTGACTCTGGTTTGTGTATATATCATTTGTTTAACCTATTTCTAATGTGATAACCATTTATTAGTATGGTAAAATTTTAATCTCTTGAACAGTTTCCTGTGTATCACCTTTACCACCCAGTTGTGTCTTGTCTTGTATTCCTTTTTATGCTAGTTAGCCTATCATTATTTCACTCCTTGTGAGTTTTTCCACCAACGTTAGATTGTGATCTTCCGCTGAAGTCTGAATGACAGTAGGTCTCTACATGTCTCCCAAACTCTTCTGAGTATTCCAGACGATCTTAACACTGCTGTGGTCTGGATGGTCTTGATTCTTCCTCTGATTTCCAATTCTTCCAGTCTTTTACTCAAGCCTTTGGAGATCATTCCAAGTGCACCAATTACAACTGGTATCACCATCACCTTCATGGTTTTTTGGCCATTGAAAAATAGACTACACGGACAATATTTCTCTAACAATGACACCATATTCTCTTATAGGAAAAAGGGTTACATCAACTGTTAAATATTTTTACAAGCTTAGCATGCAAGCTCTTGTTGATTACTGGTGAAAATGCATAGCCAGTGGTGATAACTGTGGAAAAATGCTTAGCTAGTTGGAGTAACTAAATAGAAAAATGTTTTGTAGCTGAAAACTTGCTCTATCCATCAGTGTTATTGTGTTCTCTGTATTGTTTCAATAGAAAGTCTTTATTTTCAGAGTGACACTCTTATAAAAGTGGCATATAGGTTTTGTTTATTACTAATGAAAATGCTCAACTAGTTGGGGTAACTAAACAGAAAGATAGCATTCTGTAGCTGAAAACTTGCTCTATCCGATGTTGTTATTTTCCTTGTATCTTTGATAGTTTCCATGGAAATAAATTGGAGGCTTTATATTTCAAGCTCTCCTCTTACCAGCAAACTAAAAATGATAGTAACAATGGATGAATGGATGGTTGTATTTTCTAGCATGTTAACCTATGTTAGTTACTTAATGGTAAATCCTGTTATTTGATTTATATACAAATAGTTTGTAGGTAACATTTTTAAACAAGCTAGAGCTTCTTTTGTTTGCACACAGTTAAATGGTTTCAGACATTGCTATCTAATACTAATTACTCAATTTAATATGAATCATTTGGTTGCACATAGTCAAATGGTTTCAAGTATAATGAATAATTACACTGTTATATTTTACCTATTCATGGGACTCTAACAGGTACAATCACTCCAGGTCAGAGTGTGCCTGGTAGTAATGGTATTGAAGGAATACTCTATATTACCCAAAGCTCCAGGACTGGAGAATCATCATCATCATGTTGCACTATCAGCACAGATATCCCTGACCCTCTCTCGCCACCCTATCGTCCATTGCTTCTGGTAGGTCTTCAAGGCTACATCCCATATCGGCACAGAGCTGCTTTATTTAGGTCTGAGCTGGTCATCCTGCCTTTGCTTGTCCATGTGAAGGGGTCAAACGGAGTACATCACTTATGAGCTCGTCCTTACTTCTCCAGCAGTGTCCCGCATGTCTGGTTCATCTAATTTTGATAGTTTTCATGATGGGGGGTAGGTGGCCGTACAGCTGCTGCTTTGTGGGGTGCTGCCTCCAGGACTTGTTCAGTATTGCTCGCAGCATTCTTGTGTAGTTGCTGTCAAGTTTTTTCTCCATACGTTTAGTTAGCTTCCATTTAGTGCATCCATATAGCAGTATCAACACAACTGCTGCTTGGAAGTGGAGAATCACTATAAGATAATTTGTTATATCTAGGACACTAATTGAGGGTCTTACACCTCTGCAGAGTTGCAATTGGCATATTCTACAGTCCTAACTGACTGGGCTGGGTGGTAATGGAAAAATGTTGGTATGTATTTACCCAACCCCTCCGCAGATGCTGAATGCAACACACGGTTACTTTTTAAGCAGAGTTCAGCTGGTTTGAATTCAGTTTCCCTTCTCCTAGACTGGTTGCCATACCATAACTTTCCCAAGGGTATTAGTGCTATGTGAAATGCAAACATTCTCGTTCCGGATTTGAACTCTGTTTTTTGTGTTTATTTTCTATGATTTCTGTTACACCACGAGCACTTCCAAAAAAATGTTGTTTGGTTGCTGGAAACTTGCTCTATCCAACAATGTTATTGTTTTCCCCTGTATATATTATAGTTTGGATGGAAATAAGGTTTGACTTTAAGATCATCTCTTATTTCTGAGGGTTTGCTCTCAAATCTTTTTTTTTTTTTTTCTTTTTTTAAACTGTATCTGAGGGAAGGCTGTATTTGTCTCTGCCTCCCACCAGACAAGACTTGATAGAAGGTCAATCACCCAAAGGTTGATTATAATGGGGGTTGAGGGAGGGGAAGGTCAGGCTCAAGCTGAGACTCGAACCCTGCTGGACTATGCTGGTCATCGTCACCCACCCAAAGAAGGCCCAACTGAAGCTGGGGGTCTTTCGACCTCAAATCTGTCCTTGACTTTGAACACAGTGCTGGGCCCAAGCCCGGCTGAGACTGGATTGCCCTTAACAATACTTGAAGACAAAGATGGTTTCCGTATGGATAATACACTGAAAGAAAACTGTCGAATGAATCATCCGAACTGATGTGCTAATTGTGAAGTCAACGTCAAGAATAAGATCAATAATCCAGGCAAGTGTTGGAAATGATAAATCATCTCAAAATTACAGAATGTTGTTTCACAAAGATGCCCTGATAGTGATGAAGTATTTATGCAGATGTGGTGAATAAACAAAGCTACGTGACTTTGTAAATAGATTACTGATTATGATTCAGTCAAGTCCAAATATTCACAATGAATGCTAATCCCCAAGAGAAAAATCAGAATCCTTACTTCTTCCTATGAATCTAAATAAACAAGTTTTCCTGCTTGACCCTTGGGACTGACCATGGTTGGTTGAAGACCACATTTTCATATTTTTTTATCAAATTTTATAAAATTCTGATGAAAATCAATCAATCAATAAAAACAAAGTTATAATTCAGTTAATTTTTTTTTCTTTTAACTGGAAAAAAAAAAAAAAAGGAATTTGCTATTATTATTTTTTAAATTTTTTATTCATATATACGATTTGCTTTTTATAGGGTCTTTTTTTAATAAGATTTGCTTTTAAGTTTGTCTTTTTTTTTTAATGAGATTTGGAATTACTTTTTTTTTTTTTTGTTTTTTTTAATGGGATTTAGAATTATTAGGTTTTTTCTTTTCTTTGATTAAATGTGATTTAAGGTTAATGGGTCTTTTTCTTTCTTTTTTTTTTCAATGTGATTTGCTGTTAACTTTTAAAAAATAGTTTTATACTACCTCCCTTCAAGGCTTAAAATAATATTATTAAATATTTGTCTGAAATATTTAGGAATCTTCAGAGGCTTTCAAGGGAATCTAAAATCTCTGAACAAACCCAAAACTGTTTTCTATATGCCTTGTATGTTGTAAGTAAGATTGTATCTTATCATAAATGATAAAAACAAATAAAACATCCTTTAAATGTGAATGAGTATCCTAAAATCAATTCTATGCCCTTTATTTTTAATAATGACCTTCTTACAACCCTTATGTAATATGATTAAGTACTGTTAGTTTGTGATAACTGGCAACAGTGTTATTTAAAGTCTGTCTTATGAATTCAGTCGAAAAGAAATTCTGAACCTGCTTTATGAAAGAATGGTTAATTCTCTGGAAAAATATGTTGCGTAAATATTTTATTTGTTTTTGAAAAATGCTGTTACTTCCGTGTACATCACAAATTGTTAGAAAATGTAAACAAGATTTTTAAGAATAAGAAAAACAACTTTAGCATTTTTACAGTTAATCTTTGTTTAAAAAAAAAATTGTAATCTTTTTAACAAGTAATTATTTTCATATTTTTAAAAAACTTTTGTCATATTTTAAAAAATTATTTTTGAAAGCTCTTTTCTTTGCTTTGTCTGTTTTGCATATGTGTGTATATATTTATATACAAAGTTGGGCTGAAAAGTTCATATCATGTTATATCAGCTAGTTATTACGTAGTTATTGAAAAAAAAAGTTAAGTTCAACTGTTTGGTGACTTATTGTGAATAAACAAACATCACCTTTTATATATATATATGTATATATATATATATATATATATAGTCATCCACCGACAGATCTGTTTCGTTCTATCAGAACTCATCATTGTGGCTAGACAGTATCTTCCCATAGCTGGGATCGAAACCCGGTTGACTCAAACGTCAACCCAAGCTTCTAACCATTCAGCCACGAGGAGATATTAGCTGCGAAGTAAATTTTAAACGGTTATGAATCACAATTACTATTGTTTACATACATCTGTTCAACGGTGTGTGTGTGTATATATATATATATATATATATATATACACACACACACACTCTTTATGGACTCTTAAACATACTGGATGCTGACTAGAGTACTTGCCAAGAGTGATTACTAATAAGGACTTGATGAGATATATATGTATGCATTGTTGTAATTTGGTTCTTGAGTTTTAAGAATCCAGAAATACCAGTTTTGCCATTATATAAGGAAAATGGAACTACCAGTTCCACCATTGCTATTTATCATTGGAAAAGTGGTCAGACTCTCTCACTCTTAGAAAAGTAACCAATAAATTTGAGACAATACTCCAGTCAGATGTAAGCTTCTACCACCTCTTTATTGGCAAATAGCAATGGTGTAACCAGGACTTCTATTTACTTTACACAATGACGAAACTGGTACTTGCTGCTTCTTAAAACTTCAGAACGAAATTAAAACTTATGTATAATTTGCACAAGTCCTCTGCTGCAGGCAAGATGTGACAAAAGGTTAATTTTTTAGTGGAGTACAGCTGGTTTGATTTCAGAGTTTTCCTTCTCATAGACTGGTTGCTTTACTAAGGTTGAAAAGCCAAGTCTACCGCATTATTTACACATAGTTAGCAGGGAGCAATGGATTCACATCTTTGCTAAGAGTATTAGTGCAGAGTGACAATAGAAAACCTTGGCTGGATTTTGAACTTTTATTTTGAACTAATATCTATTATCACACCTCTATACACAAAATCTTTTTTCTTTTAATAAATAAATCTTCTGCACATGTCTAATATATCTCTGCCCTGTACACTTAGATAAATTTCTATTGCCTTTCTTTCCAGTAAACTTGTTGACATTTGGGATGAACTTGATGCATGTGTTATGTTTTAGATCACAATAGAATAGCTCCCATCACTTAATCACTGACTACTTGTGTTCAAGGCTAATTGACCATTGACCAGTTATTTTATTTGCTAATGGTCACTGAACCATTCATGGCCAATAGTGGTCTTGCCACTCCTTCAGCTCAATAATAACCATAGCCAGCTTTTATCTCGTCTGTCCACTTCCCAATCACTGGCCACCCAGGTGGTCAGTCTATCCGCTGCTGCGGCTCTATTTTCACTATGAATGCGCAATGGCCTCAGTGTTCTGCCAGAACAGAAAGGGTACTGGTCACAGAGGGTAAGCCATTTTCGTGGGGTACCTTTATGACTTTCCAAAGCCAAACTAAATTAATTTATTTGTTACAACTTGAAAGGTCACTCTGTGGGATGCATGTTTGACAGTTAAGAATAAAGATATGGACAGTCAGGCTATATTTGAGTAAATTTTAAGAAATTTGGTCTTTGTAGGAGAATATCAGATTTAACAACACTTGTCTGATGATTCCCCCATCTTGGCAAATTTGGATCTCTTCATTTTAGTTGTGTTCTGTTAATAAAAGGAATTAGTTTATGTAGATATTGGATTTACAAGAAGACTTCTGAGCTACAATATTGCATATTCTGTATATTTTAATTATATAATACATGCTTAGATTTTTAGGAAATTTTTTGTATTGTTATATTGTGGCGGTATTTATGGTGTAACAACATCATAGGGATTGATCTCTGCTACCCAAGTTGAAATCCTGAGTGAGGCTGTTTTAAATTCACATAGCACTAATACTCTTGGTAAAGATATAAGTCCAACTGTTCTCTCTCCAGCTATGGATAAGTAATAGGGCAGACTGGGCTCTTAAACCTTAGTATGGCAGTCAGTTTAAGAGAAAAACTCTGAATTTAAACCAGTTGTAGACCTGGAGAGGGATGGATTCCACCAGGCTATTCCTGCCTAAGATATGCTACATGAGTGAGACCACCCCATAACCAAACCAGGTTTAGGACCAGTGAGAGAAGTGATGAGGCAGTCATCATCAGGAAATAGTAGAATTAAGAAAAAAACATGAATATTCCAACCCATCTAATAAAATATAGGAAAGAACAACATAGGCAACAAAAATAATCTAAACCACTGTGTTAGTAGTGCTGAAAGCCAAAAAAAATCTGTGTAATAAAAATAAATGACTGAAAAATTTAATGGCTAAAATGTTTAGCAAGGCAATCTCACAAACTTTATGCCAGACTACAGTTAGTAAGCATTAAGTTGGCAAGGCTGATAAAACACTGGCTGTATTCCCTGCAAGGGGACGGGGTGAGAATACCCCAAAAAGTGGCATCCTGGGTATGACACTAAACTGCATCTGGAGCTCTGAGAACTGTGGAGTAAGTACCCCTTCTACTCCCAGGTTCACTCAAAACTGGAGTAACATCTATATGTTAAATAGAGTTGTATGAAAAATTATTAATCTTAGATAGAAATACTTGAAATCATAACTGTGTGAAGTTATTTGAAATTATAATTATTTACTAAGAATTATAATTAGTTACTTGAAACTGTATAACTAGAAATAAGTACTTGAAACCATATAATTATTAGTATTTGATAGGAATACTTGAAACCATACAACTGGATGTGGATTATTTGTATTAGATAAGTTATTTATAATAGTGTACAAAAAAATCTTAAGAAACATGTATGTAAACATTAATTTTTATCAGAGTATTTGGACTTGTTTTCATCTTTGTTATATTGACTACATTTTGGCTGATATAACCTCCAGCATTCTTTAAATGTTTTTTTGTCAAACTTTGGCGCTTATATGAAACTTTGAACTAAACTCTTTATTTAATCCACAGGGGTAGCTTGTTCTAATCCCATTAACTATAATAGGGTACAAGTGATCTGGTATAGTAAGTATTCCTTGTTATTTACCTGTAGTCAGGATTGAACCTGCAACTTCCAGATGATTTCACTCAGTTCATGAACTTAACGTCTACATCTGCTATGCCCTCTGTCATGTTGAAAATTTAGACAAACAATACCAAACATGAATATAAATGTAAAATGACCATGATTCTCTAATCTTTGAGCATAAACTAACCCAAGATGGGTTGACATATCATTAAAATCAATCAATCATATAAGCTTTCTAAATAGACTTTAAAAACCTCATCATGAAGCGATAGTTAGCAAACTGATATTCTAAATTTCCATGGGGAGTGTCACTTGTACTTGATCTTCTACTAGAACAAATGGGGTGTAGCAAGTAAAAGGTGGTTTATTTTGTAAGAAGGAATACTCAAAAATTAATTATCACATTCATGTGGGGGGGATTTTTTAAGTCCTCAACCTTAATGATTGCCATGATGGAAAAGTGGGATTTCAGTTAGCTAACCACTTCTTTAGTTATAAGTAAAATAGCAGAACGAAATAAGCACTCTGGTCTTGATGATGGGCAACTAAACTATTAGAAGGAAAGCTCTGACTGGCTTAATCTTTGTATCCAATAGTGGAGGATTTATCATGTGGCAACTTAGGAAAAAAGGGAAACAAATTGACACCATAAACTATTTAGATAGAAACTTGTCATTAATTTAGTTTTGAACAAGGCCAGAAGTATAAGGCACCCAGTGAGATCAAATTCACTCTGATCACCTAGCCTTGCTCATTAACCATTGTACTGCATGAGGTACCCATAGATGGAACTATGTTGTCTATCCTTTTAGAGGTTGATGAAAAGGAGGCATGTCATCAAAGTATTGTGGATGGTGGGTGAGTCATTAAACCTGGCATGTATATGGAGAAGAGGAGTCAAGTACAAAAAAGGGTGCCACTTAAAATGGTATTATGAAAGGCATGAAACTACATCACTGAACTGTCTCATTGCCAAATATCTTTGACAAGAAATCTGTAACCTTACCACAAAAGTTGGAGAAAAGAAAGTATTTGGGTATATAATTGTGAATCTGAGATGCTGAAAAGTTCTCAATCAAACCAAGAAAGGAATGATGAAATGAGAATGCTATTCCACATTTTCATCCTGAAGTGGAACACAGTTAACACATTGTTTTTCAAATCTCTTTAAACTTCAAAAAAAAAAAACTCCTTTTCTTCTTGGTAGGGTTGAGAAATTGTCTATCTTCATCTTTTACTATCTCTATTCAGTATATTGTTGCTTCCTATCATTTCTCTGAGATTATTTAGTCAACGATAGGTTAAAATGCTTACTTCTGGAAAAATATCTTGTAAGTTAGGGTTTACTTTGAAAACATCCCAACAATTCTTGATTATTTGAGCTAGTGATGGGAGAATGTTGTTAAAAGGGAAATGCGATTCATCTTCAGTTTTAGTCTGAGTTTTAAGGTGTCTTGCCTAGGGGTGGAAATATCATTGGTTACCTGGTTTTCAATTAATGTATGGGAATATCCACATGCTGAGGATTCCTATTTAAGTTTATTGTTTTGTTTTTTCAGTTTGTTGTTATCAGTGCAGATTCTTCTTAGTGTAATTGCTGTTGTGGAGATGTTTGGGGTACAAATATCTGTAATGGAAATAGTTGGGTATGTTGGTGGGTTTGGTGTGTAATGTTGTTTGTAGTTGTCTTTTTGTGAATATATACAAGAGTATCTAAAAATGTGATTGAATGTGTTGACATTTTGTGGTCAAATTTGAGTTGATATAAAGATATGACTGTATACACACATCAGTGTACATACTCATCTGTGTGTGTGTGTGTGTAATATATATATATATATATATATATATATATATATATATATATATATATATATATTCTATTAAGTCAGTCATTGTCATAAACAATGATTTGGCAACTAATACTTTTTTCAAAGGTGGATATTTTTACTCCAATTCATGTTTAGTTTACAGTTTTTTTTGTTTTTAGGTGGGAGGGTATTTTGCTGATTTTTGTTGTATATATTTGGCAATATATGTCTATAATACTCCTAACAAGCTAAAACACAGGTTTATAAAAAGGAAAAAAGCTAGAAAAATTATAAAACTCTTATTAAACAAAACCTATACACTGTTTTATTTATTTATTTTTTTTTTAAAAGCTTTCTGATGTTGAAATCACAAATTGTTGAGTCTAAAAAGCTGGCAAGCTCTAAGATGTTGTTAATGAATAAATAAGAGTGACCCCCATAACTTCCTGGCGAGAAACCAAGTCATTTCATGTCCCTACCTGCCTGCTCCTTTAAAGTCAGACAAGAAATACAGACGATCATTCTTTTCCTGGTACAGTCTCAAAATTAGAAAAAGATGCAAGAGTACTTACTTTCAAAAAATTTCTACCATCTACAAGGTCTGTTTAAAAATATAGTTGTCTTGTTTTTAGGCTTGTGAAAATGCATAGCCATTGATGGAGACTGTAGAAAAATAGTGATTTATAGATGAAAACTTGCTTTATCTAATGGTGTTATTGTTGTCTTTGTGGAAATAAAAAGGAGGCTTTACTTTCAGGGTATCCTCTGTATAATAATGATTCTATTTTTGTTGAGTTGTTTCTTACTATTTATTATGTTATAAGACAACAAAGGTAAATTAGAATGAGATTTTTGTCATCATAAAACCACTAAAATACTTCAACTTGGAAATAAAGCAATTTTTCATTTACTTTTCCTAGGTTTATTTGCATATCAACTCCTTATGGGTTATTTGATGACAAAATCTGATTTTTATTTCTAAATGTTTGATTATAATTATTTTCATATTTATAATATTCCATTGTATTTATTTGTCAATTATCTTGTTTACACACAGCCATATGATAAGTATTCCTATCTAATACAAATAATTTGCTTACACCTGTCTGGTTTCAAGTGTTTCTTTCTAATACTAATAATTTTATTGTTTAAGTAACTATTTCTATTCAATAATTGTTTATTTGCACACAGTTGTATGGTTTCAAGTATTTCAGTCAGTTATAACAAGTAACTTATAATAATCTTTTCTGAACAATTATAGCTTCAAGTAACTATTCCTAATACAAATAATTTGTACCCAGTTATATGATATCAAGTATTCTTATCTAATACAACTAATTTTCAGACAACTATTTGGTCTATAGATAGTGTCATAACAGGTTTTATTGCTCTGGGTAAGTGGACCTGGGAGTAAAGATAGTAAAGGGGTAATTCATTCTCACCAGAGCTCCAGAACTGGAGCCTCACCATTAGATAGTTTAGTGTCATATCTAGGACAACTCTTTTTTGGGTGAAGAGTGTTACTCCTTTGCAGGGGTTGCAGTCAACATATTACAAGCTCTGCTTGGAGAGCTAAAATTGCTGAATGAAGAAAAACATTTTTATCTTCTTGAATCTCTGCCCTGTTGGCTATGGCTAAAGAATACCTTGACTTCACTTTTGCTGAGGAGTAAGGTCTTCTCTCCAATGAGGCCATATGTTGGCTGTGGGTGATGACTCATAATGACTTAAGATGGGATCTTGGTGGCTGAGCAGTTTGTGATCTGGATGCTAGGTGGTAATGTGACCTCCAACACTCCACTTCAGCCCTTACATGGGTCAGACTGGCAGTTGGAGAGGCCCACTAAGATCAACCACCTATTCATATCAAACCCTACACCTTCATTTATTAAGTCCTGAACATATTCTTCAAATTGCTTTTATGGCAAACAAACTCTTAACCCATTTTATCTTAAAGGTACAAGAGGGTCAACTACACCAAGAGAAACAGTTAAAAAAAAACAGAACAAGATTTGGCATTAAATAGCCTACATGGGTTGATACACCTTTAAACAAAATAGTTGGCAAACATAGTTGAGGGTGATCAGAAGGCTCCCTTTTCAATAGCTACTACACCGCGGTGTTGAGGAGGGCGCTTCTCTTTTCCCTGGATTGCTCCAATTTACCCTTGATGCATACCTTTTATTGCTGAGTGTTAAGCAAGCAGGTATCAAGTACCATTTTTAAAGTCTTTGGTATGACATGACCTGGGATTGAACCCAGGTCTCCCGGACCATTGGTGAACACTCTACCCACAAGATTAATAAGCCGGTAACCAACCAAAATTGTCTACTAAGTTTTGTCTTGCACTCTAACAAATCATTTGATAACAAAAATATTTAACTACAAACCATTGTTTACATATCATATAGACAAAAGGACAAGATTTATCAATAAATAACTTTCAAGGGTTGATATACTACCAAACCTTGTAAAATCTTGTTGAGAATCAAGGAGAGTGAATATTCTGGGTATTACATTAAACTGCATCTGATAGTGAGGTCTTGGAGCTTTGGGGAATGTTAAGTACCCCTTCATTGGCATTACTCTCAAGCCCACTCTAATCTGGATTGGTAGTATCTGTAAGGGTCCCATCTATGAGTCAACTTGAACTATTCAATCATTTACTATGGATTATTATTATAAGTTATTTGAAACCATGCAGGTGTGTGCAAATTATTTGTATTAGAAATACTTGATAAATAGAATTACTAATTGTTATACTTGAAACTACATAACTGTGTGTAAACCAATGATTATTAGATGGAATTATTAGTGTTAGATAGGAATACTTGAACCATTTAATACTTGAAACCATTTCAAATGAATTAGAGCTTGTTTGTTTGCATACAGCAAACAAACAAGCTCTAATTCATTTGAAAATAATTTTACTGACAAAGTATTTGTTTACAAATAATAATAATTTTTAGTTTTATACCTATCCTATAATTCTGACACTGAAAAAAACCCAGATGATAGAATTTGTAAATAATAATAATAAAAAAAAAAAATCAAACTGATATCTGGTGGAGGGGGGGATTCCATAAAAAAGAAAAGACTAAAAACATTCATACTACTTGAAAATAATCAATATTGCAACGCCTATTCAAAAGAAAAAAACACAGAATACCTTAAGCTAAAATGTAAGAGTGCTTAATACACTACGTAGAGTGAAATACGAATACCTACTAAACCAGAAATAATTACTTCTGCTCTGTGTGGATAGAGAGAGAGAAAAGCAAACTTCTATTGTATGGAAGAATTATTAAAATATTAAGTTAATATGGATCCTTACTCTTTGTTAAACAATTCTGAATAATTCCTCCATACTTAAGCAATAATAAACATGTTTGGTGCTTGTTTAAATACTCATGGCTGATATATAGTCTTATAAAGGCTGTCAGAAGTTTTAAGTATTTGAAGAAGGACCAAATTTGAGTATTCAAATTTTTTAGAAGAAATATTGTCAATTATTATTAAGTTTTTTACTCCAATTTTCATCTTACTGATGGTTTTTGATTACAACTCCCTGGTTGCCTTTGATGATTTCTGATCAGCCGAGGAATGATAGTTTGTGTGAATTGTGTAAAAAGCGTCAGAAAATAAGATGAAAGAAAAACTAGTCAAAAATTGACACTGAATTGTAATGGCATCATTTCTGCCAAATTTTCTTGTATGTTTCTGTGTGAACATTAAAGGATAAAAGTTAATGTATTTGGACGGAATCAATATTTGATTAACAAAACAAAAACAGTTGGTGATTTTGTCATTATTTTGCTGTTTATTCACATTTTCTTTAAAAACATCATTTAAGGGAAGAGAACAAAAAATTCTTGGCCAATTCTCAGATAATTTTATATTTCATAAGTGTGTGTGTTTGTTTGATATATAAAGAGAGGTTTGTGCATTTTTATATGTATAAAGAGTAGGTGTATTTATTTATCATATTAGAGAAAGGTGTGTGTGTTTTTATATCTAGGTAAGTGGGTGTTTATATATATATATATATATGTGTGCACACCTCTTTACAGGTTGATTCTGTTACTGGATTGAATTTTCAACTCATAACAGTTCTGATTTTCTATCAAGAACAGCATGATTCCAACGCAATATGAAATAAGCATGAAAAGCTCCCTGTGTATCAATTACTATTTCTTAGAAAACACTTCAAAAGCAAATGCACTGTGTGCACCAGTCCAAGCCATGATTGTAACTGAAAAATAAAATGGTAAGACATTAGCTCGATAGACTTACCATTGCCACTTGCCTAAGTTCACTTGCATCACACGGGTCACAGTTTAAGATCTGGGAGATATTCCTACTGCAATGCGTGTGTGATTGATTTATCTGTGTGTATGTGTGTGAAATATATATATATATACACCCCTTTGTATGAGTAGGATGTGACACAAGGTCAGTTTTAAGCAGAGTTTAATAGGTTTGAATTTAGAGTTTTCCTTCTCCGAGACCAGTTGCTATACCAAGTTTGAAAAGCCCAACCTACCCTACTATTTTACCTATAACTTTTAGGAGAATAATTGGACTCATACCTTCTTCAAGGGTATTGGTGCTATGTGAAATGCAAACAGTCTTGGCCAGGACTTGGATCACCATGTCCATTACACCACAAATGCCTAATATATATATATATATATATATATATATATACACACTGAAAGAAAGCTTTGGGCATAAAGGTATACATATATAGAGGTGTGTATTTTTATAAAGTGTTTGGTTTGGTTTTATGGCATATCAACCATTTTAGGTTATCTAATGCCAAATCCATTTTTATACATATAAACAGTTTGCAGCTTTGAATATGGTTTGCTTTTGGTGCTGCAAAACTTGTGGTATTTAGGCTTGTTAGTGTTGGAGACGAAATGGCTTAGCGGGATGTTGAGATGGCAGCATGTAGTTGGACGTGTGAGGGATGTGTTTAAAGTCACCGTGTAGTTTTGTATCTGGTTTTTGGAGGAGAGTATGCATTATCTCCATTAATGTGGGCCAGAGGTGAAATGATAGCTAGTGTGTCGAGAGCGGAGTTACGCTCGGATCGACATAGCCATTTTTTGGGGTGACATGAAGTGGTGCCTGTGGAAGGCATTTCTAATTTATGTTCAACTGGGATTCCTCATAAAGAATCCATAAATTAGATGGTTCCCTCGTTGAGTGTCCTTGTTGCTGCTGCTAGTGTTAAAGCCACAGTGAGATGTCCACACTGGGTGGCTTATCTAGCTAAAAAGCATTGCTAAGCAGGGACGACCAGACGAACGTCTGTTCTGGTCGTCGTCTCACGCTGAAGAGAGTGGGTTTGGCTGCTCACCCGTTTTGCTAGCCGGAAATGAAGGTCCGGGCTGAATAGGATAAGTCATCCTGATTGAGTGAAATTCAGTGTTGAATTAAATTGCGTGCCAAAACAAAATACAAGATTTTCCTCTTCTCTACAAGTTCTATTTCAAACAGTACAGTTTAGCATAAGTACAGTTGTTGTTTACAGTTCTATTTCAAACAATTTAGTTTAACATTAGTATGCAGTCCAAATGTTAAAAACAGTTCTTCATAAGTTGGTTTGGTTTCATGTCTTATCAAACATTGCAAATTGTTCAAAGACAAATCCTGTTTAGATTTATATATTAAATACACATGGTTTGTGAACATTTTTCAAATAATGTATTTAAACAAACCTGAGCTCATTTTTCTTAAATGATTTCAAGTATTTCTATCCAAAACGAATCATTACATTTAATTTTCCTCATTTGTTTGCACACAGTTAAATGATTTCTTGAGTTGCTATGTAACAGTAACAATTTAACAGGAGTCATTTGTTTGCACACGTTTAAATAAATGTGTATGATATGTAAGAGATTAACATTTTAAAAAGGTAAGTGAGCTTATAAGTTTGCCCACAGTAAAATGGTTTCAAGTATTGTAGTTATTTATTATTTCTTTAAGATTAAGGCTGGCAACTACACAGTCTGTGTTGCTATCCATACTTTCTATACTATAGGTTCTTTGTAGGGGCTTTGTCAATCCTTGAACATTGCACTGTTTGATTCTTATAGGTGACTTTATTCTTGAGGGCATTTTGAATATGCTTCCTGTGTTTTCATTGTTCACTTTAGTGTTTATCTGTATTTTCCCAGCTTGGCTAATGGGAGCTTGTGATTTTTGTTTAAGCTGTTATGGGTTAATGGGTGACAAGTTTTTTTATTCTGTTTTAAATGCTTTTTGGTGGACAGATTGGTAACTTATATAATGGTTGTTTTGTTGGAGATTTTGTACATTTAGGAGTAGTTCATGTTGAAGTGGTGGATTCTACGTGTGTTTTTGTTTGGACTACAACATTGGATTTCTCCCCATTCCTAACCTATTGCTGAGCTAGTGCTTGGTAAAATTCAACCGAGTGTAGTTTTTTCAGGTGGTCCCGAAACTTTGGCCAATCGTTCACTTCCAACTGGATCAATTTCTTCATGAGTGTTCTATATTTGTTGTCTTGATTGGTTGTATCCGCCCTCCGTACAACAGAGATGTAGCTGTTTTGTACTATGTATGTCCTTACAATTTTCCTTGCTTCCAGAAAGGACACATTCTTCTTGTGTTTCACTTCAAGTATTCCCTTTTCTTTTTTGTAAGCATCACAAGATCTTATGTAAGCCAGATGATCTTGACAGTTTGCACATTTAATTTGCTTCAAGTGGTCTGGGTCCTTTTCACTGCATTTGGCACATGTCTGTTGTCCTCTACAGGCTTATCTGTGGTGTCCATGTTTCTGGCATTGGAAGCATCTTAGGGGCACTGTGATGTACTGCTTGACTCTCTCAAGACAATAGCGGATCTTCACCTCCTTGGAAGTATGGGGCTGATTAAATGTCTGGATGTAAGTGTAGGTCTGGATTCATTCTTCACCTTTTCTAATGGAGATTCTTCTTATATTTGTAACTCCCAGTTTTCCCAGGGCTGATACTGTCTCCTCTTCTGTAACCAATGCCAACTCCCTATGTCTGAAAACTTCTTTGGAAGTTATGAGTTTCTCATGTGGATAGGCTCTGCATTTCATCATATGAAAAGTTTTCATTTTCAATATGCTTTCTGCCTGCCTCCAGCTGTCCACCTTGATTAGCAAGTTTTTGTTTCTGGTTTTCTTTACAGTTTTCAGAGTAGCTCTCATAGAAATAACTTTTTCTATGAGGAAAGGCGAGAATTTGGCTCGGCAGACCTCCTCCAAAGAATCAATAACCATGAATCAAGGGAAGTCTGTTGCCTCATTCTCTGAGTCTGATTCTGACAGGTTTCGGGGTTTTTTTATTTAAAAAAAAAAATTTTTATTTTTTATTTTATTTATACTGTGTGCAAATGAATGACAAATAGAATTATTAGTGTTGAATTGGAATACTTGAAACCATTTAACTGTGTGCAAATAAGTGAATAGTGTTGAATAGAATAATTAGTGTTATATAGCAATATTTGAAACAAACGAATATTATTTAAAAATAACCTTACCTACTGATTATTTGCTTGCAAATTATATATACACACACGCACCATATAAAAGAAAATCCTTGAAAAATTACTCATTTTTTTTTATAATATTTATTTCAGCAGATCCTATATTTTTTAAAAATGTTAGATTTGCATTTTCAGACAAAGAAATAATGAGAAATTTCTAATGAAGATTTTGAAAAACCCACAAAATTCTGGCCATCCTATCTCCCTTACCCAAATTTTATTTTTTAATGTAAAGACCAGACCATTTATTTTTCCTGTCTGGTTGACAAAAGACATTCAATTCCTGTATCAAAAAGTATCAATTTTTGACTTCTCTTTCCTTTTCACACCCTTTTTTATTTAATGGCAAACAAATTTTAAAACCCAAATGAAGAAAATAAATTAAAAAATATTGAATAAAGGAATAAATGGATTTGAGGTGAGAAAATTATCTCCTATAAACAACTTACATGGGTATTAATAACCTCTTAAAACTGAATTATATTATAAATATCATATTGTATATAATACTATTTTCTCAAAAAAAAAAAAAAAAAAAAAAAACTAAGAAAATTGTCATATCAGTATTTTTATACTATCCAATATAATTGATCACATTAAAATTTTAAAAAAAGTTGTGCCAGTTACTGTTAAGACTATTATCTAAAATTATAAACAAGTACAACATATTATATATCCTCAAGATTACAATTATATCTGACATATAATCATAATATTCATATTATTACTAAACCTCACATCCTTAAATTTATAGATAAAATCATACCAAGTATTATAGATAATACCATATTAAGAATTATCATCACAATTAATATTACTATAACAATTATTACTACCAATCATCAAACCTATTATTATAAACTAATCATCAACTTATAAATATTAATAACATCAATGCTAACAACAATAGTCATCAATAACTACCACAATATGTTATTACTTAATATAATAATAACCATTTGATAATTAATACCAATAACAAATCATTTTAATCAATATTAATGATTATTACTATGTACTACAACATAATAACAAAAATATAATTCATAATATGCATTCTGTAATCAATACAAAATAATATCCTATATTGCTTATTGCATAATTTAGATAAATAAAACCAGTTGTTTAAGATATAAGAATTAATTCAATCTTAAAGCATATATACTCAAATCCAAAGTACATTAACTTTAATTGAATTTAAAAAATACGTATAAAATTTTTTTGTATTTATCTATTTTTTTATTTATTTTTCATTTGCTCTGAACTTTAATTAATCATTTTATATTGAGCTCTCTTTTGGATTTTTAATTACATGGATATTGTAGACAGAAAATCTGAAAATAGAATGGTTCCATCATCAACTGACTTGGCGTTGGTAATATATATATATATATATATATATATATATATATATATATATATAACCATATTTAGCTTTGAATAACCTACAAGTGTTGATATGCCATAAACCCAAACAAACAATTTCTTATCACTTGGTTTTGATAGTTCAAAACATAGTGCTGTAAACGTATTTCATTGGAGTCCCATTTATATATCATCATTATATATTTGGGCATGATTTTAAATTCATTGTTTGCCTAGTTGGCTGGGGCTGTAGAATACACTGACTGCACCTCTGCAGAGATGTAAGACCCCCTCCCCCCACAACAAGTGTTCTGGATATGACACTAAACAATCTGATGGTAAGGTTCCAGAAATGCTGGAGCTTTGGGGAATACAGAGTACACCTTCATTGCCATTTCTACCAGGTCCACTCTGGCCCAGTGTGGTAGCACCTGATTAGGGTCTTACCTATGAGTTAAATAGAACTAAAGTATGGTTTCTTGAGTTGACTATTTTTGGCATTTAAACTGTATTTATGCTAAACTGAATTGTTTAAAAGAAACTGTTTTGATCTCTAAACTGTGTACTTATGCTAAATTGAATTGGCTGAATTAGAACTGTTTGTATAAACTGAATAGCTTGAAATAGAAATGTTTTGACAATTAAACTGTGTACTCAGGCTAAACTGAATTGTTTGAAATAGAACTGATTATTTGTATAAAAATGAATTTGGCATTAAATAGCCTACAAAGATTGATATACCATAAACCCCAAAGAACCAACCAACCAAATTCATAGTCCATATTTTTTAAAAGAATTCTCTTATTAAATGAAATAGGGTAGCAATTTTTTTTTTTTTTCTATCCTTCTAAAATCTAGTTCAGAATTGATCAGAGATTGAAAAGGCTGTTTCAGTTTGCTGCTTGGAACAGTTGCCGAAGTAATTAGTCAATTTGTCCATGTCTTCTACAATCTTAGGCAATAAATAAAAAAAAACAAACAAAACAAACCCTATCAGATTTTATACTTGTTCAAATACTTATGACTTGTACTTTCTGTAATGTAGGATTTATGAGTAGTGGTGATGATGGTCTGTGCAACTTCTCTTACACTTGACTCGCTTTCTTTATGCAAGTTTCCCTATCTCCTCTGGAAATCGGGACGTTATTGTTGATATCATTGTCATACCTTGACATGACAAGCTGTCTCTAAAATTAATATATCCACTTGAATTGCTTTTTTCTTTCTTTAAATAACAGAATGGTTTTGGAAATTTCAAACATTCAATAATATCAACATAAAACTGTTTTCTATATAATCTGTTTTGTGAATATCTTAACATTCATGAATTAAATATGAAAACAAATTCCAAAGTAAAGAAAACTACTTGGAAAATTAGTCAAATTTTTAACTCTTTTCATCCCCTCAGATTTTAGTAGAAACCATTTTTAAATTATATTAATAAATCTATGAATTTTTCAACAAACTGGACTCTTTAAATCTAACATGACAAAAATAGCCCAATAGGATTATAATACAGGGTGGAATGATAAAATTGTTGCCCTAGAAAAGATGACATGATTCCATTTCTGTTTAATGAAAACCGGTTTTCTTTTTTTGTTGCAGACCATCTACTAGTTGGCTAGTTGTGTACAAATCCCAAGAGCCATAGGAGCCTTCTATCATGTCTGAAAGTGACACAATGTTCAACGAGCGAGATCGGAGATGCACTGCTGTACAACTCATGCTCTCTACCGATCCAAGTTATGACAACAGGACGATTGCCAGTACCCTCAAAATGCAAATCTGGATTGTCACGAATAACAGGGACATGTCCAGGGTGATGAAAACAAAGTTTCCGGCTATGGTTATGGTCTTTGGTGTGGTTTCAATTGAGGGCCACATCATGCCACCTCACATCTTCAAAGTCAGCTTGAAAGTCAATACCAAAGTGTACCTGGATGTGCTGAAGAGTGTGGTGATCTCCTGGGGCAATCAGGTGGCCGGTGGCAGACCCTGGGTGTGGCAGCAAAGAGACCCAGGTTTGGCTTCAGAAGGAGTGCTACGACTTTGTACCCTTCTCTCACTGGCACCCCCCTCCCCCGACCTGAACCCCCTGGACTACTTCGTTTGGTCATACATCAAGAACATCACCAATATGACCTCCCACAACACCAAAGCCAGCCTGATCGCCGCCATCCGCTGAGTATTCGCCGAGCTCCTGCCAGAGCTTGTGAAAAAGGCATGCTCCCTGTTCAGGATCCGTATTGAGGCGGTGATTGAGGCTGAAGGTGGCTACATTGAATAGATGTCAGCTCTACAACATAATCAAGTTACCTGAATTGATTTTTTTCAATAAAAGTTTTAAAATAAAGCTGTAGTGTTGTTTTCTTTAGGACGACAATTTTATCATTCCACCTTGTACAACAAATGGATGGGAGGTGCACTTAGTATAATGGTTATTGTCAGGAAATGGAATGTGCAATTGAAGTTCAAGTCTCAGATGAATCTGTTTATATTTAATTTTGTGCTGATGCCCTTGGGAAAGACATGAAACTCTCTGTTCTCTCTCGAGCTATGGGTAAATAATAGGGCAGACTGAGTTCTTCAGGCTTCATTAGGAAACCAGGAAAAAGAAAATTTAACTTCAAACCAGCTTTGCTCCACTTAAAAATGGATCTTGTGCTGCATCTTGTGCATAGTAAAGGGGTTGGGTAAATAGATAATCCTCTCACCTATAATATCGGTCAATATGATCTGTGCTTGAACCTTTGGCAAATTATGGTCAGTATTAACTCTTGACACCATTATTTCAGCAATATGACTGAAAATTTAAAGCTGAAATGCTCATAGAATTGTTATGGTTTCTTGGAAATTGTGATGGGTCATAGAAAGAGAATCTACAATTGACAACACCAGAACCAAATGATTGAATTCAGACCAGCAATAATCTGCTGATAAATTGACCTTGTGTCACACCTTGTGGTTAAGGAGTTGGATAGATACAAACCACACTTTGAACCCTAACCCTAACTCTCAATTTCAGCCTACACCATCAAACACATTCTCCTCTTAGGTAAAGCATTCAATACCACCAGAAAGCACTACTTCCAAATAAGAAACATAAAGGATTCGTTTGAGAACATCCATATGGATGAAGTTCTATCTTTCTTGAGCGAGATAGGGTTTAACAAAAAATATAAACTTGGGCATAATTCTGAAAACACAACCAATCAATCAACCTAGTGTAAATAAACTATTGTTAAATAGCAATACTTGAAACCATTAGATTTATGCTAAGAAAATTAGTCGTGAGAAATCATTACAACCACTTGGTTATACAAAAGAATTATTTTATATTAAACTCGTGTTTGATTGAAACACTTAAAACCATTTACTCGTGTGTGAGTAAACAAGCTGTGACTCGTTAAGTGTGCTATATATAAAATATTTTTACAAATCATATATATTTAATATATATGTATGAACTAGATTTGATATTAAATAACCCGTAGTGGTTAATATGCCATAAAACACAACCAGCCAACCAACATCAATTTTGACTTGCACATTAGTTTACTATATATTGTAAGCCTAATATTTTCATAATATTGCAACCATTCAAATCCTTTGTTTTAATAGAATGATGTGAGCTCAAGTATTGGGTATTTAAAGGTCAAGAGTTGAAAGGGGTTAATATTTGGGTGGGGTGTATCTCATCTATTCAATAGAATAAAACAGGATTTTTTTCAAAGCTGTAGCTGTGTCCATATGGATGCACCACATTGATGCAAACAAAATCCTTAAAGAAAAAGATAGATGGAAACTGCACAAGAAAGCTACATGCTATCTTGAAGAAATCCTTAAAGCAATATCTCACAAAGCAGCAGCTGTACAGCCACCTTCATCCCATCACACAACAAATTCAAGATGAACAAGACATGGGGCACTGCTGAAGAAGCAAGTGATGTCCTCTTATGGACACATGGACTTGTCAGTATTGGCTGACCACCAAAGACTTTCATCAGCTCTATACAGACATAGGATGCAACCTAGAAGACCTGCTGGAAGCAGTGGGTGATAGGGATGGATGGAGGAACTCTGTTGTAAGAGTGACTTGATATTAATGTGTATGTGTATTAGGTTTGAAAGGGGTAAATATCAAAGGAGTGGGGGAAATGGATAAAGCTTTAAAATTTAAATGTTGATTGGAGTGAATTTACAAAATGTATTTTAAAAATGGTCTCCTACAATTTTAAGTTGTGTAATAATCAAATGTCCAAAAAGCATATAGAAAAATATACGAGTTAAATGTTATGTAATGATTGTACAAAGACATTAACTCAAGTTAAGACTTGGAGGAGTCTCCATGGCGTAATGGCTAACATGCTGGACTGTGACACTGTAGTGAGTGAGTTCGAACTCTAGTCATGCTATTACATTCAGTTTTGGACTTATACTCTTAGGAAAGGCATGAACTCCTTTATCCCACAGCTATGAGTTAAATAGTATCACTGCTAGATGGCTTTGGGATTTAATAACCCATGATATGCCATTAATGAAAGAAACCAAACCTGATAAAAAAAAAATTTATCTGTGATTGTTACTCGTTCAAGAAGTGGGGAAGACTGGGTTCTTTAGCCTTAGTCTAAAAGGAAAACTCTGATTTCAAACGACGTGTGCTCAGTGTAAAAATAGATTTTGTCACATCTTGTTCATGTGGAGGTTTGGGTAAATACATACTCTATCATGAATGATCATTTAAAAAAGAAATCTAACCACCTAAGTATTTTATTAGTTAAACATAAAGTCATGCATTTAATTTCTACTGAAAACATTTCATTACAAAATTAACTCCCCCTTCCCTCCACAAGTATACAGATCTAAGTAATCCTAATCCTAACATTCTTTTTGAAATATTAATTAGAAAACGAGTTAATGAAGAGGTAACTTCAAATAGGACTGGCATGATGATAATAATAATAAAAAAACTTAAATTTTATTATTTGAAATATAAAGCTCGAATACATGTCCTAATTGGTTGTGAAAAAAATTGTGTTTAATTAATCAAAAAGATTCAAGACTCATTCTGTTTTGGTTTTTCTTATCTTTATTTGTTTATTAAGTTCACAGAAGAAACCTGGCTTTCATTTTGTCACGCTTTGTACTTTTCATTTAGGAGAATTCAGATCTTTGTTCATGTCCAGAATAATGTTAGTTTGCTGACCACTAGGTCTTCTTAAACAATATTGTACTGTTGACTTGCTTTTTCTATATTTATTACAATAGTACACACACACGTGTATGTGTGTATATATATATATATATATATATATATATATATATACACACACACACATACACATTGTCAGATTTTCAATGGAGGATATTCTTTCCTATGGAAACATCTAGAAATACAGAGCATATAAAGAGTTGCTTTCAAATTTCACTGCTAAGGCTACCAAATGAGGGGAAAAAGCAGTATTTTCTTTATATCAAATAGGCTTTTATTCGATTATTAAAAAGAAAATAACAAACAAAACATTTGTTTTATGTAGTTTATTCAGAAAAAGTTCGTTGGTGCATTTTTCGTATTTTTTCTCATATTTTGAATGTATTTTTCTTTTAATTACAGAAATGAAAAATTGCTGAATCATTTTACATGATTTTAAAACAAAAATACATTTGCTGTTTTTATTTCGTCTTTCAGATATATAAAAAAAAAAAAGAAAAATTCCTCAAGTGAGAAACAGTTACTTAGTAGGTAATGTTGTGCAAAAGTACTGTAATTGCTTGCATATAAAATACCCATTTAAATAAATAAAAGAATAAGCAGGTTTTATACAGTGCCCAATAAGCTGTTATGATGATTAGGTGACTACTGAAGTTTGAAATGGATGTTTATGGGTTTGGGATAATTTGTAGTGGGCGTTAGCTTTGTATATACCCATGTAAATTGTGTGTACACTTACAAATACAATACTAATTAAGTGATAAGCAGAATAGTCCTTTTATACTTTTATTTTTTAAAGAAGTGTCACTGATCCAAACACTAAAAGTGTTTTTTACCTCATGGCCTATAATCATTGTCTGCTAGTTGTTTAAGTCTAGGACACTAGTTGCATGGAGGAACTATGAACAATATTTTCTCGTGTACATATGTCTAGTTTGATCTAACAAATAAGCTCTGTGTGAGGCGTTGTGTGCTCCTTTGACCAAGATCTAGTGAATGTGCTGTCAATGATAATTTTTAGATTTACTATTGGAAGAGATAATATAACAAATCGCTGTATTATTAGATCAAAACTCTCAGATGGCACTCGGAAAGAGTTCATATGAAGTAAGCTTATTTTTCTTTTTTTTTTTTTTTTTTTTTTTTTACAAGTTATTTACAAATAGGAAAAAATTCTTTCTTTTTCTTCTTTTCCTCTTTTGTAATCAAACATTTAGAAATGAATTAAATTTTGGCATTTAATAACCCATAAGGAGTTGATATGTTTATTTAACAAAAAAAAAACACAAACTAAGCCTTTCTCTCTTTCCTCTCTTCTAGTTCTCTTTTATCTTATCTTTTTTCTCTCTCCACCATCTAACCCTCTCTCTTCTTGCTTTGTATTTTTTCTCTCTCTTCTATTTCTTTCTCTTCTTTTCCTCTATTGGAATCAAACATTTAGAAATGAATCAAATTTTGGTATTGAATGACCCTTATGGAGTTGATATGCCATTAAACAAATAAAACCCTCCAAAATATTGAGTTTGTGAGTTCAGGTTAAAAGTTAAAGAATTGATGATAAAAAATTCTTTTAGTTTTTAATATTTTCATGTGGGAAGATTTCCCACATGAAAATATTGAACATGAAAAGAATTTTAAACAAGAACCAAATACATTTTTTTTCTTAGTTGGGTCATTGCATTTTTTCCAGTGGAGTTTGTAAGACTTGAAATGCAGATGCAGGTGTCAGTGATAATTCTCCACACCTGATCAGGATAGCAGAATAGTCAGGTGATGTGAAGTTATTGCAGCCATGAGGCAAAGACAGGTGCATAACAAACAAATCTTATTTGTTGGCATCGGCTGTGTTAATTCTGAATGAAATGGCTGAAAGCAGCTCCTTTCTCAACTAGATTTGCATTTGCCAAGTAAATGGCTAAAAGATGCTCTTTCCTTAACTCGATCTGCATTTGCCAAGTAAATGGCAGAAAGATGCTCTTTTCATTGCTTGATCTGCATTTGTCAAGTAAATGGCAGAAAGATGCTCTTTTCATTGCTTGATCTGCATTTGTCATGTAAATGGCAGAAAGATGCTCTTTTCATTGCTTGATCTGCATTTGTCAAATAAATGGCAGAAAGATGCTCTTTTCATTGCTTGATCTGCATTTGTCAAGTAAATGGCAGAAAGATGCTCTTTTCATTGCTTAATCTGCATTTGTCAAGTAAATGGCAGAAAGATGCTTTTTTCATTGCTTGATCTGCATTTGTCAAGTTAATGGCAGAAAGATGCTTTTTTCATTGCTTGATCTGCATTTGTCAAGTAAATGGCAGAAAGATGCTCTTTTCATTGCTTGATCTGCATTTGTCAAGTTAATGGCAGAAAGATGCTCTTTTCTTAACTCGATATGCATTTGCCAAGTAAATGGCAGAAAGATGCTCTTTTCATTGCTTGATCTGCATTTGTCAAGTAAATGGCAGAAAGATGCTCTTTTCATTGCTTGATCTGCATTTGTCAAGTAAATGGCAGAAAGATGCTCTTTTCATTGCTTGATCTGCATTTGTCAAGTAAATGGCAGAAAGATGCTTTTTTCATTGCTTGATCTGCATTTGTCAAGTAAATGGCAGAAAGATGCTTTTTTTCATTGCTTGATCTGCATTTGTCAAGTAAATGGCAGAAAGATGCTCTTTTCATTGCTTGATCTGCATTTGTCAAGTAAATGGCAGAAAGATGCTCTTTTCATTGCTTGATCTGCATTTGTCAAGTAAATGGCAGAAAGATGCTTTTTTCATTGCTTGATCTGCATTTGTCAAGTAAATGGCAGAAAGATGCTTTTTTCATTGCTTGATCTGCATTTGTCAAGTAAATGGCAGAAAGATGCTCTTTTCATTGCTTGATCTGCATTTGTCAAGTTAATGGCAGAAAGATGCTCTTTTCATTGCTTGATCTGCATTTGTCATGTAAATGGCAGAAAGATGCTCTTTTCATTGCTTGATCTGCATTTGTCAAGTAAATGGCAGAAAGATGCTCTTTTCATTGCTTGATCTGCATTTGTCATGTAAATGGCAGAAAGATGCTCTTTTCATTGCTTGATCTGCATTTGTCATGTAAATGGCAGAAAGATGCTCTTTTCATTGCTTGATCTGCATTTGTCATGTAAATGGCAGAAAGATGCTCTTTTCATTGCTTGATCTGCATTTGTCAAGTAAATGGCAGAAAGATGCTCTTTTCATTGCCTGATCTGCATTTGTCAAGTAAATGGCAGAAAGATGCTTTTTTCATTGCTTGATCTGCATTTGTCAAGTTAATGGCAGAAAGATGCTCTTTTCTTAACTCGATATGCATTTGCCAAGTAAATGGCAGAAAGATGCTCTTTTCATTGCTTGATCTGCATTTGTCAAGTAAATGGCAGAAAGATGCTTTTTTCATTGCTTGATCTGCATTTGTCATGTAAATGGCAGAAAGATGCTCTTTTCATTGCTTGATCTGCATTTGTCAAGTAAATGGCAGAAAGATGCTCTTTTCATTGCTTGATCTGCATTTGTCATGTAAATGGCAGAAAGATGCTCTTTTCATTGCTTGATCTGCATTTGTCAAGTAAATGGCAGAAAGATGCTCTTTTCATTGCTTGATCTGCATTTGTCAAATTAATGGCAGAAAGATGCTCTTTTCATTGCTTGATCTGCATTTGTCAAGTTAATGGCTGAAAGATGCTCTTTTCATTGCTTGATCTGCATTTGTCAAGTAAATGGCAGAAAGATGCTCTTTTCATTGCTTGATCTGCATTTGTCAAGTAAATGGCAGAAAGATGCTCTTTTCATTGCTTGATCTGCATTTGTCAAGTAAATGGCAGAAAGATGCTCTTTTCATTGCTTGATCTGCATTTGTCATGTAAATGGCAGAAAGATGCTCTTTTCATTGCTTGATCTGCATTTGTCAAGTAAATGGCAGAAAGATGCTTTTTTCATTGCTTGATCTGCATTTGTCAAGTTAATGGCAGAAAGATGCTCTTTTCTTAACTCGATATGCATTTGCCAAGTAAATGGCAGAAAGATGCTCTTTTCATTGCTTGATCTGCATTTGTCAAGTAAATGGCAGAAAGATGCTCTTTTCATTGCTTGATCTGCATTTGTCAAGTAAATGGCAGAAAGATGCTCTTTTCATTGCTTGATCTGCATTTGTCAAGTAAATGGCAGAAAGATGCTCTTTTCATTGCTTGATCTGCATTTGCCAAGTAAATGGCAGAAAGATGCTTTTTTCATTGCTTGATCTGCATTTGTCATGTAAATGGCAGAAAGATGCTCTTTTCATTGCTTGATCTGCATTTGTCAAGTAAATGGCAGAAAGATGCTCTTTTCATTGCTTGATCTGCATTTGTCATGTAAATGGCAGAAAGATGCTCTTTTCATTGCTTGATCTTCATTTGTCAAGTAAATGGCAGAAAGATGCTTTTTTCATTGCTTGATCTGCATTTGTCATGTAAATGGCAGAAAGATGCTCTTTTCATTGCTTGATCTGCATTTGTCATGTAAATGGCAGAAAGATGCTCTTTTCATTGCTTGATCTGCATTTGTCAAATTAATGGCAGAAAGATGCTCTTTTCATTGCTTGATCTGCATTTGTCAAGTTAATGGCAGAAAGATGCTCTTTTCATTGCTTGATCTGCATTTGTCAAGTAAATGGCAGAAAGATGCTCTTTTCATTGCTTGATCTGCATTTGTCATGTAAATGGCAGAAAGATGCTCTTTTCATTGCTTGATCTGCATTTGTCATGTAAATGGCAGAAAGATGCTCTTGTCATTGCTTGATCTGCATTTGTCAAGTAAATGGCAGAAAGATGCTCCTTTCATTGCTTGATCTGCATTTTTCAAGTAAATGGCAGAAAGATGCTCTTTTCATTGCTTGATCTGCATTTGTCATGTAAATGGCAGAAAGATGCTCTTTTCATTGCTTGATCTGCATTTGTCAAATTAATGGCAGAAAGATGCTCTTTTCATTGCTTGATCTGCATTTGTCAAGTTAATGGCAGAAAGATGCTCTTTTCATTGCTTGATCTGCATTTGTCAAGTAAATGGCAGAAAGATGCTCTTTTCATTGCTTGATCTGCATTTGTCATGTAAATGGCAGAAAGATGCTCTTTTCATTGCTTGATCTGCATTTGTCAAGTAAATGGCAGAAAGATGCTCCTTTCATTGCTTGATCTGCATTTTTCAAGTAAATGGCAGAAAGATGCTCTTTTCATTGCTTGATCTGCATTTGTCAACTTAATGGCAGAAAGATGCTCATTGCTTGATCTGCATTTGTCAAGTCATCATCATGTCATGCCATCAGCACAGATATCCCTGACCTTTCTCGCCATCCTTCTCTATTGTCCATTGTTTCCAGCTGGTCTTCAGGGCAACATCCTGTATCAGCACAGAGCTGTTGTATGTAGGTTCTTGCTGGTCGTCCTGCCTTTGCTTGTCCATGTGAAGGGGTCCACAGGAGTATGTCACTTATGAGTTCATCTCTACTTCTCCTGCAGTGTCCCATATGTCTGGTTTGTCTATCTTGGATAGTTTTTGTGATGGGTGGTAAGTGGCCGTACAGCTTCTGCTTTGTGGGGTTCTGCCTCCAGGACTTGTTCAATATTGCTTGCAGCATTCTTGTGTAGTTACCGTCAAGCTTTTTCTCTATACGTTTAATTAGCGTCCATTTAGTGCATCTATACTGTAGTATCGACACGCCTGCTGCTTGGAAAAAACTGCATTTCATTTTATCAGTCAGGTGTGACTTCCATATGACCGATAGCCTCTCAATAGCTGTCCATGCCTTTGCTAGTCGCGTGTTGATGTCTGTCTCAGGTTGATGAGACAATGCTTCCAAGATAGGTGAACTTTTCTACTAGTTTCAGAGAGCTACTGTTTTGTGTGGAGATGTCACCTCTTTGATAAAAGCACATATATTTCATTTTGTGTGCATTGACATGGAGGCCTATGCCTGCAGCTACTCATTCCACACGATGTAGCTGGGTTTCAGCTTGGGCGGGTGCATTTGCTAGAAGCGCTATGTCATCGGCATAGTCCACATCTGTAATTGTTTGTGCTTGGTACCTTCTGCTTCTTTCCTTTGTTAGTTTGAAACCGTTTTCTCTCATTTTATCAATAGATGTTCTGAGCATGTAGTCTAGACAGATGATAAAGAGGTATGAGGCTCATGTGTCTCCTTGCAGCACACCTGCTACAATGTCGCAGTAGTCTGTGTCTCCATCTGGGGAATGGACTTTTACTTTTGTGTTTCTATATAGCATCATTATGGCTGCGACAGTTTCTTTTGGTAGGCCATAGGCGAGTAGTATTTGCTCCATCTTTCCTCTGTGTATGGAGTCAAAAGCCTCGGCAAAGTCGATAAATAATGTTGTTGCCTCTTGTTTTTTTGCACGTACACCTTCAAGAATTCTATGTATAGTGAAAATTTGTGATTTATTTCCCTGAAAGCCATTTTGGTTCTTCCTAAGTATCTTCTCAATTTTAGGTTCTATGCAGTTGCAAAGTAGAGCTTTGTATATCTTAGCCGCTATGGATGTAGGGGTTATACCTTGGTAGTTCTTGGTTAATCCGAGGTCGCCCCTTTTGAGGGAAGGGGAAGATGCATCCTTTTGTCCATCTGTCTATTTGGTTTTGATTATATATGACATTACAGTATCGGAGCAGTATGTCGTTGAATTGCCTGGTCTTCTATACTTCTGGGAGAATTTCAACAAGCCCTGCTACTTTTCTATTTTAAATTTTTCTTAGTACTAAGTCGAGTTCTTGCATAAACGGTCATAGTTTGATGTCTAATTGTCAAGTGAATGGCAAAAAGATGCTCTTTTCTTAGCTCGATCTGCATTTGTCAAGTAAATGGTTGAAAGATGCTCTCTGGAACAACATTAATCCTGCCTGCATTGGAATCCTAATCAACATATTTTGTCATATTTTCAATGAAATCATCATCATCATATCGTGCTGGCAGCACGGATATCCCTGACCCTCTCTCGCCACTCCTCCCTATCGTTCATCGCCCTAGGCAGGTCTTCAGGACAACAACCTGTATCCTCACATAGCTGCTGAATGTACGTTCGTGCTGGTCGTCCTGCTTTTGCGCGGCCGTGTGTGGGGATCCATAAGAGTACATCTCTTATGAGTTCATCTCTGCTTCTCCAGCAATGTCCTGCATGTCTGGTTCGCCTAACTTGAATAGTTTTCGTGATAGGGGGCAGGTGGCCGTACAGTTGGTGTCTTGTGGGGTGTTGCTGCCAGGACTTGTTCAGGATTGCACGCAGCATTCTTGTGTAATTGCCGTCTAGTTTCTTCTCCAGCCGTTTTGTTAGCGTCCATGTAGTGCATCCATATAGCAGTATCGATGTGACCGCTGCCTGGAAGAAACTGCGTTTCATTTTATCGGTTAGGTCTGATTTCCATATAGTCGATAGCCTATTGATAGCTGTCCATGCTTTCGTTAACCTCGTTTCGATGTCCTTTTCGGTTGATTCGATGCTGCTTCCTAGGTACGTGAATTTGTCTACTAGTTTAAGAGGGGTTCCTTCTAGAGTGGAGATGTCCCCCGTTTGGTTATAGCACATATATTCCGTTTTGTGTGCATTAACATGGAGGCCTATGCTTGCTGCTGCTCGTTCCAAACTATGCAGAAGTGTTTCGGCTTGGTCAGGTGTATTTGCCAATATCGCTATGTCATCGGCGTAGTCGGCGTCGGTAATTGTTGTTGCGGGGTATCTTCTGCTTCTTTTCTTCGTCAGTTCGAAGCCATTCTCTTTGATTTTGTCAATCGATGTTCTAAGTACGTAGTCTAGACAAATGATAAAGAGATACGGAGCCAGCGTGTCCCCTTGTAGTATTCCTGCTACAATGTTGAAGTATTCTGTGTCTCCATCTGGTGATCGTACTTTTACATTAGTGTTTCTATAGAGAATCGTTATTGCCGCTACGGTTTCTTTAGGTATGCCGTACGCTAGTAGGATTTGTTCCATCTTTCCTCTGTGAATGGAGTCGAAAGCCTTGGTAAAGTCGACAAATATTAATGTCGCTTGTAGGTTCTTTGCCCGTACACCTTCAAGGATTCTGCGGATGGTTAATATTTGTGAGGTCGTAGATCTATTTCTTCGGAAGCCATTTTGGTTTTTTTCTAAGTATGTTGTCGATTTTGGGTTCTATTCGGTTTCGTAGTAGGGCATTGTAGATTTTGGCAGCTATGGATGTAAGTGTTATGCCTCTGTAGTTTTTGGCTAATCCGAGGTCCCCCTTTTTAGGGAAGGGGAGTATGCATCCCTTCGTCCATCTATCTATCGGATTTTAATTGTATACTGCGTTGCAGTGTCGGAGCAGTATGTCGTCGAATTGTCTGGTCTTCCATACTTCCGGGGGAATTTCGTCCAGTCCTGCAGCTTTCCTATTTTTAATTTTTCTGAGAACCGAGTCGAGTTCTTCTTGTGTGAACGGTCCAAGTTTAATGTCTAATTGTTTGCTAATTATTCTGGTGATTGGTTCATGCGTTATTTTTGGTGGGTTTCCAAGTAAGTTTTCGAAGTGCTGTTTCCACAGTTTTATTCTTTCTTGTTGGTTTGCTGCTTTAAGTTTTGCTTTGGCTGTGTTCTTTCTTCTGCTCACTTCGTTTATTGTTTGCCAGGCAATTCTAGATTGTCTATCTTCCACCGAGTCTCTAATCTTATCTATCTGATTTTGAATGTATTCTGTCTGTTCCTTTATATATATGCCTGCTAAGTGATATTGTGCCGTTTTTAGTTTTAAGGCATTTGTGTTTGTTGGGTTTTTTCGATAGTTTTTGGAGGCTGTTTTCACTAGTGCACGTTTTTCTGTCACCGCTAAAGTTTCCCATGGGACTCTATATTTAGTTTTAATTTTTGTTGGAATGTGTTTTGCTGCTGCCTCAAGGTGTGCATTGACGAAATTTTCGTATTCGTCGTTTGGTGTACTTTTTTCCGTCTTTTCTTGTAGTGTTTCGAATTTGTTTCTTAGTTCTAATACGTATTTATCTCTTACATCTTTGTTGTTTAATAGGGCCCAGTTATAGTGTATGGTGGTCGCTGTTCGTTTGTCGTTTTTCCGTAGGCTTAACCGTATTTTCGCTGTGACTATTCGGTGATCGGTGGACACACCCTCAAAAGATGAGTATGCCTCGCAATTCAATGCACTATTCTTCCATTTCTTGTTTATAAGGACGTAGTCTATCTGAGCTTTAGTATTGTTTGCGTACGTGTATGTCCATAGTTTGCCCTCTCTTTTTTGGTAGTTTGTATTGAGGCATGCTAATCTATCATGAAATCTGTTAGATGTTGCCCATTTCTATTTGACGTGTTGTGGAGGCTGTATTTGTTGTTTCCGTTTTTCCCGATTTGTGCATTCATGTCTCCGCCAATGACTAACATGTTGTGTTTCGGGATGCTACGCACTAATGAGGATAACTCATCGTAGAAGGTGACTATTTCATTTTCTTCACTAACATTGGTGGGGCTGTAGCATGAGACGATTGTTGCTCTGGGGTTTCCGTTAAATGTAGCTACCATCATTCTAGGTTGTATTTTCTCTATGCTATTAAGCGTTTTTAGTGCTCTAGGTCCTATAAGCAATCCTACCCCTCCCACTGCGGCGTTGACAGAGTTTTTCCATGCGGATACAGTGGCGAGCGACCATCCATTGCCAGTTTCGTGATATTTGATATCTTCTGTGTGCGTGTATCTGTGTTCTTGTATGCATATTATGTCTATTTTATGTTCTTCGGCCGATGCGATTAGCTCTGGGAGTTGTCCTATTCTATTTAAGGTTCTTACGTTAAATGTGGCTATTTGTAGTGTTTGCTTGCATTTTAGTAGTTTTGATTGTTTGAGCTCTGTAGCTGATTTTTCGAACACCGAGGCCAGGGCTCCAACCTCAGCAGGACGCGCCCCTTTTTTTTACCCGCGCGAAGATCGATGCGGTTTGTGTAAGTGGTTTGAGTGTGGGTCATGGTTATCTTTCGATGGCTGTTTAATTCTCTTCTATAGAAGCCACTCTTATAGAGGAGCAGCAGTAGTTCCCCGATCGAACTGTCGATCCTGAGCGAAAAGTCGTCAAACTCACGTCCAGGACCCATTTGGGTATTGAGTTTGGTCGTCCATTGGTTTATTCAAATACCTTAACGTACATCATGCTGCTTCCCATGTGTACATAATATAATAAAATAAAAATTAAAAAAAATTTTTTTATATATATTAAAAAAAAAAAAAAAAAAAAAAAAAGTGGAGGGGGAATTTGTTTTAAGTTTTAACTTAGTTAAAGTCCAACATTAAGGTACTTTCTTATGACTTTCATTGGTACTGACTTATACTTTTTTGCTGTATTGGGACTTTTCCTGGGTTTTTCATTTTTTTTTTTTTTTTCTTCCTTCCTACAGTTGGGGACCTAGCAGGCTTCAGGAATTATAGAGCTCTGTGGTAGCATTAGGCGTTCTAGGCTTTTTCTTCTAAACTACTGTTAGGGCTTTCTTTACGAATTTTTAAATTATTCGATAGAAGATATTCAAAAACATTCTGCCTTGTTCGCTGACATGTGGATAGGCTTAATATCAAATTGGCTTTATAGTAGAGTAAGCGTGCCTTTACATTTAAAACGCATAGTTTAAGCATTATTTCACAAAAAAAAATACAGCATAACATTTTGTAAAATTCAGCATTTTAAATTGGAATTAAAGACATACTGACCAATATTGACATATTTCTTCCACTTGGCTCCTGAGTTCAAATGCTTCTTCTTCGTTTGGACTTTTATTTACTACTGATATTTTAGGTAGCTTTGGGGGCGGTCTACTGGGGTGAAGGGGACAATTCGTTTTTGTTGGTTTTTTTTTTTTTTTTTTTTTTCCTTTCTGAGTGGGGGGGGGGGGCTGTGGTAGCATTCTAGGCTTTTTCTTCTAAACTACTGTTAGGGCTTTCTTTACGAATTTTTAAATTATTCGATAGAAGAAATGGTTGAGTTTTATTTTTCAGCGATCATTAAACTCTGTAAAATCATTCTTTTTTTTTAAACAGAAATATTCATTACTAAAATTCTTTGTAGGTTTATACACACAAATATCTTAATGTGTGCATATATATATATATGACAAATATAATTTTTTTTTAATCTTTCGTATATGTGTGTAAGCATATGGATAAGTGTAAATATGTGCATGTGTATATATAAGTAGGTGTGTGTAAAATACTTATTAGAGTTATACACACAAATATTTTAATGTATGCATGTATCTGTGTGTGTAATAAATACGTGTGTATATATTTTTTTTGTGTGTGTGAGATATATATATATATATATATATATATATATATAAGAATGTATGAATGTGTGCATATACTGTATTGCTCATGGTTATTTTTTGAGCAGTTTTTTTACTATAAAATTAATTTTCTTCAAAACTAAAGATACCTAGATTTTATTATTTCTACTGGAACATCATATTATCCCATATGCAAAATTCTATATATTCTAAGTACATTTTCAAAATAAACTTTATTTTTCACATGATTAGAAAGTTTCGATGTTGTAGAGTTTGGTAATGAACCATACTTAATATCCATTTTGATTATTTAAGTTTCCATAAGAAATAATAAAATTCTGCTTTGTGTTAGATAGAAATTACCTTTTTTATAAAAAGAAAACCTGTTAAAGATATACATCACTGCCCATTATTAAGTATATCAGTGTTGTTAATAAAGAGCTTGGTACTCGTTAGATTCTAATTTTAATTCATTATAAATAATTATAACTTATGAATAGATTAATTCAGACTAATTTCCTTATCTTTGTAGACTTTTTCACAATGTTTCAAACTTTGTACCCTCCAGGCTTTCTTTATCTTCAAAATTCAAAATAAACTTTGTTCATCTATCTGAATATTTTAACTTACAAAGAAACTAAATGATTACTCCTCAGATTTCAAAAAAACTATTATCATCAATAGTAGTAGTAGTATAATTGATATGTTGGTTTTGAGATTTCTGTATGAATTATGAGAGATATATTTAAAAAAGTATTGATACTGAATCTGTATCTACCAAGTTAGAAATGAACAATGAATGAAACCATTTTCTTTAAAATATGAGATGTTTTCAAAAAGTGTTGAAATTGAAGCTGTATTTACCAAAGCAGAATTGAACAATGAGTGTAACACTAATTTTTCTCAAAATAGGAAGTGTGTTCAAAAAGTGTTGAAATAAAAGCTGAATTTACCAAAGCGGAAATGAGCAATGAATGGAATTAAAAATTTTCCATTGAGTTTTACAATAAAATTAACCTTTTGATATGATATGATGCTTTTCAGTCATATTCTAATGTCATCAAATCTTTGAGATGAATTTTCAGTTTAGAAAAGAAGAAAAAGGTCTAATAAGTATGGCAATTGTTACATTTGGACAATCCTGTTTTTTCCGAAAGCATTTCATTGATAAAGTATAGAGAGTGGCTTCATCATTTTGTTCCAGATCACATACTCATCTAAACATGATTATTTTATTACCAAAGTTGTTCAATTCAATATAAATTTTATAGTTAAAGATAGTGTCTTAGTACTTTCAATCACATCTTGTATACAAATACAAGAATGTCTTGAGTATGACATTCTGAGGTGAGGCTTCATTTCTGGAGTGCTGAAGTGTGTCGAGTCACCATTACTCCTGGGTCAACTCTGTTAGTTCTTGTTAGGGTCCCATCTGTGTGTCAAATATATCTGCTTGAGATAGTATTTAAATGATTGGGAACTTTATTAATATATCATCTCTTAAAACATTGATATTACTATTAAGTATGAAGTGTTTCCTGGAATAAAACAATTGTGAACATTATTGACACATTGGCTCTTAAAACATTGATATTGCAACTAAGTATGAAGTATTAACCTATTTAAAATGATTGTGAAAATATGAGGTGCCTTCAATAAGTTTCCAGACTTTTTTGTACAGGCATTTAAAATTGTCATAGACCTCTTGACAATTCAGTATGTTATTGCTATGAGATGACTGACCAATTTTAATGATTTCAGGTTTAAATCAACAGCTACAACAGGAATTGGAATACACCCTACTAAAGCCAGATTGTCACAGCTGGTGATTTTCAAAAATGCAATCTGGATGTGAGGACACTTTAGTAGAATGATATGCAATAAAATTCTGTTTTAAACTTGGAAAAAATGCCACAGAAACATATGGAATGCTTCAGACTGCTTTTGGAGTATCTTGCATGAATCGAGCATCAGTTTTTGAGTGGCATAAGAGATTCAAGGAAGGCAGGGAGTCTTTGAGGGATGATGAGAGGTGTGGGAGGAATAAGGAAGTCAGAACACCAGAGTTGATTGGCCAAATAAAGAATTTCATGGATAAGGACCGTCATGTGTCAAACAATAAGGGCACAGTTTGATATCTGTGTGGGAACTGTACACCCAATTATTCGCGAGGAACTGAAGATGCAGAAGATTTGCATGAAGTTTGTCCCAAGGGTGCTCAGAGAAGATCAGAAAGAAAGACGTTGTCATGACAGCAGGGAGATAGTTGAACTGATCAATTCAAATCCCACAGTTCTTAATGCTCTGGTGACCTGTGATGAAAGCTGGATCTACTGCTATGACCCAGAGACCCAGAGACAGAGTTCCCAGTGGAAGCATGCTGGCTCTCCCAGACAGAGCAAATCTACCCACAAACATTTGATGATCCCATTTTTTGACAGCACTGGCATAATCTCCATGCACTGGGTTCCCACTGAACAGATGGTCAACAAGGAATACTATGTTGAGGTTTTAAGGGAGTTCAGGAAGAGATTCCTTGGGAAGAGGCCAGCACTCTTCAAATCGGATCAGTGGCATTTCCACCAGGACAATTCACCAGTCCACAACTCCATCCTTGTCACAGACTTTGACCAAGATGGGCATCAAGACAGTTCCTCACCCTCCCTATAGTTCAGACCTTGCTCCCTGTGACTTTTGGTTATTCCCTAAGCTCAAGGAAAAACTTGGAGGCTGTTGTTATGAGACAATTGAGGAGATGAAAGAGGCTGTGACGAAAGTCATTGACATGCTCACACAAGAGGACTTCCATGGGGCCTTCCAGAAGTTGTTGGAACAGTACAAAAAGTGCATTGCAGCCGGAGGAGATTACTTCAAAGAGGACTAGAGTTTCATGTGTGTACTATCAATAAAAGTGCCCATACGAAAAAAGTCTGGAAACTTATTTAATGAGCCTTGTACATGTTTGGAGACCATAATTGCTAAATTCTCTTCAGCATGAAATAATTTGGCAGGAGTTGCTATCTCATAAAAATCAACCAATCAAATATAAAATGATAACAGGGGATTAATGTCTACACTCTGTCTCATTTTTCATACAAAATTTTATTTGTATATTATTTAAATTCCTCAAATCTAATACTCTGAATTTTTCTAAAACTTCACAATTAATTTATCTTTTTATTTTAACTTATCGAATTCAATCTGTCTTTGTTATTTTCCATCTTCCCACCATTTAAAAGATTTCTTGAGAATTCTTTATCGGTATCACCAAAAACAAAGATAAAGAATAAACTTGTTAAAAGAAATCATTCCAAATACGCAACACTCTACTTAGCATTACTCAGTTTAGCACTGGTTTGCTATTGTGCACTTTCTCAAATATTTTTCTTAATAAATTCAATAATGTTAAATTTATCAGCATGGGGAATTTTTGAAATAATGATTGGTTGGTTTTACTGTATATCAACCATTGTTTGGTTATTTAATGCTAAAGTCAGTTTCGTTTATTTTCTACTAACAGTGAGATGCTTTTAATTAACTAATAATAATACTCATTTGTAAACATGGCCCAGTCAGCTGGGGCTGCAGAATACACTGACTGCATCTCTGCAAAGGAGTAAAACTCCCCAACAAGTGTCCTAGATATGACTCTAAACAATCTGATGGTGAGGCTCTTGTAATATTGGAGCTTTGAGGAATGCAGATACCCCTTCAGTGCCATCTCTCCTAAGTCCACTTTCATAGTGTCCTATCTATTGGTTAAATAGCACTAAACAGTGTACTTATGCTAAACTGAATTGTTTGAAATAAAACTGTTCATATGTATAAAAATGGATTTGGCATTAAATAACCTACAATGGTTGATATGCCATAAAACCAAACCACTAATTTGTAAACAAATATGGCTTCAGTAACTGTTCTTAATATAAATCATTCCAAATTATGTGATTTCAAGTATTCCTCTATCATCATCATCAAGTCATGCTGCTAGCACAGACTTTCCTGACTCTCACTCACCATCTGTCTCTATAGTCCATTGATCTCAGCAGATCTTCCAAACTGCACCCTGTGTCCATACAGAACTGTTATACATAGTTTCTTTCTGGTAGGCCAACACTGGCAAGACCATGTGAAGGAGTCCATAGGAAAATGTCACTTATGAGTTTTTCCTTGCTTCTCCAGCAGTGTCTCATATGTCTTGTGTGTCTTACTTGAATGGTTTTAGAGATGGGAGGTAAGTGGCTGTACAGCTAAATTTACATGAAATTTTTTGGTTTCAAGTAACTCATGATGATAATCATTGGTAAACAATTAAAGCTTCAAGTAACTATTGTTAATACAAATCATTTACATACAGTTATATGGTTTCAAGTATTCCAATCTAATACGAATATTTCTTTGCATATAGTTTAACCAGATCAGACCTGAACTGGTACTAACACTTTGGGTTAGAGTAGACCTGAAAGTAATGAAGGAATACTCCATACTCTTTAGAACTGGATCCTCACTATTGGATGTCTCTTAATGTCATACCGAGGACCCACCTTTGGATGGGGATGTCTCTTTTGCTGGGAATAAAGTTGGCTTTCATTTGGGGTGGAGTAATCCTTAAGGGTTGTCTTTGTTTTCAGATTTTTATCATGCACCCCCCCAAAATATTCCACCAACAAAAATGGATTCAATTTAGTATCATAACCTCAACAACCCTTTGAGGGTTCACTCATTTGTAGGAGATACAATGGATATGTTTTATGATTTGTTGACAGCAAATTTCCAGTGAGATATCACTTAATTGTGACAATAATTGTATATAAGAAATAATATTTGATTCAATCAGTTTCATAATTAAATCTTAATTAAATTTGTTTCCTAATTACATCACAATTTTAGAACACAACATATAACATCACATTGTGTAAGGTTGTCAAAGTTATATTATCTTTGAGATATGCAGGGTGTTTACAAAAAGAGTTTTGAAAATTTATTGCAAAGAAGAAAAAGATAATTACACTCATGATACAAGTCTTTGTAGAGAAAGACTTTATGAAGGCTTTCAGCTGTTTTAAATGCTTCACTGTTAAAACTATCATTATTAAAAATGCAAATTCTCTTAATGTGCAACAGAATTTTAAAATAAGTCCAGGAAAATAACTACTAAGTAGATAAATTCATCTCTAACTGATACATTGCTTTGTCAGCCAGGCTTATAATACACTGATTATATCCCCTGCGAAGGGGGTAAGACCCCCCACCTCAAAAAAAGGGGTGTTCTGAGTATAACACTAAATAGCATCAGCCTGTTGGTTGGTTGGTTTGTTTTTATGGCATATCAACCTTTGTAGGTTATTTAACACCAAATCCATTTTTATATAAATAATCAGTTTAATTTCAAACAATTTAGTTTAGCATGAATACACGGTTTAATTGTGAAAAACATTTCTATTTCAAGCTATTCAGTTTATTCAAATAGTTCTAATTCAGCTAAATACAAATACAGATTTTATTTACTCAGTTAAATGTCAAAACAGTTTGATATTAAACAAATCAGTTTAGTGTAAGTACAGTTTCAATGTCAAAAAGCAGTTCCATTTCAAATAATTCAGTTTAGCATAAGCACGCAGTTTAAATGTAAGTATGGTTTAATTGTCAAAAACATTTCTATTTCAAGCTATTCAGTTTAGCATAAGTATGCCATTAGTCTATTTCACCCATAGATAGGCACCTATCAGGTGCTACCACGCCGGACCAGAGTCGAGCTGGGAGCAATAGTAATGAAGGGGTGCTCCGCATTCCTCAAAGCCCCAACATTACTGGAACCTCACCATCAGATTGCTTAGTGTCATATTCAGGACACTCGTTAAAGGGGTCTTACCCCTCTGCAGAGGTGCAGTCAGTGTATTCTACAGCCCTAGCCGACTGGGCAAGGCATCAGCTGAGTTGGCTGGGACTGTTGAATACCCTGATTGCATCTTTGAAGAGGGGTAAGATTTCTCACCTCCCAACAAACAAGGGTCCTAGATATAACACTAAACAATCTGATGGTGAGGCTTCAGTAATGCTGGATCTTTGGTGAATGCAGAGTACCTCTTCATTGCCATTGCTCCTAGGTTCACTCTGGCCTAGAGTGGTAGCATCTGATAGGGTCCTATCTTTGGCTCAAATAGAACTGTTTGACATTTAAACAGTATGCAAACAAATGACTAATGCTAAATTGAATTGCTAGAAATAGAACTGTTTGATCATTTAACTGTTAAAAAAATGACTGATGTTTACTTGAATTGTTTGTGATACATAGCAGTACTTAGTTGACTTATGCTAAACCAAATTGTTACAAATAGAACTGGTTAATCATTTAACTGTAGGTATCTACAAAATATATTTGCAAATCATATATTTAACCTATGTAAAAACAAGATTTGGCATTAGATAACCAACAATGGTTGATATGCCATATAACCAAACCAAACTAAATGGAATCTAATGATGGAGATCTGGTGAGTGTGAAGTACCCCTTCATTGCCATTTTTCCCAGGTCCATTCTGATCTATTGAACCTCTTTGTGGCCCACCCATGGTTTAAATAGAGCTATTTGTATGTATTTAATAGGAGCACAATTTCCTAATCTCTTAGCATAAAAAAAACCATAGGCAGATTGACATGTCATTAGAATCAATTAATCAATCATACAATTGCTACAAGAAGCAGTATATTTGTGTTCAGGTAAAAGTCTTGAAAAAGATATTAGTATCCAAAAAGCAAATGGAACAGATTTGTAGTTGGTAGTTATGGTAGCATTCAGAAAATCCCCAAGGTGTGTTGGTCCCTAGTTAGAAATTTCACCCCAGACTGTTCAGAAAATTTTACAGAAACATCTGAGAAGGATTTTTTTATGAATGGCAGTTATCACAAAGTCTAAGTGACAAAGACAAAACTACATGTAACATCTGTATGTGGTGAAAGCTTACTCAGTACAAATGCAAAAGTGGTTCCAAGTTGCCTGTGCTTGTTTGTTGAAAGTTATATCCAGGTTTTCTTGTTAGCTGCAGAAAAAGCCATGGTGTCTTCAGATATGGACTTTTTGGTAAATCTGCTACACCCGAGCTCTCTACCTACCCCCGTCTCTGGTCAATAAACATGAAAGAAAAGTAGCAGTCAGCAGGCTACTTTTCGTTACACTCACTTGGTTGTCGTGTTTTTAGAGATTCGTTCCTTTGGCAAATTTTTGTAATCGAAATTATGCACTACGCATTGTGTTGTATTTTGAGGCTGTGACTGCACAGTGACCTTTCTTGCTCTTATTATTATTATTATTATTTTATTTATTTTTTTTTTTTTTTAAAGATATCTCTCTTCTCTAGAGTTTCCTTTTGACAGATTACTTATTAGTTTTACCTCAACCTCAACACACTTTAGTATTTTGTTTCTACACTGTACAGAAATGCTAGAGAGGAGGAGTTCTAGTGGTGTAGTGGCTAATGTGCTAGACTACAACATCATTGAAATTGAGTTCTAATTCCAGTCATGCTATTGCATTCACTTTCAGACCAATGCGCCCTGGGAAAGGTATGAACTCCCTTCTCCTTCCAGCTATGTGTTAAATCGGCCATCTACAAGGATGAGTTTGGCATTAAATAACTGATGAAGGTTAATATGCCATCAAACAAAGAAACTAAACCAAGGTATGCAAGAGTATTTGGCAGATGAAGATAGACCTATGGAGTATCTAATTTTCAGTAATGATTTGACTGAAAGTTTTTAGAAGAGGTACAAAATAATATCAGTTTGATATTTTTATTACTTTCTTAAAACTATTTCTTTTATAGACAAACAATAAAAGGACAATTCTAACAATATCTATTTAATTATACTATTAAAATATGATAATCTTTAATATCTGGAAGTTTAAAACATCGACTAATATCACAAAATTCCTTGGAAAACATACAAGCCAACCTGGCAATCTGTTAAGTTTCCATTATGACAACAATCCATGATATTGATGATTCTATTTAAGGAAGAGGAGGGAAGATTTCCAATTAAGATTTCATTAACTCCATTTTATGCAGATTTTGGATAATTAAAAAAAAGGGCTGATTTGCACAAATGCAGACCCTGTTAGATTAATAATGCTATATAGCAATACTTGAAACCATTTAACTGTGTGCAAACAATAGGAGTACCTGTATGCAAACAAATGACGGATGTTAGATAGCAATACCGTATGCAAGCAAATGAGCTCTGGTTTGTTTAAAAATGTTACCAACACACTATTTGTTTACAAATCTCATACATTTAATATATGTATAAACAGGATTTATTTTACTGGCCCATTGGTCTAATGGGTAGAGTGTCCACTAATGGCTTGGGAGACCGGGGTTCAATCCCAGGTCATGTCATACCAAAGATTAAAAAAGATGGTACTTGATATTTCCTTGCTTAACACTCAGCATGATAAGGTACATATCAAGGGGAAAGTGGATCAATCTAAGAAAAGGAGTTGTGTCCTCCCCTACACCTTGGTGTAGTAGTTATTGAAAAAGGAGTCTTCGGGTTATCATCAACTACAGTCAACTATAAACAGGATTTGGCATTAACTCACCTACAAGAGATGATATACCATAAAACCCAACCAAGAGTTATATGGTTTCAAGTATTTTGATCTAATACTAATAATTTGCAAGCAGTCATGTTTCAACTATTCTCATATAATGATTTGTTTGTACACAGCTATATACTTTTAAGTATTCCTATCTAATATGAATAATTCTTAAACATTTGACCTAGATGGCATCTTAACAGATGCTACCACTATGACCCAAAGTGAATTTTGGAAGTTTAGGGTCAGATGAAAGAATCACTCCACATACGTTCAGAATAGGAGTTTCAATACCAAATACAGTTTACTGTCATCCCCCAGGAGATGTGGGTGAGCAAGGAATAGTTAACTGAAAATGGACAGATTTCTCTACTCATACTGCTCTATCAATTGTCAGTTATGACAAAAATTGATCCAGTTCATTGTTTAAGTTGTAAATTTTAATATTAGAATATTTTAGCTGTATATCTAAATTTTTACATTTGTAATATTCCATGCTATGATTTTTCTTTTTTCTGGATAAAATTCCTTCCAGTTTTTTCCTTTGTTAAATACCTGATTATTTCTTTCTTTTGTCTCTCTGCTTGATTTGTCTTTCGCAAAGAACAAAAACAAGGTTAGGATTGCTTTCAAGTTGGGGTGGGCTTCTTTATTGGTTGATTGTTCTGTCTACAAAAATTTTTTTATGACCCCCCACCCCCTTGATATTTCTCTCTCCCTCTGTCTTTTCCTCCCCAAGATAAATACCAATTTTACTTTTTCTTTCTCCTATCCTCTCTTCTTACTCTTTCCCTGATCTTTTTTAACCTCCAAATCTTTTCTCTCTTAGGATATTACTTGGTCTTGAAATTAAAACAAAGAAACACAAGAAAATGCTTGACAGAAATATGCTATGAGAAATTCTCAGATTAAGAAAGTCAACTCTGAAAAATTTGAGCAATTCTCAGAAAAAATAAAACAAAAAATACACTGAGAAACACTAGGACAAATTCAAAGACAGACTCTGAGAAATTCCTATAAAGATATAACCATATTTGGTTTGGTTTCTTTGTTTAATGGCATATCAACCTTTGTAGGTTATTTAATGCCAAAGCCATTCTCCAAGAAGAACAGTAGAGGTACTATTTAACACATAGCTGGGAGGATAAGAGGGTTCATACCTTTCCTAAGGGTATTTGCCCGAAAGTGAATGTAATAGCGCGACTGGAGTATGAACTTGCTTACTATGATTCCGCTGTGCATCACTTTAACCATTACACCACAAGGACACCTTCCAAAAATAAAACCAGAGAAATTTCAAGAAAGATACTGGATGGATACAATTTCTTGTAGTGTATTTTTCTTATTTCTGAGTCTTGGAATTTCATGTTATAATTTCTCTCCAGTGTTTGTTGTAGTATATTTTCCTTGGAATTTCTTGGACATGGAATTTCTCTTATTTCTTAGAATTTCATGGTTTGGGATTTTCTCAGAGTGTATATTCCTTGGAATATATCTTTATTGAAATTTCTTGTAGTATACTTTCCTTGATATTTAATTGTCATGGACTTTCTCATATTGAATACTTCTTGGAATTTCTTGTGTGTTTTTCTCGTGGATTTTTTGTGTATCTTTCTGGTAATTACTTCTCATCGTGTTTTTTTGAATTTCTATCTTTCTGATAATAATTTGTGTGTACTATTTTCTTGTTTTTTGTTTGTTTTTCTAATTTATCTTTCTTGGCATTTCTTGTAGATTTTCTCAACCATGGAATTTTTTGTAGTGTATCTTTCTTAGTATTTCTCAGTTAGAGAATTTTAAGTTTTGTATTCCTGTTTTGGAATTTCTCATAGTGCATATTTCTGAAATAATCTCTAGAAGTGTATTTCTCTTAGAGACTTTCTTGTTTCTTCATCATGGAATGTATTTCTATCTTGGAATTTCTCGTGGCGTATTTTTATTGTAATTTCTTGTGTATCTTTCTAGTAATTTCGCACAATGTATCTTTCTTGAAATTCCTCATTGTGCATATTTCTTTTGAATTTCTCGTTGTGTATTTTCCTGGGATTTACTCATAATGTATATTTGTTGGTATTTCTTGTATATCTAATTTAATTCATTGGAATTTCTCATATTGTATCGCTTTCCATTTCTTGGTCTTTTTAACTGCTTGCTACCAGTCCTGTCTCTCTCTTTCTTGAAACCTTTTAACTACTTGCCACCGGTCTTGTCTCTCTGTTTCTTTCTCTCTCTCTCTCTCTCTTACTTGCCGTGTCAATACACTGGTTTGCATAATCCTACTGTGAAGCAACAAATGCTGCACAACAATGCTGAGATTACTTCTTATATACGATTCTTGCTGACCGAAATTTGCATATGTCGTAAACCACATCCCACCAGAAATGAGATGTGTGACCGACAAATTGCACTCCCAGTGGCGCTCATGCTTCCGTTTTTCTATACTTCTGGTACTCTACTCACAAGACACATTCCTGCTGGGTTTCAAATTTTGAGGTAGGCCATTTTGCTCGTCATTTCTAGTTTTTCTTTCGGTGTTGCTATTGAAGGAATTCAATTCTCACAGCTTCGTTGCCACATTTCATTTCTCTCGTTTGTTCAGCTCACCACCTGTTTTTTATCAAGCAGTGGATGGTTGCTGGATTCATGTGAACATTGGCAGTTCTGCCTGCATATACAGCACGCTACTCATTGTCTCTTTGAATAACAAACCCTGGTTGGCTCATCGGAGGCAGCAGTCTGCCGGTTCTGCCTTTCAATTTCACTACAGTGTATTTTCTCAATCATAGAATTTTTCATAGTGTTTCTTTCTTTGAATTTCTCATAGTGATTTTCTCATAGATTTTCTTGGTCATGGTATTCTTGGCTATTCTTGGTATTTCTCAGTCATGGAATTTCAAGTAGTATATTCCTGTCTTGGAATTTCTCATGGTGTATCTTTCTGGTAATTTCTTGTACTGTGTATTTCTTGTTCAAATTTCGTTCAAATTTTTTTGTAATATATATTTCTTATAGTATATCTAACTTAACTTATTTGGTATTTATCAAAATTTCTCATTTTTTATCTCATTTTGCATTTCTGGATTCGTAGATTTTCTCACTCAGGGAATTTTTCATAATGTATTTCTCATTTCTTGTAAATTTTCTTGATCATGGTTAAGTAGTGTTTTTCAGTCTTGGAATTTCTTACATTGTATATTTCTAAAATTATCTCAATACATATTTCTTGGAATTTCACTGTTTTGGGTTTTCTTGTGTATCTTTCTAGATTTTCTCAGCCATGGAATTTTTCATTGTGTGTCTTTCTTGGAATTTCTTATAAGGAATTTTTCTTGTTTTTCTCATAGAATTTTTTCTTGGAACTTCCTGTGTATATTTCTTTCTTTGAATTTTTTATTGTGTATATTTCTTGGAATTTCTCATAATCTCATTCTCTTATGGATTTCCTAGTAGTACATCTTTCTTGGAATTTCTTGTATATCTATCTTTGCTTTTCTGGGTCTGAGATATTTTTAGTCATGGAATTTCTTTTAGTTTATCTTTCTTGGTATTTCTCAGTCATAGAATTTCAATATTTCTCTTTTTGAATTTCTTATACTGTATCTTTTTGGGAATTTCTCTATTTTAGATTTTCGTGTAGTATATCTTTTTAGGTATTTAATTAAACTTTGTTTCTTGGAAATTCTCATAGTATATCTTTGTTAGCATTTCTGTGTCTGGGGTTTTCTTGTTGATTTTCTCAGGCATGGAATTTCTTGAAGTCTATTTATGCTGAATTTCTTCTGTATTTTTTTCTTGTACAAGGTGCATATAATAAGTTTCCAGACTTTTTTCGTATGGGCACTTTTATTGATAGTACACACATGAATCTCTAGTCCCCTTCGAAGTAATCTCCTCCGGCTGCAATGCACTTGTTGTACTGTCCCAACAACTTCTGGAAGGCCCCATGGAAGTCCTCTTGTGTGAGTGTGTCAATGACTTTCGTCACAGCCTCTTTCATCTCCTCAGTTGTCTCATAACGACAGCCTCTAAGTTTTTCCTTGAGCTTAGGGAATAACCAAAAGTCACAGGGAGCAAGGTCTGAACTATAGGGAGGGTGAGGAACTGTCTTGATGCCCATCTTGATCAAATAGTGTGTGACAAGGATGGAGTTGTCGACTGGTGTATTGTTCCGGTAGAAATGCCACTGACCCGAATTGAAGAGTGCTGGCCTCTTCCCAAGGAATCTCTTCCTGAACTTCCTTAAAACCTCAACATAGTAACCCTAACCCTAACCCTTTGGCCAATCAACTCTGGTGTTCTGACTTTCTTACTCCTCCCACACCTCTCATCATCCCTTACAGACTCCCTGGCTTCCTTGAATCTCTTATGCCACTCAAAAACTAATGCTCGATTCATGCAAGATGCTCCAAAAGCAGTTTGAAGCTTTCCATATGTTGTTTATGTGGCATTTTCTCCAAGTTTAAAACAGAATTTTATTGCATATCGTTCTTCTAAAGTGTCAGATTGCATTTTTGAAATTCACCAGTTGTAACAATCAGGCTTTAGTTGGGTGTATGCTGCTGTAGCTGTTCATTTGAACCTGAAATCATAAAAATTGGTCAGTCATCTCATAAGATGTATAGCAATAACATACTGAATTTTCAAGAGTCTATGACAGTTTTAAATGCCCATACAAAAAAATCTGGAAACTTATCATATGTACCTCGTATATTGTATATCTTCCATCTTTGATTGGAATTTCTCATGGTGTATTTATTTTTTGAAATTTCTTATGTATCTTCCTCTTATATTGTTGTATACCTTCCTTGGTATTTAATTGGTCATGGATTGTCAAGCAATTTCTCAAAGTATATTTTTTGGAATCTCTGAGTGTGTAGCTTTCTCTGAATTTCTCTGTCTTGGATTTTCTTGTATATTATCTTTCTTGGAATTTTTCGCTGTGTATATTCCTTGGAATTTCTCCGTCTTGAATTTTCTCATACTGAATCTTTGTTGGAATTTCTAATGTCTGGAATTTTCTCATCCCAGAAATCTTAAGATTTTCTCATCCCAGACCTCAGAAATTCCAAGAAAGTCATGAAATTTCTCATATTGTATGTCTTGGAACTTCTCAGTCATAGAATTTCAAGTGTCTTTCTTGGAATTTCTGGTTGTATATTGTTTTTGGATTTTCTCGTAGTGTGGATTTAAAAAAAATTCTCTTGTATTTCTGTTATGGATTTTCTCACATTGTATCTTTTTGGGAATTTCTCAATCAGGGATTTCTTATAGATTTCTTCAGACCTGGAATTTAGTCTGTCTTTGGTATTTCTCAGTCATAGAATTTTCTAGTGCATCTTTCTCATATAATTCTTGTATATTTTCCTTGGTATTTAATTGGTCATAAAATTTTTTTTCTTGAAATTTTTCATATTGTGTATCTTTCTGTAAATTTTTCATTATTTGATTTTTTGGATTTATTGGAATTTCTTGTGTATTTATTTCTTGGAATTTCTTGTGTATTTATTTCTTGGAATTTTTCATATTGTGTATCTTTCTGTAAATTTTTCATTATTCGATTTTTTGGATTTATTGGAATTTCTTGTGTATTTATTTTTTTGACTTTGCCATTATATAATTTTTTTGTGTTTTTCTTGGGTATCTTGGAATTTCTTCTGTTGTATCTTTCTGGTATATTTCTTGGAGTATATCTTCCTTGGTTATGGAATTTCTTATAGTATATCTTTCTTAGAATTTCTTATTTTGTATTTTTACTGGCATTTCTGAGGTCTAAGATTTTCTTGTAGATTTTCTTAGTCAGGGAATTTCTGAAAGTCTTTTTTTTTTTCTTTTTTCTTTTTCTTCTTCTTCTTTTTTTTTTTTTTTTTTTTTTTTTTTTTTTTAAGAATTTTTGTGTATTTTTCTTGAGTTTTCTTTGAGTGTATTTTTGTCTTTTCATAAAAAGACTACAAAAGAATTTTTCATGTTTTTCCCCCTCATATTTTTTTCTCTCCCTTTGTCTTTATCCTTCCAAGATAAATGCCATTTAGTCTACCTTTCTTGGAATTTTTTGTATATTTTCTTGGAATTTGTCATATTGTCATGGTGTATATTTCTTGGAATTTCTCATGGTATATTTTGGTCTTGGAATTTCTTATATGTAACTTACTTGTTATTTTCTTTTCAAGTATCTTCTTTAAAATTCTCATGGTACCATTTCTCTCTTGTTTTTTGAAGTTTCTTGCAGTATATATATCTTGAAATTTCTCAGTGTACCTGCCTCGTGATTTCTTGTGTATTTCTCTGTCTTGAAATTTTTTGCGTATCTAAGAATTTCTCATTCCTTATTTGAAAACTTGTCTTTGATTCGACCTTCTATGACACACTCTTCTCTCTCAGAAATTCTTTTGTCTCTTCTTTCTTTCTCTCACACATTCTCCCTTTCTTTTACTCTCAATCACAAATTCCCTTTCTTTAACTTGGAAATTCTCTTTTACTCAGTCTCACACAAATACTCTATTTTTTCCCCTCATGCCTTCTGCCCTTTCAGCAGCCTTTCTCTTGCTCTTTCTTTGATATTCTTTGGTATTTTGAGTGTAAATTTATTGATACCCTGATCTTTGATTGATTGATTACTTAAATTAGCACAACTGCTTTTACTCTTGATAGGTGTCCATTTCAGAATATTATGTCTAAATTGTAAGCTGAGTAGGTTATCTCTGATATTTCTTTGTTGCTCTCTTGGCATACACTTTCTTCATAGACTGCATGTCTTTGATCCACATCAACTTTAGTCATGTGAGATCATCACAAACAAAAACAATAGTTAGTAAACGTGTGGGGAGGGCATTATTTAAATCAGTTTTTTTTCCAAGGAAGAATAAAAGTCATTAGTGCTAATCAGCCAACAACAACCACCCACCTCAAATCAGCAGCTAACCCATTTAACCTTTTTGACCCCAAAGATGGATACCCTTTGCTGTTAATAGCACTGATGTTTTGTCATGTGAAAATGAATTTAACAAAACACTCTGATAATGAACAATAAATCTATATTGGTAATTGAGAAGAATGTGTATGCATGTGTGTGTATATATATATATATATATATATATATATATATATATATATATGCACACACAATACTGTTCATAAGTATTTGAACAAACAGATAATTTAACTCATTTTTCCTGTGCCTTGTTATTCACTCTCTTTTTATCTACAGTTTCTTCACACACCCTTTTTTTTTCTTTTTTTTTAGTCTTCCTGTTTCTCTTAGTAAAAGTAGGTGCTGGTAAATGTATAGTTTTCCTTATTTACCATGTATTTCCATAAGGAAATAATCAACAAATAATTTATAAGGAAACATTGAACATTACATGTTTATTTTATGATATATATTCATTCATTCATTGCAAGTCTATCTTAGGTTATGAAAAAAAATGACATATCTTCATTGCTAGGCTAATGTTATGATATATATATATATTCATTGCTAGCGTATAATCTTATGGTATTAAAAAATATATCTTCATTGTCAGCCTAGCTTATGATATGAAATATATATATATATATATATATATATATACTCAGCCTTTCTTCATGTGAGAAGCAATAGTCTTTAGTTCTTAAATTTTATTATTTTTAGAATAGGAGTGAAGATAGATAAACCTTTTGGTTGTTATATATAAAAGATAAATTATTTGCTGATGATTTTCTTAGAGAAAAGCATTTCAAGTTTAATTTATTATGGAAATACATTGTAAATAAATATATATACATTTATCACCCCCCCACCTCCTTTTTAGTTCTCTAATTTTAATATTTTTAGATTGACTTGAAAAAGAATCAATAAAAATTATGATCTAGAGATATACAACTCTCTCTTTTGTGTTTTTCCGTTTCACATTTTTCTCTTTCTCTTTTCAACTTTTTTCTTTTTCATTTCAATTATCTGTCCTTTAAATAAGGCACCAACTTTTATTAAAAATTTCTCCATAATCTATTTTTATTTCTTCATTGATATATATATATATATATATATATATATTCTTTTTTTTTTTTCTTAATTTCTATTTCATTTTTTTTTATATTGGTAAACGTTTTTAGCAAAGAAAACAAAATGAAGCCTAAATAAGGCCAGTAAATGGCTTGAGGGTCAGAGGTGAGCACTAGGATGGTGGTGGTGGGACAAGTGTTGGTTTACCTGTGCATGTGATTTTGTTATTGGCAAACTCAAGTTCTGTTTTGCCTTGGGCCAAAACCTGTTGAGATTCCAGTGGGAGACACTGAAGTGGCCAGTGCACGCATCATAAAATGGGGAATCAGAGTAGAGTAGGGGGTGCTTGGTTGAGTTGGAGGTCAGAGGGGGAGGGGATTGGTAGTGTATTTGGCAGGGTGAGGTTGGTAGATAATGTGGAAAAATCATGTCTAGAAAGAGTGCCAAGTCATTTTGATATCATTATAACATTGGCATGTGTGACTCTGAGGGAGATTAAACATTTTAATAGATGTTGTGTTAATAAAATCACACACAGATGCATAAATGCACGTCAACATGTTCACTGTGGTAACTATGTTGATAAAATCGTGTCCAGGTACATAGATATATATATGTGCATATGCCTGAACATTGGGTGCTATCCTGATCTTCAGGGAGTGACCATTGTTAATAATAATGCTAATTTTGTTTCATATTATCCTTCATCTTAATTCTCATAGCTTTTTATTCAGCTTGTCACTTCGATGATTCTGAGTATGTATTTATTCCCTTCTTTCATAACAGGCTGGATGTCACACAACGTGAATTTTACAGATGTGTATATCTGGTTTAAATTAAATTTTCTTTCTCCTAGACCAGTTGCTACACCAAGGCTAAAGAGCTATGTCTGCCCTACCATATACTCATAGCTAGGGGAAGAAGAGATAGGTAAATGCTTGATTCATGCTTTTTCCTAAGGGCATTAGCAAAAAGTGAAATGCAAACAGCTTTGGCCAAAATTTGAATTTTGTTCACCATTTCCATTTCCTTTATGCCATGTGCCCCAATAAGAAACACATTAGAAACAAAAAATAATAAGCTGTTACTCCATGAAGATGTGCCTTATATTTTATTCCATGGTAACTTAATTTTACCAAAAAGAGTTATAGATAAATATTAGATATCAAATATCAAAGAAAAAGATATTAACTTTTAATGTTGGTGTGAACTCTGGAGGACTATAGACCAGACTGACAACAGATCTGTCTGCAGAGCTTAGAATACTCAGACTGTATCCTCTGTTGAGAGGTCATCATCATCTTGTCGTGCCACTAGCACAGATATCCCTGACCCTCTCTCGCCACTTTTCCCTATCATTCATCGCCTCTGGCAGGTCTTCAGGGCTACATCCCGTATCCTCACATATCTGCTGAATGTATGTTCGTGCTGGTCATCCTGCTTTTGCCCGGCCATATGTGGGGGTCCATAGGAGTACATCACTTATGAGCTCGTCCCTGCTTCTCCAGCATGTCTCGTTCGTCTAACTTGGATAGTTTTCGTGATGGGAGGCAGGTGGGCGTATAGTTGGTGTCTTGTGGGGTGTTGCCACCAGACTGCATCCAATGTTGGAGCTTCAGTTCTTGAATTCAGTGGAGTATGGAGTACTCATTTTTAACTCTCAGATTTACTCTGACATCTAGTGGTGGTACTTGTTACAGTCCCATTTATAAGTCAACTAGATCAGTTAGAAAATTATTAGTATTAGATAGTAATACTTGAAATTATGAAACTGTGCACATTAGTTGTCTTAGCAGTTACTTGAAGCTATAATTGCTTACTAAGGATTATTATCATTATTAGTTTCTTGAAATCCTATAACTGCTTGCAAATTATTAGTATTAGATAGGAATACTTTGAACAATATAACTGTGTGCAAACAAATAATTATCAAATTAAAATAATTACTTTCAACCATATAAAGTAAAGTTGGTGACCTTAGTCGAGGATGACCCAAAGGCTCCATTTTCAATAGCTATTGCACTGAGGTATAGGGTAGGGCGCTACTCCATTCCCTGGATTGCTTCACTTTACCCTTGATAATGCTGAGTGTTAAGCAAGGTGGCATCAAGTACCATTTTTTTTTTTTTTTTTTAGTCTTTGGTATGACTCAACCTGGGATTGAAGCCCAGTCTTCTGGACCATTGGCAAACACTCTACTCATTAGGCCAATGGTCTGGATAATCCATATAATTGTGTTTTACGTAAATTATTTATATTAGATAAGAGTACTTTATATTATATAACTGTAGTACAAATCTAGTAAAATAAAAAAGGAGCAAAAAGAAAAATTGAACTTTGAAAATATAGCTGTGATTGCTATGATTTATGAATGAATCAAATTTGTGTATTAGCCCATAAGGAGTTGATGTGCCAAACCAAACCAGATTGACAACAACCAGAGACATAGTATAGTTGAAACAGAGAAAAAAAATCAAATGTTAACCCTTGAATCTAATAGTCTGCAATAAAATGTTTAAAATTTTTTAAATATTTATATATAGTTATTTTTGGTTGCCAAAGTTTTTATTTATCCAACTCATTTGCCATGGGTAGGATGTGACACAAGGTCAATTTTTTTTTCTATTTTATAAATAATTGTTCATAGTTTATGTAACTATTTGGTAATATTTTAAATAAATGGCACATTTCACACTCATACTGATGAAAAATAAAATGGAAACACTCAGAATAATGTAATCAAGATTGTACAAGTAATATAGACTAATTACAGCAAAGGATCATATATCCAGTTCAATAGGTGCACAAATTCCAAAATAATCAGTGTGTTTTTATTGGGATAGTATACATACAAGATTGCAATTTCATGTTAATGCCTAAAGAGGATATACAATGTTGTCTGAATGCTGTTGATTTACTCTTTATTTTGGAACCTGTGTATATATTGATCTGATAGGTATTTATTTACCCAACATCCTCACCCATAGGTAGGATGTGACTCAAGGTCAATTTTTGAGCAGAGTAAAGCTGGTTAGAATTCAGCATTTTCCGTCTTCTTGGCAAAAGAACATAGTCTTCCCTACTATTTAACCATAGCTATCTATAAGGAAGTAGAAGAACAGATGGATTTATGTCTTTCCCAGGAGCATTAGTAAAAACTGAAACTCGGCCTCGTCTAGGAATTGAACTCAGATTGCCAATTCCATTTCACATGATGATAACCATTACATTAACTTAAAAAAGTATTTTAATCCTCATAATTGTACTATAAACATCTTTTTAAATTTTAAACTTTGAAATACAACATATATAATGCATTTAACTTAAAATTTAATTTATAAATCAGAAAATAAAGACATTGTCTGTCAATATAAAGAAGTATAAAATTTGTGCAACAAGATTTAGTGCAGTAGCCATTGTAAAATCAAAAAGACAAATAGAAATTTGAGAAAGTTTTCAAACATTAGATCTCTTTATTTGGATGTTCTCAAAAGTTTCTTACTGACAATGGAGGGGAATTCAACAATTTGGAGAAATGTGAGAGTTACTGAAAACCCTGGTGATTATTACTGCTGTGGAAATTGCATGGTCTAATGGAATCACAGAATCGGACAATAGCACCATTAGTAAGATGATGGACAAGATTATAGAGGAAGTTGACTGAATAGAAGTTGCATTAGCATGGTTAGTCTGTGCAAAGAATTACTTGTAGAATGTTCATGGGTATTCTCTGAATCAATTGGTTTTAGGATTCAACCCACATTTTCCCACCATTGAAAATTGCGGACCCCCAGTTCTAGAAGGATGGAACTCTAGCCAATCACTTAAATGCATTACATACTGTTTGTAAGGCATTTATACAAACCATGGCTTCAGAGAAACTGAGAAAGGCATTAAGAAGACAGATAAGAACTACCTCCAACTTGATTTATAAGAGCTCATGTATTATATAAGAGAGAATACTCAAAAAGATGGTGGGGATTTGGTATTTTTATAGGGAAAGAAACGGTTTTTGTTAAACATAGGGAACATATTTAAATTTAAGCCTGTCATGTACAGCCTACTAGGAAAACTGTGTTTTACTGATGTCAGGGTAGACTCCAATATAATATGAGATAGTCTTGGAGAAGTAGATCATGAGTTAGAAGTTCCATTGGATGAGAATTCTTCCATTGATGATGGCAATGACAAGACCATTCAAAGGGGGAAGCTGAAAAGTTATCCCAAAGTTCTGGCAATGATAAGTCTGATTAAGACCGAGATGAGCAAACCCAAGAGACTCTCAGAGCAGATGTTTCATGAACTGTTAGAGATGAACCTAAGTATGCATGCAGACATATATAATTTCCTGTTAAAGGAAGTAAGATATTGTATAAATTAGTTGACTCCTAAGAATTGAATCTGCCGAAAGTTGTTGAGAAAATTAGTGAAGCAACAGGAATAAATAACTGGTGGTTTAGTTTGGTTTCTTTGTTTAATGACAAACCAACATTTGTAGCTTATTTAATGTCAAATCCATTCTTTTAGAAGAGCAGTAGTGATACTATTTAATCCAAGGTAGGGTGATAAGGAGATTCATACCTTTTCCAACGAGCATTAGTCTGAAAGTGAATGTAACAGCACAACTGGTGTTTGAACTTACTTACTACAATGTTGCAATCTAGCACATTAGCCACTACAATAACTGGTGGGTTAATGTGTAAAATATGGTAGATGGATCACTTGAAAATGCTAATTTTGAGAAACTGAAATTGGCCTAGAAATATCAAGATAAAGAAATTCTATTGATATCAATAAATGTGATAACAATGTAGAAGTATTAGTCTAAAATAAAAGAATTAGAAAACTGGAAGCAACATCTGTTTAGTGTCAAGAATAAACTTCAAATGGATTCACTGGACTTAATGAGGGAAAATATAAAACTATTTTTAATGATTGGTGCATCAAAAGAACGGAAGGTGAAGAACCTAGATGTGCACACTGCATTTTTGCAAGGAAAATGCATTGATTGAAATATTTACATCAAGGCACCAAAGAAAACATTCACTGATAAGTTATGAAAATTGAACATTGCATATATACGACCAAGGAGATCCTGCAAGAATCAGGTGTTTTTAAATAAGAGATGAACAAGAATCAGTAGGAATAAACCAAAGCATATATGGTCCAGCATTCTTCTTCAGGAAGTATGAAGACTATTTCCATGGAGGTGCCCGTGGTGTAACGGTTATCGTCATAGGAAATGGACACGGCGACCCGAGTTCAAATCCTGGACGAGACTGATTGCATTTCACATAGCACTAATACCCTTGGGAAAGGTATGAATCCAATTATTCTCCCTCCAGCTATGGGTAAATAGTAGGGCAGACTAGGTTCTTCAGCTTTGGTGAGGCAACTAGTCTAGGAGAAGGAAAACTCTGAATTAAAACCTGTTAAACTTCACTTAAAAAAAATTGACCTTGTGTCACATCCTGCCTGAGCGGAAGGGTTGGTAAATATGAAATATGATTTCCATGGTGTGTGAGCAGCCCATGTGGATGACTTCATATTTTCTAGCTCAAAAAAAAATTTGATTGGTTGTCATGCTTTTAAAATCTATCAGTCTTGTGTTAATTTATTCCTGAAGGTTAGGGAATTATGTTCATTATACATTATTATTAACATCTTTTTATATAGTTTGTTTCATAAGAGTTTTTTTGCACAGTCTTATCAAATATGAATAATTTTTAAGCAGATCGATTTGACTCTTTGAACAAGTAATACCACTCGGGGTCAGAGTGGACCTGGAAGTAATGGCAATGAAGAGGTACTCCACACTCCCTAGGTCTTCAGAACTGGTGCCTCACCATTTGATGCAGTTTAGCATCATACCAGGACACTCCTCTACAGGGGATACAGCATCTTCTAACCTCCATTGACAGGGTGAATAATAATATTTGGGTACACTATAACTGGTGAAGTGATTAGAAAATAAAAATCAGATGTATTTTACCATCTGGGTCTGAAAATTGCGTAAATGAGAAATGGAATTTTCTTGCAGCAACAAGGACACATTGGAGAATTGTTCCCAATATCTAATTCTTAGGGGAGGGGAGAGCCTTGAAGTAAGTGAGTTCAAACTCCAGATGTGCTATTGCATTCACTTTAAGTCTAATGCCCTTGGGAAAGTATTGAACCCCTTTATCACCTGGCCCAGTCGGCTGGGTTTGCAGAATACACTGACTGCATCTTTTCAGAGGAGTTAAGACTCTCCCAATGAGTGTCTTGAATATGACGCTAAACAATCTGATGGTAAGGCTTCAGTAATGCTGGAGCTTAGGGAAATGCGAAGTACCCCTTCATTGCCATTGCTCCCAGGTCCACTCTGTCCTGGAGTGGTAGCACCTGATAGGGTCCTATCTATGGGTCAAATAGAACTAAACTATATAATTACACTAAATGAATTGTTTGAAATGAACTGTTTTTACATTGAACTGTTTTTAAACTGTATGCTTATGCTAAATTGAATCATTTGAAATAGAACTGTTTTGACATTTAACTGTGTATAAACAAAAAACTGTACTTATGCTAAACTGAATTGTTTGAAATAGAACTCTTTTGACATTTAATTGTGTGTAAACAAAAAAGTATCCTATACTGAATTATTTGAAACTTTTATCAAAATGAAGAAGCCAGGCAATGTGCTTGAATCAAATCAAGAAGCAACCACAGAAGATGGTGTAATGCAGTAGTCACAAATATTCATCCTGCATTTTTCTATGGTATGTGACAAGATAATTTTTTTATTTAATATTTTCCTGAAACTTTTCTGGGAGAAGGAATTGGAGTTAGTCAGTCCTTCAGGGTAAGAGTTCTAACTGGCATTAAATGTTAAAATGTTACTTTTTTTCTTAAATAGTTATCTAATAGTTATCTAAATAGTTATTTTTGGTAAGATTAAGTTACTGCAGAATGAACCAAAGAATAAAATAAGCTGATGTTGTTCCTCACTGTTGTAAAAGAGATGAAGTGAGTTGTGTTAAAAAGCTCTTAGAATTAAGATAAAATACTATATGAGAGAAAATTTTAGATAATGGTGATTTGCAGGCTTCATTTTGTAAAATTAATTTGAAAAATGTATTTAGGAAATAACTAAAAAAAATGACTTTAACTCTTAGTTTGTCTGAAGTAGAGAGACCAATTGTGTGTTAAAAACAATTCCCTTGGGAAGCCACACTCTGCCTGGAAACAATGTAGAAGTTTTTCAACTGACATTGCTTTAGGAACAGAAATATATATAACTTTAATTATTTGTGTATAACAAGCACCCTTAATTTTGGAATAAGAAATTCTGGGAATAAAAATCCTCATGTATAATACACACAGACTTTTTAGAATTTGAAGCAGCGAAATTAACTAAAATTTAGCATTTTGTCCAATTTTTTTCTGTTCATATTGACTAAAAATAAAAACTTTTATAATTTACATTGTTTTTAAACCAAAAAATTATCTAGTATTTAAAGTAAATGCAAAGACATATTTTCATAAAAATGCAACAAGCTTGTAGCAAAAATAAGAACATATTTGGAGAAAGAAAATTATGAAGAAATGTTCCAGTCAATATTTCTCTGTAACAGTATGAAAAAAATTAGTTTGGACAAAAGATGTATCTTAATTTTGGTTTTCTCTTCTTGAATATTGTAAGGCATGTGTCCAGAAAATAAGGTAGTTATATAGTTCTTGTGTATAATATGCCCCCCACTCCAACTTTTGGTTGCCCAGTCAGCTGGGGCTGTAGAATACACTGACTGCACCTCTGCAGAGGGGTAAGACCCTCCCAACGAGTGTCTTGATTATGACACTAAACAATCTGATGGTGAGGTTCCAGTAATGATGGAGCTTTGAGGAATGCGGAGTACCCTTTTATTGCCATCGCTCCCAGGTCCACTATGGCCTGGCTTGGTAGCATCTGATAGGGACCTATCTATGGAGTAAATAGAACTAACGGCATACTTATGCTAAACTGAACTGTTTGACTTTGAATAGAAATATTTTTGACAATTAAACCATAATTACATTTAAACTGTGTGCTTATGCTAAACTGAATTATTTGAAATAGAACAGTTTTTTGACATTGAAATTGTACTTAAACCAAACTGAATTGTTATATATAGAACTGTTTTGACATTTTACTGTGTAGACAAAATCTGTACTTACACTAAACTGAATTAGCTCTGTTTGAATAAACTGAATAGGTTGAAATAGAAATGTTTTTGACAATTAAACTGTGTACTCATGCTAAACTGAATTGTTTGAAATAGAACTGATTATCTACATAAAAATGGATTTGGTGTTAAATAACCTTCAAAGGTTGATATGCCCTGAAACCCAACCAACCCAACCCCTCCAGCTTTTGGGCTGAAAAATTTGGGAAAATTGTGTCTTATAAACAAATAATTAATAATTGCAAATAATCTTTCTCCTACAAGATAGTTTCCTATAAAAATATTGTTCCCATTATTGGAAACAATACTGAAAGTCTTTGACTGACACTGCCTCCAGTTAGTTCCTCATAACTTGTTGCATGTTCTCAAATGGTGACCCTGGACCAAGGTTTTGATTTTAAGGAAGAGGAAATATTCATGAGAACTTGGATCAGGCAAGTAAGTGGATATAACTTGTAATCCAGTGTCTAACCATTGGTCTTTCACTAATAAGGTTATTCACCATTCTCTGTTCATCACATGATTCTATATGATATACAAAGTTTGTCTATTAAGTAAAGAGACTGATTGTGTTAAAGAATTTCATTATGAATCTCCTTCAAAATATTTCCCTTGGAAAGCCACATACTGAAGATATATCCACTCCTGGAAACAATGTGAGCAGTTTTTCATCTGACATTGCTTTAGGAACAGAAAATAGTCAAGGACTTAGATGAGGAGAATAAGGGAGGGGGGCATTGTATCACAGAAATTTTTTTGCCCCCAAAATATGGATTTCGTCTTAAAAAATGAATATGTAGCAATGTAAAAAATAAGTATACTGCACCTAATCTTCCTATATTGGTTCAGTTTTATATTTTATTATATGAGGAGATATATATATTTTCCCAACCCCTCTGCATGAGCTGGATGTGTCATAAGGACAATATTTTTTAAGTAGAGTTTAACAGGTCTGAGTTAAGTTTTCCTTCTCCTAGACTGGTTGTGATTACCAAGGTTAAAAAGTCCAGTCTGTCCTACTATTTACCCATAGTTGGAAAGAGAATAATAGGATTCATACCTTTCCCAAAAGTATTAGTGTTATGTCAAATGCAAATGGTTTTGGTTGCCATGTCCATTCCCCTCTGCAAAAACCATTACATCACAAATGCATATTAAAGAAAATAAAAGCATGTTTCTCCCTTTGTTATATGTATCAAATCTTTTTATTTGATAAAATCCTATTTTTTTATTTGATAAAATTCTATTTTCCCGTGGTGTAACGGTTATCGTCATAGGAAATGAACACAGCGACACGAGTTCAAATCCTGGACGAGACTGATTCCATTTCACATAGCACTAATACCCTTGGGAAAGGTATGAATCCAATTATTCTCCCTCCAGCTATGGATAAATAGTAGGACAGACTAGGTTCTTCAGCCTTGGTGAGGCAACTAGTCTAGGAGAAGGAAAACTCTGAATCAAAACCTGTTAAACTCCGCTTAAAAATTGACCTTGTGTCATATCCTGCCTGAGCGGAGCGGTTGGGTAAATAGGATAAAATCCTAATTCTGTTGAAGTTATCCTCATAGTGAAACATTGCAATTTAATTTTACATATTTTTCTTTTCTGATACCATTGAATTTTATTCTGAACCTCACGCATACATGCAGAGGGGAATTTAAAAAATGTTAATACCCTTATGGGAGCACTTTTAATAATCTTAAACAATGTCAACATGTTCCCCATCTCTGTCAACACATCTTTGGAATCTCCCTCAGGTGATTGAAAAAAACATATCAGTATTCCTAGGGAAGTATCTTTATTAGAAAAGCAGAACTGATATCAAGGAGATGACCTGGGGAAGATTCCAATAATGTGTTGACAATGATGGTTAGCAGGTGGAGACTTTGAAATCATCATCATATAAATGTTTAATCTTTTTTTTTTTAATCTAGTTATATGGTTGAATCATGAATAATTTCCATTTTTTAAAAGCGAGTTGTAAGTATGCATTTCAACCTTTGAATGATTTAAATACAAACAGAAATTACCTGAATAAAAAAGGTCTTCTTTGGTCATTCTTATTTCAGTAGTAAAAAGGTGCACTTCATAATTTCATTGATCTCTTTCCCTTAAAATGAAGTAACTAAAAGTGCATATGCAACATGCAATGTTGTGAGAGTTTAAAAATAACAAAAATACTTCAGAAAAAGTTCAGAAAATTTTTCATGTTTATGGCCAAGGTGTCATGAATGACCATCAAGTCCAAAACTGGTTTTCAGTTTTATTTTGGTGAAACATCATTGAGACCCAGACCAGTTGCACAAAAATACTCAAGAATTAGCACTTGAACTGAAGACATCCGAATTCACAATCTGCTGCCTCATGAAAAAGATAGGAAAAGTGAGCCAGCTGGGTTCCTCATACTCTTTGCGGGAAGAATAAGGAAGATCACATATCCCTAGTGACAAGTCTTCTTTCAAGGCAAAGAAATTGTATGACAATATTCAATGCAAAAAGACAGTGGATAGATAAAAATGAATCTTGGCAACCTGTCCCAAAGGCAGAGCTTCATGGAAGAAAACCTGTTGTGTATATGGTGGGATCACTATGCTATTATTCATTTTGAGTTTTTAAACCACAATCAAGCACACAGTGCAAACTTAAACTCTCAACAGCTGCAATGTGTGGATGAAAACATAAGAAAATGCTCTGCACTCATCAATAGGAGAAATGTTGTGTGTCTTCATGATAACACAAGACCCCATTAAGCAAGAATCATGAAGGAAAACATATTGGATTTAGGCTGCTCTACGCCATCCACCATATTCCCAAACCTTGTACCAAATGATTTCTATCATTTCCCTTTTATGCTAAATGCTGTGAATGATAAAAAAATTTTCTCAAGAAGATTTATAGAAAAATGTTGTGCTCAAAACCAGTCGAATTTTACTTAAGAGGAATCAACAAATTATCTGATAAATGGCAAAAGGTGATTCAAAATAATAACGGATATACTATTGATTGAAATTAATTCGTCGTTAAATTGTTCATGAATTAATTATTTTACTAAAAGAGAAATTATCACTGACTCAACCCAATATATATGATGAACGCAGAGGAGAGAAACTGACAGGTGCTAAGCACCATTGACTCTATGCTATCCTAACTTGAATATGCATATCCTATCAATCATGTTAAACTCTCTTTATTTATAAATATAGCAAACTAAAGTAAAAGTAAAGTTGGCGACCTTAGTTGATGTTGACCCAAAGGTTCCCTTTTCAATAGCTACTACACGGAGTTGTAGAGGAGGGCCTTACTCCATTCCCTGGATTGCTCCACTTTACCCTTGATTCTTACCTTATTATGTTGAGTGTTAATCAAGGTAGCATCAAGTACCATTTTTGAGTCTTTGGTATGATTCGACCTGGGATTAAATCTCAGTATCCTGGACCATTGGCGAACATGCTACTCATTAAACTACATTTCATGAAAAAAAAGAAATTTTGTTGGTTAAAGTTTTTTGCCTTTTTTCTTGTTCATGAATAAGATGTATCACTGAGTCATTGATAGGAAGGATCAAAGTCCATTATATCTTTAACCAAATACTTCTGTGTTGCATTATTCATTATCTAGATCATTGATGATAATATTTTAACATTCCAAAATCTGTCTGTTATGCAATTGTAAGCACAGGTAAATGAAAAATATATCATATAAAAAAGCTCTATCTATCTATCTATCTATCTATCTATCTATATGTATATATATATATATATATATATATAATCTCCACCATAAACATTTAGTTCTGTGCTTGGTTAAACTCAATTTTATAAATATCTGTATTGTATTTGTGTAATGTGATGTGGTGAGTTACAAAGAAAACAGGCTAATTTCTAAGGAAGGAGAGAGAGAGAGAGAGATAAGGAAAAAAATAAGAAGAAAGGCTGAAATATCATCTATAGGGGTGGGTAATTGACCTCTGAGTGACTTATGCTGAAGCAGTTGTGGGTCAGCCAGTTATGGGTGAATTATTGCATTAGTTGAAGACAACTAAAAAAAACCAAGAGGTCCCAAAATCTTCTGCACAGGTGTGGAACCAGCAGAAACAGATGTTCCTTCTGCTGACATCAGGTTGGAGGAAGGGGATGACTCGTTTTGAGGGGGTTGACTGTGAGAAGACATGAAGTAAAGACAGTTGAACACTAACCACGAAGATGTAAGCAGACAAAAATTTATGAACCCTATTTTGGAGGTGAGCTCTAAAAAGAGGCCTTACACTTGACACAAACCAGTGAACAAACACGTTAGAACAACAATACAGAAAGAAAATTCAAGGTCTTTGCTTTCTCTTTCTCTTCATGACATGGTGTTTCTCTTTTGTCCAGCTAGCACGATTGACTCAACTTTGATACTCGATTTCTTTCTTCTTACAAATTGTAGTAGTGACCTAAAACAGTTTCATGCATTCATCATCTTTTACCATGGCAGGGTCACAACAGGGTCTGACTACTACTATAGCTGTAGCAATACTGCCATTAATATGTTTGAGCATGTGGAGGTACAAATGTCTAGTTAGTACCATTATGCCACAACTGTCTATTTGGTACCATTATGGTATCCAGGTTATTTAGTGCTGTAATGGTACATTTGATGAAGAATAGAAATGATGTAGAAGTAAGTTTGGGATTCAAGCTTAGAGAATTACCTAGGAAGCTTGGCTTAGTCTGGCACATAGATCTAAAATTGCTGCTACTTAAAGGTCATCTACCTAAGTATTAAGCAGGATCATCTTTATTTAACTTCAGTGATCTGATAGGAATCAACACTTTGAGTATTCATAATTCTTTAGCATAGTATAAGTCTGACACAAGGACACAAGTTTGGGCATCTAATGAAAATTGAATCATTATGCCACGATGGAGTATGATCTCAAGGTAAGCAAGTTCAAATTCCAGTCATGCTATTACATTCACTTTTGGAATAATGCATCTTGGAAAAGGTATAACCTCCCTTATCCTCCCATCTATGAGTTAAATAGTATTACTGCTGTTTGATGTGCCATTGAAATAAAGGAACCTAATTTGCTCCCAATAGTATGGTTTCATTTATTCTTATCTAATAAGAATAATTTCAACATTACATATCCAGCCCATTCAGCTGGGGCTATAGAATACCTCTCTGCAGAGGGGGTAAGAACCTTCAACGAGTGTCCTCAATATGGACACTAAAGAATCTGATAGTGAGGCTCCAGCTGTCGGGTATGTCGAGTACCCCTTCATATCCATTACTCCCAGGGCCAATCTGAACTGCAGTGGCAGCACCTGGTAGGGTCCTATCTATGAGTCAAATGGAACTGTTTGACATTTAAACTGTGTGCAAACAAATGATTGATGTTAAATTGAAATGTTAGAACTTTTTGACCATTTAACTGTTTGTAAACAAATGACTGTATAATTGAATTGTTTGTGATAAATATCAATACTTGGAACAATTTAACTGTGTGCAAATGAATAAATACTGTTGAATAGAATTATTTGTATTGATTAGCAATACTTCACTCTTTAACTGTGTGCCTAAATTGAATTATTGGTAATACATAGCAATACTTGGAACCATTTAACTGTGTGCAAATGAATGAATAGTGTTGAATAGAATTATAAATACATGATTAATATTGAATAGAATTATTTGTTACATAGCAATAATTGAAACCATATCATTGTGTAGAAACAATAGCAATACTAGAGTGCAAACAAATTAGTTCAAATTCATTTAAAAATGAAATTACCTCCAAACTATTCTTTTACAAATTATATATGCATATCATAATAAATGTGTGCAAACAAATGATTGATGTCATTGTTAGTGTTATATAGCAATACTTGAAATTATTTAACTTAATGCAAACAAATGATGAATAGTAAATAAAATTATTGATATTAGATAGAAATGCTTGAAACCATTTAACTGTGTGCAAAAAGAATGCGCTCAGGCTCATTTAAAAATGTTATCAACAAAATGCATTTACAAATCATATATATATATATATATAAACAGGATTTGTCATTGAATAATCTACAATTGTTGATATGTCATAAAAGCCAACCAAACCAAGCAATTATACATGGTATCAAGTATCTGATACTAATAATTGATATACAATTATATGGTTTAAAGTAACTATTTTTTGTCAATAATAATTTGTTTGCTCATAGTTATGTTTTCAAGTATTTCTATCTAACACCAATAAATTGTAAGCTTTTCTATAATTTCAAGTATTAATAGTAGTAATAATAATTATAATGCTAAGTAAATAGATATAGATTCAAGTGACCATTTTAAATACAAATAATTTGTATACTGTTGCATGGTTTTAAGTATTGTTATCTAATATAGAAAAAAAATTTGCTACAGATCTATTTGACTCTTAAATGGCACCTGAACAGGTACTTTTAATCTTGGCGACAGTGGACCTGGGAGTAACAGCAATGAAAGAGTACTCCACACTCTTCGGAGCTCCAAAATTATAGCCTCACCACTGTATGCAGTTTAGTATCATATCCAGGACACCTCTTTCTGATAGGGGTCTTACTTACCCCTCACTACTGGATGAAGTTTAGTGTCATACCCAGGACTCCCCTTTCTGGTGGGGGGGTCTTACTCCTCAGCAATGGATACGTTTAGCATATTTCAACTCCTGCTGCACGTGTATGTGCATAGTGTAATTATTAATATTAAGCAAATTGATATTAATTGAAAATATAATTAAATCATTACAGAAACAAAATGTTAGTTTTAATTCTGTTTCTAGTATTGATTTTATTTTATTGATTCTATTCATGTGATGGCTAGTAATGATTATTTACTGTCAAGGTTGACAACCGAGGTAACAGAATTTTACTACTACTGCCTGCACAGCTGACATAGTCATGAATGGTTTACCCGAGTGCTTGTTTTACCTACTGTATACGTAGCTTGTGATATTGAGACTGAAGTTTTAAGTTCTACATTTAAATGGTTTGTGCCAAGCTAAGCAACTGATGTAACAAAGACAGTCGTCTAGACTTTGTCTAGACAAGTTCTTAATTGATAAATTTCAGAAGAATGTGTTTCTATAAGCAACACTTTGGATCATTTCTCTCTGGTTAACCACACCCTGTCAAAAGAGCTTAGAACACACTGACTGAATCTCCCACAGAGGAGTTAGAACACCCCTCCAAAAAGGGTTGTCCTGGATATGACATTAACCCATATCTAATAGGAAGGCTCCATTCATTGCCATTACTTCCAGGTCCACTTTGATTCAGAATAGTAGTACCTGTTAGAGTCTTATTAATGGGTCAAATCGATCTGCTTTAAAATTCTTTGTATTTGATTGGAATACTAAATATCAGATAACTATCGTACATATGTTAATTATTTGTACTAAAAAAGTTAACTGAAACCTTAACTCAGAATTATTATTGTTAGTTACTTGAAACCATGTAATTGCTTGAAAATTATTGCTATTATATAGGAATACTTGAAACCATAAAACTGGGCAAACTAATGATTATTGAATAGGTTTGGTTTGGTTGGTATATATGCCATATCAATCTTGGGAGGTTAATACCATATCCTGTTTTTATGTGTGTGTGTGTGTGTGTATATATATATAAAAAATCATCATGTGCTGCTAGCACGGATTTCCCTGACTCTCTTGCCATTTGTCCCCATCATTCATTGCTTCCCACATGTCTTCTAGACTACATCGTATATCTACAGAGCTGTTATAGATGAGTTCTTGTTGGTTAGCCAACACTTGTATGCTCTTGTGAAGGGGTCCATTGGAGAACGTCACTTATGAGTTCATCCTGACTTCTCCAGCCATGTACCGCATGTCTTGTTTGTCTTATTTGGCTGGTTTTAGAGATGGGAGGTAGGTGGCTGTAGAGCTGATGTTTTGTGGGATGTTGCTTCCAGGATTTGTTCAATACAGCTCATTGCATTGCAAGTGCTAACTTAGTCAGCATCCATCTTTTGAATCCATATAGTAGAATTGACATGACCGCTGCTTGGAAGAAATTGCATTTTATTCTATTGGATAGGTCAGACTTCAGTATGATCAGTAACCTATCAATAGCAGTCCATGCCTTTGCTAGGTGAATATTGATGTCATTTTCAGTAGATGAGGTGCTCCTGCTGAGATACATGAACTTGTCCTCTAATTTCAGAGAAACACCAGTTAAAGTGTTGATGCCTCCTTTTTGATTAAAGCACATGTACTCCATTTGGTCTGCTTTCACATAGAGGCCCATTCCACCTGCTGCTTGCTCCTGACTATGCAGCAGGGATTTGGCTTGGGTAGGAGTGTTTGCAAGAGACGCTGTGTCATCTGTGCAATCTGCATCCGTAATAGTTTGTGCTGGGTATAGTCTGTTTCTTGCCTTTTTTAGTATAAAGCCATTTTCTTTCCTTTGATGAATTGATGTTCAAAGTATGTAGTCTTGACAGATGTATCCCCTTGCGAAACACCAGCAATAATGTCAAAGAAGTCTGTGTCTCCATCTGGTTGTACCATAGCCAGATATGGATATGCGAAACATACATAGAATGTTCATAACATATATACATAGAACATAGGAATCCCCAAACACGAAAAACACTTACGACTTCTTAGTTCAGTACAAAACTTTTTATTACCTTTGAGTTTAAAGGTTCTTTGACATAAGGAGAGAGATACACATTCTTTCTATTCTGGCTTTTCCATCTGCCCCCCACCCCCAACACGTGTGGCACCCGCCACAAGGCCTCGGCAAGCAAGTGAAAGTCAACTGTCTTCTTCCGAGCCGGGAATTTAACTCAACTGACATTTTCAAAATCCCCCAAATCCTCCGTGCATGCTTCTGGTGCATGACGTCATTCACATCCACTGGTCAACCTTTCTATCTGGGATTTTTATTTTGACATCTGTGAACGACATATCCTCTGTGTCAACACCTGTGTTCAATTTTGAACCTAATTAACCCATGTGCTGAGCCGAAAGGTTCTCAGTTTAACTAAACCCAAAGGCAAGATATATAAAACGAAATCCCTCGGCCATTATATTACATGGTGAGTGAGCTTTTACTTTCATGTTTTTATGGAGCATCATTATGGCTGTGATAGTTTATTTGGGGAGACTCTATGCTAGCAGTATTTGCTCCATCTTCCCTCTCTGCATACAGTCAAATGCCTTTGAGAGATCTACGAATACGATTTTTTGCACGAACTCCTATGATTCAATGGATTGTCAGAATCAGATGTTATGGATTGGTTTGTTTGAAAACCATTTTGATTCTTTCTAAGAATTTTTTCAATTTCTGATTTGATGCAGTTGAGTAGTAGATCTTTATAAATCTTAGCTGCTATTGAATAAGGGTTATGCTTTGGTAGTTCTTGGCAATTCTGAGGTAACCTTTCTTGGGCAAAGGAAGGATGTAGCCTTCTGTCCATCTCGCTAGTGTCTCCTGGTTATATAATAAATAATTAAAAGTAAAAAAACAAAATGTGCTAAACTGATATAAATTTATACATCTCTAAACTAGGGTGTTCTGGTTATATATGGCATTGCAGTATCAAAGCAGTAAGTCATTGAATTTCCTGGTCTTCCATACTTCTTGATGTATTTCATCAAGACTGGTAGCTTTCTTGTTTTAAATTTTTGTTAGTACTATGTTGAGTTCTTCTTGAGTAAAATATCCTACTTTGATGTCTAATTGGTTATTAATAATTTTTGTGATAGGTTTATCTGTAACTTAAGGGGATTTTCCAAGCAGATTCTTGAAATGTTCTTTCCACATTTGTATTCATTCTTCTTGGCTGGCAGGTTTTAATTTAGCTCTGGAAGTGCTCTTCCTTTTACTCACTTCATTTATTGTCTGCCATGCTATTGTAGATTGCCTATCTTCAATCGAGTTTCTAATTTTATTGATCCGGCCTTGAATGTATTCTATTTGTTCTTTTTGGTATGCATTAATCAGGTCTCTTTGTGCCTTAGGTTTCTGAGCATTGGCATTAGTTGGGTTCCTTTTATTACATAGGGATTCTGTTTTTATGTTGTCTCATTTTTTCCTAACTGCTAATATTTCTCATGGAACTCTATTTGGCTCTTAGTTTTGGGGGTATGTATTCTGCATTTGCTTCCATGTTGGCATTGACAAAGTTCTCATATTCATCATTCAGTGTAAGTGTTTCGGATATCTCCTGAAGAGCATCGTATTTGTTTCTTAGTGTTATCATATATTTCTTGTTAATATCTCTATTGTTAAACATGGACCAGTCATAGTGTATGGTTTCAGTTGTTTGTGTTGAATTCCTGCATAGGCTCAGACATATCTTTGCTGTGACAATTCTGTGATCAGAAGACACTCCTTCAAAAGAGGAATACGTCTCAAAATTCAAAACACTATTATAAGGATGTAATTTATCTGTGCTTTAACATTATTTGTGTAGGTGTAGCTCCGTAGTTTTCCCTTCCTTTCCTGGAATTTAGTTTTAAGGGATGTTAGTCCATTTTCAAGTGAGAATTCTGTTAGATGTTCCCCATTTTTACATGTATATAATTTGTAAGCAAATAGTCAGTTGCTAGCATTATGTTAAATCATTTCAAGCATCTTTATTCTACCCTAATAGTTATATGTAATATGAATCATTTGTTGACACACTGTTAAAAGGTTTCAAGTATTATTATTTAACATGAGTAATTCTATCTATCAAGTATTCCTTTCTAATATGAAAAACTTGCATACTGCTCTCTTGTTTAAAATAACTGATAATAATTCTTTGTAAATGATTGAATAGTTCTATTTGACTTACAAATGGACCTTAACAGATACTACCACTCTGGGTCAGAGTGGACCTGAGAGTGATAGTTATCGTCTGATGTCCTCATCATCTGATGCAGTTTAGTCTTTACCCTGGTCACACTTTCAAGTATTGCTATTTAATACTAATAATTCTTTTTAAGTTAGGTTACTTGGTTTAATTGCATATCAATTCTTGCAGGTTATTGGATGCCAAATCCTGTTTATATATATATATATATATATATATATATATAACCAAATAATAGATAACTTTATTTTAAGAGAAATTTGAGTTCATTTGTTAGTGCACAGTTAAATGGTTTCAAGTAAAGTGTATGAGTAGTTCTATTTGACCCAAAGATAGGACCCTAATAGGTATTCCCACTTTGTGTTAGAGTAAACCTTGGTATGATGGCAATGAAGAGATACTTCACATTCCCCCAAGGTACAGGACTGGAGCCTCATCATCAGATGTTTTAGTGTCATACCCAGGACATTCATTGGGAGGAGCAGGATCTTACCCTACTGCAGAGGTGCAGTCAGCATGTTTTTACAGCCACAGCCAAAATTAAATAGGAATAATTTCTTTAAACTCTAAAATTGGGGATAACAGACAGGATATGACACAAGGTCAATTTTTAAGCAAAGTAGAGCTGGTTTTTATTTACTTTTATTTTTCTTTGACTGGTTGACTAACCAAAGCTAAAGAAACTAGTCTATCCTATTATTTACCCATAGCTGGGGAAAGAGTACAGATTGATTCAAGCCTTTCCTAAGGGCATTGATGCAAAGTGAAATAGCAAAGAGAATTTTGGGTTTGCCAATTCCATTTCCTGTAATGATAACCATTGGGCTTGATAAACCATCAGGAGTTGCAGCCCAGTTGGCTGGCGGAGGTGGGGGTGGCTGTAGACTACATTAACTGCATCTCTGCAGAGGGGTAAGAGCCCCGCTCCACACATACACCAATGAGTGTTCTGGATATAACCTTAAACCATCGGATAGCAAGATTCTAGCTTTGAAGATCTGGGGAATGTAGAGTACCCATTCATTGCCATTGCTCCCAGGTCCACTCTGACCCAGAGTAGTAACACCTGATAGGGTCCTATCTTTGGATCAAATAGAACTATTTAACATTTTAAACTGTGTACAAACAAATGACTTACGCTAATTGAATTGTTAGAAATAAATAAACCAAACCTTTCTGCTTAAGCAAATATCGGTCACCTTATATCACAGGAGGAATAACAACATTTTATTTTCACTTACTTTATAATACAGTGTTTTCAGAAGGAAAAATCTTTGTACCAAATGGAAGTTTGAATAGTTGATTCTTTTGTAAAACTTAGCCTAAAAAATATAACAGAAATCAAATTACAACTTCTCTTCCACCCATTGCTCTTGTCAAACATTGTGGTGTGTTGTTTTTTCAAAGATGTCTGGTGATGACAGATCACAGGGAAAAGTGATTTCATGCTTTTCCAATGTGTACTAATTTGTAGTTTATGTTCAGCCAAGATTCAGACTTAATTGGCAAATAAGGTTTTTATGCTTATACTAAAACCAAAACCACTACCAGTAAAATACTATTAATCCACCACTACTGTGATACATGTGAATTTCCATCTTTGACAATCGACAAGATTGTTCTTAGACACTTTTTTGTCTTAATAGAATTTTTGATCTTAAACCCACTTCTGACTTGAAGTGAACACATATAATATTTTTTGTTTTGAATGTTGTTAAAATTATTAGCTATTTCTATTGCTCGAGAAATTTTCTTTCACAAGGATCTCTTGTGGAAAAGGACAATCTTTGATATAATGAAACTGCTTATGTAAACAGCCCAGTCAGTTGGGGCTGTCAGATGTACTGACTGCATTTCTGTAACGGAATAAGACCTCTCTGCAACGAGTGTCCTAGATCTGATACTAAACTATCTGATGGTGAGGCTCCAGTCCTGTATTTTTTTAGAATATGGAGTTACCCTTTCATTGTCATTACTCCCAGATCCGCTCTGACCTGGAGTGATAGTACCTGTTAGGATTTCATCTATGGGTTAAATAGAATTGTTTGACCATTTAACTGTGTGCAAGCCAATGACTAATGTTAAATTGAATTGTTAGGTTTACATGGCAAAACTTGAAATCATCTGTATGCAAATGAGTGAGTAATGTTGATTGAATTATTAGTATTGAATAGCAATACTTGAAACTCTTTAACTGGGTGCTGAAATTGAATTATTGGTATAACATTGGAAGCATTTAACCGTGTGCAAATAAGACTAATAATAGAGTACTTGAAACGGTTTAACTGTGTGCAAAAATTGAATTATTGGTATTATATAAAAATACTTGGAACCATTTGACTGTGTGTAAATGAATGAGTAGTGTTGAATTTAATTATGTTAAATAGCAAAACTTGTAACCACTTGACTGTGTGGAAACAAATGATTAATATTAAATAGAATTATTAGTGTTAGGTAGTAATACTTGCAACCATTTAACTATGGACCAACAATAGCAATATTTAATTGTGTGGAAACAAAGTAGATCTAACTTTTTGTAAATAAAATTACCCACAAACTATTCACTTACAAATCATATGTATATCCATTTCACAGTGTTTAAACAAATGACTGATGTTAGATTAAATTGTTTTCGTTGTTATATAGTAGCAGTACTTAAAACCATTTAACTGTGTGCAAACAAATGAATTCTGGCTTGTTTAAAATCTTATATACAAACGTTTTGTTCACAAATATTATATAGAATTTATCATTGAATAACTTTCACTGGTTAATATGTCATAAAACCTAACCAAACAATCTTATGTCAACATTTTCATTATATATGTTAATTACAAATCAACTTTATCTGCCTCATTGTCCGAATTTAAATTATGCTGATTGTATCCTTTGCAGAGAGGGCAAGATCCTCACTTCAAAAGTGGTGTCCTGGGTATGACTCTAAAATCCATATGATCATGAAGCTCCAGTTCTAGAGCTCTGGGGAGTGGAGATTATCTCTTCAATAACATCACTCCCAGGTTCACTCTGACCTGTAGTCATAGTACTTGTTAGAGTTCTTTTTGTGGGTCAAATAAAAACAATTTCTTAATAAATAACTACTGCCAAAATCTAAATATCAACATATTATGAATGTGATTTCCTATCCTCTTGGTATAGAATAACCCTAGATGGATTGACATGCCATTAAGATCAATCAATCAATTAAATAATCAAGTTTACCTCCTTCAAAATAATTCACTTGGGAAGTTTAACCCGAGCAAAGACAATATGTGCTCTCCTGGAAAATGTTTTGGAAGTCTTTAACTGGCACTACCTTCAGTTGGTTTGTCATGTCTTGTTGCATGTTTTCAACATTTCCCACATAGTGGCCGCTGAAATTTGGTTTTGATTTTTTGGGAACAGAAAATAGTCACAAGGACTTAGATTTTCACTGTCCCACATATAATACCCACTCCTACTATAAAAGTTATTATCTTTTATCTGTACTTTGTTCGTGTTTGATGAACAAGTATGCATAGTTTATTTAAGCTTTCGTTATTTATATATTCAAGTTTGTTTTTTATGGCATATCAACCTTTATAGGTTATTTAATGCCAAATCCATTTTTTATACCAATAAACAGTTGTATTTCAAACAATCTAGTCTAATGTAAGTACAGTTTCAATGTCAAAAACAATTCTATTTCAAGCAATTCAGTTTAGCGTGAGTACACAGTTAAAATGTCAAAACAGTCCCATTTCAACCAATATAGTTTAGTTCTATTTAACCCATAGATAGAACACTATCAGGTGCTACCACCCTGGGCCAGAGTGGACCTGGGAGCGATGGCAATGAAGGAGTATTCCATATTCCCCAAAACTGCTGCATTACTGGAACCTCACCATTAGATTATTTTAGTGTCATTATCTGGACACTCGTTGTGGGGGGGGTCTTATCCTCTTTAGAGAAGCAGTGGGTGTATTCTGCAGCCCCCTCCAGCTGACTGGGCAAATATATTCAAGGATGCATGGTGAGAAAAGTATTCTAGAATAAAATCAAAATATTGGCTGATGGGAGGGACATTTTTTTTTTTTTCTCGTGTTGTTGGACATTTTTATTTATTAGTTTGAAAAACATGTCTTTGATACGAGATGAAACATTTTTTTTCTTGTGCTACTTTTGTAACATGATGTATGTATATGTGTGTGTGTACTCTCACAGGCTAGCTCTGTGTTTCTTTGAGGAAAAACACTACTTAGGTTTTGTGTGATATTTTATGGAGAAGCAAAGACACTTCTCTCCTCGATATCTGTATTTACCCAACCCCTCTACACAAGCAGGATGGGACACAAGGTCAGTTTTTTTTTAAAGTGGAATTGAACAAATTTGAATTCAGTTTTTTCTTTTCCTAGATTGGTTACCATTCCAAGGTTGAAGAGACCATTCTGCTCTACTATAGCTTGAGGGAGAATAGCTGGATTCATACCTTTCCCAAGGGTATTAGCATTATATGAAATGCAAACAGCCTAGTTCAGGATGTGAAATCACTCTCCCATGACAATAACCATTATGCCACAAGAGTGCCTTGATAAAGATTCCTAAAGAAATTATAGAGAAAAAAGAGAAATAGAAAAAGCATGTCAGTATTTCCTTTTTGATCTAAGGGAGTGACATTTAATCATCTGGTCATAGAAACTCAAAAAAAATTATGACTTTTTTTTTTTCTCCTTCCCTCCAAATTAAAGTAGCTTTGATGACAAGGATTACCTGGAGGTTGGAGTAAGTAGCATGGCTAATCATTGCCAGCTTTGTAGAAGTGACTGTGCTCTTGAAAATAATAAAGCAGTTTTTCTAGTTGCCAGTGGGGTGTCCTTGTGGTGTAATGGTTAAAGCACTGGACTGCAGAATCGTAGTTAGTGAGTTCGAACTCCAGTCGCACTATTACGTTCACTTTCGGACAAATACCCTTGGGAAAGGTATAAAGCTCCTTGTCCTCCCAGCTATGGGCTAAATAGGATTACTGCTGTTCTCCTTGACTGATGGCTTTGGCATTAAATAACCCACAAAGGTTGATATGCCATTAAACAAAGAAACAAAACCAAACCAATCTAGTTGCCTTTTTTTTTTTCTTTTTTAAGATTTATTTTACAAGGTGGCTTGTATCAATGTTGGCTGAACATTTGTTGAAGATAACATTAGGTGCTTGATATACAGGGTGTTTCAGAAAAATCGATATCCTTTTGTAATTTAATAACTTGAACAATTCTTGTTTAAATAATCTCAGTTTTTAACAGCATGTGTAGAAATAACTCAAAATTATGTTTAATGTTTTTTCTCTTCATGTATGGAAATACCATTCACTGGAAAAGAAAAGCTGTTTAGATATTAAACATAGAATTTTGAATTGTTTCTACACGTGCTGTTTGAGATTATTTGACTAAGAATTGGTCAAGTTATTTGATTACAAAATGACATCAAATTTTCTTTAAATGCTCTGTATATCATTACTGTATATTGCCAAGTTAGCTGGGGTAGTAGAATACACCGGCTGCACCTCTGCTGAGGGGTAAGACCCCCACCCATGAGTGTCATGGATATGACACTAAACAATCTGATGGTGAGGTTCCAGTAATGCTGGAGCGCTGGGGAATGCAGAGCACCCCTTCATTGCCATCTCTCCCAGGTCCACTCTGGCCCTGGGACCCATAGATAGGCACCTATCTATGGGTTAAATGGAACTAAACTACATACTTATGCTAAACTGAATTGTTTGAATTAGAACTGTTTGACTAAACTGAATAGCTTGAAATAGAAATGTTTTTGATAATTAAACCGTACTTATATTTAAACTGTGTGCTTATGCTAAACTGAATTGTTTGAAATGGAACTATTTTTAACATTGAAACTTTACTTACACTAAACTGAATTGTTGAATATCGAAGTGTTTTGACATTTAACCATACGTAAACAAAATCTGTACTTATACTAAACTGAATTAGCTGAATTAGAACAGTTTGAATAAACTGAATAGCTTGAAATAGAAATGGTTTTGACAATTAAACTGTGTACAAATGCTAAACTGAATAGATTGCAATAAAACTATTTGCATGAAAATGGATTTGGCGTTAACCTACAAAGGTTGATATGCCATAAAACCTAACCAACCAACCATTGCTGTATAGTTAAGTAGAAATCCTTCTTTGATGCATGTTTCATGGATGCTGATTAACATGGTGTGCTGAGGGTTTTGTATACAGCTTATCTTGTGTATACACATATCAGATCTTTTTGAGACAAAGCATATGACGAACTGTTGAAATAGTTGTTTGTTCCTAGTACTTTCTGAGACTGACATGAGAAACTCTAACAGGAGTCCTGAAAAATGGATAATATATTAGCCTAAAGAACTTGAAATAAAATATCATTTTGATAATTCCATCATACACCAGAAAGATTTCAGTGGTTGGTTTTTATGATAGTTGTTTCTTTGTCCTGTCAACTGTGATAGCTAACCTTATGGATAATCTAGCTGAAGACAAAATATTTCCTCAACTGATTTAGGTTAACTGACTCTGGTTTAGTTTTAGTCTAATTAAAAAAAAGAAACTTGGAAAAAGTATAGCATCATCACAAAAATATTCAAATTCCACATTTTATGGGTTAGTTTTATTTTATGATTGTTCATCTGGCTAGTGTTGACTTATCATTTTCCCAGCCTAGCCTGGCAACTTTAGAGTGGGTGTGCCTACATGTATACTTAGTCTATCTAGTTAACTCTTAGTTAAGTATAGGTTCATTATTACAAAATCTTTTTACTTGATCAAGTTATCAGCACAAATCATTTCCCTAATTGTGTCTTAATTAGTATCTCTTCATTAATAACCTTTTCTGTCACTTCCTTTTGACCTTAGAGAAAACAAGTATCTCTATGCTATGCACAATAGAGTCCATTGTCAAGCCTTTCTGGTGACCGATATGTCCCCTGTAATAGCAAGGAGTCCCTATTTACCATATCACAAAACGCAAACAGGTGTAAATCACATTTTCATGACCATACATCAGGTTATATAGCCATTTTTGTTTAATTTTTGTTGATAGTGATAAACAAAAAATTTGTGAATTGAATTACCATGACCAGAAAATCTGGCGAACATTTAAGCACGACATACGGAGACACTGGACAGCTGTTTCGACCTTATTAGGTCTCATCAGCCATGTATATCATGATCTCCACCACTGGAGATTGAACCAGCGACCACAGATTGCAAAGCCGAAACTCTACAGCTGAGCCAATAGTCCATCTCGCACAGAAGGGACACCAAATCATCCCGCCATGGTAATTGTGCGGTGAATTAACCTGAATGTGTCTTGTAAGTTACATCTGTACTTTTTACAGTGGACACGGTCACCTTCGAGGTCACATCTTTGCAAGAGGATTAGAAATACACATCCGCATATCAACAAAAAATTTACTTGGAAAATGACAGCTACCACTACTGACTCTTCAAGAGTGGAAATTGTAAAAAAGTTTAGCAATGACAATATCCTCAAGAGCTGGTTGGAATTATGAATAAAAGAGCCCTACATGAATGAATACTGCTAAGTTATTTGTACTGCTGAAATGCAGAAATATCAAAGGAAGCTTGGCCCGTGACAAGAAATTTGGCAGATTTGAGCTGTTGGAATGGTGAATTGTTTGATATAAAAGTAATGTAGCAAACTGATCCTGTCCTTCCAAAAAATAAATGGCCAAGTTTTCCCTAAAAGTTGGTTTATAATCTGAAAGTTTGGTTCTTGATTGATGTTATTCCAAAGAAAATTATTTTCATATCATAGCAACAATTTTAGAGTTAGGTTCCAATCATATACATCCATTACATCTGCAAATATATATCATTTTTTACCTAATTTTTTTGAGAAAGGCCTCAAATTTCAGATAACTTAGGGCCTCAACAGGTGAAATTCCGGCCCTACTTTCAATAGAAATAGTATGAGGACTGTTAGTATTCATTAATGTTGGTAGTTAATAATTGAACAGTGGAATTACCCTGGATTCAGCTAATTATACTTAAAATTGATCTGACTCAAAATCTGATTTAAATATAATGATCCTTAAAAGCAATTTTGGTCCAGGCAGTGATTGTTAACCTTGCTTGCAAATAGTGAAATGAACAAATGATAATGTACAGAAGAAACTGTGGAGTAAACAACAGATCAAAAGGAATATTGAAAGGAGAGATAAGGTGGCCTGACAAATCTATTCTTACAGATCAAAAACAAAACAACTGACTTAGTTTTAGTACATTTCAGGAAAGAAATCAATGGGTCTGGCCTTCTTCCAGTTCTAGATGTAACCAATCAGACTTCAGAATTGAGGCAGAGATAGTGGCACTTGTAAAAATTTGATAATTTCTTCATAAATGACACAATAATTTGTAGTTTTACCTTTTAAAACAAAATCTTTTCTGAAATAAGGAGCTTTGTTACTGTTACATATTAATTCATTCAGACTATTTTCTTCATCTTTGTTGTTTTTATCATAACCTTTCACCTGCTATATTCTCCAGTCTTTCTATTAAAAATTCTGAGATGAGGAGTTGTTACTATTTACATGTTTTTTTCTTTTTTTTTTTTTTCAAACAAGTTTCCTTATCTTAGTTGTTTTTATCACAACCCTTATACTCTCCAGCCTTCTTTCTATCTAAATTTTTAAGTTGAAGTGTTTTTACTATTATGGAGTATAGGAGAAGGATAACTCTGAATTCAAATCAGCTTTACTTGACTTAAAAAATTGACCTTATGTCACATCTCGTCTGTAACAGAAGAGGTGAGTAAATATATACACTTGTGAAGAGTTGTCTATGTGTACTTTCTTCTAACCACAAGATGATCACCATCATTGACATAGTTATCATTGGTGACTCTTCTAAACTATTTTCAGTCCCCTCAGGAGAAGACACCACTAAAAATTTAGGATTTAAAACCCAGATGAATACTTTTTTTTATTATCAAGATAATGGTATAACATTAAATTTTGAAGTTAGTTTTTCCTTTGAAAAAGCTGGATACCTTGTTTATATTTTATAATATACTTTTTTCAACATTATATAGTTATAAATGCATGATTGAACATGTGAGCACATAAATGCTTTATTCTCTGTGTACTAGAATGACTGGTAGCCAATAGTGTATATGTAAAAAAAAAAATGAATATGTGAAAAAAAATTCCTTTCCTTATGCTGAGAATGACAATAGCTTTGTAGTAAGATATCTGATGGACGTTAAGTCAGCCAGGTCTCGATCCTAGCTTGAAGCATCTCACATGCTTAGCTACACTGAAGAGTTGTGATACAACAAAACAGTCTGTCTGTGGATCACACACACACACACACACACACACACATATATATATATATATATATATATATATATATATATATATATGTGTGTGTGTGTATGTATTAGAGGCATTCATGCTGTAATAGTTACTATCGTAGAAAATGGCCAAGGGGACCCATGTTCAAATTCTGGACAAGTCTGTTTACATTTTATATATCGCTAATATTCTTGGAAAAAGTATGAATCCAGTTATTCTCCCTACAGCTATGGGTAAATAGTAGGACAGCCTGGGTTCTTTAACCTTGGTATGCTAACTGATATAGGAGAAGGAAAATTCTGAATTGAAACCTGTTAAACTTGACTTAAAAATTGACCGTGTGTTGTATCCTGCTCATGTAGAGGGGATTGATGTGTGTGTGTATGTATATATATATATATATATATATATATAGAATTAGTCCACTTCAAGGATGTTCATCTTGGGTTTTCTTATTTAGCAGTAAATAAACTAATAACAGCTAAGATGCAAAATATTTTTTTTTAATTGCTGGACATTCTGGTCTCATAAAATATTCCTTAAACAAAGTAGATTTAATCATTTGAATTAATGGTATAATTTTTTACCAGTCATGTTGAAAAAATATTTGTATGAATTAAATACAGTTAACATCAGTTGGAAGGTCAACTTGGTTTGTCAATTCCACACATGCATGTTAATTATTTGGAAGAGTTTGTCTATTCTCTATAGAGAATTGAATATTGAGTACTACAATGTTTTGTTTTCATATTTATTAGATCCTGTATAAAGGTTTTAACATAAAAAATTTATTTCACATGTAGAAGAGACACTGTCATTAAGAGGGGGTCTCTAACAATAATCTGCAAGAAACAGCATTACAGCAAGATATGATTTAATCATATAGAATTTAAATTTCTAAACTTCAAAAGAAAAAAATTATTTATTTTTCTTGCTAAAATAAGGATTCACATTTAATTAAGCATTACTAATTTAGTTTATACAAATGAGGATGTTGCAGAATTACATAGCATTATTGCTTAGTTAGGACTAACAACCTGGATATAGCATTTTTGTTTAGTTAGGACAAACAGCTTGGACAGAATTCTTGCTTACTTAGGACTAAAAGGACTGAAAAAAAAAACAAATGTTGATCTCTTGCCCTGCATAGACAGTTATTTCAGCTAGTGTGTGTTTATATATATATATATATATATATATATACACACACCATGGACCAAGTTGCCCATCCTTAATCAACCTGGTTAGCTCAAGTTCCCTCTAACCAACCATATTGATGCCAGGTTTAGTGTGAATGCCTGATTGACACAGAGGAGAGAAGACCAGGGACCTCGCTCTCAAACCATCCACCCGAACAATCCTCCAAGTAGCTGGATTACAGGAGTAGGCCAACACTCTCAATGAATAGTGTTTGCTAATGGTCCAGGAGACTGGGGTTTAATCCGAGGTTGAGTTATACCAAAGACTCAGAAAATGGGACTGGATGCGGATTTGGTTAACACTCGGCATTATAAGGGTAAAGTTGAGCAATCCAGGGAATGGAGTAGCACCCTCCCCTACACCTCAGTGTAGTAGCTATTGAAAAGGCAGCCTTCTGGTTGCCCTCAACTACAGTCGCTAACTTTACTTTTTTACTTTATATATAGATAGAAAATGAAGATGTGTGCAGATGTTTTGTCCAGATGAATACACATGTTTGTATATATATATATATATATATATATATATATAAAAGGGGTGCTCTAAAAGTAATACCGCCTATTTGGTTCCATGGCAACTACAGTAGATATAGGAGTGCTGGTTTTCAATTATCAATGGCTGTTGATTTTCACCTGCAAAGAACAAATCTGTATACCATACTCATAAGAAAAATGCACCAAAAGTAATGTCTTCTATTCTGTTATATTGTATCACTTACAAGGTGTGTGTTGCTGGTAAAGCAGTAGTGGTTGAACCTTCCCACCAATGTTTTTTGATTTAACCTTATCACACATTGCAGTGGAGTAACACTCCGGTGTGAAAGTAGAGGTGTCTTATTGAATCCTTCATGCAAGAGGGGTGTCCTCATGGTGTAATGGTTAAAGCGATCGACCGTGGAATTGTAGTGAGTTCATACTCCAGTCGCACTATTATGTTCATATTTGGGCAAATACCCTTGGGAAAGGTATGAACCCCCTTATCCTCCCAGCTATAGGTTAAATGGTACCACTGCTGTTCTTCAAGGAGAATGGCTTTGGCATTAAATAACCTACAAAGGTTGATATGCCATTAAACAAAGAAACCAAACCAAACCTTCATGCAAAAAAATGTTGCACTCATTTACATTCATTAGCACTTGCTGAACCTTTGAGACGAAAGATTAAATGTAAACACTATTTAGTTAGTTTTAATTATTTAGAATATCTAAAGTATTGTCTCCATTTTTATTGTTATATTCACAATGTTTCAGGTAATATATCCATCAGCCTTCTTCAGGTGTTTGGAAACATTAACTGAAATGTTGTGAATATAACATTAAAGATGAAGATATTAGTCTGAATACTCTAAATGATAAAAACGAGCAGACTTCATCTAAAAAATTTAGATGAATAACATTTAGGTGATACCTAATTTATTTCAGCAGTGATACTGTGTTACAAAAATACTTCCCACATTTCAAACTGTCACCCATATATGCAAGTGAACTTAAGCATATGACAGTGTTAGTTCAATGTAGCAAATGTCTTAAATTTTTTTTTTTTTTTTTTTTTTAAATATGATCTGTTAGGATCATGGGTTGGACCAGTGCACATGTATTTGCTGTTGAAATGCTTTTTAAGACTGCTGAATCTGTAATTGGTTCACAGCTTTTCATGCTCATTTCATATTAGGTCAGAGTGATGCTGTTTTCAGATAGAAAATTAATACTGTTATGACTTGAAAATTCTATCCAGAACAGTATCATTCTGATATTAAATGAGCCTGTAAAACTCTCTGTAGCAATTACTGTTTCACCAGTCTTAAAAAATCATTTCATCAGCAAAAACACGGAATGTACCAATCCAAACCATGATTGTATTTAAAAAAAAAAAAAAATGGTAAGACATTAGCTAGATGGAGCTACCATTGCCACTTGCTTAAGTTCTCTAGCACCATATAGGTAACAGTTTAAAATGTGGGCATTATTTCTGCTGCAATTTGTATATGTGACAAACTATGTTCAATACTGCTGTCGAGCCATGAAATGAAGAGTGCCTCAATTAATAATTCATTTGCATGATTTGTGCTGATAAAAAACTGATTCTCTCACATAGCATTATTAGGTTAGAATGAACAATTCAGACGCTCCCCTCTCATCCACCAAAGATGGGTACTTCAGTTTTGATATGTGTTTATATATGTATATATATAGTTGGGTGTACATGAATGATTTATTCTGGGATTGGGGGCTATGAACATACTGGTTCTTACTTACACACACACAGTTATATTAGTAGGATTTTTAGAATTATCTTATATAGAATTGAATAAACACAACTTAATGTATGTGTCTATATTTGTGCATGTATAGCTGTAAATATATGTGTATATATATGTATGCATACGTGTGTGTGTGTGTGTGTGTGCGCATATATATATATATATATATTTAGTGCAATTAGGAGGAAACTGAAACCTGGGTAAATCGTCATTAGTATTGCATAAAGATATTCAGTATTTTTTTGATACAAGATGAGAAAGGACCAATTTTTATCATAGGCCATGAAGGACAAGAAGAAATATAACACTGCAAAACTTTTCAACAAACTTGAGTATCCTCTCTAACTAAAAATACTTTGGTTTTTCTCATATGAAAATAATTTCTGCTAGGATCAGATGGAACTCAAAGAATGACTGTTGACTTACATTGTCTCCATAAGAAGTACTGATAGCAAGGAAAACCAAACACCCAGACCACATCATGATGTTTGGAGTTGTCACTAGCAATGGTGACATTATACCGCCATTGATTTTCCCACATGGCCTCTGACAGCAAGGAAGCCTACAGCAAGTGTCTAGAGGAAGTAGTGTTGACCTGGATCAAGAGGGTGGCTGCTAGAAGACCCTACATCTGACAGGACTCTGTGCCATGTCACACACACCCTGTGTTGGCTATCAGAAAATTTCTACAACCACATCACCCTTAACATCTGTCTACCTAACTCCCCAAGTTGCTATCCTCTTGATTATTATGTGTGGTGAACAGTTGAGAAAGAGACCAACAAAACCGCATGCAGCACCAAAGATGAACTAAAAGCAAAGATAATGGCAGCATTGACTAATTTAAACAGAGACTGTCAGAAAGGATTGAAGGAGATTTGGAAGTTGTCTGGAGGCCATGGTTGAAGCCACTGTCAATTTCTTTGAATAAATTTAATCTACAGAATTTTAAGATATTTTTATGTAATTCTGATAAATGAATCTGAAAGTGAGATGTCAGTGTTATTTTCATTTTATGCATAATTTAGACAATAATTGAGCCATTGCACTTCTTACATATATATGAGCATATATAGATTTATACATGTATTTTATATAATATATATATATGTATATATAATGTGTATGTATGTGTGTGAGATGATGTATGTTTATATATGCATACATCATCCTTCTATTTTAAAACTGTTGCCTGAGAGTTTCCCTGCTGATAATTTTTCTTCTCTTGCAGACTTTTATTTTGGTAAATGCCATTCTCTTATGCTGAGAGAGTGTCGTTTGTTGCTTGATTGGAAATTGTAGCAAAATGTTTTTCAACTTTGGAAACCAAAACGTTCTAATTACATTAGGAGTGTTTTGACTTGTTTTAGTTTTTTATTTATTTATTTATTTTAAAAATAATATACAATTCAAGTTAAATGTTTATTTTTAAAAAAGATTCATTCATCTTTTTTGTTTTCAGCTCCTTTTTTCTTACTCCTCCCCAATTTATTTTTTTTAAATTTTTTTTTTAAATAGTGTGTGTTTGTGTGTGCTTTTTTCTTGCCCCCACTTTCATTACTGAAGTCTCCTTTTCTCATGTTAAAATCACTGTTTTTGTTCTCACTTGCTGACTCCCCTCTTTTTCTTTCTTCTTTACTGATTCCCTTCCTTTTCTTTCTTCTCTCCTTTTCCCCTTTGTAAACTTCTTTTGCTCTCATTTTTATTTTTCTGTTTTTCTTTCTTTTACATTTTTTCTTTTCATTCTTTCCTATGCATTATCAAATCTTTTTCCTTCTTCTTTCATTCTCTCTTTTATTCACTCTTTCTCTTCCTCTATCTTCGTTTCATTCTCATTTACGTTTCTCCTTTAACTTCATTTTCTTAACTCCATCCTTCATTTTTCTTCTAACATCACCCCTTCACATCTCTTCTTTTTCTTTTACTTCTTCCATTTTTCTTCGAAGAAAGAGGAATATCTCTTGCATAACAGACAATGCAACAAATTTGATTCACTCACCCCCACCAGCCTTTTCCCTCAAGTCTGTTTTTCTTTTTTTAAAACTGATATACAAACATTCTATTTTTTACTCTCTTTTCATGGATTGGTTAAATGCAATTACCTATTTTGATAACAAATGTTTGTTGTAGAATTTTATAAACTTATTTTCTACTGTAGTCGACTAATGAAGTATTGTGGTTAGGAGAAATGGAAATATATTTGGGTCCTTTAAATGCGTCAAGTTGAGTGAGCAACCACTTTTGCTTAACAAAGTGCCTCAGTTCTTTCTTACTTGTTCTGCTTGAAAAACTTTGATGATAAATGTTTTTATTATTATATCACTCAAATAGTAGCCATGCAAAATGACAAGATTTATATAGGATTCAGCACTTTAGTCTATTATCAGTGGTGTATCTCTGTACCGGTTCATTGGTCTAGAGGGTAGAGTGTTTGCCAATGGTCCGGGAGACCTAGGTTCAATCCCAGGTCACATTATACTAAAGACTTTAAAAATGGTACTTGATATCTTCTTGCTTAACACTCAGCAATATAAGGTACGTATCAAGGGTAAAGTGGAGCAATCCAGGGAAAGGAGTAGCACCCTCCCCTACACCTTGGTGTAGTAGCTATTGTAAAGGGAGCCTTCTGGTCATCCTCGACTACATCTCTGTGCACTCTGCCCAGGATCAGTGGTGCACCTTTAATTCATCTTGATTACTGGGATTATTTTATTTACCTAACCCCTAAAACAAGGTAGATCCTGGCACAGAAACTCACATACACTGTACACTTAGACATAAGTTATTATTGTTGGAAATGGAATCAGTTGCCCAAGTTCAAATCTTGGGCCAGGCTGAACACATTCTACTTTTTGCTAATGCCCTTGGGAAAGGCATAAGTCCTTCTTTTCTTCCTCTCTCCAGCTTCAGGCAAATAGGACAGATTGGGTTTTTAGCCTTGTTTAGTTGAATTCAAACTAACTTTACTCTGCTTAAAATTTGGCCTTGTGGTGGAGATTTTGAGCAAATATAGACTTGCATGCACATTGCGTGATTGTTATCATTATAAGAAATTAACTTGATGAGTTGAGTTCAAGTCCTGGATGCGGTAGTTTACATTTCACTTTGAGCAGTGCTCTTGAGAAAGGCATGGATCCATCTCTTCTCCCTGCTTTCTTTGCCATCAGTGGTATAGATAAATAGTAGGACAGACTGTGCTCTTTAGCCTTAGTAGTTGGTCTAGGAAAAAAAAGACTCTAATTTCCAACAAGTCAAACTTTGCTTAAAAATTATTGACCTTGAATTGTATCCTGCCCGTGGAGGAGAGGTTGGGTAAATTCATACACAAACAGACTTTTGCATAGCTATATAGATGTATAATGTTGAATTTCTCTAGGAAATAATAGATACAGTTTTGTTAGAAAGAGATGAGAAGATGAAAGAAACAAACAAAGTAAAAGGGAAGGAGACAAAGAAAGAAAAAAAAAGAAACGAGAAAAGGAAGCTAAAGGAAAATGAGACATGAAAGAAATATAGAAAAGGATAAGGAAAGAAAGAGAATGTCAGGGGCAGAGAGAAAGAGAGAGAAATTCAAAGCTATGCAATGAAAAATAGCTCTTTCTCTCTTTCTCAGAATTCCATGATTATATTGTTTGTGTTATTACTCAGAGAATTGGATTTTCTAACCTGTCTCCCAGCCTAGCCATCCAGCGGATCAATTGAGGCGATCCGATGAAAAATATTCTGATCATTGATATTCAATCGTGAATCTATGGAGACATTAGTCAGAAATTCAGTAGGCCAATACTTTTATCTTCTCTTTCTTTCTCAACTCTCTCTCTCTCTTTTATGACTACTATTACTACCTATTTATCTAACTTTTATGATGGGGTCAGTGAAGATGTGGCAGTGATAGAACTCTTGGCCTTAGCTATAAATAGTTTGATCAAACATTTACCAAAGTCTGAGTGAACTCTAAAACCTTATCCATCAAACATTTGCCAGTCTTTATATTTTTGTCGTTCTGTCTACCAAAGCAAATTTTATTTTTATTTTCCTATGGTTTGATGGATCTTCTGTGCTTTTCAACTGCAGTTGGAGAACTTAAATTTGCCATTCCCTGATTTTATAGCCAAATTCTTTTTCCATTTCATTCTATTATTTAAAAATTTTTTTTCGCTTTAGGTCATTAGTATTTTTGTCTCTCCATTCCTCTCTCAGCAGGATTTTCATTGTAGTCTTCTGTTGCTGCTTTTCTCTCTCTCTCTTATTATTGTCCCACCTCTCTTCCTCACTGTCGCCCTGCACCTCTCTTCCTCACTGTCGCCCTCCGCCTCTCTTCCTCACTGTCGCCCTCCGCTTCTCTTCTTCACTGTCGCCCTCCGCTTCTCTTCCTCACTGTCGCCTTCCGCCTCTCTTTCTCAGCCACCTTCTGCCTGTCTTCACCTCACTTTTTGTTATGCTCTGCTTCTCTCTTTGTTGTAAACACTTCCTCTCTTCTTCACTGTTTGTCTTCTGCCTCTCTCTTTGTTGTTTCCCCATGCTTCTCTTGTTACCCTCTACTTCTCTCCTTGTCACATTCTGCCTTTTATCCTCACTGTTGCCTTCTGCTTCTCTTTCCTACTGTTGCCTTGTTTCTGTCCTTGTTGTTGCTCTCTGTATCTCTCCTGATTAACTGCTGTCTCTCTTCATGTTGCCTTCTTTCTCTTCCCTTGTCACTTCCTGCCTCTCTTCCTCACTGACACCTTCTACCTCTCTCCTTGTTGTTATCCTCTACATCTCTCCTTGTTGTCTTCTGTCTCTCTTCCTCACTGTTGCCTTTTGCCTCTCTCCTTGTCACCTTCTGCCTTTCTCCTTGTTGTTAACCTTTGCCTCTCTTCCTCATAGTTGCTTTCTTCTCTTTCTCACTGTCAATTCTGCCTCTCTCCTCATTATTACCCTCTGTATCTCTCATTGGTGTTACACTCTGCCTCTAATCCTTCCTGTTGACTTCTGCCTTTCTTCTTGTAATCCTCTGCATCTTTCCTTATTGTTACCCTCTCCGTCTGTCCTTGTTGCCTTTAGCCTCCTCCTTCCTCATCATTGCCTTCTGCTTCTCTCCTTATTTCAACCCTCTACTCTCTCTTGATTGTTATCTTCTGCCTCTCCTTTCTTCTCTCCTAATGGTTGCCCTCTACCTCCCCATCTGCCTCTCTTCACATTGTTGCCTTGTGCCTCTCTCATTGTTGACTTCTGTTTCATTAGGCTTCTATCTTCATTGTTGCCTTCTGCCACTTTATTCGATGTCCCCCTTTTCTCTTCTTTCCTCATTGTCACCCTCTGTCTCTGTCTTCATTGTCTTTAGTTCCTTTTCATTGTCACTTTCTGCCTCTCTATTTACTGTGCTTTCTGGCTCCTATAGAGTTGGTGACTTCTCTCTTTCTTACTACCAATAGATGTTGCATCTTTTCTCTTTTTTGACCCCTACAGATTTTGTGAGTTCACCCTTTTCTATCCCCTACAGATTCTGTGTGTTCTCTCTTTCCTGACCCCTACAGATTCTGTGTCCCCAGCCCTTGTGTTTCTGTCCTTTTTTTTTCTCACAATGCTCCTACTTATCCTTTGTCATTTTGGATTTAAAAAAAAAAAAAGTTTTCTGGCCTTTGGTGTCTTTTTCTCTGATCATCATTTTCAAACTCTATCTGTATTCTCTCTAGCTTTTGAAATTTTCAACTTTCTCACCTCTCCTGGTTATATTTCCTCCTCCTCCTCCTCCTCCAGTATTTTTTCACTCCACCAATTTTCTTTTTCCTTTCAGTGAATCTTATTTCTCTTGTAGCCAGTGTATGCAAATGTTTGACTGCCATTATCTGTAAGAATTTATTCAACTTGAGCAACTCTTAAGCTGATCAGTCCTGGGTTGCCCGTGTCTCACCTGATTTTTAAGCTGACATTTGCATGACAAGTACTTGCATGTATCTTTTTGTCAGTTTGTGCAATGCTACATGATAGAAATGAAGAAAACCTCTCTCTGTCACACACTAAGCCCTGTCATTCAAACCATCTCACCTGACAAAGTCTAAAAGACTGGGTACCTTATAAGAACTTTTTATCGGATCATGAAAGGCAAGTTGTGGATTCTTTTTTTTTTTTTTTTTTTTTCTTTTTTCGGGCCAGTGAGGTCAAAGAGGGAATCCTTCTGGTAATCTTGAAGAAACTGGCAATGTTGAGTATAAAACCATTCAGGTTAACAGTTAGAAATAAGGACTGATAAGGTAGAACATAAGGATTAGTAGATGACTGTACATCTGTTTAAAATGACACAACAAAGAATATATTTTATCAGCTACATAATGTAAAACTATGTACATGAAATTGTGTATCTATTTCTCTGTCTATCTACACATCTAGACACTTGCACACATCCATACACATATATGTATGTGTGTGTTTATGTATAATTCTTGCGTTCCAAGGTCAAGAAGAGTAACAATATTTTGGGTATTGCATACGAGGCATGATCAAAACTTAAGGTTATTTGTTGCTGCCTCCCACCAGACAGGACTTGACATAAGGTTAATGACCTGAAGGTCAATTATAGTGGGGATTTAGGGGGGGAGTCGGGCATGAGCCGAGGTTCGAGCCCTGCTGGACTATGGTGGTCATCGACCCACTTAGTGCAATGTGGGCCTGACGAGCCTAGCTGGTCTTGGACCCAAATCTGGGTCCAGGCACAAAAGTCTGATTATAGCTTAAACTGGACAGCAAGGTCCAGTGCTATACAAGGAGGACAAAGGTGTCAATGTTGCAGCTTGCCCACCCGAAGATAGCCTAGCTGAAGCCGGGGGTCTTTTGGCCTTGAATATGCCATGATCAAAACTTAAGATTCAAATTTTTGTAAACCTGATGCTTGTGAGCCAGATTAAACAAATCTTAATAAATAACAGCCTGTCAAAGTTAAGCAGAGGTGAGCCTGCTCAGTTAGTATATGAGTGATCACTGAGTAAATGGTAGCAACCAGGTGACTGTGTGCCAGATTAATTAAAGCTTAATAGATAATAGAACACTAAAGTTAAGAAACTGGTAATGCTGTGTGTAAAATCATTCAGGTTGATAGTTAGAAGTAAGGGCGGATAAGGTAGAACATGAGGATTAATAAATGTTTTGATGCCTAAATCTGTTCAAAATGACTCAACAAAGAATATATTTTATCAGCTACATGAAATAAATTGTGTATCTCTCTCTCACTATATATATATATATATATATATATATATATATATATATATATATAGGTTAATGAGAGCACTTAATATATGGTCTAGTGAATACAAGGTCTGATAAAAAGATATAAAAACTTTCAAATAAAAATTTGTGCCCAACTGAGCTGTTCATATAATAAAGTGATGCCTGGATGAATCAAGGCTGATTTGGGAGGGGGAAAAACATTATGAAGCCAGTGATGATTCTTTTTTTAACAAAATAAACACAGGTTTATACATTTAGAGCATTCTCCATACTCACCAGAACCTCTAGCTCTTTGTGACTTTTTCTTGTTTCCTAAACTGGAAAATTATCTCAAGATTAAGCAAATTGAAGATGTGGAGAATATGATGGTGCAATTTCACACTATATCCAAAAAGGAGTTTTAAAGGTGCTTCAATGAAAAAAAAAAAAACAACTGGAATAAGTGTGTTAAATACCAAGTGGACTATTTTGAAGAAAAGTAATGTTTCAGTCATTGTTCATTTCTATGTTGGCAAATACAGCTTTGGTCTTGATACTTTTTCAACACATCTCATAAATGGGTAAAAAAGTCCTTTTTTCTGTCTTGCTGCTTCTTCAGTCAAGAAGTTGGTTCCCCTTGAGTTGATTAGCATATCTTAGTTCCATGAATAAAATCTCTTAAATTTGACATGAATTCCAAAAGTCAGTATTACCAAATTAGGCATTGGTCACACAAGAATTACATACTCCTTTATACTCAACAAGAAGATCAACCATAGTGTATAGCATGTTAAACATCCTACATCATTAAACTCTTTCTCATAGAATGCAGACCTTTCACTCTCATCAGACAATGCTTTCTCAATGCAAATAATGTGAAAGATCTATTTGAAAAGGTCAACATCGATGGCATTTTGTCCTTCTTGAGAGAAATAAAATTTTACCAAACGTTATAAATGCAAACCTGATCAATACCATACAAAGTAACCTCTCAACATGATCTCCGAACCATTTATTTGAATGTAATCCCAGACGATATTGATGTATTGTTAAAATGAAATTTAAAAAATCTGAAGAAATAACTATACACGAACTGTAGATATAGATTTACAATTAATGCAATTCCCTAACCTCTTGGCATAAGATAACACCAGAAAGGTTGACATACCATTAAAATCAATCAATCAATCAGTGATACAAATTCTTGGTTTAAAAAATAAAAGTTGTATGGATCTATGTCTTGTGAGTATCGAGGGTGCCACACTTAAACACTCCTGTGTTTTGCCAAAAAGTGTTTGGTTTGGTGTCTTTGTTTAAATAGCATATCAACCCCTTTGTGGGTTATTTAATGCCAAAGCCATTATTGTAAAAGAACAGCAAGGATACTATTTAACCCATAGCAGAAGGGATAAAGGGGTTCATACTTTTCCCAAGAGTATTACTCCAAAAGTGAACATAATAGCATGACTGGAATTTGAGCTCACTTACTATGGTGTCCAGCCTAGTTAGCTGGTGGGAGGGGTGGCTGTAGAATACACCAACTATCTTTGGAGTGGAGTAAGACTCCACTCCAACAAATGTCCTGGATATAACATTAAACCATCTGATGGCAAAGCTCTAGCCTTGGCAATTTGAGGAATGTAGAGTACTTCTTCATTGCCATTGCTCCCAGGTCTACTCTGTCCCAGAGGGGTAGCACCTGATAGGGTCCTATCTATGGCTCAAATAGAACAAACTGTGTGGAAGCAAATGACTAATGTTAAATTATGACTGTTATATAGCAATACTTGAACAGCTAATTGTGTGCAAAAAAGAGCTCGGGCTCATTTAAGAATGTTATCCACAAAATCTGTTTACAAATCATATATATAAAGTTGGCAACCTTAGTTGAGGGTGACCCAAAGGCCCTCTTTTCGATAGCTACTACAGCAAGGTGTAGGGGAGGGTGCTACTCCTTTCCCTGGATTGCTCCACTTTACCCTTGATCCTTACCTTATAATGTTGAGTGTTAAGCAAGGTAGCATCAAGTACCATTTTTTTTTCGTCTTTGGTATGACTTGATTTGGGATTGAACCCAGGTCTCCTGGGCCATTGGCAAACACTCTAACCATTATGTCCAGTGTGTGTGTGTGTATATATATATATATATATATATATATAAGGATTTGGCATTAAATAACCTACAATGGTTGATATGTCATGAAACTCAAACCAACTATGAGGTCACAACTTAGCATGTAAACCACTACACCTCAGGGTTTCCCCTAAAGGGTATTAATTCAAAAGTAAACATCATAGTAAAACTGGTGTTAGAACTTGGTTACTATATCACAATCTATCATCTTAACCACTATGCCACAAAATTTCCACGCCAGACAGCAGTGTATACATCTAGAAATCATTGCTTTATTATATAAATTGCTTAAGTGTCTGTCCCACCATCAAGTAAAACAAATAGTTATAATTTCTGAAACTCTCTAGGAAGGACTCAACCATAATAATTTGTGTATAACACACATCCCTCTCTATGGACTACAAAATCCTGGGGAAAAAAAAGATTCTTGTGTATAATATGCATTGACTTTTTAGAATGTGTAGTAACTAAATTTAACCTAAATCTAGTATTTTTTTAACATTTTATTTGTTCATAGTGACTAAAACAAAAAAATTATATAGTTTGTATCATGTCCTAAAACAAAATTCATGTGGTATTTAGAGCATGGGCATGTTAACACAAAAATGCAACCAGCTTGCAGTGAAAATAAGTTCACTTTAAGATGAAGAAAATTATAAACACACATTTCAGTGGATATTTCACTGTAACGGTGTAAACACATTAGTTTAGACAATAGATATAGCTTACTTTTGATCATCTTGTCCTTTATATGGTCAGGCATGTGACCAGAAAATAAGTATATAGTTCTTGTGTATAATACACATCCCTAACTTTTAGGTTGAAAAATCTGGAAAAATAGTGCATCTTATACACAAATAATAATGGTAGTCATTATCGACCAGGAAATTTAATATCTAATACTTATAATTCTATTCAAGATAAATAGGCATTAAATAACCTTCAAAGGTTGATATCCCATTAAACAAAGAAACCAAACCAAAGAAGTTGTCTCTTGATCCTAGTGACAAGTGCAAACAAACATATTGTTGTTTGGCTCTTACATCTATATAAATAAAAATGTAAATGTTTGTTACTAACCGATAATCTCCAGTTTTATACCACTAATTGGTTTAAAATTTTCTGCGAGTATTTTATTTGAATACGGGCGTGTTTTTATATACTTAATATCCAAAAATCTATATAAATAAAAATGTAAATGTTTGTTACTAACCGATAATCTCCAGTTTTATACCACTAATTGGTTTAAAATTTTCTGCGAGTATTTTATTTGAATACGGGCGTGTTTTTATATACTTAATATCCAAAAATCTATATAAATAAAAATGTAAATGTTTGTTACTAACCGATAATCTCCAGTTTTATACCACTTATTGGTTTAAAATTTTCTGAGAGTATTTATTTGAATTCAGGAGTGTTTTTATATACTTAATATCCAAAAATCTATATAAATAAAAATGTAAATGTTTGTTACTAACCGATAATCTCCAGTTTTATACCACTAATTGGTTTAAAATTTTCTGCGAGTATTTTATTTGAATACGGGCGTGTTTTTATATACTTAATATCCAAAAATCTATATAAATAAAAATGTAAATGTTTGTTACTAACCGATAATCTCCAGTTTTATACCACTTATTGGTTTAAAATTTTCTGAGAGTATTTATTTGAATACGGGCGTGTTTTTATATACTTAATATCCAAAAATCTATATAAATAAAAATGTAAATGTTTGTTACTAACCGATAATCTCCAGTTTTATACCACTTATTGGTTTAAAATTTTCTGAGAGTATTTATTTGAATACGGGCGTGTTTTTATATACTTAATATCCAAAAATCTATATAAATAAAAATGTAAATGTTTGTTACTAACCGATAATCTCCAGTTTTATACCACTTATTGGTTTAAAATTTTCTGAGAGTATTTATTTGAATACGGGCGTGTTTTTATATACTTAATATCCAAAAATCTATATAAATAAAAATGTAAATGTTTGTTACTAACCGATAATCTCCAGTTTTATACCACTTATTGGTTTAAAATTTTCTGAGAGTATTTATTTGAATACGGGCGTGTTTTTATATACTTAATATCCAAAAATCTATATAAATAAAAATGGAAATGTTTGTTACTAACCGATAAAAAAAAAATTACAATAATTAAAAAATATTTTTAATAAGTCGTTTTTTTTCCCCCGAGAAAAGCCGAACGCAAATTATGAAAGTAAACCTTACTTTCGTTTTCCAAGAATTTTACATGTGAATTTTTTTTTTTTTTTCTACCTTTATCACTTTTATTTCTTTTTTGGTTAAACAGAGACACTAAACTTTAAACCATATTTCATTTAAATTTCTTTTTATTCTAATGAATTGTTTACTAAATATTTTCTTTTCTTTTTTCAACATTCCTTTTTTTTTTCTTTTTTTTTTTTGTTTAACTTCAACAAAAGACATCCATCAAAAAGTTTTCTTTCATAAACCATAGTTCGTCGGTTCAGTAGTAACGAATTGTTTACTAAATATTTTATTTTCTTTTTTCAATATTTCTATTTTTGTTTAACTTCAATGAAAGACATTCCTTAAAAAGTTTTCTTTCGTTAATAAACTTTAAACCATATTTCATTGGTTCAGTTGTAAGTAAATTTCTTTTTATTCTAAAAACTTATTCTTAAATTTTTTTCTTCATTATTGATATCCCATTCATTTTGTTTTTTTATAAATATTTTATGGTGTGCCAATTATCATGTTGCGAAATATCAACCAGCCCAAGCTTTGTAATGGCACACATCTTTCAGTAAAAAAATAATGACCAACATCATAGAAGCAAAAATTTTGACAGGGCCTTTCAAAGGTGAAGATGTCCTCATACCACAAATTCCTATGATTCCAACAGATATGTCATTTCAATTTAAGAGATTGCAATTCCCAATTTGATTGGCATCTGCAATTATGATCAACAAAGCACAGGGACAATCTTTAGAATTGTGTGGCTTATATTTACACACTGATTGCTTCTCGCATGGGCAATCATATGTTGCCTGTTCCAGAGTTGGCAATCCGGACAATCTCTTTATCTACACGGAAACTGGAACTACCAAGAATATTGTGTATCCACAAGTATTGGAAAATTAAACATATTGGAAACATGCATTTTCTTTTTCTTTTTTTTTTTCTTTTCCCCATTTAAACAAACTGAGCAACAGCAACGCATGGCTGGGTACAGTTGATTAATATAATTCAGGCTAAGCGTCACTGAGTTTCCAAATTGTTTTAAAAGAGAGGAGTTAACTCTCTGCTTCTTTAAGAAAAAAATATCACCAGTATTTTTAAGTCCAGTTGGCTGGGGCTGTAGAATACACTGACTGCATCTCTACAGAGGGGTAAGACTCTCCAAATGAGTGTCCTAGATATGACACTAAACAATCTGATGGTGAGGCTCCAGTAATGCTGGAACTAGGTGGAATGTGGAGTTAGAATTAAGGTTTTTGCATACTAGTATTGCTATGATGTCTAGATAGCAATGATTGAAACCATTTCCCTGTGTAGGAACCAGTGAAATGGTTTCAATCATTGCTATCTAGTACTTATGATTCTATTCAATATTAATCATTTGTTTGCATCCAGTTAAATGGTTCCAAGTATTGCTATGTATCCCTAACAATTCAATCAAACATCACTCATTTGATTACACACAGTTAAATGATCAAACAGTTCTATTTCTAACAATCCAGTTTAACATAAGTCATTTGTTTGCACACAGCTTAAATATCAAACAGTTGTATTTGACCCATAGATAAGACCCTGTCAGGTGCTACCACTCCAGGTAAGAGTGAATGTGGGAGTGGTGGCAATAAAGGTGTACTCCATATTCCCCATATCTCCAAAGCCTTGCCATCAGATTGTTCCATGTAATATTCAGGACTCTTATTGAGGGGATCTTACTCTTCTGCAATTAGTGTATTCTACAGTCCTGGCTGACTTGGCTGATCATTCCTTTATTATATAAGTTAGTGAGCTGTGCACACATCCAGAAAGTAATCTAGACATCTAAACATTATCCCATAATAATGTAAGTTGTTCATCTATACACACATCTTTAAATTCTAAAATTTAAAAACTCTAAAACTTTAGTCATGATACTTAATATATTAATCATGGAAAAGAGAGTATTCATTGTTGAAAACAATTTTCTTGTGCCAAAAGAGCAAGGGAGGAATGCCCATGGCCTTGTGGCTAACTTGCTGGACTGTGACATTATAGTAAGTGAATTTGAACTCCATTCATACTATTGCCTTCACTTTTGGACTAATACCTTTGGGAAAAGTATGAACCACTCCTTATCCACCTCCCAGCTATCAGTAAAATCATACTACAACTGTTCTTCTACAAGGATGTCTTGGGCATTAAATAACCCACAAAAATTGATATGCCATTAAACAAAGAAATCAAATCAAACCAAAAGAGCAGAACAGTGAAATTAAATTTGAAAAATTTATATTTTTTGTCCACTAGAAATCTTTGTAATAAATTCTAAATTCTCCATTGAGATTATTGGGTTAAAAATAAAACAGCATCAAAATGTTTCTGTTATGGCAGCCATTTTTTTTTTCTTATTCAAATGAATATATCACAGAAAATGGACAGTGGAAACAAGTTGAATGTTGACCAATCATCACAAGAAACAAGTAAAAATATCAACTATTGGCCCTGACTTATCTAGACAGTAGTCTAGACATCTAGACATCATCACTTTATTATGCAATTTACTCAACTGTGCACACATCTAAACAGTAATCTCCACGTCATCACTTGATTATATAAGTTAGTTACCTGTGTATACACATCTCGTCTGTTATTTAGACATTATTACTTTATTATATAAGTTACTCAACTTTGCCCACTTCTAGACAGCAATCTCGGTGTCAAGACTTTTAGAGCTTCCATTTTGATGCTTTTTTGATGACGTTTAATATTTCTGAACTTATACATGTGCATTTCTGTTATTAAAATTAACTAACAAATTAAGTATATGACACTTTTTGATAAGCTTCTTCAGTTGTCAGTTTTGATATTTAAAATATATGATCAAATTTGAGTTAGAACTGGCCAAAGTTAATGTTTATAGATGCATAAATTCTGAGTTGTTTTAACCATTATCAGTCATTGTCAAGAATGAAGAAAGTTCAAAATGAATACACAAACACACATTGTATCACCTATATGTACCACCTTTTTATAAACAGTTAATTTTCTTCCAAACCAAAGATATCAAGATTTTATTCTTCCTAGTGGAACATTATGCAATCAAAATGGATATCATTAGATATTATTTATTGCTAAATTTCTTTTGATATGTTGTGAGGCTGTATTGTCATTTTTTTTTACCAAAATCTAGCTTATAATTTTGCAAAGGACTTTACCAATTGATTGACTTTTTTATTTATTGTTTTCCAAAATTTGGTACTGACTTATCTAAATATAATTTTATTAAAGAAATTGTTCACCTGTCTAAAATTTAAGGATTCACTCTTAACACTTTTTGAAGACACCTCATGTATAACAAAAACAATTATTACTTAGCATCAATTTTACCTGTTGAAAAATATTTTCATTCCAGAAGTGTTTTTTAGTATTTAAGTAATTTTGCTTTTAATAATGATTTTATAATTATTAATAAAGGGTTTGATTTGGATGAAAATTCCCTGAACTTTACCAACTATGAAAAAGGACATCTGAAGAAGGCTGAAGGATGCAGCAACTGAAACATTGTAAATATAACGACCAGTATGAGGACAGTAGTTAGTGATAGGAAAATAGTACAAAACATTATTTTTCTATGTAGTTGCCATCATTGGCTACACATATTAGCCAGCAAAGAAACTAAAAGGATTCACTTTTTTTTTTCCTCAAATGCATTACTCATTTCAAACAGCAAAAACTATATTTAACATTTCTTTTTCCTTTTTTTAAATTTTTTTATTAGATTTGATTTTAACACAGAATGAATGTTTTATTTGTAAGAAGGTATTTTTTAAAAAAGGAAAAATGATACAATGAATTTCTGTTTTAATCCAAAAGTTTATTCTAGTAAATATTGAAAAAAAAAACCGCCAAAAAAGCACTTTAAAGATTTACAAAAAAAATTAAATGAGAAATTTTATATACATTTTTCTTAAACAACTGCAGTGTTTCATGTTTTTTGATGCATTTAAAGTCCAAGTGAGTGGATGAAGAGAATTCTATCTTGTGTTGTAAGTGAAGAAAAAAGTCTTTTTAAAGTTGTTTTTTTTTTTTTTTTTTTTTTTTTTTTTTTTCAAAAATTTTATTTTATTTTTCTGCTGCATTTTATTTTTTCAATAACTTTTTATATAAAAACAGTTATCACTTTTTTTTTTTTTGTCTGTAGGTTTTTAAGTTCTGCCAAAGAAAAGGGATATATGAAATGACAGAATTATTTTTTGTTGGACAAATTATACAAATATATATTTTATAATATTTATTTACGCATAAAATGTAACATTACTTATATATATATATATATATATATATATGTGTGTGTGTGTGTGTGTGTGTGTGTATCATAATAGAATCAGCTATCTGAGTTCAAATCCTGGACAAAGCATGAAACTCTCCCCACTCAGTAAATAGTATGGTAGGCTGAGTTCTTTAATCATGGTGAAGTAATCAGTATAAGAGAAGGATAACTTTGAATTCAAACCAGCACTACTTCATTTAAAAACTGATCTTATGTCACATCCTGCCTGTAGTGGAGGGTTCGGGTTTGTTATATATATATATATATATATATATATATATATATAATCTGACAAACACGGAGTTCCTACCACAAGGTAATAAGAAATTCTGTTGTAATGGTAGCAAAAAGAATTATTAGACATAGGAGGTGACTATAAGATTGTTGGTGTCTTGAAAAGAGTGATGTCTTGAAAAGTTGTGGGGACAAAGTTGTTAGAGGTGTCCTCATGATGTAATACTTAAAGCAATGGATGGCAGAACTGTAGTAAGCAAGTTTGAACCCCAGTTATACTATTACATTCACTTTCGAATAAGTACCCTTGGGAAAGGTATGAACCCCCTTATCCTCCCAGCTATGGGTTAAATAGTACCACTGGTGTTCTTCTAGAAGGATGACTTTGGCATTAAATAACCTTCAAAGGTTGATATGCCATTAAACAAAGAAACCAAACAAAACCAAAGTTGTCTCTTGATTCTGGTGACAAGAGCAAACAAACATATTGTAGTTTGGCTCTTACATTGATTAATATAATTCAGGCTGGCCATCACTGTGAGTTTCCAAATTGTCTTTAAAAGAGAGGAGTTAACTCTTTGCTTCTTTAAAAAAAATATCTTACCTGTATGTTTAGGTCCAGTTGGCTGGGGCTGTAGAATACATTGACTGCATGTCTACAGAGGCATAAAACTCCCCAAATAAGTGTCCTAGATATGACACTAAACAATCTGATGGTGAGACTCCAGTAATGCTGGAACTAGGGTGAATGCAGAGTACTCCTTTATTGGCATTGCTCCAAAATCCACTGTGGCCCTGAGTTGTAGCACCTGATAGGGTCCTATCTATGGGTCAAATAAAATTGTTTGACATTTAAACTTTACAAACAAATGACTTGGGCTAAACATAATTGCTCGAAATAGAACTGTTTGATCATGTAACTGTGTGTAAATAAAATGGCTGATGTTTAATTGAATTGTTAGTGTTAAATAGCAATACTTGAAAACATTTAACTGTGTGCAAATAAATGATTAATAGTAAATAGAATTATTTATATTAGATAGAAATAAATTAAACCATTTAACTGTGTGCCAAGAAAATGAGCTCAGGCTAGTTGAAAAATGTTATCTACAAAATGTGTTTAAAAATCATATATCTACAGAGGCATAAATGTATACAAAGGATTTGGTATTAAATAACCTACAATGGTTGATATGCTATCAAACCAAACTTGTATGTTTAAAGTTAATTGAAATACTAATTCAGACTGTTATTTTATTTTTCATGTCTGTGGAGGTATACATTTCTCCTAATAGGTTAGTATGTATAACTCAAATAGTTCTGTTTGGAAATATGAAGGTATCAGTTGTATAGCCCAAAGATTTTAGTATGCAAAAGAAAAAGGCGGCATGTCCTCACAATTAAAATAATATCTTGTGTCAAAGCTTATACTAATAATAAAAGCAAATGTAATCTGTGCTCTGAGGAGAAATTACAAATTCCTCTTTTTTTCACCATCTGAACGTCCTGATGAAGATTTACTGAGACTGAAAAGGTTTTAACATTGGCTTTCTGTAATAATAAATTCATCACTTTTAGATTACTTTGTTTTTCTATTTTTGTTCTGTCTGATTCATTTCTATTATTTACTTGCAAATCTTGATGCTTAAGGTCATCAGCTGTTAGATAAATGTTGCAAATTATTAGTTAAATGTAAACATCATTCTAAATCGCTGTTAGCACATTTAGCCTCTGATTAAGTTTTACCATAATCTTAGCTTGCAAACAATAAATTTCTTTATATAATGTCATTGGGTTGGGTATTCATACAGATAAATGTGAAAATATATACGTGTAGCTAGGCAGTAGTCATTCATTTAAGCATGTTTCATTAAATAATAAAGGCAAATTTTATCTGTATAATTTATCTATGATCCTTTCAAGTTTTTTAATAAGTGTCTGAGATTCAAAATTGTCCCAAGTGCTTTCAGACCCTTCATAGGCCATCTTCAGGGGTTGCTTGCTTGTGTAAGATGTGTTCATTATTTTAAAGTTTTGAAAGTTTTTGAAAATTTATACCATAACAAAAATATGGTAATGCTGAGTTGGATAAAACAAGTAACTGATGTATTTTAAAAAGGGAACGCTATCAACGGAAATAGAATACTATAGGAATACGGGATAAAAAAATACTAAAATCATTTCAAAACATTGTTGCTATTTGCAAAATTAATTCTATTGATTTTTAGGTTTTTTGTTTTTATATGTAGGGCTTCTAGGATTTGTAGTCATAGCTTATCAATTTTGTGTGCGATTATAGTGGTGTTTTCAACTAGAATTTTTCGAAACTTGGATTTAGGAATAGAATGGTTCTTAAGATGAAAAGCAATAGAACTGGAGTCATTGAGGTGCATTGTAAGTCGTCTGGAAAGAATTGTCGTGGTAAGACCATCATATGCACTATATGCCAAATCCTCGAAGTCCTACATATAAAAACAAAACCTAAAATCAATAGAATTTAATTTGAAAATTGCGACAAGGTTTTGAAATGCTTTTAGTATATTTTTATCCTGTATTCCTATAGTATTCAATTTCCGTTGATAGTATTCCCTTTTTATATAGTGTTCCCTTTTTTAAAATACATCAGTTACCCAGTTTTATTCAACTTTGTTCTGATATTTTTGTTATGGTATAAGCTTTCAAAAATTTTCAAAACTCTTTTAAAAAACACACACCTTATACAAGCAAGCAACCGCTGATCATGGCCTATGAAGGGTCCAAAAGAGCTTGGGACAATTTTGGGAAATTCATCTACCAATTCCAACCTGAAACTCAGACACTTACTAAAAAACTTGAAAGGATCTTAAATAAATTATACAGGCAAAATTTGTCTTTATTATTTAATGAACTACAAAGAGCACACAATAAGTTTCCAGACTTTTTTTGTATGGGCACTTTTATTGATAGTACACGCATGAAACTCTAGTCCCCTTTGAAGTAATCTCCTCCAGCTGCAATGCACTTGTTGTACCATTCCAATAACTTCTGGAAGGTCCCACGGAAGTCCTCTTGTGTGAGCGTGTCAATGACCATCATCACAGCCTCTTTCATCTCCTCCATTGTTTCATAACGACAGCCTCCAAGTTTTTCCTTGAGCTTAGGGAATAACCAAAAGTCACAGGGAACAAGGTCTGGACTATAGGGAGGGTGAGGAACTGTCTTGATGCCCAACTTGGTCAAATAGTGTGTGACAAGGATGGAATTGTGGACTGGTGCATTGTCCTGGTGGAAATGCCACTGAGCCGATTTGAAGAGTGCTGGCCTCTTCCCAAGGAATCTCTTCCTGAACTCCCTTAAAACCTCAACATAGTATTCCTTGTTGACTGTCTGTCCAGTGGGAACCCAGTGCATGTAGATCATGCCAGTGCTGTCAAGAAATGGGATCATCAAAAGTTTGTGGGTGGATTTTCTCTGTCTGTCCTTCTTGGGTCTGGGAGAGCCAGCATGCTTCCACTGGGAACTCTGTCTCTTGGTCTCTGGGTCATAGCAGTAGATCCAGCTTTCATTGTAGGGCACCAGAGCATTAAGAACTGCAGGATCTGAATTGATCAGCTCAACCATCTCCCTGCTGTCATGACAACGTCTTTCTGATCTTCTCTGAGCACCCTTGGGACAAACTTCATGCAAATCTTCTGCATCTTCAGTTCCTCGTGAATAATTGTGTGTACTGTTCCCACACTGACATCAAACTGTGCACTTATTGTCTCTATAGACACACAATGGTCCTTATCCAGGAAATTCTTTATTTGGCCAATCAACTCTGGTATATTGACTTTCTTACTCCTCCCACACCTCTCATTATCCCACACAGACTCCATGCCTTCCTTGAATCTCTTATGCCACTCAAAAACTGATGCTCAATTCATGCAAGATGGTCAAAAAGCAGTCTGAAGCATTCCATACGTTTCTGTGGCATTTTTTCCAAGTTTAAAACAGAATTTTATTGCATATCGTTCTTCAAAACTGTCTTCATGTCCAGATTGCATTTTTGAAATTCACCAGCTGTGACAATCAGGCTTTAGTAGGGTGTATTCCAATTGCTGCAGTAGCTGTTCATTTGAACCTGAAATCATAACAATTGGTCAATCATCTCATCAGATGTAAAGCAATAACATACTGAATTTTCAGGAGTCTACAACAATTTCAAATGCCTGTACAAAAAAGTGTGGAAACATATTGAAGGCACCTCGTATATATTGTGTACATTTTTTCATTTTTCACATTTAGCACATGTTCATTGTTTTTCTTCCACCTACCTATAGTGGTGTAATGATTAGCAAGCTAGACAAGCAAACCTACATGAGTAAGTTTGAGTCTCATTGGGTGTCCCATTCGTTCGGCCTTGTGCCACATCTAAGCAAAACACTTAGTAAATTATTCATCCTACACCTACCTCGTTATTCCTCCTTACCAATGTAGGAAATTGAATCTGTAATTAGTGTTCAAATCCTTGATGAGGCTGTTTGCTGTGGGAATGGTATGAATCCATCTGACTTTCTCCCAACTACCGGTTAATATTCGGGCAAACTGGACTCTTTAGCCTTGGTTAAGCAACTGGTCTAGGAGAAGAAAAAACTCTGAATTCAAAGCAGCTTAAAAATACACCCTCTGCTGCATCCTCCCTCACCTATCCCTTAGATTATTTCTCCTTCACCTCCTCTTTACATTATCCTTCCTCTCCCTATCCCTTAGACTATTCCTCTTTCACCTCCTCCAAGCATTATTTCTATTCTTCCTACTCTTCACATTATCCCTTCCCCAACCCATATATCATTTTCCCTCTACCTCCTCTTTACATTATCCCTCCTCCCCCTATCCCTCAGATTATTTCTTCTTCACCTCCTCTTTACATTATCCCTCCTCTACCTCTCCCTCAGATTATTTCTCCTTCACCTCCTCTTTACATTATCCCTCCTCCCCCTTCGATTATTTCTACTCCACCTGCTCTTTACATTATCCTTCTTCTTCCTATCCTTTAGACTCTTCCTCCTCCTCCAAGCATTATTTCTATTCTTCCTACTCTTCACATTATCCCTTCCCCAACCCATATATCATTTTTCCTCCACCTTCTCTTCACATTATCCCTCCTGCCCCTATCCCTGAGATTATTTCTCCTCTACCTACTCTTCACATTATCTCTCCTTTCCACATCCCTTATATTGATATTCCTCCACACCCTTTTCATATCATTCTTCCTCCAGTTTTTCTTTGCTATACATATTCAAACAGTTGAGCTTGTCATCAAAATTCTATACAATCTGATGCGGATACGATTTGTTTTTTTGATGTTTTACAGTGATAGTAATGTAAGTAATCATGTCTTATTCATGGATGAATAGATTATATAAATAATAATTGTGTTTTTTTATGGGCACTATGCAAGTCCTTATACATGAACAAAAATTTGAGGAAACTCAGATTTATCTTGAAACTAATCTCTCCTTTCTGTTCAGATGCTATTGAAGTCCTCAAATTTGCAGACCCTGTTTGTTTGTATGTTTCTCTGCTTCCAACAACCTGCTGTGCTCAATACCCTGCCAGTCTCCTCTGTTTTAAGAAAAGTTCATTGTTCTTTTTTTTTCTTCATGATGTGACGCTCTTTTTTTTTCTATTACACACCGTGCTGTGAATGTAATCCTTTGTTCTGATCTCAGTGTTCGTTATTTTTTATTTTTATTTTTTTGTCCCTATCATTGTTCGCACTTCAATATCTTGTGCATTGTTTCATTCACTAACACGCATGATCTTTGACTTTGTTTTCTACCTTGGATCACCACGTGATGCAAGGAACCTTTTTTGTTTTTTGTTTTTGATAACGAATGCCTTGTTTCAGTCGCATGGTCAGTCTGTATGGCTTTGTGTAGAACATCAAGTGATTTATGATCGTGCAATTCAATCTTAAATCCATATTTCATTAAATTCAAAGGGCTCGTGCTTTCCTCTCTTTATTCCAATACTCTCTTAAAGGCTGCTTTTGATGGCTTTTATGCTTGATGTCTAATTAGCTCCTATTCACATAGTATAAGAGTGACTGCTGATAGATAAGTGAAAGTACTTTATGATTAACATTTGATATACTATTCTAAACTTGCTGCATTCATTAGACTTGTAAAAAAAAGAAATTAAATTTTTTTCATACATTTTTTGGAAGCCAAGCTAAATATGTCATTCAAAAAGAAAAAATTTGAATTAAAAATTTACTGACAAAGAAAATTAAGAAGGTCAAATATTATTTCAACTTCGAGGTTTGTATATGATCAACACGTTTTCTCTTGGGCTTAGTCAAGTTGTATTAAAACTATGCGTTTCCATCAGGTCACTGCAGTTCAGCAGCAATGAGCTTATTTAATACTTAAATAAGTGATCACTTTGAACAAATTGGTACTTAGTTACAACAGATACTATTAGCAACCTGAGGACTGTGTGCCAGATTAAACTAAGCTTAGTGAATATAACAACTCACCAGATCACCAAAGTTAAGAAGAGGTGAGCCTGCTCCATACTTAGATGGGTGACCACTTAGAAACCTGAGGACTGATGTTTAATTGAATTGTTGGTGACACATAGCAATACTTGGAATCATTTAACTAGGTGCAAATGAACAGCAATATTTGTAATCACTTAACTGCGTGCAAATAAATGCGTTCAAACTCATTTAAAAATGAAATTACCTACAAGCTATTTACTTACAAAGCATCCATGTATATCCATTCAAATGTGTGCAAACAAATAACAGATGTTAAATTGTTACTCTTACATAGCAATGCTTGAAATCATTTAACTGTGTGCAAATAAATAATATTAAATAGAATTATTTGTATTAGATAGAAATACTTAACCATTTAACTGTGTGCAAAAAATGAGCTTAGGCTCATAGAAAAATGTTATCAACAAAATTTGTTTACAAATCCTATATATTAAACCACATGTATAAAAAGGATTTATCATTAAATTGCCCTCAAGGGTTGATATGCCATAAAACCCAAACCAAACCTACCCACCCCAGGCCATATAATGAAGCTATCTCCAAACAACTGTCAAGATATTTTATTACAAGAGACCGAAAAATTAGATTACCATTAGGATCCGTGATTATATAATGAATGAGCTTAATATCTATAATGAAGTTGCCATCTATGGGTACATGGGGCTCTTCTTACACACTTAGAAAATACTTTTGGGAAAACCATCTTTTCAGAGGAGAATTGATATTTATTTTTACTCTAGTGTTTCATGAAAGCATCTCCTTTCCCTGGATTGTTCCACTTTACCCTTCATCCATACCTTGTGATGCTAAGTGTAAAGCAAGGTGGCGTCATATTTTGAGTCTTTGGTATGATACTACCTGGGATTGAACCCGGGTCTCCCTAACCATTGTCAAACACTCTAACCATTATGCCTATATATATATATATATATATATATATATATATATATATATATATATATATATATGAGGATCATTAAATAAGTTGCCAGACTTTTTTCCGTATGGGCACTTATTGATAGTACACTCATGAAACTCTTGTCCCCTTTGAAGTAATCTCCTCTCACTGCAATGCCCTTGTACTGTTCTAACAACTTCTGGAAGGCCCCATGGAAGTCCTCTTGTGTGTGCGTGTCAATGACCTTTGTCACAGCCTCTTTTTTCTCCTCAATTGTCTCATAACGACAGCCTCTGAGCTTAGGGAATGACCAAATGTCACAGGGAGCAAGGTCTGGACTGTAGAGAGGCTGAGGAACTGTCTTGATGCTCATCTTGGTCAAATAGTGTGTGACAAGGATGGAATTGTGGACTGGTGCATTGTCCTGGTGGAACCCTGCCACTGATCTGATTTGAAGAGTCCTGGCCTCTTCTGACGGAATCTCTTCCTGAACTCCCTTAAAACCTCAACATAGTAACCCTAACCCTTTGGCCAATCAACTCTGGTATATTGACTTTCTTACTCCTCCAACACCTCTCATTATCTCTCACAGACTCCCTGCCTTCCTTGAATCTCTTATGCCACTCAAAAACTGATGCCCAATTCATGCAAGATGGTCAAAAAGCAGTCTGAAGCATTCCATACATTTCTGTGGCATTTTTCCAAGTTTAAAACAGAATTTTATTGCATATCGTTCTTCTAAAGTGTCCAGATTGCACTTTTGAAATTCACCAGCTGTGACAATCAGGCTTTAGTAGGGTGTATTCCAATTGCTGCTGTAGCTGTTCATTTGAACCTGAATTCATAACAATTGGTCAGTCATCTCATAAGATGTATAGCAATAGCATACTGAAATTTCAAGAGTCTATACCAATTTAAAATGTCTGTGGAAAAAAAAAAATCTGGAAACTTATTGAATGCACCACATATATATAAAAAATAAAAATGACTAGAATTAATGCTAAAAGTTTTAATCAGTAAAATATACAGTGCTCTATGCTAAAAAATGCAGATCAATATCATAATTTTTTCAACTATAAGATAGAACAAAAGCTCATATTCCTCAATTTTATTATGCTAATTCTTAGGTAAGCCAATATTGAAGGATCAAAATGCCAGCAAAATTATTATAGTCTTCTATAAATGACAGGTAGTAGTAAATGTCATAATATTCTATTAAAATAATTTTAAGTTATAAAATAAAACCACTCACAACTAATGATTAAAGAAATACTACTCCTGGCAAAATTATGGAATTAGTGCACTTACAGAATGAGTACTGGATATCCAGAATTGAACTCTTGACAGTCCTATTTACAGTTCCTATCTCCAATGATTGACCTAATTCCCAATGGCAATGTCAATTATCTTTCCCTCCCCTTTTTGTTTGGCTAACGAACTTCATTTTGTATTCTTTGCTTTATGACTTGTTGTCATTTGTTCAATTATCAGAATCCGCATAGCCAGATATGTTTCGATTTTTGCATAACTCTCAAGTGTGAGATTCTTCATTAAAACAGTACAAATCAATATGGCCACTGATTCTATGCTTAAGTTTATAATTTAGCATTGTGAGATCAATAATAATGTTGATCATTCTGGGTCCCAGTTGTAGCACTATGGTTAGCAAGCTGTTCCCAATGAACCAGTTCACAAGATTAGTGAGTTAGGTTCTTACTTGGTATCCTGTGACAAAGTTCTGCAAAGTTAAGATTAGTTAATCAATAACTAGCACTTCCTATTGGACTATAGCTAATAAGCTCATTTTTTTGACCATCTCCTATAATGTTCAAATTTAGTTGAGTCTTCTACTTCTGTGGTCTAGTATCAAACAAAGTGAAGCTTAAAAAAAATAAGGTCCTTAGACATAAGAAATTTACTAACCATTTATTAGTGACTTTTCTCCTTACTGACACTCTATACTTGAACTTTTGTGCTGAATGAAGCTATACAATCATTCTATTTGGAAACATGCTTAGTGTAATGTTTATCATCTTAGGAAATGGAACTAGTGATCTGAATTCAAATCCTGGATGAACCTGTCTATATTTAACTTCACTCTAATGTTCTAAGATAAAGTTAGAATCAGTCTCTTCTCCCTGCTCTGGGTAAATAGTTAGGCAATCTGAGGTCTTTAATTTTGGTTAAGCAACTAATCTCAAAGGAAAACTTGGAATTCAAACCAGTTGTACTGCACTTAATAATTGACCTTATGTCACACTCTGCTCATGATAGAGGGTTTTCATAAATACCTATAAGATCACACTATTAAGTAATAGGACTGTAATAAAAAAATTGTGTTATAAACTTGGATAAAAATCAACTTTCATTTCCTTGAAAATTGTTCACTTTGGAAGCAACACACTGATGATGATATTCCTGTTCAATGTCCCTTCTTGTCTTCTCTTCATCAAATTTTACTGTGTAGTTTACTACTTTGGTCTTGTATTAGATGAAGTTAAACTTAAAAACAACTTACAATTATCATATAATTTACAAAGTTAAAGAAAATAAAGTAAGGAGTCACATGGCATGGGAGCTAAAGTTCTAGATTGCAGCCTTGAAGTAAGTTCAAACTCCAGTTGCATTTTTGCATTCACTTTTGGACTAATACTCCTCTGGAAAGGTCTGAACCCTATTACACCACCAGCTCTGGATGTTAAATAGTACCACTACTATTCTTCTACAAGGATGATCTTGACATTTAATAACCTATGAAGGTTGATATGCCATTGAACAAAGACACCAAATCATACGATAAAATAAGAATTTTTTGTTTAACTTAAAACAGAAAAACCAAAGTTCTTGTTTTGAAGAACATTGTTATGCTTGTTAAAGATCTAAAATTGTGTCCTTAAGACTAAAATGAGCCTTCTAACTGTAAAAATAGAAAATCTAAATCAGTGATTATGATGAAATAATAAACCAGGATCTAAAAAAAGATAGTTCCCATGACTGAATCCTTAATTTACAATTATCTGGCATTAAAACAACCAATGTCATTAACTTTTATAGGGGAAAAAAAACCACCAACAAAAAGTTCACATTCATCATTCCAGGTGACTATAGAAACTATTTCTAATTTGATAACAGATTCAATTTTTATTGGAAGAAGGATTGAAATAATGTTATTAAATATAAAAGAATTTCTACCCAGGATAGCATGTTGGATACTGAAGCAACTATTTATATAATAATCAGATTGCTTCAAAATTTGATTGTGAGTAAGGGAAACATTGATTGTCTATTTCATTGCTGAGAAGATCCTTCTCAGTGTGTGATCGATTTGTTCAAGAACGTCAAAATAGATGACATTCTGTTCTTCTTGAGAGAGAGACAGGGTTATGCCAAAAAATATGACAAATTGAAACTGATTAACCATGTGCAGACAAATGAAATCCTGCTGATCAAAACTTTTACCTACTAAGTATTCATTTAGAAATCTTAGGCTGAATGTATATACATATAACAGAATTTGGCATTAAATAACCTAGAAAGGTTGATATGCCATAAAACCCAACCAACCTTCTCAGTGTGTGTGTGTGTGTGTATATATATATATATATATATATATATATATATATATATATATATATACACACACTACACCTGGCAAAAATTATTGAATTAGTATACTTAGACGATGTTCACTTAAGTTTTTAATTTACCAGTATATAAACTATCATATAATGCTTAAAACATTTTTCATTTAATAGCTGACCTCATAAAATACACCTTAAATAAACTAGATTAAATCATTTACATAAATGGTATATTTTTTCCAATCCATGGAAAAAAAAATCATGGAATAATGCAATGTTGACAAAAAAATTATGGAATCATCTTGAAATTTGCATTCCTTAAAGAAATAGAAGCAGAAGCATTGATGGGTTAATTGGTCTAAGGTTAAGACATTTTTTGCAGTTCAAGGAGAGATAACTAAGTATTAATTCTGATTTATTTATCAATTAATTCCATAATTTTTCCTTAATATTTTATTATTCCATTATATCAATAACCCCAGACAAAAATATGGAACTAACACATTTAGAAGATGTTTGGTTTGGTTTGGTTTTATGGCATATCAACCATTGTAGGTTATTTAATGCCAAATCCATTTTCATACATATAGTTCTATTTCAAACAATTCAGTTTAGCTTAAGTATAATGTTGAGTTCTTTATAACCCATAGTCCTATCAGGCGCAACCTCTGTGGGCCACAGTGGACCTAAGAGCAATGGCAATAAAGAAAGAGGTAGTCCATATTTCCCAAAGCTCCTGCATTACTAGAGTCTCACCATCAGATTGTTTAGTGTCATATCCAGGAGACTTGTTGGGGGAGCCTTAACCCTCTGCAGAGATGCAGTCTATGTATTCTACAACCCCAGATGACTGGGGTAACATTAAGAGGATGTTCACCTTAGTTTTATTTATCTATTTATTTTTATTTTTTAATTTATCAGTAAATAAATAAGTGACAAGATGTACAATATTTTTTCTTTATTTACTGAACATTCTGGCCTCATAAAATATTCCTTAAACAAACTAGATTAAATTATTTAAATTCATGGTACATTTTTTTTTTTTTTTTATGGAATAACCCAATGTTGAGGAAAAAATTATGGAATGACATTGGGATTTGCATCACTAAAACAAATGGAACTTAGCAACTTAGATGTGTGAATCAATCTATTGTAAAAGACAATTATTGCAGACTTTAACAAACAGTTGGGCATATTTAATTGAAAGGAAACATGATTTCAACAAAAGAAAAATCAATTTAAACAATAGAAAGGATCATAAATCTCATTCAAGAAGGCAATTGACAGTGGAGTGTGGTGAAAGACATCAGTCATTTCCAGTCAGCTGTATCTAAAATTTGGTGCAAATATAAAAAATTGGGTGGTTAAAAAAGTTAATCACAAAAGACAAGAAAGCATCAGGATAGAAATCTCAAAACAATATCCACTGAAAATAGAAAATGTACAACAAAATCCTTGATATACAAATTGGTCTACAGTTAAGACCTCAACAAGACTATGGGTTGTAAAAGGCAGTGATTATTATCTGATAATTAACCATTTTCATAAAAAAGATTACAATAGACATCATCAATTCTTTTTATTGTAATTTGGTAATATTTTTTAAAAAATATTTTAAAATCTTAAAATGGCTGTTAGAACTGATATTGAAATATTTTTCTTCTAAATTTTATTCCAACATTCAATCTTTATTATGAAAGTGTTTAATTAATTTTCTGATAATATCGTGGCTGTTATTAATAAATTGTGTAATGTTTTGGGAGCAATACTCTGTATTTAATTGAAATTCTTCACTTGAAATGCAGGGAAAGATGAAATGTACATTTTTTTTTTTTTTGTAATGTTTTCCAAAAATTTCTTGTTTCTGGTTTGGAATATGTGTAAATATTTGACTGAATATGCAATAGCATTTGAAAATGTAAAATCTTATTTTTTCATCATTTTTCTTAACCTGAATATATTTTGGCAAAAATTGAATTTTTGGAAAACTTTCCAAATTTAACCCTTGTGAGTTGGCAAAATTTTCATTGAATCTTGCATATTCTAAATAAATATAAAAAATAAAAATAAATAAAAAGATGCCATTTTCTCATTTTCATGTGGGAAGATTTACACAAATTGGACATTGCACATCTCCAAGTTTTTGACTTGGTCTATTATAAAAATATTTTGTGTCCTGGGTATGACACTAAACTACATCTGATGGTGAGGCTCCACTTCTGGAGATCTGGGGAGTGTAGAGTACCTCTTTATTGCCACTACTTCTGAATTTCCTACTCTAACCTGAAGTGGTAGTATCTTTTATGGCCCCATTCATTGGTCAAATAAATCTGTTTGAAAATTATTTTTAGAGTATTGGAATACTTTAAACTATATGACTGTGCTAAGAAATGATTATTAAAAAAAAAAAAAAAGGGATTTTTAAAAAAAGAACAAAAAATAAACTATAAACAAACTGATTGCAATGGAACTTTGAAAATATAAATAGTTATAATTATAATCAAACATTTATAAATTAATTAAATTTCAGCATTAAATAACCTGTAAGGTGTTGATATGCCATTGAATAAACTGAATCAAATCTATATTGAGCCATTTAACAAAAAACCCCAAAAAAGTAAAGATTTTTTTCACTGCTCTTCTATTTCTCACTCTTCTTCTCTTCTATTATAACTAAACATTTAAAAATTAATCAAATTTTGCCATTAAATAACCCATAAGAGGTTGATATGCTGTTAAATAAACCAAACCAAAAATATCTTATTCAATTTTCACTCTTTTAATTAAACCTGCATGTGGGTGGACTAGTAAATGAATTCCTTTTTGTAAATCAAATTTAACATTGATTATTAAAAATATTTTCCTATGTCATATCCAAAAAAATGGAAAGGGGAAATTTGAAAATTTAGAAAAAAAAATGATTTTGAATTTTATTTGAAATTTTGAATAAAACTTATTTTTTTTATTAATTTTATATTCACTCATAAATTAATTGTGAACCTGTTTGGTTCTGTTTGTAATAGCTGTCCATGATGATATTGATGCTTCTATTTAGAAAGGATGAACGATTACAATTAGGATTTCATAATTTTGTATTAAATCTAGAATTTGAATGGTTAAAGATTTAGATTTATGATGATGCATACCCCAGTAAATGATTATTTGGTTGCAAACTGGACTATAAATAGTTTTATTCTCTAAGTTGTTGGGTTATGGTTACATACATATATAATGAGAATTTTCGATAGATAATAATGGAATAAAGATTGATTTTAAAAATTCTTTAGAAATCAAATAATTAGTATTATTTTATTTCACCAGCTGGCAGTTTTCACTGGAGTGTGTAACAAGTCTCCTCAAATATTCAGGACTTTTCTAAGTAACCTCGTTGATTTTAGCAGGGCTGTGGTCTACATAGTCTCAACTCTCCCTCTATTCTCCAGTTGACCTAGTCTTTGTTCCTAGAACTCTAACTATAATTTTGCCTAGTCAGCTGGAGCTGTAGAATACACAAACTGCTTCTCTACAGATGGGTAAGACCCCCTCTCCAATGAGTGTCTTGAGTATGACATTAAACAATCTGATGGGAGCTTTGGGGAATGCGGAGTAACTCTTCATTGCCATCGCTCCTATGTCCACTTTTGCCCAGAGTGGTAGCAGCTGATGGGTCCTATCTATGGGTAAAATAGAACTAAACTGTGTACTTGTATAAAAATGGATTTGGCAACTATGATAGTTGATGTGCCATAAAACCAAACCAAACTAGATCTCTTCTCCAGATGAGCTTGTCTTTTATTCCAGTTCTTGGGGACTGTTCCAAGGACTTTTGCTATAGAATACACTGACTGCTTCTCTGCAGAGGTGTAAGACCCCCCCATGAGGATTCTGGATATGACACTAAACAATCTGATGGTGAGGCTCCAGTAATGCTAGAGCTTTGGGAAATGCGGAATACCCCTTCATTGTCATCGCTCCCAGGTCCACTGTATCTATGGGTCAAATAGAATCAAACTGTAAATATCCTGAACTGTTTGAAATATAACTGTTTTTGTATGTTAAACTGACTTGTTTGTTTGAAATAGAACTGTTTATATGTATAAAAATGGATTTGGTATTAATAACCTACAATGGTTGATATGTCATAAAACCAAACCAAACCGACTATAACTGGTATCACTGTCACTTTTGTGCCATGACATTTTCACTGCTCTGGCATGATTTGTCAAGTTTTTTTCATTTTTATCTTCATCCTGTGGTCTGCTGGAACAGCAAAATCCAATAGATAATAAGTTTCTTTGTTCTTGTTGATTAAAATAAGAGCAGGATTGTATGATCCTTTTGTATCTTGAAGTCACATAGAATTTTGTCTTATTTTTTAGGCAGCCTAGTCTGAGAAATGTGTAGAAATTGTAAGGGTTGTAAACTTAAATACATCGGCAAAACATCTCGGAACTTTCATGTCCACTTGAAAGAACACAAAAGAGACATAAGAATTGATAACTCAAACAAGGCATTATTCCTACACATTTCTCAATCTAATCACAACTTAGACTTTAATTCTGCTAAGATGCTCATTTATATCCACAATAAAACTCTAAGACGAATTTTCGAAGCTGGTGCTATCTCATTCTTTAATTCCCAAAATACTTGTCCTGGCTTTTATAATATTTCTCCATACTTGAGCAAATCCATTTTAAATATCTAGAATATATTCCATCTTTAGTTAATATTTTCACATATATCATAATTTTTATGCTTTCTATTTTTCTTTTTGTTTTTGTTTATTCTTTTTTGTTTTTCTTCCTTATAACTCGAAATCTTTCTCGATAAACTTAACATAAATTCTATACAATATTCCTAATAAGTCAAATGATGTAATTTCAAACAACAAACGCTGATTCACCAATTAAACGGCCAACTTTTTCTTATTATTTGAATTTTCCCCTAGGTTATTGTATTTTGCATTTTTAAACATCCATCGTTGACTTATAATCACTAATATCACCCGTCATGGTCCTGATGATTGTTCAGTAGAACTGAAACGCTATAGTATCAACCTCAATAAATCTCTCCTTCCACTTGGATCATTGCTATTAATTTATATATATATATATTTATGATTTTGCATAAAATAACCTACAAGCCAACCAACCATTTTCTAAGATGGATTCTGGTTTGAACATCTACCATTTTTTAGTCTCTTGGATAATTCCCTGTGGATCATCTTTCCCACTCAATTATATCTACTCCTGAATTCTTTTAGTGGTGAACTGTTTCGTCTCTATTACTCCAGAGCTTACATTTGCTATTCTCCTTCCTATCATAGATTATTATTATCATTATGCTATTTATTTATTCTTATAATAATTTTTGTTTTTATTTCACGTGAGCTTTTTCAAAATGATTTCCTTTTCATGAATCCCTTACATTGGTCCCACAAGGGAGATGTGCTTAGCATAATGGTTATCATCATAGGAAATGGAATCAGTAACCCAACTTCAAATCCTGAACAAAGTAGTTTGCAATCACTTTGCACTAATGCCCTTGCTAAAGGCATGAATCTCTCTTATTTCCTCCCAGCTATGCATAAATAGTAGAGCAGACTGTTTTTTGGCCTTGGTAAAAAGAAGGGAAACTGTATTCAAACCAGCTGTACTCCACTTAAAAATAGATTTTGTTTCATTTTGTGCCCATGGCAGAACAGTTGGGTAAATACATACATTGGTTCCATAAGGGCATCTCATGGGGTATAATAGTTACCAAGCTATGCTAGCTAATCATTCTTGGTAGATTCTATTCTCACTGAGTACTCCATATTTCTGGCCTTGTGCTAAAAGCCAGCTAAGCTTAGTAAATGGCTATATTGGATCCCTATTGCTCTGCCGACCACACTTTGAGAATCCCTGCTCCATCCTCTTGTCTTTGAATCTTGTTGGCTATCCATCACTGTTCAGCAGGCAGCAAAGTGTGTAGTAAGCTTAACTTCATTTGGCATAAAGCCATATTAATGAGGCACTTAAAAAGGATTAAATTTGCAATTCTTGCAATTATTCGTGAGACAAGATTAGTAATTTTATTTTCTATATTAAGCAGCACAAGTCAGAATTATGGCAGATATCCAATCAGATTTATCTGTCAGGAATCTTCACTGCCCACTTTAACTCTTTTCCAGGCAGTGACATTGCTATTGCCAACAGTCAGAGCAGTATTTTTCTTGTTTTTTACAATTGCTCAATGTAAGGCATTCTTCTATTTGAATTGATCAACAAATGAGCAACTATGTTAATGTATTGAAAATAATTTGCCCACTCTACAAGGATTAAAAAAAATTTCTGCCTGCAAAAAGGTTAATGTTTTTGAAAGGTTACAACATACTATTCCAATATAAAATTTGAAATACTTTGGCAGTTGCACAAAATTGATAAAATTATTTATAAATTAAAATCTTTCAGGAGGAATATCAGCCTAGTCAACTGCGTGAGGGAGCGGGGGGCTGTAGAATACACTAACTGTATCTCTGCAGACCGGTAAGACCCTGCTTCCCTTAATGAGTGTCCTGTATATGACATTAATCAATCTGATGGCTGGACTCCAGCCTTAGAGATTTGGGGAATGTGGAGTACCCCTTCATTGTCATTGCTCCCTGGTCCACGCTGACTTGGAGTGGTAGCACCTGATAGGGCCCTATCTATGGGTCAAATAGAACAAACTGTGTGCAAACAAATGACTAATGTTAAATTGTGACTATTATATAGCAATACTTGAAAACATTTAACTGTGTGCAAAGAAGATCTCAGGATTGTTTAAGAATGTTAACTACAAAACGTGTTTATAAATAATATATATATTTAATATATGTATAAAGATTTGACATTAAATAAACTACATTGATGCCATAAAAGCCAACCAAACCAAATCATACATAATATATATGTCTAAAGAAGATTTGGCATTAAATAACTGACAATGGTTGATATGCCATAAAACCAAATCAAACCATCCAAATATTCTCTTCTCTTGCTTCTTCTCATTTCATTTTAAACCCTCCATTTGTAACTTTATTGTATCTTTCTCATTAAATCAACCTCATATAACTTTAAACCACTCATTTACTCGTTCACTAAACCCCTCATTTATTAACTTACTCACTCACTCACACTTTCTTTTTTTTTTTCATGGATACTCTGTTGGGATGCATTTATTGTTGTAATTCTTGTTATGTGTAGGTATTAAATGTCCTATATATTTTTGATTGATTTGGTTTTATTACATATTAACTGTTGTGGGTTATTTAATGCTAAATCCTCATTAAATAAGTTTCCAGACTTTTTTCGTATAGGCACTTTTATTGATAGTACACACATGAATCTCTAGTCCCCTTCAAAGTAATCTCCTCCAGCTGCAATGCACTTGTTGTACCGTTCCAACAACTTCTGGAAGACCCCATGGAAGTCTTCTTGTGTAAGCATGTCAATAACCTTTGTCACAGCCTCTTTCATCTCCTCAATTATCTCATAATGACAGTTTCTAAGTTTTTTCTTGAGCTTAGGGAATAACCAAAAGTCACAGGGAGCAAGGTCTGAACTATAGGGAGGGTGAGGAACTGTCTTGATGCCCATCTTGGTCAAATAGTGTGTGACAAGGATGAAGTTGTGGACTGGTGCATTGTCTTGATGGAACCCTGCCACTGACCCGATTTGAAGAGTGCTGGCCTCTTCCCAAGGAATCTCTTCCTGAACTCCCTTAAAACCTCAACATAGTAACCCTAACCATAACCCTTTGGCCAATCAACTCTGGTATATTGACTTCCTTACTCTTCCCACACCTCTCATTATCTCTCACAGACTCCCTGCCTTCCTTGAATCTCTTATGCCACTCAAAAACTGATGCTTGATTTATACAAGATGGTTGAAAAGCAGTCTGAAGCATTCCATACATTTCTGTGGCATTTTTCCAAGTTTAAAACAGAATTTTATTGCATATCGTTCTTCTAAACTGTCTTCATGTCCAGATTGCATTTTTGAAATTCACGAGCTGTGCCAATCAGGCTTTAGTAGGGTGTATTCCAATTGCTGCTGTAGCTGTTCATTTGAACCTGAAATCATAAAAATTGGTCAGTCATCTCATAAGATGTATAGCAATAACATACTAAATTTTCAAGAGTCTACAGCAATTTTAAATGTCTATACAAAAAAAGTCTGAAAACTTATTGAAGGCACCATGTACCTCTCTAAACCAGGATTTCTCAACTGTTAAATCCTTGTATTACCTTTAAATTAGTTTTAATGTCTTGGGGAACCCCTGCATAAAATTGTACTATCAATAAAAGTGCCCATACAAAAAAAGTCTGGAAACTTATTTAATGATCCTTGTACCTTGATCTGTGGCCCAAGTAAAGTTCTAACTTTGAACCCCCTCACACTGAGCCAGAAGGCCTCATCTGGAGAAGGGTTATAAATGATTGTTTATTTCACACCCAAATGCTTGTCTACTTGCTCTCTTTTACATCAATCATTGTAGTATGCCAATGACAAAAACAATTTTGTATGATCTTCCATGATGAGACAGCTCAGTAATCAGAATTCATGCCTTACCCAAGGGCATTAGGGTGAAGTGAAGTGAACAGGCATTCTCTGTTATTCTCAGTGACTAATTCGACTCCAATCATTAAAATTTTGGCAATGTCTAAACAGACTTAAAAGTTTCATTAAGGGAAGTAATACTTGTTTTCTTTTTATATTGAATCAATAAATTATATGAAAATGCTAAATATATTTATATAAAGAGTTTTTACAAAAATTAATGGGAATGAAAAATTAGTATGATGAATCTGAACTCATGCATAGATAAATTGACATGTCGAATGCAAAAGGTTGGCCACACCAGAGATAACCATTACGCTACTTCAAATCTCTTGCGAATACTCACAACTTGTTTTAAAAGATTTGTAGAGGTAGGGAGGGAAGAAGTTCTAAAAAAAAAAATGAAAACAAGTATTTGGACTTGCTAAATCATTTTGAAATGGAGAATCCTGACTGGCTAATGTTATTTGAGTTATTTTGGTTCCGACTTTATGCCCGAATGAATGTTCTTTTCAGGAAATGTGCAATTCGTAACGAAGTTGTATGGCTGGATGTTATTCCTTGCCACAGGCTCGGTACCAAATGCCAGGCCACTGTGTCAGAGCTGACAATTCTTGTTTTTGGGACAAAAATAGCTGTTTGTAGAAATTGTAGCGTGAGTGTGAGAATGAAATGCCAAAGACCTGTATTAGGTCGATGAGGCAGTGATGATTGAGGGATGACTTGCTGATTTTTATTGAAGATAATTGGTTTTATGATGGAGAAGAGGGTGTCTAAAATAGATGCCATTCCGTGTAGAACTTGAACAAAGTTTGAGAGACAGTCTTGCTTTAAATTTTTTTTCTTTATCATTTTCTGATTTTGGATAGTGTGGGAGTGGTTAGAGTGACTGATTTTCAAGAAATTTTTTTCCTTTTGTGTGGGGTGACTGATTTGTAAGAATTTATTTTTGTTTTTGATAGTGGTGAGCCAGTCACTGATTTGTTAGAAGTGTCTGTGTGTGCATATATATATATATATATATATATATATATATATATATATATATATATATATATAATGGGCATTTGTACATGCATGCATATATGTTTATATATACATACTTTTTCTTTATTGTTGGGGTAGCATTGACTGATTTGCAAGAATTTTTTTGTCTAGTATTGCATAATGTTAGTTGTGTTTTTTCCCCCTCCCTTGCTGCCAAAGAGAATAATGGCTTGGACCTGAAAGAGAAAATCAGAGATGGAGAGAAATAACAAAACAAAATAAAAAAAAAAAAACTTGAAAATCTTGATTGACAGCTCCTGAAGAGGCCAGTTTGATAGACTTTAAGTGCCTCTCAAATTAACCCCTTCAATACCTCTGATCAACAAGAACACATGGGTATTAAAAAGTTTACTTAAAACCAAGTTTGGATGGATGGATGGATTAGGTGTACTATGCTGAGTATTTTCTGTTCATGGGATCTCTCAGGACAATGGGGAGTTACGGCTCCTTTCCAAGTTAAATATGACTTGGTTGTATTGGGTTATATCATATCAGCAGCAAAAAGCAATTTCTAACCCTGCCCTGTTAGTGGTGTTTAGAATATGTTGATTGCACCCCCTGTAGAGGGGGTAAGAAATTGTCTGAATAAAATTGCATTCAGTTTGAATGCTTAAGTTTTGGAGTTTTAAAGAGTATGGCTACAACCAGACACTTAAAAAAAAGTGCAAAGTTCTTTGTCTTTCACTTAACATGTGGTAGCAGCTAGTTGTGTTTTTGTATGAGGGAGCATCACACTGGGATAGCCACTTTTAAGTGATTATTCAGCACATGGTGCCACTTTATACCATCATCATGTGACAGAAACCTGATACCATGAAGAATACCCATAGGACAATTTAATGACTTGGAAACCATGGTACCATCACCTCATTAAATGGCAAGATTCTGAAATTAGTAGACTAGTTCATTTATCTTGGTAGCAATATCTCATCTACTGCATAGGTAAAGAATGGAATGCAATTGACAGATTACTTACCATATGGCAATCTTATCTTTCTGATAGAATAAAATAGGAATTCTTCCAAGCTGTAGCTATATCATTACTACTGAATATCTGCACCATTTGATCTTTAATAAAACTCTTGGAGAAAAATCTGGATGGGTACTATACAAGGATGCTGCATGCTGTTTTGAACAAATCCTGAAAACAGTGCTCTACAAAACAGCAGCTGGATGGCCATTTACCTCCCATCACACAAACCAGCTATAAGCAACATTCTCCTATGTGGACATACCAATGTAGGCCAACCAGCCAAAACTTAGAATAACCAACTCTTTGCGGAGTTTGGATGCCAGACCAAAGATTTTGAAAATTATATCTATTAGCATTTAACATAGACATACTGTACGCAGGTCAAAATTAGCATCATCCTTTAAGATATTGGAATTTTATTTTCTGTGTATGTAAACACAAATTAAAATTTTTAGAAGCAGATATCTTTTTGTTTCACTCTGGTTAATCTATTATTTATTCTATGTTAGTAACTATTAAAGAAAGCAAAAGGAAATTTAGGAGTTCTTTAAAATCAGAGGTTTTGCTAATTTGACCTCTGCATACCTTATTAAATTCTCAGCAACAGAAAAGAGGGGCTCCAAGATCAATCAGAAGTTACATCCACAACTGCTATAGGATAAAACCCACAAAGTATTATGAGTGTTGGAGTGTCCTAGGCTCATGATAATAATGTTTCTTTTGGTCCCTAAACCATGCCTGATCCCAGGATTATCATCTGATGGAGACTTTATAGGAGGCACTGCTTACATTTTTGTGGTTATAGTTGGATGTTAACAAGAGTGATTTTAATGGCATGTCAACCTGTCTGGAGTTATTTCATGCCTATAGGTTAGGGAATTGTATTCATTGTATATTTATATTTACATTTTTTGTGTAGTTGTTTCTTAGGAATACTTGATATCAAAAAAATCTTATCTTATACAAATAATTTGTACACAGTTGTATGATTTCAAGTATTCCTATCTAATAGTAATAATTATATAATATCCAAGTCAAAATTATCATCTTTCTTTAGGATACTGTAATTTTATTTTCCATCAGTATAGTTTGTTATTATGACACATTGCTTTTCATTGACCTGACCAGAAAAAAAATTCTGTATATATGTATGTATGGATCAAGACTGAATAATAATTTAAAAAATTCACATTTTTTTGGAGTTTGAGTACTTTTAACCATCATTGGTCATTATCAAGGATTTTAGTTGTTGTAGTATTTTGTTTAAAATCCAGAAGATTCTGGGGTAAGTTCCTGTAGCATAGTGGCTATAAAGTGCTGGATTGCAGCCTTGAAGTGAGTTTGAACTCCACTCAAGCTATTGTATTCACTTTTGGACTAATACTTTTGAGAAAGGTATGAAGCCCCTTATTCCCTCAGCTATGAGTTAAATAGTATCATAACTATTCTTCTGCAGAAATGGCTTTAGCATTAAATAGCCCACAAACATTGATATGCCATTAAACAAAGAAACCAAACCAAACCAAATCAAAAAATATTTTGATGTTATTGAGGAAGATTGCAAATTCTTAAATGAGAGTTTTTGTTACATAATAATAAAATAAGATTCCATTTCATAAAAAATAAAAATCTTTATTCATCAATATAGTTTGTTATTTAGAATTAAAAAGTGATGTCCTTTAACATTGCCTTTGTTGATTCATTCACATTAAATTTTCACTTAAGTTTTGGTAAATCTTTTTTTTTTTTACCCTAATGTTGCAATATGATTGTAGATTTAGACCATGTTTAACTAAAAATCCCTTGGTGTGGTGGTTTCTGTTGTAATGTTGGCAATTGTATCATGCAAGCTCCTTGTAAGAACTGATCTTAAGCTTTCAAACTATGCAATAATCTGAATATACATCTTAATTGAAAACAAGCAACCAAGTTGGCTGGCTGATTGATTAGTTAGTTTTTCAGCATGCCAACCCTTGTTGGGTTATTTTATGCCAAAGTCAGTTGAACAACTATGGTCTTTAGTTATATACAGTTCAAAAATGTATCTTTACAATCATTTTAAGCAGGTAAGCACTTCATTATCTTAGACAGATCTATTTGATCTTAGCATGTACTCTCACTCTAGGTTCGAGTGGACCTATGAAAAATTTCATTTAAAAACTTGGAATATATAACACCAATAACTTCTGTTCTTGATAGTGACCAATGATGGTTGAAAGTACTCAAATGAGAACTCCAAAAAGTTTGTTTTATTTAGCCTTCATCTATACATGCCATAATTATTTGTGTGTGATACACAATCTTGTCTTTGGACTATCAAACTCTAGAAAAATGTCTGGTCTATAATATGCTCTGGCTTTGGGGAATTTATAGCAGCTAAATTTAACATCTGTTATTGTTTTAGGGTATTTTTAACATTTTCTTATTGTTTGAGAGCAATTGTCAGTTGTGGAAACAAAAAAATGTACCACCAAGCTAGGTCTGTGGACTAAGGAAGGGGACTGCACTTGCATAATCTTGTGTGGACAGCAGTCTAGATTTACACAGTATTTACATCAAATTCATGAATATATTCACACAAAAATGCAACAAACTTGTGAGAAGGATAAACTACAACTATAAGAAAGAAAAATTTGTTACCTATTAGTTAGCTTAGACCATAGATATAAATTACTTTAGGTTAGGTCATCCCAAATATTGCGGCATGTGTGGCTAGAAAAAAAGTTGATATTTAGTCCACATGTAAAATACGCACCCCTAATTTTTAGGCTTAAAAATTTGGAGGAAAAAAGTGCATTATACACACAGAATAATAGTGCATATACATACATGCATGCACACACACAGAGAATCTTTTCTTCATAGGTCATATAAAAGCACTGTCTCACTTTGGTTTCTTTTATCATGTACAAAGAAGATTGCATTTTCTACGACAATGGAATCTTTTTTTTAATTTTTTTTTTTTTAAACATCTTCAATGCACTGAAGAAAAATCAATACTAATAATAAAACAAAGACCAAAGTTTGATAAATTTTTTTTCCCCTCTTTCGTTTTGAAGTTTAGTTAGTATGCATAAAATATCCTGGTGATAAGAATTGCATTAATTCCTGACCGCTAACAATACCTTTCTTTTTCATCATCAGTGCATTTTAGTAAAGTGATTTGTATTATCCTTTAATCATATTATCAGCAGGGATACATGGCATTGCCCATTTCAGCATGCATAATATGAAAATAGCAATGTGTTTTTATGACTGTATGTATTTATGCAACCTTTGTGCCATGAGCAGGATGTGGCATAAGATCAATTTTTAAATACAGCCTAGTCAGCTGGAGCAGTAGAATACACTGACTACATCTCTACAGGGGGGTAAGACCCTCCCTAACGAGTGTCCTGGATATGATACTAAACATATGATGATTGAGATTCCAGTAATGCAGGCATTTTGGGGAATGCTGAGTATCCTTTCATTGTCATCAATCTCAAGTCCACTCTGGCCCGGAGTGGTAGCACCTGATAGAGTCCTATAGACTCTATTTGGGTCAAATAGAACAAACTGTGTGAAAATAACTAATGTTAAATTGTGACTTATATAGCAATACTTTAAAACATGTAACCGTGTGCAAAAAAGAGCTCAGGCTCATTTAAAAATGTTATCTACAAAATGTGTTTACAAATTACATGCATATTCAATGTATATGTAGGAAGAAGATTTAACCTGCAATGTTTGATATACCATAAAACCCAACCCAACCTATTTTTAAACAGAGTACAACTGGTTTGAATTGAGTTTTCCTTTTGCTAGCCAGGTTACCATACCAAGGTTAAAGAACCCAGTCTACGCTACTATTTACCCATAGTTGAAGGGAGAATAGTTGGATTTGTACCTTTGCCAAGGGTATTAGTGCTATGTGGAATGCAAACAACTTCATTCAGAATTTGAACACCATTATGTCAATAGAGTTTCCTATTATGGCTACGTAAATTATAACATTTTATTTGTTCTCTTGTTCAGGATATTGGTATTTAACTTCATGGTAATTCCCTTGGGAAAGGCATGAATAGTAAGGCAGATTAGGTTCTTCTGTCTTGTTATGGCAACAAGTCTAGGAAAAGTAAAACGCTGGATTCAAAACAAGTATGCATTTACCTAGCCCCTCCACTATAAGCAAGATTTGACACAAGGTCATTTTTTAAATGGAGTGAAACAGGTTTGAATTTAGTTTTCTTTCTCTTAGGCTGGTTGCTATTTTAAGATTCAAGATCCCAGTCTACCCTACTATTTACCCATAGCTGGGAGGAGAATTGTTAGATTTGTACCCTTTTTTGCCTTAGGTATTAGCACTGTATGAAATGCAAACAGCTTTGTCCAGGTTTTAAACTCAAACTAAGTAGTCTGCTTAAAAATTGGCATATACTGTCCATACTTGTTTAATTCTAATGTAAACAATATTTTTGGTTTTGTCCTTTTGTGCCAGGTTGAAAAAAACCTTTGGGGTTTCAGTTTTCAACTTGTTAGCCATGGCCATGTTTGTTTAATGCAACACTGTGCTGGTATTAAAATTGGTTAGTCTCACCAGCACCTAAACCACTATACTACACCAGTGACCTTTTTTCTTTTTCTTTTATAAATGAGAAGAATCTCTAACTTTCTGAGAACAACAATTCCATTTTAAACTTTAACTTTTTTTTTTTTTTTTCAATTTAATCCAACTCAATTTAATCTTGATTTAATTATTCAAGTCCATCTTGACTTGACAAGATAATTTTGGCAGTGATATTGACAAATTACTGATAATTAATTTTTCTTTCTTTTTTTATGGCTTCCTTGGTAATGCGAGATGATAAATGATATTGTTTTTCTCGTTTGTCTTGTGCTTTTAAAATTAGTCTTCATTCTTTAATGAAATACTAACATTTGTTTGCACATTTGCAGTGGCAAGGAAACCAAACCAAGTTTACAAATGGACTGTTGTTGCCAATTAAGGGTGTTGTAAATATTGAAATATGAGGTTCACTATTTGCTTTTTCATATCAATATATCATCATCAAGTCGTGCAGATGACACAGATTCCCTTGATTCTCTCTCACTATCTGTTCCTATTAGCCATCACTCTCAACAGGTCTTCAACACTGCATCTAGCATCCACAAGAGCTGATGAATATAAGTTTTTGCTGGTTGACAACACTGGTGTGTCCATATGTAGGAGTCCACTGGAGAATGTCACTTAGAACTATGTCTTTCTATCAACAGTACTCAGCTTGTCTTGTTTATCTTATTTGGTTTGTTTGTGAAATTTGTAGTGGTGAGTTGTCTTGGAGTTATCATGCAATTAGATTGATTGATTGGTCAACATGCCAGTAAAAATTAATCTGGGGTTATCTTATGCCAGGAGGTTAGAGAATCACATTCATTGAATGTTTGCATTGATATTTTATGTGTAATTGTTTTTTAGGATTTTTTTTGAAAATTTTACACATGGTCCTATCAAATACAAATAATTTTCAAACATCTATTTGACCCATAGTTTGGACTTTACCTGGTATTACCACTCCAGGTCAAAGTGGACGTGGGAGTAATGGCAATGAAGAAGTAATCCACGCTCTCCAGATCTCCAGAACTGAAGCCTCATCATTAGATGTAGTTTTGTGTTATACCCAGGACATCTCCCCTTTTTTTGGGGTGTGTGTTTACTCCTCTGCAGGACACCTTTTTTGTGGGGGTGTCCTGTAGAGGGGTAAGACCCCCTTTTTTGTGGGGTCTTACTCCTCTGCAGGAGATACTCAGTGTATTCTAAGCCTTGTTGATTTGCTTTTTCAGTGAAAATTGTGCAGATGATGATCAATGAAAAGTTAAAGATGCTAAAATTCTATACTGAATTCATTCAATTGAACAACATTATTTGAATTTCAGATTCAAGCAATATAGTCCAGGTTAAATGTGTGTCATAAGGGTAACCTGAAACTGAAAGGTTCATTGGGAATCAAGAAAAGTTAAACTGGCCAAAGTCTTTACTAAAACTTTTTTCTTTTTGCTCACTCACTCTTTTTCTCCATTGAAATCAAAACTTTACAAATGAATCAAATTTCAGCATTGAATAACCCATAAAGAGTTGATATGTTGTTAAACAAATAAAAGCAAAATATTCCCTCTCTCTTCTTCGGCATTTCTTTTTCCTTTTCTCTATCTCCTTATTTATCTCTTTCCTCTTTTATTTATTTCTCTATCCTCCTCTCTTCCTTCTCTTTCTCCTTTTTATTTTTCTCTCTCTCTTTTTTTCTTCTCTCTCTCTTTTTTTCTCTCTCCTTTTTTATTTCTACCTGTTCTCTTTTTTTCAGTCTCAGAACTTTTATTCTTGATTAATTTCTTCTTCCTGTTAAAATGTTCAGTAACTTTGTTTTTCTATTAGATTGGAAACTCCACTTGAAAAAGCGTTGAAAATTGGATCTTTTGGAACGTCTTTTGGTGAGTTTTTTTTTTTTTTTTTTTTAAATTTCATCGATTACAAAAGAAAACAAAAAATAGCTTCAATGTTTGTTTTTTTTACTAGCTGAAAACCTACCCAACCTGCTGGATTTT